>OV651823.1:15944502-17144502 GCA_927349885.1 Psylliodes chrysocephalus
GTGTGTGTGTGTGTGTGTGTGTGTGTGTGTGTGTGTGTGTGTGTGTGTGTGTGTGTGTGTGTGCGTGTGTTTGTGTGTGTGTGAGGGTGCGTGCGTGCGTGTGTATGTGCGTGTGTATGTGCGTGTGTATATGTGTGTGTGCGTGTGTATGTGCGTGTGTATATGTGTGTGCGCGCGCGCGCGCGCGTGTGTGTATGTGCGTTTGTGTATGTGTGTGCGCGCGTGTTTGAGTGTTCGCGTGTGCTAGAATGCGCGTGTGTGAGTGCGCGCGTGGTCGCTGACGTGAAATGATTAGATTTTGGACAAAATGGGAACATCTGGGGGGTACTTTATGGGAGGCCGTTTTTATATTTTATGGAATATGTCTGTTATTTAGAAGACGTAACCAAAGGAGAGTCTTCAGAAAAGCATTGGAACACATTGTTCAAATAAAAGGTACTTCTAATTTTTTGTTTCATGTCAAATTTTCCTGAAATGGTCCGTATTCGAGAAATTTGACAAAATGTGCAAAATTCAGATTTTTGAGAAAATTGTTGAACTAAAAGTTGTTTGCGATATCAATCTCTATAATTTTTGTCTATACCTAATTTTTCTAAAATGGACCGTAATGGAAAAATTGGAGGAAGAGTCCTAAATTTAAATTTTTCAGTATTTTCGTTTTCAATGAATATCTATTGAAAAATATTTCGAGGTAGATGTATGTGGAAAATGTATATAGAGGTGCTGCAATAGGTTGTACAAAATAACCGGAAAAAGCCTATAATAACTAGATAGGAAAGTCATGTGTTGGACAAATCAGATTTTTTCTCTCTCTAATGTAACAATTAAAATATATATAATTGCAATACTTGTGTTTATTTGACAGGTAACTGGTAAGGTCCAAGCAGCCAGGAACCTGATAATGAAAGGATGCGAAGTGAATCCTCAGAGCGAAGATTTATGGTTGGAAGCCGCCAGATTGAATCCAGCAGATACAGCCAAAGCTATAATAGCTCAAGCAGCCAGGCATATACCAACTTCAGTTCGAATATGGATCAAAGCCGCGGATTTAGAAGACGAAACCAAAGCTCAAAGGAGAGTCTTCCGAAAAGCATTGGAACACATTCCCAACTCTGTACGACTCTGGAAAGCCGCTGTGGAGCTGGAGAATCCAGAAGATGCTAGGATATTGCTTTCGAGAGCAGTCGAATGCTGTCCAACCGCCTTGGAGCTGTGGTTAGCTTTGGCGAGGTTGGAAACATACGAAAACGCAAGAAAAGTATTGAATAAAGCTAGAGAAAATATTCCTACGGACAAACAAATTTGGACAACGGCTGCTAAATTGGAAGAAGCAAATGGTAATCACCACATGGTGGAAAAAATCATAGAAAGAGCCATTACTTCGCTGAGTTCGAACGGGGTTGAGATAAACAGAGAACAATGGTTCAAAGAAGCCGTAGAAAGCGAGAAAGGAGGTCACATTCACTGTTGTCGGGCGATAGTTAAGGCTATCATCGGTTACGGAGTGGAACCCGAAGATCAGAAACACACCTGGATGGAGGACGCAGACGCTTGCATCAATCAAGGAGCTTTCGAGTGCGCCAGAGCGGTGTACCACATAGCCTTGGCTGCATTCCCAGGAAAGAAATCGATATGGTTGCGGGCGGCTTATTTGGAAAAGAGTCACGGAACCAGGGAGAGTTTGGAGAACTTGTTACAGAGAGCGGTTGCGCATTGTCCTAAGAGTGAAGTTCTATGGTTGATGGGAGCCAAGAGCAAATGGTTAGCAGGTATGTTTCTAGATCATGTATATTAAGATGGATCTCATATTTATTATTTTTAGGTGACGTTCCAGCTGCCAGAGGCATTCTATCTTTAGCTTTCCAAGCCAATCCGAATAGCGAGGAAATCTGGCTTGCTGCCGTCAAATTAGAATCTGAAAACAGGGAATACGAAAGAGCTAGAAGACTTTTAGCGAAAGCCAGGGGCTCGGCACCCACTCCCAGGGTTATGATGAAGAGTGCAAAACTAGAATGGTCCTTAAACGATTTAGACGGCGCGCTACAACTTTTAGATGAAGCTCTGAAAGTGTTTCCAGATTATGCGAAATTGTGGATGATGGTGGGACAGATTCAGGAGCAGAAAAGAGAATTTTCAAAAGCTTTTGATGCTTACAATGCTGGTATCAAGAAATGCACTGGATCCATTAATTTGTGGCTATTATTGTCAAGATTAGAGGAAAAACGTGGGTTGCTCATTAAAGCTAGATCTGTTTTAGAAAAGGCTAGGTTAAAGAATCCCAAAAACGATCAGTTGTGGTTAGAAGCTATTAAAATTGAGATACGTGCAGGTTTTAAAGATATCGCCAATGCCATGATGGCTAAGGCCATACAAGAGTGTCCTACATCGGGAATTTTATGGGCAGAAAGCATTTTTATGGAACCGAGGCCGCAAAGGAAGACAAAATCGGTTGACGCTTTGAAAAAGTGCGAGCACGATCCGCACGTGCTGCTCGCGGTCAGCAAACTGTTCTGGTCCGAACGAAAAATATCCAAGTGTCGGGAATGGTTCCAAAGAACTTTGAAAATCGAGCCGGATCTGGGTGATTCTTGGGCTTATTGGTACAGATTCGAACAACTCCACGGGACGAAGGAGCAACAAGAGGAGGCCAAACAGAGGTGTTTGTTAGCGGAACCCCATCACGGTGAATTGTGGTGTGCCGTTTCGAAAGACATAAAAAACGTCGGATTGAGTACTGAACAGATTTTGAAAATTGTCGCTAAAGAAATACCAATTCCTGTTTAGTTTATAGCGTTAATATATTTAGTAACATAAGTTGACCCAAGCAAAGGTATGGAATCTGCATTGCTATTTGTTTTTTGACAAATAAAATGGTATTTGACGTGTTTGTGATGTTTGAAATATGTCAAACGTGTTGGTAATGCAGGGTCCCATACTTTTAATTTTTTGTAGTAAAACGAAATGAAATCTGTAGAGACTTGTTCTATAAACGTTAATAGAGTTTGTTTATACATAATAAATAAAAAGTATATTTATTTTAATTTCTATTTACTATACCTTTTTTATATGGAAAACTTTGTTTATTGTGGGTATAGTTTTTAAAAATTGTCTGGGATTGTCTTACAGTGACTCGGAAGTTATCTAACAAATAGGACTCCACAGGTTCGAGTAAATCATCATTATTCCCAAATTTTCCCAGTAACTTCGGATGTCCCTCAAGGGTCTCACTTAGGACCGCTACTATTCAATCTGTTTATTAATGACATCACAACTTGCTTTCCTAACACTAAAGCCCTATTGATTGCAGATGACTTGAAATGCTTCAAGATCATTCATGGTTATGTCGACACTCAGATTTTGCAGTCGGATTTAAATAAACTAGAAAGTTGGTACTCTAGTAATGGCATGGATCTAAATACTAACAAATGTCACATTATCCGATTTTGTCGCAGCCATAATTTAATAACTTCTAATTATAGTTTATTTCAACATTTTTTGAACCCTGTCGATCAAATCAAGGATCCATGAGCTTTAATGGCCATATCATTGCTACAGTTCAAAAATCAATGAAAATGCTGTGCTTTGTCAAGAGGACAACTCATGACTTCACTAATATAAACACAATTAAAATGCTATACTTCTCTTTAGTTAGGACACAACTTGATTATTGATCCTCAGTCTGGTTTCCACACTACTTAATTCATAAAAGAAAACTGTATAAGGTTCAAAATAATTTTCTTAGATACATAGCATTTAAGTTTAACATTTACTACAATTATGCGGAATTGTAACAATATTTAAGCATACCTTCTCTGGAAGTTCGTAGGAAACGAGAAGATCTTACCATACTGTCCAATATTATCAATGGCAGGTGTAATTGCCCCGGCCTCCTTTCCAGAATTAATCTTTTTGTGCCGTCACGTACTACTAGACAAATTCAAACATTCCATGTACCTTTTCACCGTTACAATTATGCGTTTAATACTTTTATTCCTACATTGCGTTCGGTCTGCCAAGTTCCTTTAACTCCTTTAACACTTTTAACTCCAAACGACCCTTTTACCGTTAGGTTTAGTCCGATTAGTGACAGTTTAACACGCTTAAATGTCATTTAAAAGCACCCTAAAATTTGTCCCGCTCCAGCCCCTGACTGACCGAACTCGCCTCTAGAACACTTAGACTTTTTGACAGTTCTGTTCAAGGATTCAAGAACCGCTTACTCACACTGAATATTTGAACGTCTCATGCAAATTCCACACTCTTCATTTATAAGCATTATAATTTAATTGCTGTTCTGAAAATTAATGTCCACTGTTTTATCTAACCATTTTATTCTATATTTTACTTAATTTTTATAAGAAGAATCGCTTATCATATTTTAATATAAAACAAAACTGCTAACGTTATATTAACTATTATCATGTAAAACATAACATATTTTGTTCATTCCTGTTTTGATTGTAACAGTAAAGAACTAATAATAAAGTCCCGTATTTCCAAAATAGTAAATTATTTTTATTCACAAAAATATTTTAGAGTTAAATGAATTTAATACAGTAGTTTCGCGGAAAACCAAGAAATTTACGTTTCAACTCTTTGGTATCGAGAACTTTTCCTTTGGTAATCTACCCACTGAGGCCTGCAGAACTGGAACCACTGAGGCACTTCCTATGGAGCCTCGAGTATTGCATTCGTGCAGACGAAAACATTTTCTTACCCTCACTTTTTAGGACACGATAACTCTAGAAAGAGACCCGATAGACTTACGGTTTTGATTTTCTTGAATAATTGCTTCTATTGATTTTTATAATTTTCGGTTCAACCTAACTACTTTGAAATTAAATGATAAATTTTCTGCCCTCTTTAGACGTTTCATTAACGTTTTGGACTGACCGAAAACTGAACGTTTTGTCGAAACACAACCAAAATAGAACCCTTCTGAAAAGGATAGATCTTCATAGAATGATGGCGTTAGGCCCTAGGGTCATCCTGCTGGGTGATCTGAACAGTAAACACCCCGAATGGGACGCTAACTGCCAACGTCAAAATGCAAGTGGTACTTTCTGAAAGAATTTGCTGAAAACAACGATCTTAACATACGTTACACTGACGAACCTACCCACTTCCCATTTAACGGTATCCCAGCATCTTAGACCTAGCCGTTACAAAAACCATTCCTGACGTGTACAACATGAGAACCATCTCTACCTTAAGCTCTTATCATGACCCAGTTTATTTGGAAATAAGAGTGGCAAATAAATCGCAAAGAACCCAAGGAAGCTTTTTCGGTTACTCCAAAACAGACTGGATTATGTTCTATACATACAAAAAACACAATAAGGAAGAGATGGCAGACACAGACAACCCGCTGACAGGATCATGCTCCTAGATATCGCCAGACACAATAATACGCAAATCCAAGAACTAAAAAATAAAAACTGGCAGAGGGTCCTGGAAGCGGTTAATCCCAACAACTCAGTGTGGAGAATTGCCAATCACTCCAAAAAACCGTATTCGCAACTCCCCACACTGGTGAGAGGACAAGAAACATACGCGACAAATTACGAAAAAGGCGCTGTTTTCAGTGAATACTTTCAGAACGTATTCAAAAACTCACAAATCAATAATGAGCATTAGCAAAGAATTAAAAACATCGTAACTGAATTTTAAAATAGGCCACCCCAAAATGTATCAACTAATGACCTCACTACCCTCAAAGAAATCAGGAAAATACTGTTCAGGTTAAAAGGCAGAAAGGCCCCGGCCCCGGACGAAATCAACAATATTCTTCACCTCACGAGTGAATTTTAACCCCAAAAGCTGAGCTTGTCCGGGGAAAGGGACATCTATTATTATTATTTGCCGTGGTGCTCCGGGGCGACTTAAGGATGATTGATGTTACCATTTGACTTACAAGTGAGGAAAATCAACAGAAATTAAATTTCTGCCAATACGGCATCCATCAAATCCGATAGAGACCATGCAAATAAATTCACATAGTCTTCCGTAGGATTCGAAACCGTGTCTCGTTTTACCAGAAAATTGGCTTGCAAATGAACAACTACAAAACGTAGACAAGGACAAAAATATCATCCCGAAGGAACAGTACGGCTTCAGAGAGGGGCACAGTACTGTTCTTAATATAGCCCATCAAGCCAAAAAGGCATTTAATAACAAAAAACAAACAGTACTTGTAGCCCTGGATACCGAAAAGGCGTTTGACACTGTCTGGACATCCGGGTTGATCCACAAAATGATTGTGAATAACGATCCCGTTCACATTATAAAAACAATTTACTTCTACTTACAAGACAGAACGTTTCGTATCAAAATTAATAACACTAGAGTCGGACCATACAAAGCAGAGGCCGGAGTACCTCAAGGATTGGTACTTTCGTCGCATCTGTACACCATTATGACACGCCCATGGGTCTTAATGGTGTGAGAGTAATGCATTCAACCAAACCAAATCTACAACAAACAAACATATTAAAACCCTGTTTTTTTCAAGAGCTTTTTCAGGGAAAATCGACATAATTAAATTCCAACATAACATATACATATACCACTCACCGCTCTTAGCATTGGAAATCAAAATAGTATTATAATACCAACCTGGTAAGAAGTTGATTCGCAATACTCAGGAAGACAAATGACTACATCAAAATATTGGTGGAACACCAGCCCAGGCCTTCCCATGGTACACTAGGAAGACGTGAAGAAGAACTCTTCATATTTGTATTATTATTGATGTAGACGTACAATGTATTATTTAAACAACTAATAAATATTTAAAATGAAATGAATAGAATCAAAACTGAACATACAAATTTTAAGATAAAATTTAAACCCGTGTGCCGGAGACCATTTTTTGGCCGATCCCAGCATAGTGACGACTGGCAATGGCTCGCTTTATAAGAATTCACACTTGATTCTCAGTGTCTCGCACTAAAAAATATTTATATCTAAATAATGAATGCTAATAGCGTTTTTCACTGGGACTGGCAGCATGCACTGAGTATATTTGTCCTTGTTTATCGATATAGAAAAGAAGAGTCTACTAATAGAATGTGGTTCATAATTTAATACATCGACGCCTGACAAGGTTGACGAACGCCATTTTTCATCTCGTTTTTAGCTTCGCAGGATGCCGGTGTTTGATTTTGTTGAATGGTCAGTCACCATAAAAATTAATAAATTTAGTTCCTTAATATTGGATAAGTTTCTAATGTTCAAACTAAATAGTATAAATACTTTCAGATGGAAAGTGTCTGCAATGTTAATAGGTTTAAATTTGAAACGGTCTATGATAATCAATCATGGCTGCAATTATAAAGAATAAAATTGTATGATAAAGTCCCTTTAAATTAGAGTGTACCTAAATTTGTCGATTTTAGTTTCTAGCTGTGACAGTCATCTCTTAGTATTTCTGCTTTTTGCTCTTATCTGGGTCATCTAGAACAGGAATTGTATGATTATCAATCATACTTTTTTTCGACCTCGAGTTTTCGACGGATTTTTACGTTTTGAGGTCCCCTGAATCCGTTTTGACTATTTTCGCGATGATGTCTGTGTGTGTCTGTATAACGCATAACTCATGAACCGATACACAGAAAAACACCAAATTTTAAACTTAAGCTTTGTTTCAGCGTCCAATGAGCTGATTCGATTTTGGGCAGAGTCGGAACATCTGGGGGGGTACTTTATAGGTGGTCATTTTTATATTTTATGGAATATATCTGTTATTTACGTTTGGAGAAGAAAATTCTTCAAATAAAAGTTACTTCTAATATAATTATCTATAATTTTTGTTTTATGCAAAATTTTCTTAAAATGGTCCGTATTCGAGAAATTTGACAAAATGTAAAAAAATAATTTTTTTTTAAAAATTGTTCAAATAAAAGTTGTTTGTAATATAATTCTCTATAATTTTTGTCCTATACATAATTTCTCTAAAATGGACCGTATTCGAGATATTTGAGAAAATGTGTAAATTTCGAAATTTGAAGAAAACTCAAAAACGGATAAAGGAAAAAACATTAAATTTTAAACTTAAGGTTTATTTCGGCCTGACGTGAAATGATTAGATTTTGGACAAAGTCGGAACATCTGGGGGGGTACTTTATGGGAGGCCGTTTTTATATTTTATGGAATATATCTGTTATTTATGTTTGGAGAAGAAAATTGTTCAAATAAAAGTTACTTCTAATATTTTTATCTATAATTTTTGCTTTATGTCAAAATTTTCTGAAATGGTCCGTATTCGAGAAATTTGACAAAATGTGCAAAATTCTGATTTTTATGAAAATTGTTGAACTAAAAGTTGTTTGCGTTATCGATTTCTATAATTTTTGTTTATACATGATTTTTCTAAAATGGACCGTAATGGAAAAGTGCTAAATTTAAATTTTTCTGTATTTTCGTTTTCAATGAATATCTATAAAAAAATGTTTCGAGGTAGATGTATGTGTAAAATGTATATATTTAGTTTATCCTCTAAACATTTATAGAGATGCTGCAATAGGTTGTACAAAATAACCGGAAAATGCCTATAATAACTAGATAGGAAAGTCATGTGTTGGACACATCAGATTTTTTTATTAGGTAATTTGACACGTTTACTCATAATATGATGAAATAAATTAAAACTCAATATCATAAATCTTTTAATTATCGCTATTAAAAATAAATAACTCTTAAACAAAAAAAATATATTTATATATTTAAATATTAAATATAATACTTTTCTAATACAAAGAATGTATCAATAAATATTAAATTTTAAAGCTAAAAAGAAACTAAAAACAAAAAAGGTTAAAAAAATCATTCACCGTTTTAAAACACTCGTGTATATAAAAATTTCTTTCACACAAAGCTGCTAGAAGCTTGCTCTAAAAACATAGTCTGTTTTTTATCCGCAACGGGCACGTCTTTTTTGTAAAAACCGTTCAAGTGCCCCCAATTGGGGGGCTTGATGGGTATGACTTTCGGTTTGGGAGGCAGAGGCGGCGGTTCCGTGTGGTTCCTCCTATCTACCGGGTTCGTTTGGGACATTTGAACTACTTCGATTGTTTTCGGCGGCGAATTAGTTCGATCGGAACTGTATTTGTTGGGGACTAGGACCGTCCGGTTTTCGTAGTTCGATTGCAATTCGAGCTTCATGTTTTTGGCGGACGATATGACAGGAAGTTTGTCGGTATTGGCAGGTACTGAGGTTTCGCCGAGGTAAAATTTCGCTGAGCTCTTTTCCGTTTCGTTGGATCTTCTCGGCTGCTTTTGTTGGTAGTCGTTTTCCTTGTTTTTCAAGAAATCCGGCATTTCGAAGTTGATTTCGGTGCCCCGTTGGTCGTCGAGCCTCCGTTGGGCTCGCGTCAAACCTTCGACCAATTCTATAAAAAAAAAATAACCATCAGCGATCTTATATAACATTTAAAATCTGTTTTCACAGCAAGATGTATAGATATCAGAAAAGGCAAAACTTAAAAAATAATTTCAATTATACTGGGTTCTTCAGGAAAGTAATACATATTCAAATTAGCTCTTTTTAAATGGGATTTTATTTTATATTCCAAATGCGGTGGCTTTCCCCATTATTGCAATAGTAAGGCAAAACTTAAAAAATAATTTGAATTATACTGGGTTCTTCAGGAAAGTAATAAATATTCAAATTAGCTCTTTTTAAATGGGTCACCCTGTATTTTATTTTATATTCGAAATACGGTGGCTTTCGCAATTATTGCAATAGTAAATAGTATGGAATTTTTCAAAAAAACTCAAATACAAGGAAGATACGGAATTGAAAAATCTAAATACGGACTTGGACTTGCCTGTTTGTTTTATTTGTCTTTTTTCGGTTTTTCTTAGTTTCTTATTTTTGAGTTTCTTTTTTGAAAGAGTTATTTGAAATAATTGGTTATTTAAATGGTTTCTATAAACAGTTATTCACCTTGTATACATCATACTGTTCTTTTTTTTTAAATTTTTATTTTGTTTCTTCATAAATAATTTAACGATTTATAAATTTTTATGGTTTTAGTTAAAAAAAAAAAAACAAGAACTTCGCCCTTTTATGTACACTGTATATAAATAAAGATGTTTATTCTTATTATAATGTGGTAGACACAAATCTCTTTGGATCACGATCCAACTTGATATTGCCTTTATTTTATCACCATTTCCAAACCAATTGATGAAATTTGAAAAAATGTTTATCAAATGTGTAGAAATATAATTTTGAAAAGTACTCTCTAAAATTTCAACAGGTTTTGAAGTTACAAGGGATCAAAGTATAGACTTAAAAATTAAAAAAAAAAAAAAAAAAAATGTTTATAAAATGTGTAGAAATATAATTTTGAAAGCTACATTTTAAAATTTTAACAGGTTTTAAAGTTACAAGAGATCAAAGTTGAACTTGGATTTTTTACCAACTTGATATTGCCTCTATTTCATCACCATTTCCAAACCAATTGATGTATAGACTTCAAAATTTGACAAAATATTTATAAAATGTGTAGAAATATAATTTTGAAAACTACATTTTAAAATTTCAACAGGTTTTAAAGTTACAAGGTATCAAATTTGAATAACATTATTGAACAAAATAGATATGGTGGAAATTTTTATAATATGAATGGTAGAGATAATTATAATAATATTAGCAAACATTGTCAATATACAGTGTCACTAAATTTTGAGTTCAAGAATAGTTTTTGTTTCGAAAATAATAAAATTTTATGATTTTTTGTCGCTCTGCTACACCTATGAAATTTGACGTTATTTTTCAAAAATTTCAAAAATAAAAGTTTCTTTACAAAATATTTCAAATAATATAAAAGTTGTTTCATTTCTGGTTTTCTACCAAATTTGAATGAATTTTAACAACTTGATATTGCCTTATTTCATCACCATTTCCAAACTAATTGATGTATAGACTTAAAAATTAAAAAAAAAAAAAAAAAAATGTTTATAAAATGTGTAGAAATATAATTTTGAAAACTACATTTTAAAATTTTAACAGTTTTAAAGTTACAAGAGATCAAAGTTGAACTTGGATTTTTTACCAACTTGATATTGCCTCTATTTCATCACCATTTATAAACCAATTGATGTATAGACTTCAAAATTTGACAAAATATTTATAAAATGTGTAGAAATATAATTTTGAAAACTACATTTTAAAATTTCAACAGGTTTTAAAGTTACAAGGTATCAAAGTTGAATAACATTATTGAACAAAATTTATATGGTGGAAATTTTTATAATATGAATGGTAGAGATAATTTTATTATAATAATAACTATTAGCAAACATTGTCAATATACAGTGTCACTAAATTTTGAGTTCATGAATAGTTTTTGTTTCGAAAATAATAAAATTTTATGATTTTTTTGTCGCTCAGTTACACCTATGAAATTTGACGTTATTTTTCAAAAATTTCAAAAATAAAAGTTTCTTTACAAAATATTTCAAATAATATAAAAGTTGTTTCATTTCTGGTTTTCTACCAAATTTGAATTAATTTTAACAACTTTGATTCTTTGCGCATTTTCTTAATATACTTTTTTTTTTGGCTCATTCGATGTTTTTTTTGTTCATTTTTGTTTTTTGTTTAAAAATCTTTCTAATTGGCTGTTTATTCATAAAGTTAAAATAATAAAAAAATGTTAACAATTTTTTGACTTATTGTAAATAAGTTAGGTTATTTTTCAATATTTCAAAAATAAAGTTTTTTTAAATCTTTCAAAAATAAAGAAGTTGTTTCTTTTTGGTTTTCTACCCACCTACAAGATTTGAACGAATTTTGATTCTTTGCGCGTTTTCATAATTTTTGAACTCATTCGACTTTTTTTTGGTTAAAAATGTTTCTTATTGGCTACAAAATTTGAACGAATTTTGATTCTTTGCGCGTTTTTTTGGTTAAAAATGTTTCTTGTTTGCTATTTGTAAAATAAAAAGAATCATATATAAAAATTAAGTTTCTCGAATTGAGAAAGTAAAATAATTGTAGAAGATTATAGTTTATTTTGTGGGATAAAATCGCTTACCATCGCTCTCGCTACAGGAAACGTTGAACTTATTCGCGCCGCACGTCATTTTGGCAATCAGAGGCTTCTTCGTATTGTCTCGCATCACCTCTTCAACGACGCCTTTATATCTAGCCGAGATTTTCTTTTTTCTTTCGTATATTCCCGAATCACGTTTCAAGAACTTTCCGATGATCGTCGACGAGTGTTCCGAACCCCAATCTTCGCTCTAAAAATAATAAAAAAAGTTTATCATAAGATGAAATTAGTTTATATTGAAAAACTGAAGAATTAACATTAAATAATAAAAAAAATATTTACTTTTACAGATCCCTTATCCGACTGTGTAGATTTATGTACACCAGTATCAGATTTTTCTTGTAAAATACCTTCGAAAACTTTATTGGTTATTTCTTCTAATTTCGTTTTATTATTGATATTCCTAGTCGTTGAATTTAAGTTTTCTGGCTTGATATCTAAAAAATAATTAATTTGAGCCCATTTTCTAACGTTCAATAACATTCAATAACTTACCATCCTTAAACTGCACTTTCAATCTCATCCCATCGATCGATGTAACAGGTTGGTGCAAATCTATCGGCGTATTCCCGTTGAGTACCACCATTTGTTCTAAATTGTAATGGTACTTGTGCAAACTCGGCTTTAGGACGTCTATTATGATTTTCGTGTATTTCGATCTGATACTGATCATTTTCCTGTTGGGCAGATCGAGTTTGAACACCACCCTTTGTTCTACGTTCACTTCGCAACCCGCCAGAGTCAATGATGAGTCTTCTGGGTTCAAACACTGCAAAAACAATTGAATATTCAATACAAATAAACACATTAGATAAGGTAATTCTCTTCGACATAATTTTGTAGAATATATTACAGAAATCTACGGCTTCCCTTTTTTTAAAATGTTAGATATTCTGTTATATTTTTTATTATTTAAATTTGAAAAGTAATAGCTATAACGTATAAAAATAATAAATTTAGCGCCATCTATGGCGCATGTGGAGAGGATGTTTCACTCTCTCTTAGTTTCGTTTGAGCATTGTTTTATTTTGTAAAAGGTTCAATGTCGTGACAAAAATTAAAATTATTATATTTACTTCTTTAAGAAAACTGATTAACGCTGGATAAGTTTCTAACGTTTATTCTAAATAGTATAAATACTTTTAGAAGGAAAATCTCTGCAATAGTTTTATGTTTAAATAGTTTTTTCAGCCCAGGTTTGGTATCTAGTAAATTTAAGTTCAATACGCATAAATATTCTCCATATAGATTAGTGAATAAATAAATAATATATAAATTAGTATAATATTGTTTATAAAATAAACGTTACACTACTATAAACAAATGCGTTTTCTGTTTTACCTTCAAATGCTTGTCCGTTAAGACTTCGAACGAGGAATAAGTGAGACCGCGTTTCTCCAATAACCTAGTAACTAGCTCTTGTATGGTTTCCGTTTGTTTGATTTGTACTACAGTGGTGCTACCGTTGCTCAAAAGTACCCGACACAGTGCCGTTCGGGCAACATTGTTAGATAAATCTTCTTGGTTCAGCTGGCTCTGTTTAAGCAAATCCTGAAAAACGAGAATAAAGTGATGTCACCCACAATTTTCACTTGACTACATAGTAAATGAGATAATTATTGTTAGGTTACAAATTGAATGTGTGTGTGTGCAATACCCCAACAGACTCTTTTCTCTTTTTTTAGTAAACAGGATCAAAATCAACTTTACTCCTCAGCAAACAAAATAAGAATGCCCAAGAAATGTCCTTAACACGCTTAATTACTTGGTCTGTAAAAAATGATTTTGAATCTCTAAGAAAAAGAAGAAGACTAACCTGTGGCGCAACGGCAAGATCCAAGGAAGTCAGCGACGACCCGCTGGAATGAATGGTGTCCGGCTCAGCGTTCTTCAAATACTCTAATCCCTCGTGGCTCCTTTTGGTGTATTCGCTCTCGCCTCGATCTTTCGATTTCGACCTATTCTTCCTGTGCCAAGGCAACAGCGATTTTCTCCGCCTGTCTTCAGCGTTGCTGACGGATTTTTTCAACTTCGTCGGCGACGATATCGGTTGCAATAACAACCGGACATCTATCGCCACCTTCTCTCCATCACCAGCCAGGCATTTTCTGTAGATATCCGATCGTAAAAACCTGGGATAACTGTCGAACTTCATGAGATTGTATATCTGCTTCTGCGAATGGGCGAACAGATCCGCGGGGGCTCGTTGTAGGTTTTTTTCGACGCCTTGACGAGCCGGGGCGTCTACGTTGACGGCCTCGGTGGCGCCGGGGCTGAGATGTTGCCTGTAGATGCGCTGCGCGTCGTTTTTTCTGTCATGGTCGGCGGTTAGGGTTTTGAAGCGTTCGCAGGCTATCCAGAAGTAGATGTTTTCGGCGCTGAATTCTTTCTTCAAAAATTCCTGAAATAAAATAGCTTACAATTAGCGCAGGATCATTAAATATATCATCATACAATCGTGACACGTTCATATATACTTCATACAATATAAAAACAAATGCACGTCATCAATTACGTATTGCGATTTAAAGGTCTGATTGAACACTCTTTTTCTTATTTAGTTGCATTGAAGATAAACTATTACAAGCATAAAAATGTTTTTTTTTGTCATCCTTATTATGGTTAAATCACTTTGTTATTTTCTTAATTCTATAACATTGAATTCCTACGCCTATGAGTTTTTAACAATGACATATATAGTTTATATAGACTGCTTATCCATATATAAACAAGACAACGAAAAGCGGGTCATATTGCTTGTCTTGCCGAGTGCTCACCAGGCAGAATCGGTCTGGCCCAAATGAGTTTAAAACTCATATTTCATTAAAGTAGAAATTGAATTAAAAAAAATAATTACCTGAATATTTACTTCAAGACAGGAGCTTGGTTAGGTATTTTTAAAAAGAATATTTATTTATTAAAGTTCAAATTTAGTTCCATATTTTCAAAACATTTTAAGATATCTAACCAATTTTGAACATAGGCGTAAACAATTTTACACTCCTGTATAAACATCTTATAAAAACGATGTGCAATTAAAATACCTTATATTATCAAATTTAATAGTTAAAATTAAATTTGTTGGAATACCTATAATGTAAAATCACATTCTTGCAAATTCAAAATGGCCATGCCCAGTTGAATTTAATTATAATATTGGTGTTTTTTCTTTAAAATAACTTCATTCTCCTCATTTATAGGTAAATATTTACATGATTTGTAAAATTCTGCTTTCCTAAAATGTACGATTTTGAAGTGTATTTACGTATTTAATAATGTAACAAAAATGCATAATTCTTGATATTTTTATAAAAATAATGTACAAAATAACAAACCTATAAATGGACATTTGATTTCTAATAATTTTATGGGTACACCTTTATTGTTTATTATTTTTATATGTTTATTTTTGAAATAATCAACCCTGTCTCCTCTACAATAATAATCCCATTAGTTGCATTTATGTATGCATATCGAGCCTAACCTTCATGCTCAATTCTATGTAGAACAAATCTAAAAAAATATCAATTTAAGACAGTATATAATAATAAATATCTTTCAACCATTAACCATTTTTTTTAAATGTCTATGTACCTATTCAAATAAAGGACATAATATGAATAAAAGTTCACTTTGTTTACTTGTTTACAATCATTTTTGGAGTATCTTTAGTGTAAGTATAAAGATCATAACAACGAAAACCTGTTATTCTATATTTTCTTTTAAACTGCCATATCAACTTGTCTTCCCTTGTTAATTCTGCAAGCATACAGTTATTTTCTGGGATTAACATGTCATGGAACCCTCTAACAACATTCTTTTTTTATTTCTTTCTGATTTAAATTTAAAATGTCTGTTTTATACACATGATTAATAAACTCGCAATACTTATAGCTTGCAACTTACTTATGTTTTACTAATGCAGAATTAGGAGCTACAAAACAAAGTTCTTTAAGGATATAATCCTTTTTGTCCGACATATTTCATCTGTCGGCGTAAATAGAAAAGAATTTAAGGCGTGCTAGCTCTTTATAAAGCTAACGCAGTTCTTTCTGTTAAACGGCAATACTCAAGAAAAATTTAAGCCGAATGTGTACATCAAAATTATATAGGAAAATTTTGGGTATTACTAAAGTTTGCAAAAAATGGAAAACTCTTTTATTATGCACAAAATTGATTCAGAAAATTTCATCTATTTTTTTACATATTCTATTTAAGTATGTAAGTGTCGTATTTTAAATGATTTAAGTCCTCAAATCTTAAAAACATCCCAACTCATTTAATATTAAGAAATTAAAAAAAAAAACTTGAAAAAGGAAAATATTTAACATGTTAGTAGTTCGTGGTTTAAATAAACTTATGTAAAAATCTTCACGTTTTTCAATCGCCTCTACATCCACAACTGCAAAACCAATACAAACCACTCCAACCTTCAATTCGTTTCACTGAATGAGACTTATATCATAACTACAATGTGAAATGTGAGGAACAGTAGGAACATCCGAGCGGCTGCAATGAAAAAAGCTAGCAGGAAAAAGAGCTAGATACTATAATATCTGAAGGGATAAAGCTATGCAATAAACTACCTGACAGTATGAACTATCTTTGTTTGCTTTTAAAAGACGACTCAGAAAATTGATATTTGATATGGTTCCTTCGAAGAATGTAAATTTAAATCAGTGTTTGTCTCTCTGTATTGTTACTTATGCCCGTATTGTTCTATTTATATTAAATTTTTATATTACGATACTTCTAGGTAAGTAACTAACTAAACTTTTAAAATCTACTTGTCAGGCCCAGCTAGCTCTAACTTGGGCCTTTGAAAATAATATTTATATTTATAAAATTGTATTTACAATAAAGAATTTGTTATTAATATTATCATTATTATAATTCATAATAGTATTTACCTTGTACCTACTTGTATTGATACGTGAAAATTAAAATGTTACTTTTTATATTTCTGTAGCTGATCTTATAACGCTTTATAGAGCAATTTACCATTTAAATTCAAAAACAGAACAATTTTTTATATTCAATTAATTATAAAAACTTAAAACAGAACATAATTATAATTAAAATTTAATAAAATAAACAATTCAACAAATTGTTCGACTGAGCAATGACATCGACAACAAAATCTCAATTAAACTAAACTTTCTTCTAAACCGGTTCTGTAAAAGGTTTGTTTACCAGTGAGCACTTACAATTGAGACAAAACACAAACATTGCATGTACTAGACAAAGAGAAAACATCTCCCAGTTCGACCCACTTTTCATCGCTTTATTTACGTATGGATAAGCAGTCTATATAAACTATATATGTCATTGGTTTTTTATTGTATAGTGACAGCTAATGAACTGTCATTTTGAGTTCAATGTTGTCATATATTAAAGAGTTATTGCAAGTTCACTTAAGGTCAGTCACTATTAGTGCCGCTCTTATTTTGACATCTGAGCATGCGCAGATCACTAACTTTAATAAAGATTGTACCTATCCTTAATAAGAGAGTTAATAGTCGTTTTCTTTTTACAACTAATCTGAGCTAACTTACATCGACTAAGCTGATATGTACGTTCTTTTTATGATTGTAAGTCAGAATCTTTCTTCCCCCCTTACGATGCTAAGGTGCACGGTACTTGACGTCAACCATAAACCATCACAGAAAGTGAGTGTTCTGTGCATCATATGAACAAACATATCCCATGAATTCATTATTTTAGTGAGAATAAAAGACTATGATAACAGGGGGTGAGATTTGTAGTGTTGAATGTTGAAAAAATTATAAAATTTGAATAAAATATGGATTGTTTTTAAACGGATGACATGGACACGTCACCTGTCAACCAAAATTCGCGTTCTTTTTACAGTTAAGCTTAGATCAGAATCTAACTTTTAGTTAGTCAAGTATGCTTGTAAAAAGAAAACGACTATTATAAGTTCAGTTAAGGTCAGTCACTATTAGTGCCGCTCTTATTTTGATATCTAAGCATGCGCAGATGTGTATGTTCTAAAACTGACTTTATTAAGGATTGTGCCTGTCCTTAATTGTGGATGTTTAAGGGCAGCATGTAGTTGCGACTTTATAGCTTTCGGATGCGCTCGCCGATATTCGTATCCGTTAGAAGTTTTTTAATATTACATATTTAATATAATCGTCATTTAAACCTAAAATTATAATTAGTGGTTAGAAATAAGTATAAGGACGAGGATTCTAATGTCAAAATTTCAGGTTTGCGATAAGTCTGATTTTAGCATGGAATTTATTTAACTCTAATTACGATGTCACTATTAGTGGCTGGCTTTATAGAAATTTGCAATATCTCTCTATTAAGGACAGGCACAATCTTTATTAAAGTTAGTGATCTGCGCATGCTTAGATGTCAAAAAAATAAGAGCGGCACTAATAGTGACTGACCTTAAGTGAACTTGCAATAACTCTCTATTTATTGTGTCTTGTAATTGCAATTTGTTGATATTTTGAGTTATTTATTATTTTTGGTTAAGTCGTTATTATTTTTGGTCGTTTCGTTATTATTTTTGGTTATTTGGTCTTTATTTAAAAAACTGTTCTTTTAAGAACAACCTCGTAGGTTTAAAAATGCCAAAGAAATTAAATAGCCGATGTAAGGAGCTCATAGTTTCATTGATACAGTATTTTGAACAAGAAAGCGATAATAATGGTCCTTTACTACCTAACTGCTGTTAAAGAAGTAAGTTTTTACTGATATTGTCTAGAAATATCAAACTAATCTCATTAAACTTAACATAAATTTGTCCATTGTAAGTGCTATTTCTCAAGCAGATAAGAATGATGTCGTTTTAAAATCGCCTCCAAAAAGCGTCTTCATACAAAGAAAGTAACTAATACAAGAACTTTAAATACAAGTACAATTCGATATAATTTTTACAACATGTATGAAGCTAGTAAGTGTAGATTATTCATTTTATATCATCTAATTATAAATACCTATATATTTGTTTGCAGACGAACACGTAACTTTGGATTCTTTATTAGAAAAATTGAAAGAAAAAGAATTGTTTAATGGATGCCGCATGTCATTATGTACCTTATTAAAAAATATTGGTTTTAAATGGAAAAAACCTGATCCAAGGCGAGGGCTTATGGAACTTTCCGATGTTGCTGTGAAACGTTTGAAAATGAGGATGGTGGACATTTTAAAAATCTTTGGCTAATGACACCAGATATTTTTAACACACTACTTCTTCTCGTAATGCCAAAAATTGAAAAACAATACAAATTACAGGAGCGCTATACCCGCTAAAGAGAGACTTGCATTGACACTTCATTTTTTAACTGGAAGTTCGTACCTATTTAAGTTTAGCATTTACATTTAAAATCTCAAAACAGTCAAGTATTATTCCCGATATTTTTTCATAAATCTAATTTAAAAGTTGAGAGCTTATAACGTTTAACAGTTGGGTTCCATAATGTGGGATTTTGCGAAACTAGTAGTGCATCACTCTTATTCAATTACACGTTTATTGTTTTTCTTTTCGTTTTTATTTTCCATAAAAATTTTCATTAATCAGTAAAGGTTATTCTCCTCAGTAAACACGATATTCATTTCACATCTATGTAGTCTTGCGTAAGCCCTTCTTATGCCCTTGTCAAGACGTTAAGCGGGTCAATCGGTCAACCGTTTGACATCTAAGACAAACATTTGTTGTTCCGCATACGCAATAAAAGAAGAAATCTTGTTTAAACAAAAGCGATGTTGGTTTTATTGTGTCAGGGATGGATCGGCATTGTAATACTCTAATATCACTTTTCTTAAGTGCTAACTTGCGTTTGCATTGTAACTCGATTATTAGATTGGATGTAGGCGTATAGATGATTACTAATACCAGTTATAAAGGGGGTAAATTGTGAGTGAGTACGCACGCATATATATTTTGTTAACAATTATTTAATAATATTAACATTATTATTAAATTTATTTTTCTTTCTTTTTTCCTTGAGCTAAATGTAGGGCTATATCTACTTAAATGTTTCATATTCTATTGCGTTCCTTGGTTCACAAGAGCAGCCCACAATATTTGGTCTATGTTATTCATTAAAAAACCTATACTATTTATAAGATATATTTGCCTATAGTATCATCATTAATACTATTAATATTATTAATAGTAATATCATTAGTAGATAATATTATTATAATTAATATTATTAATATTACTAATAGATTAATTTTACCCATTATTTTTCTTCTTTTTTTTTTGAAACATTTATAGCAAATGTAGGGTTATATCTACTTAAATCTTTCATATAAAAATTAGAAGAATGAACATTTAAGAATAATTAAAAAAATAAAATTTTCCAAAGCAAATTACTGAATTTCTGTTGAAATATATTAATAATATAACCCACTTATGATATTACTAATAATTTAAATATGATGATATTAATATCAGTAGGTAATATTATTAATATCATCAATATCATATTATTTTTTTTTTGTGTCATCGGCTTCAACTACTATGGTTATTTCGCCACGTGTTCTGTGCAGGCATTGTAACTGTTTCCCAGCGCCACTTTAGAAACATCACTGTTAATTAGAACCAAATTAAATATCATTAAGATCATGATTATTAGTAATATCATTAATAGGAAATATTATTAATATTATGGATATCATTTTCAGTGTAACCCTGTATATTTACAAGAATGGTTTAATAGAAAAAGACATATGTGAGAAAATATTATCTTTTCTTCAAATTATCATATGATTGAAATTAATTTTCTGTTATAAAAGTGGCGCTATAGAAAAAATGCTTACTTTGACTCTCCCCAATATCATATGGTATCACGAATCGTGATACCATATAATTTTCTACATCGTGATTCACGATGTAGAAAATTAATTAAAGGTGTGAGATCTTTTACCTACATGTAAAAGCTTAAACCATATTATCTTGATTATTGTTTATATATTATTTAGAATTTTCTAACAGTTTATCAAATTTTATTTAAATTTCTCCACTTTTTATACATAACTCATATGAAAAAACTAGTTTTGAAAACTGAAAAATTATTATTAATATTTTTTTTGTGTGTCATCAGATTCAACTACTATGGTTATTTGGCCTCGTGTTCTGTGTTACTGTTTCCCAGCGCCACTTTAGGAACAACACTGTTAATTAGAACCCATAAGTGAATGATCGAGTGGGGAATCCTACCAAGGCATCAGAATTATTTTAAATAATTAAATTAAAAGAAAAAATCCGGGCCTAACGGTGAGATTCGAACCCGAGACCCTTGGATCCGCAGGCAGAGACACTATCACTGAGCCACCCACCTCGTAATATTAATATTATTAATATTATTAATATTATTAATATTATTAATATTATTAATATTATTAATATTATTAATATTATTAATATTATTAATATTATTAATATTATTAATATTATTAATATTATTAATATCATTAATATTATAAATTAAGGATACATGCTATATATAGCACCATATTATCATTTATTTTGTATTTTAGTAATAAATTCATTTTGGTAAACTAGTTCTTCATGATGAACTGTTACACATTCCCAATAGGCTACAGTTGAATATCCTTTTCCATATGGTACTATCGGTTGTGAAGCCCACTTTCTTACATACATACCTCTAAAGTTACAGTTATAAAATAAATAAAAATACTATCATGAGCCATAATATACATAAAATGAAAGTAATCAGCCAATATGGGATTTATTTATAGAATATCATTAAATAATTTTTTTTTCGTTAGTGGGAAGGTCATGTCGCACATAATAATTTATCGCCAGTCCGATGATAGAATGTTGTGTTACTTTTTACACCATGGCAGGACAATAAAAAAACTCTCGGTCGTCAACAATAAATAGTTTTTGGTATAATCCAAAACTTTCCGCATTTGGAATAATTTTCCATTGCACGAAAAATATTGGTTCGCAAATATTTGGTAAATTTAAAAAAATATCTTTCAAAAATCTAATCTGATAAAAATATCGCAGGTATGCTTCTAAAATGTTTCCGTGCATGTTCATAGTTCAATAATCTAATCGAGAATAAAAACAAATGAGTCAAATAAATGTGATAGTGCGGGATTTTACAGAACATACATTGCTCAAAAAAATGTGTTTAATTAGTAGGTACTAATCTTTGTTATCATCAATGTTTTGTTTTTATCTTGTAGTCTTGAACTTTTACCGAAACGTTTATTACATTTTGTACTCCTATTTTTGCAATTATCTTTAGCAATATTCAAAATAATAACATGAACACAAAAACCAAATTTAAAATAAGTGTATACAAGGCGTTCGTAAAAATCGTATTTAAAGTACGGACTTGTAAATACATTGTAGAATGGTCTACGGTTATAAAAATAGAAATGTATCTAAGAAATAATAATTAATGAGTTCAGAATGAATTTCTATTAAATAATTTTCGTTAGTTAACATTATTATTCCATTTTTAACACATTAAATGCGCAAGAAGAAAAAAAATTATTATTTTGTTTTTCAACTTATATAATATTTTATTTTGGTACTTATCAGTAGCTGTTGTGATTCACAAAGAGTCATAAAATGTATCTATATTTGTCTTTGTTTTTGTACTGTGAAGCTGATATACGAGGTAGTTATTTGTAATAGTCAGTAATTATTATTAATATGTAGTTTCAATAGATTATTATTGCGAAACTAAGTTTTTGGTGTTTTTAAAATCTGCGGTATTAAATCTATACATATAATCTTCTCACTATATTTCCGAGGACTGCATTAAGAATAAAAGTCGTATGTGATATTTTTTTTTTGTCTAAAATACTATATCTAGTGAACGGATTAATATCAATGGTAATATTAATGATATTAATAACTTTAATATTATTTTTGATTTTGAATTATGTAATGTTTATATTGAAAAAAAAAATCGATTTGATAATTAAATATATTAAAATAAAATGAACTATCATTAAACTATTAATAATATTAATATTAACATTATTATATTATTAATATTAACATTGATATTATTCAGTTCAGCACATACGACTTTTATTCTTAATGTAGTCCTCGAAAATGTAGTGGGAATGTTATATGCATAGATTTAATACCGCAGATTTTAAAAACACCAAGAACTCAGTATTAATACACTCACCGGCAGAATTAACCGCCCTCCCAATGTTTTGTTATTTAGTTAGAAATATTTGTAATTTTGATTTTTTTTACTTTTTAATGTCTAAGTACATCTTGCGTAAGAATGACAGCACTGACAGTTAAACATTTATTTGGAGTGCATTCGGAAATGCTCTAGCTAAAAAGCTTTCGGTTTGCCGCCATTTTCAGCTAGAGCTAGAGCATTTCCGAATACACCCTTACTGTCAAAATGTCACGTCATATCAATTAATGTCAAAAAGTGACGAAAATCTGCGAAAATTTCAGAAATAAATAAAAATAATTGAGTGGGCGGTTAATTCTGCCGGTGATTATTAATAGTTTATTATTAGTTTTTAATGCATTTAATTATTATATCGATTTTTCTCTTAATATAAACATTACATAAATCAAAATAGAAATGATGTATCTGACAGCTGATGTACAAAGTAGATTCTTATCCTCACAAGTGTGATAAAAGGCCCTTTTCCTGAGACTAAACAATGTGATATACGTTATTATCCTGCAAAGTCGTAGGAAAAATAAGCAATGCATTCTTATCAATTTATTAGGTAACAATAACACAAAGTATCGTTCTATTAAATGGATTATTTTTTAAAACATACAAAAAGATTAATTTTACAAATTTATTTTTCCTTTTTTTTTTTTTAGAATTAATTAATATTATTATCGAATAAAGACGCATATGTGCCTATCTAACATTGATATTATTCAATAATTATTAATAATATTATTATCGAATATAGACGAATATTTTAAAATGCGATGCTCTTAGCTAACATTCTTCTTCTTCTTTTATTGGGCTATATCCCACAGGATAATTTACCCAGCCAACAATGGGGAGAGTATCGTTGTCTTGCTCTCAGCAATTGGATATCCTCTTTTAAATTAATATATTTATATATTTTAAAGTAAAAAGCTTATTAATGTAACGTCTTGAGTAATATACGTAGAGGGACATACAAAGTTAGTACTTAGACCAAGGGATTTTATCAAATCATGGAACGACTTTAGAATAAAAGGAATGCTTCCTACTCTTGAGGCTATTCCATTCTTCAAGCCATCTTGAATTCACAATGTTTCTGATGAATGGAAAGAAATTATGATAATTTAATTTGATATTCACTGGAATACTCAGAGATCTTCCTACATTTGCCAATTGATCTGTCTTGCAGTTACCCAGAATCCCACAGTGGCCTGGAATCCATGCCAAAATTATTTTGATATGTTCATCTTTTGCGAGTAAGATACCGTCCTTAGTCAAGAAGGAACAATGTTCAGTTTCCCTGCTATTTCTTGCTATTTTTTGAAGTGCAGCTTTGGAGTCTGAGAGGATAATGGATTGAACGATGTTTTTGTCTAATATTACTTGCAAGGCCTTGTTAATAGCTACAACTTCAGCTGTACAAATTTGAGTATGGAAAGGAAGCTTACTTGAGAATGCATAATCTATATCTGGACTATACACTCCAAACCCTGAGTGACCGGCCGAGTTTACTGAGCCGTTGGTAAAGAACCTGGTGTAAAATGGGTATTTTCTGATGATATTCTGATATTGTACAATTCCTATATTTTCAGATTTGGTAGCGCCAATGTTTACAATAGGAATGGAGGCCAATTGGGGTTGCAAATCAAATTTATAACATGGTAAAAGCTCTGAAGAATATAAGTGAGGATTCACGATATCGAATTGACTGATCAGCTGGATTAGTAGAGGATTACTTTTGTTGTTCCAACAGGTAGAGACTCCACATAATCTTTTTAGTTTTCTTAAAGCAGTGATAATGGGATTGTTTACCAAAGACATATTTTTAATTAGGTACTTAAAGGATAGCCATTCTCTTCTAAATATGAGGGGGGAGTTCACTTGTCTCTGTCAATAAGGCTAGAAATGGGGTAGATTTCATACACCCTGTGATGATACGAAGGCTTTGGATCTGAAGTGTATCTAACTTCTTTTGTATATCCTGGGAACACGCTATTATAATTTAACATCCATAATTCTGATGCCTTGGTAGGATTCCCCACTCGACCATTCACTGTTGGGTACTAATTAACAGTGCGGTTCCTAAAGTGGCGCTGGGAAACAGTAACAAAGCCTACACAGAACACGATGCAAATAGTAGCAGTTGATGCCGATGACACAAAAATAAAAAAAAAAACATCCATAATCCAAGTGGGACAAAATGATTGATTTATGTAAAATTCTTAATATTTGTGGATCACATCCCCACCAAGTCGCACGGAGAGCACGCACGACATTGAGGTTACGATTGATCTTAATATTTAAATCATTAAAGTGACAATTCCATTTAAGATTCTTATGAATGCTTATCCCCAGGTATTTAACTTTATCCTTCCATTGAATCATTTGAGATTTATAGATGATATTAGGTAAAGTAATTTTAGTTACCCCTTTAGTGCATAAAATTGCCGAAGTTTTATGCAATAAAAGATTAAAGTTAAATTTTTCCAACCAGGACTCTAATTTAAGCAAAAAAGGAGTTGATACGTGGAATCATATTGTAAACATTAATTTAAAATTATTAGGCAGGATATCAAATAGGGACAAGGCATAAAGGTTAAACAAAATGGGACTGAGCGAAGAACCTTGAGGAAGGCCTTGATAAGTAGTTGAGGACCATGGATGTGGCCCAAATTGTATCAAGTAAATAGTTCTCTTTGGACTAAAAAGGAATGTATTAAATTGGCCAAATCCACTGAGACATTCGCATCTAGTAAAATGGAATATAACCGAGGAATATTAACTGAATCATATGCAGCAGAAATATCGATGAAGAGACCAATAGTAAATTCATTAAGGAAGAAGACTATTTGCACTTGTGAGGTGATAGACAAGACAATCCGTACAACCCCTGCCTCTTCTGAAGCCCAATTGTAAGGGATTAAGAATTTGGTTATTTTCCAAATGCCATTCTAGTCGATTTTTGATTAAGGATTTTAATACTTTGCCTACGCAAGAGGAAAGGGAAATAAGCCTATAATTTGAAGCTACCATTTTATCCTTATTTGGCTTAATTATAGGTAGAATTAAGGATTGATTTCATTGTTAAAGAATTGAACCTGTTAAAAGACACTTATTAAAGATACTCAGAAGAAACAAGAAGCCTGAACCAGGTAAGCATAGAGTATGAAATAAGGTCTAAACCTGGAGAAGAGTCTCGTTTCAAATTTAACAAACTTGAGTATTCATTATGAGTAAAGGGGGATTCTGAATGAGTTGAGCTATTAATTTGGCACACATTTTCCAGGGAAGGAGGGGAAAGAATGTTTAAGATTTCTTGCGCAATCGATTGGGTAGGAATTAGATTCGAGAGATTTTGTTTTAAACCAGAAATGTTATTAATTTTATTCCAAATGAACTTCAGGGAAGAATGACGATTGAGAGAGCTACAATACATCCTAAAGTTATTTTTTCGTTTGGATTTGAGAACTTTTCTAGATGTACCTATATATTTTTTAACTTGGATTATCTAAATTTGGACTTTCCATGAAATTTCTAATAGAGGTTACCCTGTGATACAAGTTCATTACATGAATCATCCCACCAAGGGATACGATATTTAACATTCCTTTCAAGCTAACATTCTTATTATTCAGTTCCCACATACGAGGGCTACTGCTAAAGTTCGCGGAATCAAGTACTCCTTGTATTGCCAGCGTTCTGCGATTGTTATAATCGTAAAATTTGACGTTTTTCACCTATCATTCAGTTGACAGTTCGATTTCAAACTGCTCGGTTTCATTTCAACAAAATTTAACGAGAGTAATATTTGTGTGAAAAATGGAAATTTCGAATCGTGACTTCCGAGTGATGATTTTTTATGATTTTCCATACGGTTTAACACCGCAGCAATGTGTGGAAAAACTTAAGTTCATTATTTGGGGATGAAGCACCATCCAAAACTATGGTTTACAAATGGTTCGCAGAATTCAAGCGTGGAAGACCAACGTTTGATGACGATCTTCGCGAAGGTCGTCCATGTACCTCTGTTGTCGCGAAAAATATTGATGCTGTGCGTGAAATGATTTTGTCAGATCGGCATGTGACCTATCGTGAGATAGAGGCATCCTTAGGCATTGCAGCAAAACAAATACGATTTTGCCCGATCATTTGCATGTCAGGAAGATTTGCAGTCGTTGGATCCCACACAATTTGAAAGAAGAACAAAAACAGGCACGTGTCAAGTGGTGCAAGGAAATGCTAAACAAATTCGAAGGGGGTCGTTCAAATTCGGTATATAACATCGTAACAGGTGACGAATCTTAGATATATTCATATGAGTCTGAAACTAAACAGCAATCGACTGTATGGGTGTTCCAAAATGAACCTAAACCCACAAAAGTGGTGCGTTCACGAAGCGTTTCGAAAAGAATGATTGCTTGTTTCTTCGGATAAACGGGTCATGTTGCAACTGTTGCATTAGAGGATCGAAGGACAGTTAATTATGACTGGTATACTTCAATTTGTTTGCCGGAAGTTATCGCTGAAATCAGAAGTAACAACATAAACCGGCGAATCATTCTTCATCATGACAATGCAAGAGCTCACACAGCACGACGAACTGTAGAGTTTTTGACCAGTAACAACATCCAATTAATGACTCATTGCCCATATTCGCCTGATTTATCGCACAATGACTTCTTCCTATTTCGACATATCAAAAATAAAATGCGTGGCGAGCGTTTTTCATCGCCTGAAGAGGCTGTTTAGGCATTTAAATCCCTTGTTTTGAAGGTACCTCGCTCAGAATGGCAAAATTGTTTTAAAGATTGGTTTCATCGGATGCAAAAGTGTATAGATTTTAAAGGAACATAACGTAATTTGTGTTTTGCTTTACATTTTCCTTCGTACACTAATTTAGACAAATACAATATCACATACGACTTTTATTCCTAACGAAGCCTGAAATTAATAATATTAATAATAATATATCAACATTATTTTTTTGTGTCATCGGCATCAACTGCTACAATCATTAACTTCGTGAACCGTGTAGGCTTTGTACTGTTTCCCAGCGTTACTTTAGGAACAGCACTGTTAATTAGAACCCAACAGTGAATGGTCGAGTGGGGGAATCCTACCTGTGCATTAGAATTAATCGCCACCGGCGAGATTCGAATAATATTAATATTATATTATTAATAAATATTATTAATATTATTAATTCCAGGCGAGGAAATTGATTGGAATTTATTTAGATATATGAACAGTAGCAGATAAGAAGTCAACATTATGTTGCTGATCGGACAGTGTAACTAATTGTGCAGTCGCCTGCAAGTTCTAAGAAAAATACTTGTAAAAAATGGTTGGCTGTTTTTTGATCATTGTTACATAAAATTTCAACCGATTTTTTGAGAAAGGGGTTAATTCTTTGAAGAAGAGATATGTGTTTAAATAGATTCTTAGTATTATTACCAATAGCGATATATTCTTAACACGTTGACTGCCAACTACGACTTATCTTATAGTTTACTTACCATATTCGTGCAGCTACGATTAAATTCGTAGTATATCAGTGCAATTAGGAATATATAGCTTTGAACAAAAATCAAACAGAAAATCTAATAAATTAATCGAACCTATAAAATAAATATAATATTTATTTAAAATCAAGAGAGAAAAAAGCGTTTTCATTGATTCTGATTTAGGCTAACGAATTTTGACGTATAACTCGGGTGTAGCAAAGTATTGACGCACTCAAGGTGGGATTTTAGGGGTTACAAACCACCTCCCCCGAAAAGTTAATGATTAAGTAGCAATTTATTTAAATGTATTCTTTCTCATTTTACGTTGGACCAAATGTCATACTAAAAAATTTTAACACACCCCAAAATAAAATACCTAGGTGCGCCATTGTATCAAAGCGACAACAGGTCGATATGAAACTGTACGAATTAAATCGTAGTTAGCTTTCTGTGACATAAACTACAAGATAATTCTCAAGATCTTTAAAAAACACATTCTCCATGCTTTCGAAGATTACAAAGTCCTACAATTAGAGTTTTTATTAATATAAAGTTTAAATTAAATTACTATTTAGACGGGAATCCTAAAAATGATCGTGGCAGTCAACGTGTTAATATTTTCTTTCGTCGTCAATAGAATTGATCAAATTGTTTTAGAAACGTCGATGTTTAACAAAATCAATATCTCTTTTGGTTATTTGATATGTTTTCAGATATTTTTCTTATATTTTTTATAATTTAAGTTAAAAAATATAAAATTAAATATAAAAAAAAATATATACTAGGTGGTTTGTTAGTTAATCATCAAAACACCGTGTATAGTATATTTAGAACCTCTTCGATGATCTTTTCCTACCACTATAATATTTCCCTTTAACTATGTAACTTTCTGTACTAAAAAAAATGTAAATACTTACAGCAAACATATGCAGCCCCAAAGGATCGGCCAGTAGTTTCTCAAAGGACCCTGCCCAAGCCGAAGGTCCTTCCGTATAGTTACATTTCACGAAGTTATCATCGCACTGAAAATAAAATAAATGATTGAAGTACACCAACATACTGGTTAAAATGTTTAAAACGTTCTATTATTTAATCTAAGACATTTCTCTACTGATTATCAAACGACACTAAAATAAAATCTCTCTATATGACCGGGAGAGAGACAGAGAGAGAGAGAGGTACATGCAGTCTGTTTATACAATCAAGCAATTTACAGCTGCACTTCAATGTACGGCTTTTACAATAATTTATTTAACTGGATAATTACTCACCAGTTACCAACCGAACGGACATAGCATCGACATGGGGTCTATTCTAGACTTAGACTACAATTGAGGAGTGTCTTTTAGAATGGGGACATTTACAAGTTAATTTTATTTTTTTTTAGTAAAATATACATATTCCGGCAAATCTCTGTTGCAGTTCTATACTCCTAATATTTAAAACGTAACATTTATTTATCAGTAGGGGATCAAAAGCAAATATCGATGGCCTAGAAGCAATACCTCGTATTAGGAGAGGGTGGTAACACTAAACTCGACTATTTAACACAACTATTTATTATACTCGACTAAACTGTATAAAGATTCGTACAATAATGCCATATATCTAAATTAACGCTTATATCATTTTATGATGATTTCAACTTATCGCCTAATGATTCATAGTACTAGATATCCCAGTGGCGTTTCTTACGGGGGTTGCTAACACTCGTAAGTACAAAATCTGAAGAAAAAAGCAATAACATGTATGTGCTTTAAAAAAAATTGAAAAAAGGAATCAAGGGCGAAGACAGTAAAAATGCCATACATAATGTTATATGTAACTTTTTAACATAGTTAATTAAAAAATATATTTATACCGGGTGTTCAAATTAAAGTGTTACCGTTAAATACCGCCGAAAATATGCATTTTATAAAAAAAGGTTATATAGTTTTTTTGGAGAAAAGTTTTATAGTTTTTTTGGGGAAACATTTTGGCTAAATTCATTTTTTGATAGCTGATATAATATGGCCATATCGAGGTGGACTTAACTATAAAACTTTCGTCTGAAACGTTTTTTTTTATAAAAGGCGGTATTTAAGTGTAACATTTTAATTTGAACACCCGGTATAACATTATTTTCTTTATAACCACAAATTTTGATAGATGTACTCACGTGTTATTGCTTCTAGGCCATCGATATATGGAAATTATTGATAAGTAGACAGAGTGGTCCAATAGAAAATTAGACCAAACATTTAATTTTTTTTTTTTGAATGGAATGACTAAACTTTTTTTACATGTTTAGGCACGCTATCGTCACTGGTACATATATGTGCCTAAAAAATATTGTTTTTAAGGTTTATTTTACCCAAACAAGAAAATAATTCTTAAGTTCAAACTAACATAAGTTATTGATGGGCAAATTTTGAAAAAATCTGGTAAGTTGTTTTTGAAAAAAATATTCAAATGGAGATAAATAAATGTGCCATTTACGTCCATGCAATTTTGAAATTTCAAAAATATATTGTGCCTATACACGATACAGAGAACAACTTGATTTCTTAATATTATTTTACTTTTGAAACATATACAGGATGTCCCAAATTGTTTTACCCAGGCTATAACTTCTAAACCATGCAAAATAATCGAACCGGACAAAAGTGGCGGTGTACTTTGAAACAAATAAAAATTTGACGACCCACCCTCAAAAACTACCCCCCTGGAACAACGCCCTCAAAAATTATTAATGACACCCATAAACCCATAAATAAGTGAGAAATTAAATAAAACTGTATGTCAAGTTGATGATAAAAAATACTTTATTAGGTGACACATAATTAAAAAAATACATTGAAACAAGAGAAGGAGAAGACAAGAAATAAATATCAACAAACAAAGAGTAGTAATAACTTATAATAAGTGCTCAAATTGCTCACCTCCCACTTCCACAAATTTGTCAAACCTTAACAAAAAATTTCTAGTACAGGCAGCTCGAATCATGGCCGGCGTAAATCTGTTACAAGCATGTCTGATTCTATTTTTTAAATCTTCTAAGTCCTTTGGTTTTGTTTCGTATCCAGAAATTGGGGACCAGTAATTGGAATTATGTTAATTTTATCGTGTATTTAAGCTGCACAAGAGACAGATTGATATAGTATTGTTTATAATGCGCTAGAAAACTTACTATGAATTTGACAGAAAACAACTTGAAAAAATAGGGTGTCGTTTAAAGTACACCACCAATTATAATGGATGACTTTTGTCCTGTTCGATTATCTTGCATGTTTTAGAAGTTATAGCATGGGTAAAACTATTTGGGACACCCTGTATACTGACTACTGTGTGAAGTGTATAATAATAAATATTTTCATATAAAATAACTAGTTCAAATTTAATGTAAATTTCATCAACACTAAAATACATACCAATAAAAAGATGTACGATCTTTAAATTACAGTAGTTCAAATGAATCAAAAATAAAAACCCATAAATATCACTTATAATAAGCAATTTTTAGAGTTCATAAATTAATATGGAAAATTGACTGCTAATTATAAGTCGGCAGTTCAAATATGACGGACGTTGTTGAAAATATAAACTCAGTAATTTTAAATCGTTTGATTACGTAGATTAAATAATACATAAAAACTCACAAGTAGTAGTAATCAACAATTTTTTCCAGTAAATTGTAGATAAATATTTTTAAAGCAATAATTCGTTTAATTAAGAACAGTAGTTCAAATGAATCACGCACAGACCTTCATATACTATCTGTAACGTAATCATTTCGAGTAAGAATGCATTATTTTTAGCAAATATCGATTTTAAAACATTATTTGACACAATTTCAATTAGACATGTTATGCAGTTAACTGTATATATGAGTTATAGAAAGCTCTACTTTTAAAATCAATTTTATTTCTAAATAACCTCATACGAGGTGTGGCTGGAAAATAAACTGACTGAATCGGGTTTTTTCTAGTCACATCTCCTAATGTATTAAAATTTTTGAGGGATTTAAATTCCTACGAAATTATGCCTATGCGATTTTAGTAAATAAGACAGTAGTTCAAATGTATCTAGAGCGAGAAGCTATTAGAATACAAAAAGCAGAAAAATGACATTGTATTCTAATAGAAATATATGTTTGTATTAAGTATATAGGGTGTGCCAGCCTCCTGGAAGAAATAGATGGGCCTGTTTGAAAATTGGTTTCAAAACATCATAAAACGAATTCAGAATATTCAAAGTACATAAATATTAACAAACACTTTGATGAACTTAAAATCACTTAAAACAAATTGCATGCAATTTTGAGATTATTGTCCCAACTGAAACTTTTAAATTTCATAATTTAGACTGCTATTCAATAATTGACATGTATGATGATGTGTATTTATAACGATAGTAAGGATTTAAAATAAAAATAGTGTTAGAGTCAGCGAATTAGGATATCGCCGCCACTGGGTCGACGATACCACGTCTGCCCGTTGCAATGTCCTACCCTTCCTCCATGGTCTACCCGTTTCAGTGTCCAGGACCAGGAGAGAGCGCCAAGAGCGGGGAATTGACGTTCGACCAGCTGATCGCTATGAAGTGATAGGCCTTATGTCCTTTAAAGACATTCTTTATTTTGTTCCTTAATTAATTACATTTCAAACATTATTTACGAGATATTTAATAAAACGTTATAAAACCATGTTAACACGTGTTTTATGAAGTGGCTATACAGGGTGTTATTAAAAACAATAATTTTAAAGTTAAATCTTTTAAAAAATATTTTTAATCTGACAATCTTATTTTTCAACCATCTACCTGATGAATACAAACCGTATGTCTTTAATAAAAACCTGAATTAAAGAGTTTAATTATAAATACTGACAGAACAGTGATCTATCAATGGTTCCACTAATAAATATGAAATTTTCGCATAAATTAAAAATAATATACATATTAATTAATACATAATTTTATGATTCATTTTGGTTCCATTTATATTAGATAAACGTATGACACATCTAAATATATGTAACCTATATACAACTTCGGTTTTTATGGGATTTCCATATATTTCTTTGACAATGAACTCGCCTATTTTATATTTTACCTTTTTACTTTCCTATCTGTATACAAATATAAGGAAAATATAGGAATCATGATTTTTTTCGACCTCGAGTTTTCGACGGATTTTTACGTTTTGAGGTCCCCTGAATCCGTTTTGACTATTTTCACGATGTGTGTGTATGTGTATGTGTATGTGTATGTGTATGTGTATGTGTATGTGTATGTGTATGTGTATGTGTATGTGTATGTGTATGTGTATGTGTATGTGTATGTGTATGTGTATGTGTATGTGTATGTGTATGTGTATGTGTATGTGTATGTGTATGTGTATGTGTATGTGTATGTGTATGTGTATGTGTATGTGTATGTGTATGTGTATGTGTATGTGTATGTGTATGTGTATGTGTATGTGTATGTGTATGTGTATGTGTATGTGTATGTGTATGTGTATGTGTATGTGTATGTGTATGTGTATGTGTATGTGTATGTGTATGTGTATGTGTATGTGTATGTGTATGTGTATGTGTATGTGTATGTGTATGTGTATGTGTATGTGTATGTGTATGTGTCTGTGTCTGTGTCTGTGTGTGTGTGTGTGTGTGTGTGTGTGTGTGTGTGTGTGTGTGTGTGTGTGTGTGTGTGTGTGTGTGTGTGTGTGTGTGTGTGTGTGTGTGTGTGTGTGTGTGTGTGTGTGTGTGTGTGTGTGTGTGTGTGTGTGTGTGTGTGTGTGTGTGTGTGTGTGTGTGTGTGTGTGTGTGTGTGTGTGTGTGTGTGTGTGTGTGTGTGTGTGTGTGTGTGTGTGTGTGTGTGTGTGTGTGTGTGTGTGTGTGTGTGTGTGTGTGTGTGTGTGTGTGTGTGTGTGTGTGTGTGTGTGTGTGTGTGTGTGTGTGTGTGTGTGTGTGTGTGTGTGTGTGTGTGTGTGTGTGTGTGTGTGTGTGTGTGTGTGTGTGTGTGTGTGTGTGTGTGTGTGTGTGTGTGTGTGTGTGTGTGTGTGTGTGTGTGTGTGTGTGTGTGTGTGTGTGTGTGTGTGTGTGTGTGTGTGTGTGTGTGTGTGTGTGTGTGTGTGTGTGTGTGTGTGTGTGTGTGTGTGTGTGTGTGTGTGTGTGTGTGTGTGTGTGTGTGTGTGTGTGTGTGTGTGTGTGTGTGTGTGTGTGTGTGTGTGTGTGTGTGTGTGTGTGTGTGTGTGTGTGTGTGTGTGTGTGTGTGTGTGTGTGTGTGTGTGTGTGTGTGTGTGTGTGTGTGTGTGTGTGTGTGTGTGTGTGTGTGTGTGTGTGTCCACCATAACTCATGAACCGATACACAGAAAAACACCAAATTTTAAACTTAAGATTTATTCCAGCGTACAATGAACTGATTAGATTTTGGGCAGAGTCGGAACATCTGGGGGGGTCATTTTTATAGTTTATGGAATATATCTGTTATTTACGTTTTGAGAAGAAAATTCTTTAAATAAAAGTTACTTTTTATATTATTATCTATAATTTTTGTTCTATACAAAATTTTCCTAAAATGGTCCGTATTCGAGAAAATTGACAAAATGTAAAATTTTTTTTTTATAAAAATTGTTCAAATAAAAGTTGTTTGTAATATAATTCTCTATAATTTTTATTCTATACATAATTTCTCTAAAATGGACCGTATTCGAGATATTTGAGAAAATGTGTAAATTTCGAATTTTGAAGAAAACTCAAAAACGGATAAAGAAAAAAACATTAAATTTAAACTTAAGGTTTATTTCGGCCTGACGTGAAATGATTAGATTTTGGACAAAGTCGGAACATCTGGGGGGTACTTTATGGGAGGCCGTTTTTATATTTTATGGAATATATCTGTTATTTATGTTTGGAGAAGAAAATTGTTTAAATAAAAGTTACTTATAATATTACTATCTATAATTTTTTGCTTTATGTCAAAATTTCTTGAAATGGTCCGTAATCGAGAAATTTGACAAAATGTGCAAAATTCTGATTTTTATGAAAATTGTTGAACTAAAAGTTGTTTGCGATATAGATCTCTATAAATTTTGTTTATATATGATTTTTCTAAAATGGACCGTAATGGAAAAATTGTAGGAAAAGTGCTAAATTTAAATTTTTCAGTATTTTCGTTTTCAATGAATATCTATAAAAAAATGTTTCGAGGTACATGTATGTGGAAAATGTATATATTTAGTTTATCCTCTGAATATTTATAGATGTGCTGCAATAGGTTGTACAAAATAACCGGAAAAAGCCTATAATAACTAGATAGGAAAGTCATATGTTGGACACATCAGATTTTTTTTTTTTTATTTATAAACACCACTAGTTATACTTTCATATTGTGCTCTTATATTTATTATATATTATATTTTTTATATTTTTATCTGTAACTCTTATAGTGTTTTTAAATTATTGTATTCTATTGGATTAAGCTTTGATATATAAAAATTTCTTATCGCACACAATTTGTAATTAGACAACTTTATGTCATTAGACGTTTATTTACTCACCTTAGTTATTGCAATATAAAACATTTTTTTTTTATTAAATAAATTAGGTACATTATTATTATTATTAATATTAGTACCCTTAAAACGTGGTCACTCACAGAACTGATACTAAGTCACTAAACTAAGAACGGCCATTTTCCTCAAATTTCTTTTCTTTTGCCAGAACACGTGGGATACGGATATTGTTAAAACCTCTGTAGTCTGGACATTAATACTAATATTACTAATGAGTTTTTTTTTAATGAAATAAATCTTAACCGCACGTTGAAAGATGATATCATTCGTTTTCGTCACCCAAATTCTCTTATAAACATTTCGGATTCATTCACATTCATTTTATAAACATAGTAAAGGTTTACAACGAAATGATTGACAGTTTGATGGTGCACAAATTATAGTAAATCAGTGCCGAATGAATACAGGGCGACCCATTGTTGAAAAAAAAAAAAATTAAAATTGTAAGCTACAAGTCGTACATGTGGTGATTGTTTTTAAAATAAGTTACGAGTTAATAAATATGTTGATAGACACGCTCTTTGTGAACAGTAGAATTTTTTTGTATTAAAAAAACTATCTAAAGGAATGCAATCTTGATAATTTTCGTTGAATCTACAATTTATTCTCAATGGTTATATATTTTTTTTTTCGGATTTTACGGATAATAATTTTTAGAGAAAAACAAACCCATTTTTCATAAATAGGCAAATAATAATAGTAATAATCATTGTTCTGAAGAATGTTTGAAATATTTTATTAAATTATAAATAATATACTTATATTATCTCTGCTTCTTTTGATATATTTTTGGACCTGTCTTACTCTAGTATTCTGTTAGTGAATCATCTTTAATTTTTTAAACTTTTGGTATTTTTCAAATAACCTATTATACTTTTTCTTATGGTAAGGATTACACAAGACAGGTATATATGCCTAGGTACGATACCTCCCATAAAACAAAGAAAAAAATTGAAAAGTCTACCTTCTAATAATAATATAATACAAAACAAATATTTTCTTTTTAGTTACAAATAAATTGTTAATATAAGTTAAGTACCTACTTATAAAGTAAAGAAAAAACTATTGTTTAAAAATGAAGTAATAAGTTAAAAAAAAAACAAAAGTAATAGAAGATAAAAGAAATGTTTCACTAAAAAATAACTAAAATAAAAAGTACCGAAGAAGGCGTTAAACAGAGGCCGAAAGCTTTTCAAATTATAAGTTACAAATTGTAATGTTATTTAAAATCTGATCTGTCAACGATACCCAACACTATGAATTTCGAAAACAAGCGTTGAAATCAACCTAAAGATATAGTGGATGCGTTTGCAATAGGAAATTATACATCAATTGATAATACTGTTAAAGATTCTTTAGAATACCAAAATTATAACAATATAGTTAACATTACCCAAGTAACGGAAGCTGAAGTACTAACTGCTCTAAAAAAATTGAAACCTAAGCCAACATTTTCAACCTTATTTTTAAAACTCAACAATTTCATGAGATGTGGAAGTTAGCTAGAGTTAGTCCAATCTTTAAAAATGGCAGATAAAATGATATATCCAACTATCGCCCTGTCACAATTCTGAACAATTTCTCTAAACTTTTTGAAATACTTGTGCATACTTTCCTTTCATTTCAGTTTCGCCAAATCATTAGTCCAACCCAACCCAACAGGGTTTTATTGCTGATCGCTCTACTGTAACTAATCTAATCTGTATAACTCATTGTATTTCTGAAGTTTTGGATAGAAGAAGTCAGGTTGATGTTATTTACACTGACTTCTCTAAAGCATTCGATATAATTGATCACAAACTTCTAATAAGTAAACTTTCAGCACTTGGATTTCATGGTTCCTTATTAAATGTTTTACAGTCATATCTATCAGATCGTTACCTTTATGTTGAGTGCTTAGGGCATAAATCAATGAATTTCAAATAAACATCCGGCGTCCCGCAAGGCTCGGTTTTAGGGCCTTTATTATTTCTGCTTTTTATTAATGATATTTGTAATTTGAGCGTCACAAATCTATTGTTGCCGATGACCTAAAATTTTTTTATAAAATCTCTAGTTATAATGATTGTTAATTGTTTCAAGAGAATCTTAACCGCTTAAACGAATGGTGCAAAAGAAATAAGTTACCGTTAAATGTAATGACATTTACTAGAAAGGAAGCACCAATACTATATAATTATAACCTACAAAATTCCACATTAAATCGACCAGAACTGATTAAAGATCTTGGAGTTTTCATTGATCCAAAATTAACGTTTACATCGCACATTGAAAAAACAACTGCTTCTGCTTATAGAATTTAAGGTTTTGTTAAAAAGAATATGAGATTATTCAATGACTTTTCAACGATGAAAATACTTTTCTCATCGCTGGTTTTGTCAAAATTAGAATATGCCAGTATAGTTTGGAGTTCGATATACTCCAATCACATTAACCATTTGGAAAAAGTTCAACGAAGATTTTTTAAATCAGCTTGTCTTTTAAGTGATGGTACTTATCCCATAAGAGAACTTCCTCAAAGTTATTATTTAAACCGTTTCAATACATGTAGTCTTTTAAAAAGAAGAGCAACGCACTCAGTGATATTTCTGTTCAAGTTATTAAATAACAAGGTGGATTGTATTTCATGTTTGGAAATGTTAAACTTTCACGTCCCTAGAGTTAATTCCCGAAGAAATCAACTATTCTATCAACAAAAACATAGAACTAACATATACAAAGCATCGCCTTTATTTCAAATTATCCTAAACTATTTGAACATTGAAGATGATATAGATATTCTTCTATTAGAAGTATCTTTCTGTCAAATTAATTTGCGCAGTAATTATTAAAGACGGAAATGGATGCATCCTTTTTTTTTCTTATGTAAGTTTTTTTTCAGGATGCACCCGTGTCTGTTTAAATTTGTGTTTATTTAGATTTAAGTTTATATATGTATATAAATAAGAATAATCATTTATGTTAATTTCCAATTCTTGTAATATTCCTTTCCTTATCCTGTAATTAGGGGCAACCCTGTTGGATATTGTATTAAAATAAATAAAATAAAAAAACACCTAAGAATATCAAAAGAAAAATTCAAAAATAAGGTATAAGAATCGTAAACAGAATTTTCCTAAATTGTATGATATAATCAAAAAGTAATATAAGTATTGCCGAAATTTTTAGAGAAATTTAATATGCTATTAATAATGGTAAATCGTTGTAATTTATTGAAATGGTATGTGCTGAAATACACAAGTGGCAGGTTCCGTTGTGGGGCTTCAAAGTGCAGGACAGCCGGATGCTATTATTAATTTATGAGTGCACTATTAAAAATAAAGTATTTATTTATTTAGTGCAGTGTGCAGTGGTGTACCCTTAGCAGCAGATTCAAATTTCATAACCACTCACCAGAGTCGGCGCTAACAGTTTCGACGCTTAGTATTAAAATAAAACGTGAGAAAAAAATTGATTTGCCAAAAATTTAAATTTCTTGATTTATGATTTTGGCACTAAATTAAAATTAAGGTTGCAGAGAAAAAAAGAAAAGACAAATCTAGTAGGTATATAATTATAAAATGAATATATTAAATGGGTAGTAAAACAAATTATAGAATCACTAATAATCATTAAAAATATAGTTAGAAATGTTTTTCTTAATTTTAATTTTTCACTGCGCGTACTGCGCCCACTCGCTAAAACACATAGATATGTCTTTTTTTTACCTAATTATTGCTTTTTTATTTTTTTATTATTTTGGGATTTACAGGGACACTACATGCTTATGGGTCTAAGTTTTTTTTACTTTTAATTCTAATGGTCTAAGATCCAAAGTATAGTTGACCTCTTTACCCATCTGTGTAACGGATGAAAGTTTCTTTTTATTAAATATACCGCAAATGGGTTGCCTAAGAAAATACGGTCATGACTATTTATTTTCTTAGAGTAAAAAAGCGCCTCCCTGTAAAGTATTCCCTAGATGCTTCGACTATGTCTAAACTTTAATCAGCTCATCACAGGATGGATTAAAGCTTGTTTTAAATTTGGTGTTTCTCTTTGCAAAACTCGAAATTTCCACTTTTCCTCAAATATCTCGAATTAAGTCCATTTTAGGGAAATAATGTATTATCCATTTTTTGGCATTTTTTTTTATTTCTTATGGACTCATTTTTGGTACACCTGCATAAAATTTAGAAAATCTATCAAATCATATGTCATATATAAATCTTTCTCAATAAGTAAATAAAATAAATTTGAAGTAAAAAAATATTTCATTTAATTTTTATTTTAATATTTTGAGAAACTGTTTTCTTTCGCTTTTTAAAATTCTATTTAGAATTCAGTCAAAACAATGAAAACAATCCATAAGATTTTTGAAATAGTAATAACCACAAGATTAAAAATTTGCTGAAAAACCTTTCAAGACGAATATTTTAAAATACAAATCTAGAAATTAGCACCAAATGATTGAATAAATTTACTAATTTTGACTATTTAATAACATTAATTTTAAATTAGTACAAAAAAGTAACCAAAGCCTTACACAAAAAATCATACACTATAAGATAAAATATGAATATTATTATGATAAAAATAAATATACCTATTATAATAAAAAAAAAACAAAAAAAAACCGATTATATGTATCCAGACTTGAACGCACAATTCGTTGCTTCAATAGCCGACGACTTATCCATTAGACCACGACCGCCAGATGTATCATTTGACAAATAATAAATAGTATATCAAAAGAAAAGGGGAATAGTGCTACATTTTGTGAACAAAAGGACTAATAAATATGACATATACATGATCTATCAAAATTTGGTTATTATTAGGAATACTGTGGTTTGATATTGTGGCCCTAATTTCTGAGATCTTTTCGTTAACCTAAACCTTCGCTGGAAAATTAAAACTCTTCAGTCATCCGACGATGTTAAATAAAAAATAATAATTTGAATAAACATTGGTTCTAACAATATTGTTTATGCATGCTTCAATAAATTTTTGAGGTTTTTTTTTAACCATTGTTTTGTAAATATTGATTTTTTTCATCAGATACTATTAACATATTGTTATTAACTGCAAGCGAAAGCGACATAATGATAATGACGTGATAAAATTCTCACATAAATTCTATTTGATTCATTTCAACCTCCCACAATAATTATTTATACATGGATTATTTTTAATCTTAATGAGTTAACTTTTTAACCTTTCTACTTCGATGTTGCACGCTTTCATCAATCAATTAAATATGACTGCTATCAGTTTCTTGAATAGCTACGATTTACATTTTTTTGTTAACATACAAGGTGTAACAAAAAAGTGGGTCATACATTTTTATTTAAATAATTCTATATTTTAGATCGAATATTCTTTTTTTTTTAAAACATCCCGTCTGAACAGGACTCAAACCTGTGACCTCTGGGTTGTCGTACTAGCATTATAACCATTAGACCATCCAAGAGTTTTACTCATTTACTCAATTAATACTAGAATTCGTCGTGCCATTGGAGTACTGGGACGTGTTGCCGGCTATCTTTCAGCTGATTTAAGGAAAACTCTGTATCATTCACTAATTCATTCACACCTATCATATTTAACTCTTATTTGGAGCAAAACTTCCCAAAATAGACTAAAACCCTTGCAAATTCTACAGAACAGAGTAATCAGAAAAGTATTTTAACTTCCTTTTTGTCATCCCACTAATCTTTTGTATCGTCCAAATAATATTCTAGACATTCAGTCCCTCTCTAAATATCAGACATGCATTTTTATTTTATTCATAACCTATCTCTGAATAATATACACTCATCCATACAACTGACTACTTTCTATGATATACAATACTCGGAGTAGTCGCTGCTTCAGAACCACAGCCGTAAGAATATCATTTGGTGACCGAAGCATACTGTCTGATAGTCTAAGACAATACAATGAGTTTCTTAGCACCATAAAGAACATAGAGACTGACCTCTTAAAAAAAAAACTAAAAGCTCACTTAATAGAATTTTCTTAGTTGATATATTCATGTTTAAATAGGGTTTAAGTAACAGTGTGATATTAAATTACTGTATTTTTTTTTTTTAATTATTATTAGTTATTTTGTAGTAGTATTGTTATTATTATAACTAAGCAGGTACCAAATTCTGATGCCATCTAATGAAAGCACTTTAAAATACGATTTTAAAAATGCTAAAACGTTAGTTTGCGTTACTTTTTTTTGAAACAGAATATTAACCGTTAAAAATCACTTAACACACTGAAAAATTTGTTCTAATTTAAACTACATCATTTTTAATTCACCTCGAATTTAATTATGTTATGAAAACAATCGGACGTTTTAAAGTATCAATGTCAACAAAAACATCGACTAAACATTTAACGATTTAAATTACACTGACTTGGCGCTAAAATGTTTCCGAATTCTCGAAATAGTATTTCGGCCTTTTAATCAAAGGTTATTGGTCCGAATTAGAAAAACTGGGTCATCAAAAAATATTAATTACACATAACTCGAGATGTAAACTTTTAAGATATGTTTCAACACCATTTTTATTTATTTAGAATGAAATATGTTAATAATGAACAATCAAGTGAGATACTATTTTAAAAAATATAATTTTTTTAATTTTTATCAAGATGTTTTAATACTAAAATTCAGTCTTTTATTTACTATGTTTTTAAGATTACCAACTCTGCATTTTTAATTGTTTTTGGGATTTCATGACTTTTGATTGTTTAATTTAACTAATCTTGCAAAAAAATCATGAATAATAAGCATTTTATAAGTAAATGTGTAATTTGAATAATTGAAATTACAGAAATTTTATTTATAAAATATTATTTTATTTGTAGCTCATATAAATATTTTCATCACAGATGACCAAATCACTGATTACTCATTATGGAAAGCTGTTAAAAAAAAAAATAAACAAACCAATTCAACACATACCCCCAATACGAACTGAAAATGGGATGTAGGTAAAAAGTTGCAAACAAACAGTTGATGCCTTTGCCAACTATTTAGAATGCATTTCCCACCCGAACCCAGGAAAAGGTGAAGAAATTGAAATGAACAACCAAGAGGAAGTTAGTGATATAGAGAAAAAAATATTATTAACTAGTCCTAAAGAAGTACAAACGGAAATAAAAAATAGTATTAATGTAAAAAAAGGGTTCGATCTGGTCACAGGAGAGATAAAGCAGTTAGTGCTATGAGCCACAATATCGAAGTCATGGGCGAAGTTAAGGGGGGGCTTGGGGGGGCTAAGCCCCCCAAAAACGAAATTAGCCCCCCCAAAAATAATTCGAACATTTATCGCACATCCACCCAAACATTTCAGATTTCAGAACAGAAATTAAAAAATAAAAAGAATCGTGCCATTTGATTTATTCTGCAATTTTATATTTAGTTCAGGAGGCAGTGAATTTTTTTCGTATTCATTTTTCCAGTCGGTGTATATGAAAAATAAACTGTTCTCTTAGTGACAAAAAACAAAATTTTTGAGTCTGACACCTATTTTCCCAGTCATAACTATTTTACATTTACTAAACTAGAACATAAAGCTTATAAAAATAGCAGTTTGGATTATCTCAGATAGTGGAAAGTGAGTGTGGCAGAAAATTGAGCATATAAATTGATACAATCATGAACTGTTTATAATAATAAGTCTGGCTGATTTACGAAATTGGCTAATGAGTCTGGTAATATCTTCTAAATGGAAAAAATATAATATTTTTGCTTTTATTTTCCCGGGTTTGAAAATTTGTCACGTGATAGATTAAATTATAATTTTACACCTCCATTTTATAGCCAATCAACTGCTGTTATTTCAAAACACTTTCATGACAACCAGAAAAATTTACGGAAATTTTTCTTTTGGTGGGTACCCTTAACGAAATTATACTGAAAAATTTTTTGACAGTTGAGCAGCTCTTTCATGCATATAAAAAATTTGCCATTTCAGTGGTTAATATTTTATTTAATACCAATTATAACTAGGTAGAAATACACTACATTTATTTTATGTAAAATAATAATTAGGTTTTTCGCGTCAACTAAACGACTTCAAATATGACAAATGGTAATGGTGTGGCCACAGCATATAAAACATATGTTTTATATGCTGTGTATGTGTATGGCTACCTTTGAAAATTTGATTTTAGTCGTTTTAATGCATGTCTGTCAAGTTTTGAAATTTGGATATTTTGGTGTAAAACTTTCTTACCCAATACCAAAAACGTGCCTAAATTATGATCAGTAAATTTTTGCACACTCACGCATACTTTAAGAACATTATCCATCTACTTAGGATAAATTTCAAAATATTCGTAAGTGAAAATACACGTCTGGCTGACAATTACAATTACGGAGGCCTGCCAGACTCACAAGTAGTGTCCGACCGAAGGTTCGGTTACGGTTTCGGCCAACTTTGGCTTTAAATAATAGTTTCGACTACAGTTTCGGTTTCGGCGGAAAACTGGCCGAAACTGCAGCCGACAGCGAAACTACTTTTAAAAGTTTTCTTATCACAATTGGTTGTGTCCGGCACAATGGCGACTGTGCCGGGTGCCATTCCTACACAGTGCACGTACACACAAAGTTCTCTGCTTTGTTTCAAGTGAACATGTCAATAAATTTATTAATGGCTTCTTTTGATCACATAAATAAACAGGTAATAAGTAAATGTAGCTAAAATTTATAATACGAGTTAATTAGTCTAAAACAAGGATTACAATGAGATATTGCAAATTTTAATAAGCCTTAAAAGAAAGTTCTTGTTTCTGTTTCGGCCGAAACTAAGAAAGGAGCCGAAATTTGGTTTCTGTTTCGGTTATAAAACCGTATTTCGGTCGGACCTGACAAGCCAGGTAGTTAAACGAGGAGAGGAATAGTAATCGAACGAGCCGAATTTAGCGCGCCTGACGGTCATTAGACGAGTCTGGCAAGGCTTTCGGGGTGTTCCACATTAGCCAGATTGTATTATAAGCTGTTATCATAATATACATTTTTCTAGTAGTGAGAACACTTGTAACAGGGATCCTTACTGGACATTGCCAACTAAAATGACACCTTAGTAAACTGAGAGTAGTAGAAGATTTTGTGAGGAGGAGGAAAAAATCTTCATTCACATTCTAACTAAATGTGTAGCACTTCAGAATCCAAGGGCACTATACCTAGGAGCATATCAAATAGAAGAGGGAGATTTACCTAACTTGAAGCTACTCCAAATCCTACACTTCCTTGAGAAGATATAATTGGAAGGATCTTTATTCGCGATTCAAGCTAAGTGATACGCCCTCTGGAGGAAATTTGTAGAAGGTCCCTATAAGTAGGATATCGTTCAGTGTTGCCAGAAGTAGCAAAATTTTGCTACGTCGTAGGATTTTAGCTCTTGAAGAAGTGGATAAGACCTTTTATTTAAGAATCAAAATTTGTGTATAGTAATATGTAATCATACTCTATATTTATTTAAGGACTTTTTTATAAAACCGATTTATTATATTAATTTTTTTTTTAATTTCAGTTAATTTATTAATTTTGTTTTAAAATCAGTTCATTTGGCAACGAGTTCATTGTTTACATTTTAATTTGTATCAATTACAATTCGAGTTTTTCTTACTTTTTAGCTTTAAATTTGTTTATTTCTTATAGTATGTGATAGTGTCCCCAGCAAATTGCAATCTATATGGTGTTAATGTCAAAATCAAAACTGAAGTATTCATTATTTTCCAAGTGCAAGTCGTAAAATTTAGTTTTTTACCATAAATGGATATCTACAAATTCACAATATTGAAATTTTGCAAAACTTTGTTTAGAATCGATATATGATATTTTATCCATTTTCATAGATTCGCCAGAATTTTTTTACTTAACTTCAGTAGGTATACCTCTAGAACTATTATATATTATATGACTAGGGCTAGGGCTTTAGCCCCCCAGATCTGATGACATAACTTCGCCCATGATTCGAAGTGTGCAGAATATGTTAATAACTAGTATTGAACACAGGTGATGATCTAGATTTAAAATTTTGTAGTAGACTCCGTTTCACGAAAGAAGAACCCAGCTGAAGTTGCAACAATGACAGTCGCAGAAACCAAATTATGTCTTGTTTACCTACGTCGTATGTACTATCTGGTACTAAGCCTACAGATTTAATGTAATTGACAACGTCGCCAAGAGGTGCTTCTCTTATATTGGCCGGTGTTAACCAATACTCACCAAAAACAAATCTTCCAATAAATGAAAACGACGGGCAATCGTAGAGGAAATGCTCAATGGTCTCATCTTTTTGTTCGCACCCCCTGTAGGGTGAGGATTCTGACAGCCCCATGAAATGGAGATGCTTGGTAATGACCAGTCAGAATGCCTATGATCAGACGCAGACTCTGTTTAATCGTAGTCAAGTATTTGTTTGTTGTAGTGTTGTCAAGATAACTTAAAAGCTCCCTGGTAACTCTGCAGTTTCTTGTTTCATTCCATCCTTCCTTCAATTTCACAAAAGAATATTCTTTAATTAGGTCTGTCACTACCGATGTTATGAAATAAAACTAAAAAAATATTTGATTTAACTAGTCTCCTCTCTGGATTTGAACCCCTGATCTTTCGCATATCATCTCACTACTCTTACCTCCGAACTTCATATTTTGTTTGTAGTACCCATTCTTAATCGATTTTAGATAATTTTATGGAAAGTTGCGATTTATTTGAAAATATAGATGAATGTAATTAGGTATTTATCGATTTTCCACAAGAATCACTCATTTTATATTATATTTAATCTTAATAACTAAAAATATACTGAGACAATTAGTTTGACGAAAGTATCACTTTTTAAATTTAAAATAATAATGGTAGGCTATTAACCAAATAAGAACTGTTATTGGTGGATTTCATATCCGTGCAGGGTGCTTACTAGGTAGAATGGATATGAATTATAATCCTTCAGTTGAACGCAATGGCCAAATTAAGCATTTGAGAAAAGTGATTTGCGTACTAAGTATGTAGGGTTCCATAGTATTCTTACTTGACAGGCGTTGGTGACCTGGAGAATAATTGAATAATTGAGCAGTAACAACCTTTTTTTAAGTCATCAACTTAATTTTAATAGCTGCTATCTTTTTTAGCTCATCAATTTTTGTACTATTTCAGTACTATTTGCGTACTGTTTGCGTACCATTTCTGTATTATTTTTGGGCATAATGTGTTCTAGTATATAAAATTTTTACCTCTCTAAATTACCACTATTATACCTTTAGTGTATTCACAGACGCATCGTAACAGTGATAGCATAATAATCAAAATATATAATTAAATATTTCTTATAATATCTGCAAGAAAAGTACTGATGCTAAATTTTTCTAAAGGACTACAGAGTTTAGATGCAGTTTTGTAGCATTGGTCATATGAGTTTAGGAACCAACTAAGCCTTTTTTTTACAATTTTGCTTCAATAGTAATAACGATAAAATAATAATAAATTATCAACGATCACCTTAAATTTAACCAAAAAAAAATTAAAATATTAAACTTACATTACCTGTTTGAAAATCTTCCAATACTTTTTAGCGTTTTCCAACATTAACTTTAACTCTAGCATAATATATTTAGAACTGATTCAGAACAATAATTACACCTGCTTGAGCTTGACATTTTTTCATTTGGCGACGTATGAAAGATAACGTTTTATTTTGTTGATAAGATAGAAGATGTCTTATATCAGATAACGATTTAAGCTGTAGATGTATTTTTAGTTCGGCAGAATAGAGGGTGATGGCAAAAACTGACACACAACCATCATTTCTGTGTTAATGATTCGATATTAAAAAAAAATATATAAAAATGATGAATAAATTATGTCAGTTGGTGCAAAATAACTCCAGTTTCAACATTTAATAGTAAAATTAGCTTAATTTATTTTTATCAGTACAAAAGCATGACAGTTAAGAAATGTAAAAAAATTAAATTTTCAAATTTATCTGCCACTTAACAGACGTAATTTTGAGAAACAATGTATTTTTTTTAAATATATCAAATTTGACAGGTATAGCCGATGACAGAAAAAATTGTCCACGCCATTTTTAATTATTTATGAAACTATTTCATAAAGGTACATATTATTATATAAATGTAACATTTTCTGTCATAATAATATTTTGTAAATGATTTATTTTTTAAAACGACTGATTTAAATTTTATAACAAATATGTTCTGTCAAGTAGCATAATAAATATATCAGTGCTACAAGTAGTTTAATTTTTATAACATTCAGGAAAGTTAGTAGAAAGCTAAAAAAATCTATTAACTAAATGTACAAAGCAAGCAAAAAGCATTTCTAGACGTACCTGCGAGAGCAATTGGGAGTAGGACATCGACGCTGGCCTCCTATCTCGCGCGTATTTCTGTGAGCCGGTCCTGCGCAACGAATTATTGAGACGCTGAAAGGGCGGACGCATAGCCAACACCAATCCATTACCCCCTTGCGATCCATCTCTAAATCAATAAATACCACATGCAACCCGGTTAGAAAAATAAATTTACTCATTAACATTATTGTTATCGGTTAAGGTACCGTTTTAAGTTTACCCAAAGTTTGACAGTTTATATTAATAAAAAAGAAAATTTTTAAAAATTCATTATTATAAAAATCTCAAATTTACAGAAGAAATCATATAAAACAGTTGTACAAATATTTTGTTGACATCATTCAAAACCTTACTAATCAATAGATGTTAAGTGGGGTATTCCTCAGGGGTCAGTTATTAGGCCTTTACAGTTTTTTAATTTATGTAGATGATTTAGCAATTCTTAATATTTTAGCTTTGTTATGGGTGAATTTTGAAAAATCTACACTAGTTTAAAAATGTTGGAGTGATATAGTCGAATAATTATTATTATTGTGTCTAGCAATGTAACATAATCATCTTTAAAAATTCATAGTTAATTTACAGAAATCATATAAAACAGTTGTACAGATATTTTTTAATGACAGCAATTTAAAAACATTACTGATTACTAGATCTTAAGTGGGGTGTTCCTCAAGGGTCAGTTCTTGGGCCGTTACTGTTTTCAATTTATGTAAATGATCTAGCAATTTTTAATATTAAAATCTTGATATTCAGTAGACAAATCATACCATGACATGGTTGAACTTAATTATGACAAATATAGTAAATTATTAATATTAGTTAGTATAAATAACTTATTTTTAAACTATTAACTTTTTATATTTCTCTCTCTCTCTCTCTCTCACATACATTCGTTTCCAAAGATGCCACACAGTGCCCAAGATACAAAAACAAAATTAATGTTTTTATTATAACTTCGTTGTAAAGTATTAATTTAATTTTATCATTTATATAAAAATGGCGGTGGTAATGTTCATAGAGGGTTTTTATATAAAATCGAATACAGAACAAGGTAAGAACAAGTGGGCTGTTGAGCAGTGACAATGAAGTATTTAAAAACTACATACATTTGTCACTGACAACCTTGTTTTTTTATATTTACTCTAGCAGCAATGAATTACCCTTTTTTACAAGTTTTATCACAACTATATTTAGTGCATATGTAAAAGTTATGAAAAAACAATGTAATAATAATAATAATAATATTAATAATACTTATTAATTTGTTAAACATTATAAAAAGTATACAACAATTCACGTTTACATAGTTTAAAATTTAGAATTTAAAATCACTTTAAACATCAGTAAACTTAAAAAAATAATAATAAAAATAGACATATTGCATGAAAAATAATAAGACAAACGTTTAAGTAGTCCTTTTTTAATTGCATTTTTAAATTAAAAATTATTCAAGGTTATGAATTTACTTGGAAAGCGATAGATTTTAAAAAAATAGATAAACTTAGTTTTCTATAATAAAAATCTTTAATCTGTCATTTTGATAATCTTATCTAGTATCAGGCATTCCTTTGAGAATAATACCTTAATTTTAAGAAAGCGAAGTTAATTTAACGTTTACACGGAAAAAAATATGACTAGAAAATTTTACTACAATGTTGTAGTAGTAGACTTGTAGAAAAATACTTAACAATTTGTAGAAAATTTTACTACAATTTATAGTTAAAAACTATTCATTATTGTAGCAATTGAATTGTCGAATAAAATGCTACAACAATAGGAAAGAATTCCACAATGTTTAGTATATTTTACTATTGTTTGTAGAAGTAGAAATTTATTACAATTATCGTAATTACTACTACTAACTTCTGAAAAAATTTGTACAAATATTAATAATTATCTCTACAAAAAATAGTAATTTTTTCTACAAAAAATAGTAATAATTTACATCCCTTCTTATGAAAAATATTCAATTTTGTTCAAAAATATTCTATAATATTGTAGAAATTCTAAGTCATGTGAACAAAACAGAATTTTGCTATTGGCCAACGTTTTCTGACGTCGATCATAAATGGCCAGACAGCAGTAGCCGTTCGCCATGTTCACATAACAAAGAATGGTACATATACGAGTACCTATAACACATTATTATATTATAAGCACCGATGCGTTTGAGAAAATTTTAATAATAAATTCTATTGGTGGTAAGTACATTTATTATTGTTTCTGAATAATTTACTTTTAGATAACTAATTTAAATAACCTTAGTAGATTATTTTTAAAAAAATAGTTGTGGCCAACGATCGAATGTTGTGCCCAACGATCGAATTTTGTGTCAAATTCAATGATGATTTTTGTCTTAATTGAGACATACCTACTTTCTCATTTTTGTTAGTTATCTGACTTAGTCATTTAATATCCAAATCAATGTAAAGGTTTTAAGGGTATGAACAGTTCAATTGTTATTAATTTTTATTTCATATTTTTCAGGTGCAGAAAAGCCAACTGAGACTGAGGGTGCTATTATTACTGTTATTTATTACATAATGTAATTAAGACTTTGTATCTTTTATATTAAAACAATAAATTGAATATTTTATTAAGGAACATTTTTTTCTAGGTTATAATTATAATAATTATGGAATACTACTACAAGTTTTATTAAAAATTACTACAATTTGTATGAATTTTTACTATTTATTGTGTAAAATTTTCGTATTTCTTTTCATAAAAAGCAATACATTTTTAATATAAATTCATACAATGAATAGCAAAAATTATAACAATTTGTAGAACAATTCTTATGATGCATTTGGATATTTTTACTAAATATTGTAGATAATAACTCTACAATACATTCTCCACAAATATTTGGAAATTTTTACTACAAATTGTCCCTGTCCCTATATGTACTATTTATTGTAGAGAAAAAATCTATAATTGTAGAAATTTGTTCTACAATTTTTTTTCCGTGTATCTTACACGTCTTAAAAATAAATTTCACGTGCAAAAATTTTCAAAAAATTCACCTAACATATACTCATCACATGAGTTAGGTCAGGTTGAAAAATTGATCTTTTCAACGCAGCTGGGTATTGAAATTAATGATGAAAGGAATATCGTTGTAAAACTGTTACAAAATTAAGTTCGTCAATTTACGATAAGTTTTGGAAACTCATCGACTTATTATAGTGTGTGTATTATGCTCAAGTCGATTTAAGACTAGTCCAGTAAAGTTAAACATGAAAAGGGAGTCATGCTTGCAAAAGGTCATGTCGTTATGATTTTTTTATATGTTGCCAGGACCTAAACCAATATTAAAAAAACAGATTGGCAATTTCAAAAGTGCTGTGTATAAAAAAAAAACCATGAAACTTTTCTACTAGGTTTGAATCATAGGTATATGTGAAATCAACACAGTAAGGTAACCAACTGGCGAATTGACGCTGTTCGTTACTTCCGTTGGACTTTTTTCAGTTTTTTCTTAATATTCTTTTAAAGAAGATTAAATTTGCTACAATTTGGGGCTCAGGCGAGCTCTATACAGCGAATGGTTCCCGAGATACAGTACTTCGAAAAATAGACCATTTTTTTCAAATAGTAATTTTTTTTTGGAAATGGTCGCTTATTTTGGGATCGACCGAGATGATTTCACTATAATACTTAAAAAAAGCTAAACCAAGAGGTTCAGGACAATGATTTCTCAACGTTTAATATGGAATACCTTTGGAGAACTTACCAGTATGACAGCAAGTAAATCACCACCATATAGGAAGGAGACTGATACTGATATGATAAATAAAATAAGCATGAAAAAACAAAGAAAACATTTAATTTAATTAGACCCGCGCCCAGATTCGAATCCGGGCCTCTCACGTGAAAGGCAGGTGCCGTAGCCCCATCTCCACCTCAACATTTAGGATTTTAAATTCAAATTTATTATTTTTTCAAAATGTGGACCAAATAAAAATGAAAATTACAACTAGTCTGACAGAATTCACTTAATTCAAATTTTAATAGTAGTTGGGTGTCCAAAATATAAACTGTGATTAGTCGATTTCATTTTTTTTTTCAGTGTCCTGACTACCTGGATGATATCTTTTTCGTTTTGGAGCCTGTGCGTAGATAAGCCAATGTCCATGAGGGTGTAGAAAATAGTAGTTAGTGCAAGAAGAGTGGATATGATGGCCATATCGCACGAAGACGAAATTTGAGCACGACGCCGTAGGCGGTGTTTACAAATAAAAAAAAATTTTTAGGTTATTAAGACAAAATAACTAATTTTAAAATAATTTATGACTTTTAATAATTTTTATAATAAAAACGAAAAAAAAAAAAAGAACCTTCCGTGTGGAAGGCTAGAACGCTCACCTACTCTTTCATTCATGTTGTTTTAATACTCGTAATTAAATTGACTTCATATAGTTTTAACAAATTATTTATAATTATAGACGAAATAAAAACAGATATGCTATTATTTATCCATTCTACACAAGAGTAACCCATTTTAATGTATGTTTAATCTCAATAACTAAAAAATATACTGACAATTAATTTGACAGAATTGTCATTTATTTAAAATTTTAAAAATAATAGAATAATAGCAGTCGTTTGATCAAAATATGAACGGCGATTGGTGGATTTCATTTTTTTGCATACTTTTTCATTTTGTAATCTGTGCGTAGATAAGCTTATATCATGTGAGTGTAGAAAAACTACTAATAGTACCCCCACCAAGTAGGGCGATTAGTGAACAGCTACTTTCTTCTGGTGGTATTGTATAGGGTGATTCATTAAGGGCGGATATCGGTCGTATCTTAGGATATCTTGAAGTAGATAGCAAAAACAAGTATTTTTATTCAATGGATGCACCCCTCTACAATATGCTCAACTTTCATATTTTTCATTCCTCTCCCCCCACCACTCTCATCAGTACAATTTAAATAGAGAAAATACCAAGTATAACACATCATCGAAAAGCTAATTTTATGGGAAATTAAAAATATGACTGTTTATGACGTTACTTTTCATTTTAACGTCATCTAGTGGGATAAAAAACTGTATATCTCCATATTGTACTTGCAAACAAATAAAGTTAGTAATAATGCAATCTTTGTTTTTTTTTTCATTTTAAGTTCATTTTTGATTTAGTTAACATATTATGTAGTGCATTGATTTACTAATAAAATCAAGCTTTAAAAAATGAACGTTACAATACGAAACAGTTTTTTTTTATTCCGCTAGAGGGCGTTAAAATGAAAAGTAACGCAATAAACAGTCATATTGCTAAATTTTCCATAAAATTAAATTTTTGGTGAGGTGTCATGTGGCTACTTAAAGTGTATTGCTTAGATTGACAGAGGCTAGAGAAATGACATATGACGTCCCCCTTTAAATAAAAATCGACGTTTTTAGGTGTTCTTCAAAAAAATTCTACTACAAGATATTATAAGATACGGCTTGTCGCTAACCTTAATGAATCACCCTGTATATGAAAGCACAAGAAATCGTATAACCTCAAAAAGAACAGAAAGTTTAATTTTTTGTGCATTTTAACGTATCAAAACTTGACTTTAAATATTAAAAAACATTTTTAAGTTACTCTTTTCCTTTTAGATTTAATTTTTTTATTTTATATTTGTTCTAATTTCTTTAAAAAAATGTTAGCAATTAAAATATTTAATTGATATTTTTATTAGACCGATATCGCCTGTACATATCGGTCGGTACCGATATCGGCTAAGAATGCCGATATGGCCGATACAGATCGACTTTTTTTAATAATTTTTAGGAAGTTTTGGGAAAACAAGTACTAATGCTGATGTGACAAGAACAGTACGTACGGTGCAATTGAAGGAAAATATTTTGGATACTGTAGCTGATACAGTTGTTATACCCTTATCATCTGCTAAAAGTGCATCTACTTCCTGAAGATTTTCCTCTAAGAATCCAGTTCGCAAACTGGCTGTTAGATCAGCAACGAACAAACGAAACTTCATTAGAACTATTCTTTTTACCAATGAAGCAGGGTTTACCATAAATGGTATTGTAAATTTACATAACTCGCATGTATGGGCTGATGAAAACCCTCATGCCACTGTTGTTCATCATTATCAACATCAGTTCCAATCAATTAATGTTTGGGCAGGAATAATCGGTAATTTTTTGATTGGACCATGCGTATTGCCACCACGATTGAATGGTGAACTTTATTTACAGTTCCTTCAGACGCTTTTCTGGATTCAATGTGACGTTACATTCCCATTATTTCTGCACTCCTCTTTAATTCGGACTATAGTGGAATCTGTTTGGTCTTAGTTTAAAAAAAATCGTTTCCATTGAACAATAACTGTAATTCCGGATGTTTGCTTCTTTAGTAATTAAATTTAATGCAAATATTAACGGAGGAAATCGTTACTCATCCAAATTGGAACGATTATTTTAAACAAATTACGAATCTCAGTTCTGTTTAACATTTATGATAATACCTGCATTAATGCGGTTATTTTAATCATACATTCATAACCACAATAATAACAACGCTTTGTTCGAAAAAGTAGCACAACATTCTCATTTTCTGACGAACTGGGAAATATTTTAATTACGCGGTAATTTAAGACGAAAATTTGTGTTCGTATTGCTCCGTTGTATTAAAATTCAAATAAAAATTCATGGAACGCAAGAGGTTGTTATTAAAATGTATCATTACTTGAAACAAGTGATAGAGAATTAAGGTGATTACAGCACCCCCTTATAATTTTCGGATAAGGATATCTCAAAAAGCAATTTAAAAAAAAATAAATTAGGCAATAATATCTAGAATATGTATATATTTTAAAGTTTTAATTCCTTTCAGTTTTCAAAAAAAAAAAAATCAAAGGGCTTTAAATTTTGAAATATCATGATGAAAATAAATGCATTCCTCAACAGTACTATTCTTAATATATTCTATAAATTTAAGCTCTTAATGTCTTGTTAATGATTTTTTAAAATTCGCCAAAATTAGTGGCTAAAACGCCTCGTTAAGTGCTATCTTCTGGTGTAAACTGGTGTAAATCATTTCAGGAAACGAATGATGACTAAGACTGTACGATACGACAGTTACAGAGTCGTTCCAACAGAAGGCAGTAATTAACGAGGCGTTATAAAGAATTCTACGAAATATGTAAAATTAAATATTATTGACATATTATAATCTCACCCAAAAAATGTTGGAAAAATACTCAAAACACCCATTTTTTAAAAACTTTCAATTGCACATTTAAACTTAATAATAACAACACTGAAAAAGTCCGAAGTCGACTGAAACGGTTATAAGAATTTTGTTTTGAAATCAACAGGAAGGGAGAGAATCAACCCCAGAGTGCGTGAATGTCAGGTTGTTGGTAAGTAAAGACTAAAAAATGTAACAGGTGCCGCTATACACCTGACACAATGTTCATTCGACCTTACTCGAATGTCGTTACATAACTACACATGATTCTTTTCAAATAGGGTCAAATTGGAAATTAACCTATAGTTGTAAAACTTTGTTTTGGATTGGACATTGTTGTCCATCGAAACAATTATACAGTATGGTTCAAATAAAAGGAATAAATTCATTATAACGGAAAAAATGCTCGAATAGGTCAATTTTGTTTACTAAAAGCGCGATTTTTCAAAAATAATTCAAGTTTCGCCCACCTCCCATTTTTGAGCAGTGTCGTCGTTAACAATTTTTTTAAATAGTATCCCCATTTTTTTTTTTATTTAGAAGACTTCAAGACTTGGGACACACATCGCCCAAATCTACAAGAATTACGGACTGGTGAAGACAACATCGCAAATCCAGTGACGTTTTTGGGATTATTAAATAATGATAGTTACTCTTTTATTGTTACCTGGTATACTAGGACTACCTGACACCATAACATTAAAAAATTTAAGTGAAAATCCTGGACTTTTACCTCAAAACTTGGCAATGCAAAAGAAATTAAATAATATCATTCAATAATTTATTATTAACTAAATCTAGAAATATAATTAAGTCAGTTCAACAAAATAAAGACTATAGGATAGATAATTCAAATTACTACACTTTTTAGAAGATAAAATAGAAATTAGATTATATGAAATCATTCTGCATCCCCAAAGAATAAAAAGAGGATTAATAAATGGGGTAGGTTCTATATTTAAATCAATCATTGGAAATCTAGATGCCAGTGATGGAGAAAATTACGAAAAACTGATTGAACAGCTTCAATCAAATCAAAATAAACTAAAAGACTCGATGAAAACTCAAAATTCATTAGCAATATCGCTAATAGATAATTTTAATAAAAAATTTCCCTTTTAATAAACAAAATTGACCTGTCCGAGCATTTGTTCGAAAAACCAACTACTTCCATTACAATGAATTTATTCCTTTCACTTGAATCATACTGTATATTGTTTCAAATTGCGAAAAAAACTATTTATCTCGGATCTCACACTGAAACTAAACAATCATAAAACTCGACAATGACTTATCAAAATTTTAGTTACCTATTGGTGTTCAAGCATGGTATCTACCATGTTTCTTTATAGTAAACAAACACATTTTGCTACAGATAATAATAATTATCATTATGAGTTCTAGGAATTATTGACAATGCCGTGTTTTACGTTCGTTATCTTTATTTCCTTCTTGACACTATTAACTTGACAGACGGACACATAAGTATTTATTTATTAGTTTTTTTTTGGTATATTTTTCTTTATATTTCATATCAAAATATCACAGAAATCTACAGCTGCCAAGACAAGTTTACTGTCTTGTTTGTTAAACCGTCTTTTTTGCTATATTTTGGTAGGAAGGGATTTTGGAGAATTCCTCCAAATTTTCTTATAGAACTTGCTAAAATATTTTCTCCTATAAACTGCTTGATTTTTTAAATAATAATAATTTTCCTTGATTTTTTATATATTTTGTATTGTATCCCTGATGATGGCCATATAGACTGAAACCAGTCGCGATATTTTAATGATAAATTTATATTGTGGAATTGATTTTGTTGGAATTGTATATCAAAAATATATTCCTGTATATCAATACTTATTTCTATTGTAACAAAAATTGAATATTATGATTTATTAACTGTTACTGAGAATTAGTCACAGGCATTACTTAATTTGCTTTATTAATTTAATAAAATAAAATATTCAGTCTTTGTCCCATTTCAATATAAACCACATTTCAAAAAAATTGATAATCTTTCATTCTAGGGTTTCGTTTCAACCACTTGAGTTTCAGAAAATCCCTTCTTATCAACCTCTACTAAATCTTAAATTGCTGCACACGCTATGTAACGTAGTTGCACTTTAAATCTTTGATGAAATATCTATTTAATATTTAACAGGATATTCTTTAACAATTTGTGGCATGTTGCCTGTAGATTCTCGTTTAATGACCAATTTATTTTCTTCAATTGACATTATTTATAACTCGTTGGTTATTACTTTCTAATATTTAACGAACTTGGGCTAGATCGTGCTCGTGAGTTTTGAAAAAATTTATGGTACATCAGAATCCGGTCTTGATATGTATATATACATAAATTCCTGTCAACGTCGATGAATTTATAAAAAAATATACCGCATATTTTCGCGACACGTGTTAGCAGAACATTCATAATTAATATTCAAAATAACAAGATACAAACATGTGTACCTGATAATTGGCAGATTTTTCTAGTACTCAACCAATAATTATTATTGACGTTTTCTGTAGGTGTTGCAAGTATAAATCAATAAAAAAATTTAATCCTACTTGCTAAAATAGTATTGCGGAATCATTAGAATTATTTTTTTTAAATAATCAACATCTTTAGAAAAGGATTTCGCACCAATCCTTTATGATTTTGGAAAGGCGACTAGACAACTTCTATTTTGGGTCATTATACAAACTATTCGAGAAAACAATGAAAATATATAATGGAGAAAATTGAAAATGATCCACAAAGCAATGAAGAAAAGGTTAAATTTCCCCTTTCTTAATTAATTAAAAATTGAAAGTCAATAGTATTTATATTCATTTATTTATTTGGTAAAAACACCACAGTATTTGCTCATGAATTTAGTATTTAGGATAATATGCTAGATACCAGGAAAGTGTGAAATACTCGTCTATATTGATGCAAGAACATGAATGCTACTAACGTACATCTTTAAATATTCGTTGTTTTTTTGTTTTTATAATACCATATTAAAGTTATCAAAGAAAATTAAGTATGTACATTTGGTGCTACTTAGACGTGAATAAGCAAAAACATAAAACTAATACAAAGAAATTAAAAAGAAAGGATATTTTCTTATAACTTCAAAATGCCGTAAAAGAAAAACTAAGTCATTTTTTTATCAAATCGATCACAGATTATTGATCAGCAGAAGCACTGAAGAGAGAACAATACAGAAAAGAAAAGAATGGCTAGTTCCACCAAAGAGATACTCGCAGAAAAAATAATTCCTGAGGTAAGTAGCACAACTGGACAGTTACAAAAATTCATTACACCATAGCAAACAATTACTATAAACAAAACAATTTGTCAGTGGATTCTAGGGTACAAAATCCCTTTTTCCAAACAAAGAGCAATACCAAAAACAAAAATTTCAGTAAGACAGAAAGATCACTGCACTGCTAAATGGTAACTGAAGGAGCAATAGAAAAATGTAAGAAATCTAATGATCAATTTCTATCACCTTTCTTTTTAAGACAAAAAGTGATGGAACCAAAAGATTCATACTTAACCTAAAACAACTTAACAAGTATCTTCAACCACCTCATTTCAAACTAGAAGACATCAGAACTATCTTCAAAATAGTTAAAAATGCAGTCTAATAACCACTATAGATTTAAAAAATGCATATTATACAATCGCCATCCATTCTAAATAAAAAAAATACCTTAGTTTGGCCTTTCTATTGCACCATACCTTTTTACCAAAATTATGAAACCTGTAGTGGGTTATTTAAGAAAGCAAGGTATAATTTGTGTAATTTACCTAGATGATTGGTTGCTGGTAGCAAAATCCAAACAAGAAAGCTTTGAGATAACCACAAAAACAATTTCGTGATTAGAATCTCTGGACTTCACAATAAATTATAATAAAAGTTCCCTAAACCCGTCCCAATACTGCAGGTACCTCGGGTTTATTATAAGCACTAGACACATGATTGTAGAACTACCTAGAGAAAAACGAGAAACAACTCTAAAATTAATAAGGCAGTGAGAGCTTGCAATACAACTTCCATCAGAAGTTTTTCACAGATGTTAGGAACCTTAATATCTAACTGCCCAGCAGTCAAATACGGATGGCTGTACACAAAACAGCTTGAAAGGGCAAAATGTATGGCACTAGTAAAGCATAACCAAAACTACACAGCAAAAATAAAGCTATCTGACTATGACATACAAGACGACCTAGACTGGTGGAAAAAGAACATCTTTACTTCGAAAAATAATATTCGCAATAACCATTATGACATGGAAATCTTCTGGTTCTTACAGGTTGGGGGGCCGCCAGAGGCAACTTAAAAGCTAATGGGTGGTGGACAGCGGACGAGAAGGAACATTACATAAACTTCCTGGAATTGCAGACCGTATTTCACACTCTAAAATGTTTTGCCTCTGAAGAAAAGTCAGTAACTATATTGCTAAGAATTGACAATACAACAGCCGTCTGCCACATTAATAGAATGGGCAGCACTAAATTCCCTACCCTTAGCAATCTCTCATATCAGATCTGGCAATGGAGCCAAGAAAGAGACATTTGGCTTGTCGCGTCATATATAAAGTCAAAAGACAATTTGATAGCAGACTGGGAATCGAGAAGATTACCTGAAGACACAGAATGGCAACTGAGCACAGAGGCATTCTCTCAAATTACAAGGTTTTTCAGAGAACCAAACATTTACCTATTTGCCTCCGACATATATACCAAATGCCCCATTTAAGTCTCCTGGTTATCAGATCATAAAGCATATGCACAAGACGCATTTACCATAGACTGGAAAAAATTTCACTTCTATGCATTCCCCCCTTTTAGCCTAATACTAAGAACCCTAAACAAAATAATTTCAGATAAAGCCACATGCCACTGGAAACAGCACCATGGTTCCCCATTTTAAACGAATGCTTGCAGGGGAAATAACCCTAAAATCAAGGAATAAACCACTACTTTTTTGTTCTAGCAGGATCCATCAATTGGAGAGGAAAATTACCCTGGCTGCAGCAGTGTTGTCAGGAGAGCTTTCCAACACAAAAACATACCTAATGACTCAATCGACATCACAGTGTACTCATTAGCAAAATCTACGCTAAAACAATACGACGTTACCTACAAAGCTTGGTGGAACTTCACTAAAAATATCAAAATTTCCGTTTATCAGGGAGTCGCAGGCTTCACAGAAGTAATTAAATTTTTAAAAGAAATGTTTGACAAAAAAACCCCCACAACATATGGAACGTTTAACAACCACAGTTGCGCACTATCCCTTAACTTACAAGAAGGAATTGGGAAGGACCCCAGAATTTGGAGGTTCCTTAAAGGCATCTTCAAGCTTCGTTCTGAAATACTTAGAAGCCTTACCCCCTTTACAAAAATTGTCAACAACCCTAATTACATATATATTTATATTTCCCAACTGCTTACATATTAAAATTGAAGATCACTTAAAAACCACAAGCCCTCGCAATCCCCAGTCCTTGTGGAACTCCCCTTCTTTCACGAAAGGCCTAACCTTTGTGCAGCCTTATGTCTAATTCACTACATAGAGAGAACAGTAGAACTAAGAACGGAGGCAGAAGATTACCTTCTACTTACAACGAAAGGCGCGTTTTTTTAAACGAGCACTTTAAACATAATGAAGTTAGGAACGAGAGACAGGCTTACCAACAGGGTGGCCTCCAGAATAGCCAATTTCCTGGCCTTTAAACTGTGTGGGTCTACAGCACACAAGAACCCTACTACCTAGTGATCTCTTCGGACGAGGCGCCTCATATAATTACGATCGAACTTCCCAGGTAAGTTCGTTTGATCGTTTAAAAATTAGTTCAAATGCATGCAAAACTGTATTGATCTTAATCGAGATTATTTTAAAAAACAATTGAGCAATTTTCGATATTTGTTTTCGTTTTCTAATCCAGAATTATAAACGAGAACCCTCGTATATTTTAAATAACAATACTAATAAGCAATTTTCCGTTTCAATTTATTTTTGCTGCCGCTGCCATTTACGAATTTATTATTTTTTTCTTTTACTTTTCGCAATGTTATCGAACTAGTTGAACGGACATTTAATTGTGCAAAAGTCCGTTGAACTCGGTTACGGCCCGTATATAGATCATATTTATACGTGAAAGTATCTTTTTATGGTATTGCACACGGTATGGTTTTAAACTAGATGAGATTTGTTCTAGGAATCCAGATAAGCTGCGCTCTCGAACTGATGCAACGAGCACGGCTATTAAAGTTATTTGCAACCGTGGAGTAATAGTCGAGAGGATGTTTCTCAACTTAATTCTTCTTGAACCATCATGTATAAAAATGTGTCGCAAAATAATACGGCTCGATAAGGACCATTGATAAATTTCCATAAATTATTTTTTGTTAATTACTAATAAAATTAGTAAAAATTGCAATAGTTATGTCAATGCTCAACATATTCGAAGAACAGTGATAGTAGTGCATAATATATAGCATTTTAAGTAAGATAACTAATACAAAATGGATATATGTCGTAGACAGAAGCTAGTTTTACCTTTAATTCATATTCATAGGCAACAAGTGTACAAACGAACGTATTCTTAACTGTTTTATCAGATATTCCGATCACCGCATTGAGCAATTTAAAACATTCAAAATATTTTGACAAAACCAAGCCTCTCTCGTTCCGATTTGGAATTCCTTGTGAAGAACAATTCCCCATTAGAATATGCTTGCATAAACTCGTTAATAATGTATGTATAATATCCATCATAAATAATTATAATAGATATATCAATATCTTACTGACAACTTTTTTATTTTTGGTAATTGACATTGAAATAAATACATATTTTAGTATGTAACTATTATAATAATTAATGTGCGTGATTTAATTACAATGGTGGCCTATTGACCTTATTTAGGGAGGTGGGATGGGATGGAGATGTCATACACGTTTATTGTTGTAACCGCATAAGATGGAGCTTAGTTCAAACCAGCAGTGGTATAGTAACGCTAATGATAACCAATCAAAAACAATATACACTAAAATAACGAAGATTTTGTTAGGTTATGATATGAATTCGCCTCTCAATCCTATAGCTTGCGCATGCTCTTGATTTTTAACTGTCAGATAAATCATCATTTATTGGTAATACCTCCGTATAAATTACCCTGGGGATAAGAGGATTTGACATACGCATAAAAGATCGCAGAGGAGCCCTGCACCGATTAGAAGGTCTATACAGGATGGAACATGGAAATTTGGATCAAATAAACGAATGTTCGAAGGAATATACAAAAAAGACGCGTCAATTGGCGAACCTGGAACCAGCATTGGGATTCTCATCTCTCAATTCGGCACGTGTTGAGACGACTATCTTCGTTCCACAGAATGTGATTCGTATGTAATGTCTCTTTCTATTCAATTAGTTACGTGATGAGTACGCACATAAGAATCCCTGTCCTGGTCACATATGGAAGAAGCAACCAAGCAGTTAATTGATGTTGAGAAAGAAGATTTCAATGAATTTATTGATAAAGTGCATTTATTGTGGCTGAAAAGAAAGTTTTTGTTAATAATAATCGAATATTTACTTACAAAATAATGCTTGTTAAATTGACTGTATACCTTTTTGGTGTGTGGTTGGCTGCTTTTTCGGGAAAGAAAAGTGATTTTATCAAGACTAATTTAAAATGAGTCCAGATCAAGTAGCGCAAGCTGTTGCCTTACATAATGATGGTCGTTCCATTCGTTATATCGAAGAAATGCTTGGCGTTCCGCGAAGTACAATATCTGATGCATTACGAAGATTTAGAGAAACTGGTTCTTACTCTAGAAGACCTGGACAGGGAAGACCAAGGGTAAAAAACGCCGTTGAAGATCGATTTCTGAGACTTCAAGTGCTTCGAGAGCGGACAGTTACTGCTACAGCTTTGACCAGGCGACTTGCAGATGTTTATGGAACCGTAGTTTCACCTGATACTGTACTCAGATTAAAAGAACAAAATTTATCGTCTTATGTACCTGCCACAGGCCCTTTACTGGATGCAGTTCATCGAAGACAACGCTTAGAATTCTCTCTTGCTTATGCAGATTGGGATATGGAAGATTGGCGAAACGTTCTTTTTACAGATGAGTCTCGTTTTACGAGATACTCACCTGATGGTCGCCAAAGAGTATGAAGGAGACCTGGAGAACGCTATGCCCAATGTTGTTTCTCTCCTAGAGTACAGTTTGATGGTGGAGGTGCAATGGTAAGGGAGGGGGGGCATTTCTTTGGAAGCACATACAGATCTTGTTATGTTAGGGGGAGCTGGCCTTAATGCTGATAGGTACATTAGGGGATGTCTGAAAGAACATGTGGTGCCTTTTATGCATTTTGTAGGTGAACATTTTCTTCTAATGCAAGATAATGCTCGGCCCCACATAGCCAGGGTAACTTGCAATACTTTGCAGATGTTGGTATTCAGATACTAGCCTGGCCTCCTAGAAGCTCAGACCTTAACCCCATAGAGCATTTGTGTGACAACTTGGGAAGAAGACTTTGACAAAATTATGGCGAGTTTGAAACTGTGGTAGCGTTAGAACAGGCGCTGGTAAATGAGTGGGAACAAATACCGCAAAACGAGATTTCTTTGGTCCAGTCTATGCCAGAAAGGATTCGAACTCGAGGAGGGAATACTCGATTTTGATATCCAAATCTTAGAATTAATGATTTCAATCAGAAAAATACTCCCGAATACAAAATTTTTATTTGTTGTTAAATTAATTAATATTTTGGGACTTGTTTTTTATTATAGGGTTTGTTATTGAATATACAATAAAAAAGAATTATTGGAATTTGAGTTTTTCTAATATATTTTAATTTTATTTAAAAATACACTTAGTGTCCGGTTAATTTTGCGGTGCAGTGTAATTTATGAATTTGACTGATTTTTAAAGTAAAATAAATATGAAAAAAAAAAAAAAAATAATATTCGCCCTCGAGAATCGAACTCCGGCTTTTCGCGTGGAAGGCAAGCACTCTGTACATGCGTCTACGGCTACTTTTACGATTTTGATTAAAATAATTTTTTTTTTTGAAATATGATTTAAATAAAAATAAAACTGCTATTATTTACGATTATTTACACAAAAATAACTCATTTAAATGTATATTTAATCTCAATAAGTAAAAAATATACTGACAATTACTCTGACAGGATTGTCACTTATTTAAAAATAATAATTAGGCATTCCAACGATCTGTCAACAATAGGTGCCAGTGGGAAGTTTTCGTGTATCTAAGGGGGTAGCGACATAGTTTTGCATCTTGGACGCTATTTTTATTCGAAATAGTAGTCGCCAAGCGTGCCAATTTATGAAGCGGGTTTTTTAAATATTATTTCTATTGTGTTTGACATCAAATATTTAAATGATTTTACGTATAGTCGCAACCTTTAGATATATCAAAACTTCCCACTGGCAATTTATTTGTTTGGAATGCCTAATAGTAGTTGGGTGTCCAAAATATGAACTGTGATTGGTGAATTTAATTTTTTTGCAGTGTTCTCACTACCTAAAATGGATATGAAATATATTCGTTCAGTTGAACGCAATGATATACTTTTTCGTTTTGTAGTCTGTGCGTAGATAATCTAATATCCATTTGGGTGTAGAAAACATATTATTAACACTTTAGTTTTTGGAAAAAAAAAAGAATTTTAGAAAAAAGAGGGGGAATTATGGGAAAAAAGAAGCATTGTGGGGGAAAATGGTAGAAATTTTGCTTCTGATAGATCGTTGGTATAGATTAGGTAACATTTTATGTTTTTTTTATATCTTGCTTACACTTAAAGTTGGAAATAATATCCTTCACCAGAAATAGTTTCTTTTTGGGTGTCACAGCTTGAAACGTACCGACACTAACCAAAAAAATATTTTTATAGCATTTTTATATAATCTATTTAGACATTTATTGGAATATTAAAACTGGTTTTAGCAGCGAAACGAAGCAATTTGAAATAACATATGCACATGAATATTACCGCTTGTTTTCGTTTCGACATTAAATTGTGTCTGACGGCCATAATGCGGTTTGAGTTGCGGACTGTTTTTATCAGCATTCTTTATCAAATTGAAAAGGAAGCTGCGTTTAATTAGAAATGTCCAACCAGATATTATTTATTAACATAAAGAAATTCGGATGAATACGTTTAAAAAATAATGTAAAATCTGGTATATTTTAAGCTTGACAGAAATGTGTATTTATTACATAACTTCACCATAATTTAAAAAATACATACAGTCCGAATAGTTAACCCAGCTAGCACATCCCTGGACTAAGTCAAAGGATTACCCACCAATCCTTAATGATTTTGCATTTCGATAGTTCAATTCGTAACCCACAATATTTTAAAAACAATGATTCTTATGTTCTTGTGCGGTGTTTGTACAGAAATCATTATAACATAGTGTGATGTTTGTTTATTTTCAAACAACAGTTTATTTATTAATAATTTATTTAAACACTTATTTATTTTATAACACAACTATTCTAATTTATATATACTTCGAATGTCTTTAAACTGATCACTATTTATATTCACCACTGTCTATCTACTAATTACTATTTATCTTCACTGTCCATATAATAACTGATTGCACTCTGTTCTTCCACCAATATTTATATACAAATTTCTAAAGTCTAGAAGCTCCTCCACCAAACTAGAAATATTTGGAACAGACCAGAAATATTATCTCGTCCTATCTCGAATTATGTATAATAATCGGACAAGTTGAGCCTCAAAGGCCAAATAAGACAGAGAGGGACTTGTAGGGTTAGAGAATGACTGAATAAGGAAATGGCTCACATAACAATAGCAAGAACGAATGATGTCTCAAATACAAATTTTATTAAATATTGGTTAAGAAAATTTGATAGTACTGGAAATTAAATTTGCATTTGGGATATCTTTTATTCTTGCTGTTATAATGATTTCTGTATAAACGACGTACAAGAATATAAGAATTATTGTTTTTATAAAATACACGAATACAAAAAACACAATACAAAATAATATAAAGGGGAAGAGAACTCGTAAGCTGATTTATTTGACAAATTTTTATTGAGCCTGTGACCGTGTCTGTGCCAAAGTTAATTAAAACTATTAAAATTAAAGTGAAGAGAAAAATTAAGTGCCTCACAACAGAATATTCCTGCAGGGGGATTCTGCTTCCTCGATTCTACACGAATCGAATACGTTACTCGACTCGATACCAAATACGATATCGAATGAAATGTAATTCTCATTGACTATCGAATTTGGTGTCGACTATACTCGTAGCTGTTTCGTAGCATTTTAGTAACTACTAGTTATTTTTCTTCTTAAAGGTTACCTCTCTTTTAAATTAATTCATTTATAATTTAGGTTAGGTATACTTTGATGTTTTGATCATAAAAATGTTACCCATTTTTGATTTTGAATATCGTCGTCGAAATAGGGTCAATTGCAATAGACGGTTAAGATTGGAAAGGAGATTTATAACAGACAGAGCGGACCCCTTTGCTCTATCCGATACCAGATTTATTGAGTTATTTAGGCTGAACAAAATATTAGCCGAACATATCTGCAATTCATTGGAAGAGCATTTAAAAACGGGACGATATATTACTGCAATACCAGTAAAAATAAAAGTTCTTGTAGCGCTACGATTCTTTGCGACAGGTTGTTATCAACGATCTGTGGGAGAAGACTTTAATTTAGGATTAAGTCAAACTGCAACACATAGGTAGGTTATTTATTTAGCGAAGGTATATAAAACCAGTACCTACATGTAAATAAAGTAAATTCAAGGTATACTATATTATTTTTAGATGCATTAATGAAGTTGCAGTGGCAATTGATACTCATTTGTCCCAAAATTCAATTAAATTTCCAACTGATAGAAGGGAAATGAATGTGGTGAAAGGAGCATTTATGAGACTGCACTCACATTGCAATTTTAAAGCCAAAAGAGGAAGAACATAATTTTATTAACAGAAAAGGATTTCACTCATTAAATGTTCAAATTATTTGCGATTCATTTCTAAAAATTATGAATGTAAATGCAAACTATGGAGGTTCTAGCCATGATTCATTTATTTGGAGGCAATCTGAGGTTCATAATTTTCTCTTAAGAGAATATGCAGCAGGTCTTAGAGGTACATGGCTTATTGGAGACAGTGGATATCCACTTGAACCATTTTTAATGACACCTATACATCAGCCACCTCAAAATTCACCTGCATCTAGATATAATATAAGTCACTGCTCAGCTAGAAATTGTGTAGAAAGATGCATAGGTTTGTTGAAGACAAGATTTAGGTGTCTTTTAAAAGAAAGGTCAGCAAGGTACTCTCCACAGGTTATTGGGTCAATTATTAATGCCTGTGTTGTTTTGCACAATATGTGTATTGAAAATAATCTAGTTTTTAATGAAAATATACAACAAGAACCCAATAATGACCATTTAAACCATAATAATAATAATTTGTTAAATGAGGGAAGGCGAGTTCAACAGGATATTATAGATTTGTATTTTACATAAACACTGTAGTTTTATATTAATAAATGTACTTACTGTTGCTGTTCTTTATTTTGATATAAATGTATTATAAATAAAAATAAAAACTTTAAAAAACATTTTTAATTCAGTAAATAGGTATGGGAGAAACTTAAAACATCTTTAGTTGTCTTCCTTTCTTTTTAAAACTGAAATAAGTTCGTCAAATTTTGAACTTAAAGTATTATTCAGTTCGTTTAAATTTGAACTTAAAGTATTGTTAATTTCCTTTAAATTTGATGTGATATTTGTTTCAATATTATTCAAACAACGAATAGTTTCCTTATACAGATTGTCAGTACTTTCACATGTATCGCCTCTTTTCATTTTTTTTGTTATAGGATTTGTTTTTTCTTCGGGAACTAAATAATCATGGTCTATTGCAACTCTTTTGTTTGTGTTTGGCGTCATATTACTAAATATCATTATTTTTTATAGTTTCCAAGTCCATTTTGGATGAGATACCAGAAGTATTAGGCTTTATATAATTAAGCTAAAAATAATAAATATACATGTTCATATAATTTAAAATCATTAATTAATTTTAGTTAATACAGAAGTATTTAAATGAACTTACGCCTCTCTCTGGGGTCCCACAACCTTCATAAAAGGTATTTCCAAGTAAAGATAAAACTCTCATTTCCATATTGCTTAGTTGTTTTTTCAGTTCTGGCCCTCCGCCTGTTCCTTCTTGGGCATTTTTTATTTCGCTTGCTTTTTTTTTTAGGTTACACTTGTAATCAGTCCATGTCTAACACATATTTATTAATTAAAATTCAAAACTTAGAGAACTGTATAGTACAACAAAAAATTAATGAAGAGTCATTTACGTAAACAACAATAATGTAAAAACCTAGCAATAATGATACATGACAAACAAGAGTACTTTTTATTGTTTTAGGGTCGATCTTTTCACATAGTAAAGTTACATGTAGGATTACTTGACAGATTAATAAAAAATAGTAGCCCTATAGTTACTTTCAACTTTACTCAGAGGTGAAAAGACTGTCCCTTAGAATATTAAAATATCAATATTTGTTTGCTAGATTTTAACATACCTTCTGCCATTTTTCTTTCGTTCTTTCTCCTAAACCTAAAGAATTTAACCTTATTGTTAGTTCGGTCCATAGAAGTTTGTATTTTTCTTTTGCATTATTTGTGGACAACCGTCCAGTGGCAAAATCGTTGTGAGTTTCCATAAAGTCAATCAAAACTTCCATGTGTTCCTCTTTTATTTTAAACGCCATTTTTACAAATTTATTTTCTGCTTCTAAACAAATGCAAAGCTCTGGGATGAGAAAATTGCTTAAATTGTGAGGTTAATAGTGTCAAACTTAGTTCCTCGATACCATCAGGGTTGTCGACTAAAATTGACAGTTGTCTTCGATGAAATCGAGATCGAAATCATTTGAGAATCGCATAAACACTCAATTCGACTCGAGACGAATCGAATATACCAATGAGAATCCCACAGCTGAAGTTGCAGAACTTCTTCCCATCTTGAAACAATTTTTATGTGCTGTTTCCTCATCAGCTTCGGTAGAGCGAGTTCTACATTTAGAATCGTTCACTTCAATTTGCGTAATAAATTGAAGAGTGGAGAAAGCAGGAAAATTATTCTGTACAAATAGTATAATGAAAATTGGTGTCGAATTTAAAAAAATATGTATTATTTTTTTCAATATTATAATTATTGATAAAAATAATCACTTGATTTAAATCGGGCGAACAGTGATTTGAATGGTGATTAAGTGTCCCATATCCATGTATGAAGTGGGAAAGTATAACTGAAAAACGGTAACATTGTATGTGTTTGTTCGCATTTGCTATGGCACAATAATTACGTCTATTGCTAAATAACTTATATTAATTACACTATAAAACCTTGTAATTACAAATCGCGAGTGCTTTCAATCTCTTTAATGCCAACCTCTCGGATTTTTCTTCTGTATTTTATTATTATATTCAAGGTTTTCCATTTTTTTTTATTATACAGGAGGGCATTTATAAACCGTTTACGTTTAAAGGTTAAAAAAACTAAAATCACGTTTGCTTAAAATTTATTATTATAAATCAGAACGATTTTTAAAATTATAAAAAAATTAACAGAATAATCGGCAGAATCAAGGTCGGGATGTGGTCGACAAAAATTACATATATATTTTGCCGCAGTTTCCTAAATAAAAAAAGTACTTTTTTTAAAACTGGGATATTCAATTCTTAATATAATAATAAATTTATTCGCACACAAATTCATGACAAATACCAAGTTGTCTTTAACCACAGAATACCCACACACAAAGATTTTTAAATGCCCATATCTACTCTATTTTTAAAGTTAGCTCAACAATCTACACAATGAGACCTACAAAATGGTATATTACAAAATATTGTTCGGTTGGATCCAATCGAGATACGTCTCCATGCATGAGATAAAAACCATCTTGTTCCAACTGAACAAATTAATTCCAAAACTGTAGTTGTTTATCAACTATATTTTTTAAACCTAGATAAAATGTTATCGTTGACAGGTACACGATTTTTTTCGTGTTACGTTTATGACTTTGCAAGTACCTTTTCCTCCCATGTAAGGTATTCCCCGCCTTAATTGTTGTTCCACCTTTAATACCGACCACAAATTACTATGATTCGGTGTCGTGACATGCTCTTACCGATTTATAAATATTGAAATGATTCTAGCCAATTTAAATCTTTATCCTTCGCAGACTGGAATAAATAGCTCTTAATTGGGGTCAAGATTGAGAAAGCATGTGTTCACGGATTCGAAAAACTATAAGTGCTATTATAGCAGGAAGATTTATTATCTGTTGGCCTCCCTGTATTATTTATTTCCAATGTGTGTGAGTGTGTGTGTTCGTACGGGATATGATATTTTTTGCCGGAGAAAATTTACAGATTCTTTATAATATATTTACTATATCAAAAATAATAATTAATTCAGTAGGTATGTGTAAAATAGGATTACAATTAGAAGAACACAGCTACGTCATAACCATTACAATTTTGAATACTTATTATCTATAACTATCAATAAATAAAAAATAAGTAAGTTGTTAGGTATAAAACAATATTTCCTATCTACAATATTAACACCCCACTAAACACCCAGTAGACGGCGATTACCAATTAATTATTTTGCCAAATGATAACGTAGCTGTGTTCTTCTAATTGTAATCGGACCCTACCACAATTTTGCATTAATACATTTAAAATGAGAAAAAAAAATAGATTGTGTAAATGTTTACTATCGAGCAAGGAATGCCCTCTCCTTTTGCAGATCCACCTCTCAAATATCATTTCAATAAATCAAACATTGAAAAAATAATTATTTATTTTAGAAGTAAACCAACTAATTTCAAACACTAATATTACTACCAATGAAGTCAATAACTTTCACACAAAGGTGTCCGAGATTATCACAAACAACACACCAACCACTGCAAACAAATAATTTACTTATGAACTTCCTAGATACATCGTGAAACTCATCAAAATGCTCAGAGAATACAAGCAAAACCCTAGTCGGGAAGTCAAAACAAACATCAATAACTTTAACAAAGACATTCCTAGTAAAACAATTTCATTAACACACATGGCTACAGACCTGCCAAGAAATCAATCAAGAACAGGGAAGAAACTTCTATCATAAAATAAATAAACTGTCAAAATATAAAACAAGGAATAAAATTCCAAATATCGCAGACTATGCCACAGATGAAGAAAAGGCCGATGCATTCAAGGAGAACTTCATTAAAACATATAACGGAACGAAAGACTCATCTTTTGAACAAGAAAACTGGAATAATGTAAACTCATCCTGCAAACAATATTTTAGAAACAACCCAATCAATGAGGAATATAACAAAGAATTCGAGGAGGAAAAATACTTTCAAATACTATCTAATCAGAAAAACTCAGCTCCAGGATCGGACATGATCCCATGACAAATTGTGAAAAAACTAGAATATAATATAAATATCTATAGGTATTATAAAAATGTTTTGTATTCTATTACAAAAACTGATACTTTCCAGATCAATGGAAAAAAGGCACCATCATAGTTATCCCAAAACCAGGCACAGACCACAAAAGAATTGATAATTACAGACCAATCACCCTTCTTCCAGTTTTGGGAAAACTATTCGAAAAACTTATTAAGGTCAAACTATCAGCATTAGTAAACGAACGAATTCCGCAATTCCAATTTGGGTTTAGAGAACACATCTCCGCTCTGGTACCAACCACTCTGCTGGTTTCCAATGTGCAAACAACAAAATTGAACAATAAAAAATCTGCCATTCTTCTGTTGGACAAAGGTCTGACACAAAGGCCTCCTATTTAAACTAAAACTTCTTAATGTGCCTGATGGTCTTATAATTCTTATCAAAAACTTCCTTCAAAACAGAACTCTAAGAGTTTAAATAAATAACCACACATCTCCAAGTTTCATAGCAAATCAAGGTGTACCGCAAGGGGCGCCACTATCTCCGCTCCTTTACAACATATATTGCTTTGATTTTCCTTCAGGTCAGTTACACCTCAATGCAGTAAATTACACACTCCAATACGCAGATGACACGGCCTTGATAACGCATGGAAATATGCTGAATCAAACCATCACAGCACTACAAAATCAATACAACGAAGTTGCTCAATGGCTCAATAAATGGAGATTACAAGTTAACCCACAAAAACGTCAATTAATGATACCCTATCATGATCTAAGACCGACATCACCTACATTCATCATATCTAACCAACCAATATATCCCGTATCCTACCTAGGCCTTATTATTGATAATAAGCAGACAAAAAAAAACAAAATCAAAACCAGAGCCAAACATTTCCCCTCTTTAACATACAAAAAAGAAGGTATCAACATCTACACGGCCACTAAAATCTACAAAACAATTGCGGACCTCTCCTGGAATACGATCACACTATATATTTAAACTGGCGAAAACCTGCATTAAAATATATTTAAGTGGCTGAAACTTCTACACTAAGAATCATTACCAAGATGCGACATCCTGAAAATACTACTCACCATCTCGCGAATGAATATCTTTACGAAAAAACTAAGATTCAGCCTATCCTGGAAAGAATTAGAAATCTTTATTAATAAACAATATAACTTAACATTAAAATACATACTACAATTACAGAATGAGCCTTATAAAAAAAACAAAAATTAACTCAATAATCCTGATTGTGTCTTGTTAGATTTTCCTCCTGCGGCAACGGTTCCTGAACCAGACTTCTTTGGCAGTAAAACGGCTTGGATGTTTGGCAATACACCTCCTTGTACGATGGTAACACCAGACAGGAGCTTGTTCAATTCCTCGTCATTTCTGATGGCTAGTTGTAGATGTCTTGAAATGATCCTGGTCTTTTTGTTGTCTCTTGCAGCATTACCTGCTAATTCCAAAACTTCTGCAACCAAATATTCCAGTACGGCAGCTAAATAAACTGGAGCCCTCGCCCCGACTCTTTCAGCGTAGTGTCCCTTACGTAATAATCTGTGAATTCTCCCTACAGGAAATTGAAGTCCTGAACGAGCTGAACGAGAGTTTGCCTTATTTTTGCTTTTACCACCTTTGCCACGTCCAGACATTGTTTCTGGGTTTTTTTTTTATCAATAACATAAATCTTAAACGAATTTGCCGATGAACAATAATTAGTGACATATATTGTTGTTTTTTTTTTAAGTATCTTAATATTCGCACACATAGCTTGTAAATCCTCACACATACCATACAAATTGTACTGGCTGAAGGAATTACGTCGATGGCCATTTGGTTGTAATATTCATAACCAATAAAGTGCTTTTATTATTATTATTATTATTATTATTATTATTTTAGATTGTGTAATAAATAATACAAAGTTTAACCCAAAAAAATTTATAAAATTATGGAGCACAATCCTTCTTAAAAACATATTTTCATTTAATTTATGTTGAAATTTTCTGTGAGCGAAATTCCTGTGGAAGTACCACTCTGTATATAAACGGTTTTTTCTATATGGTTATACAGACACACCCATTTTAATACGGGCAAATCGTTTAAATCAAATGATTACTCGTAGTTACATAATGAATCACGAATTATATTTTTATTTCCACTTCGATAAGGAAAAATAATTTTAGCACTAATAGCACCGATATATAAAATTTACCAGAAATTAAAAATTGTATAACAAATACGTATGAAATCATCGTTACACAATAAATAAGTGGAAAGTTGATAATAATTTAATTAAGCAGACAAAATAAAAAAAAATGTTTCTGAGGATAATAAAATTTAAAAAAATACTTGAATTGCATGTTAATTTGAACTCTTTGACGTAAGTTTACCATAATCGACCAATATGAATCAAATAAATTTAATTATTTATGATGTTGATGACACATAGTATTCATTCATCGATAGCGACATGATTTAAAAATGAATTGATGTTTCACACTATAAATTGGTATTGGGCTACTAAAATTATTGTTTACATTTTATCATAAGTTAAGGATTTAAATATAAAAATTTAGATATTTCTGATTTAAAAACGCAAAGCTTTTATTGTTTTTTTAGTTATGTGTAAGAAATGGTTATTGAACTTCAATTTAGACTGAAAGACAACTCCCAAATCCTTTACCTCATATTCACGATTTAATGTGACATTACAGGTTTTGTGTCTAATGTAAAAAATTAAGAAGCTACGGATCCTTACAACTTAAAATATGCATGTTTGTAAGTGTTAAATAGACGGATAAAAAGTGTTGATTTTTATTTACAACTATAATAAGAACCTATTAAAAAGATTAAGAGCAATAGAACATATTTCAACAAATTTCTATAGGTACACATATTTTTGATACCTGATAATCAATAAACAATATATTTTTTGGAGTGACAACAGGTTTATTAATACACAATTATTATTTTGTTACAAATATTTATAATTAATATAATAGTTGATATAAGTTCTTTAAAAACAATTTTGAATTAATTGTTGAATTTATACTTGAGCAATTTTCCTTGTAGCGTTGTTCACATTTTTCAGAGAAATGTTGTATTCTGCTTTTAGCTGATAAATCATGTACATGTAAATGGTATGAATGTAGACAATGTTAATGTTTTTACTACACTGCTGGGCTGGGACAAAAAAACAAGGAAGCACAAAGCACTAGATCAGTTTCTATCACTTATACACTTATAATTTACAACCAATGGAAATACTAATAATAAGGACGTATAAGTAGACCCTTACTGTCAGACATTATTATTATGATGCAGTATAAACTAGTAACAGACATAGTATTTATACAAAAACTGAGAAATCCTTTTTTTCTTCAAGTAGATTAAAATATTCATATTACACTATTTATTAAATTCATATCCATATTATGTTACTGGTAACAGAATCTTCATTTATTAGAAACAAGTTATAGTATACACGGAATTAGGTCAGAATCGATATAATTTATTTTATTAATTATTTACCTAATACAAATCAATAGATACCGATATAGACAATTTTGACTACAGTAAATCAGGTACAAACTTAATTCTTATGTTAATTTTGTTGTTTTAAAAAAATAATATTACTAGGAAAAAACAAATTATGGTAGATTTTCACAAAAATAATTTTATTTAATTAAATATTAATGACATCATGCTTCAAAGTACAACTTCTCAGGTGTTTTATGTTTAATATTTGACTAAATAAAATTATTTTTATGAAATCCATCATAGTTTGGTTTTTCCTAGTAATAAGAATTATGGATTTTCATCAAGTAAAGGTCACAATCAAGAATAATAAATATTTAACATATAGGTGCAATTTACTGAATAGAAGACATGAATCTACATTTTAATAAAAACAGATTAATTCCTATTGTTCTTTATTTAAATTAAAAAGTATTTGACTATTTAGAATAAATAATTATTTTTTCTACACCCACATATAAATTAGCTATAGAATAGAAAACGAAATAGTAGCCCATTGCATTCAAATAAAAGAATATATTTCATATCCATTCTATCTAGTGAGAACACTGCAATAAAATGAAATGAAAATATGAACTTTGATTGGTGAAATTTTAAATAAGTGATAATTTTGTAAATCTAGATAGGAGTAAAAAAACTATGGACCTGGCAAGACATAAATGAACAACAGAAGGAATAAATATTGCCTAGTGGCAGCACACAATAAAAATATGGCAAAACAAAGTACGAAGTGGATCATTGAAAACAATATAGATGCGGCTATATGTCTAGTAAACAATAGACAGAAAGTATATTATAGAACAGGGCACGGAAATGGATATGTGTGAATAGAAACTGAAAAGAACCTACTATATTCAGGCTACATAACTCCAAGAGCAAAAGAGGAAGAATATAAGCAATACCCAAACGAGTTAGATATGGATATTAAAAAAAAAGAAGAAAACATTGATTGGCGATGATTTCAACGCCAAATCTTACTGCTGTGGATCACCGACTGAAGATAAAAAGGCAAGATGCTGGCAGAATCGGCAAGTGAAATTGACTTCATTATTCTCCCAATGAAAGTAAAACACCCACATTTCAGAGAAACAATGATGTGACATTGTGTTCGCCCAATCTGAAGAAATGATATATCCAAATCTAAACTACATTAAAAACATTCAGATAGAAATAGGGAGTGAAGTTAAGGAGATATCAAAATGAAAAGCAACTCGTGAATACAGTGTATATAGATAAAGCAGAATTTATACAAACTGCCAATTGTATAACAAAAGCAATCCACACAGCATGCAACCAAACGACATCGCAGAAATAAAAAGCAAAGACAACCAGGTAAAATGGAACAAATAGAAACAACTCGAAAGGACTGTAGTAGCGAAGAAATTAAAACCGAAACAGCAGAAACATGAAGAATGTCAAAATGGCGATAAAAATTGCAAAACATAAGGCTTGAAAGAAACTCTGTGAAGACATAGATATAGACACCTGGGGCAAGGGATATAAAATTATAATGGGAAAGCTTGGGTTGGGATGTCCATTAACACTATCTGGCGCAGACCAGATGAGGTTGGCAAGGGAATTATTCCCTGAGTGCAGAGTTAAAACATGGAGGAGCAATCTGGACATAAACGAGGCGAATATACTTAACTATACGAGGCCAGAACAAATAATAAATGAATACAAAGCAGCGGGCCCTGATGGGATCCCACCCGAAGTAATAAAGGCAATTTGCTACTCGAAACCAGGGTTATTGGAGATAATTGCAAATAACATACGTTTTCCCACTGAATGGAAGATACCCAAACTAATATTAACAGAAAAATCAAAGAAGTCAGGCGAAAGAAAGTCGTACAGGCCATTGTGTCTGCTAAACATACTTGCAAAACTAATAGAGCAAATAATAAACAAGAGGCTTACTGTACAATTGGACTAGCAAAAGGTAAAGAAAATCAGAGCAGAAGCCAACACCAGCAGTAAATTTGAAGTCATGGCTACCAATGACGTGAAAAACGCTTTTAATTCGGCCCCATGCCCACGCATAACAAAGGCATTAAAGGATAGACGAATACAACCATATTTAATAAGACTAATTTGCAGCTACCTTAAAGGCCGAAGAATTCTAGTCGGAGAAAACAAAGAAATTGATATGATGTCCGGAGTGCCACAGTGCTCGGGCCCATCCTATGGAATTTATTCTATGATGATATTCTTAGGAAAGAAAAATGCCAAATGATGAAGCCAGCAAAGGTTACGATGACGACCTGGCACTGATAGCGTGCGGAGAGGACAGGGAAATCATAGAAAAAAAGATCAAATGGGCAATGTAATCTTAATTTGGATGATGAGGAATGGCCTACAGCTAGCTCCACTCAAAACTGAAGCAATAGTTCTAGCCGACAAAAGAACAATTAGAAATGCCACTAAAACAGTCGACGACACCCAGATACAGATTAGCATTAGCCTAAAATACCTAGGAATAAGAGTCAGCTACAATATGAACATGTCGATGGATATCAAAGAAGCAGCCAAAAAAGCTGATTAGACCGCAGATGGCACTTAGCAGAATAATGCCAAATTTAGGAGGTCCCAAAGAGGGAAAAAGGAGAGTTCTTAGCAGCGTAGGAAATTCCATCTTACTATATGGAGCCTCGGTATGGATACTCGATAAATATGGCTAAATATAAAAGAACGCTAGAGGGGCCTCAAAAGAAAGGCACCGCTAAGAATAGCTTGTGCATATCGCACACTGTCAACTAAGGCCATTCAAGTGATAGCAATACCTATACATCTGGCTCAATAAAGGAAAAATGAAAGAGATGAAGAAAGGACAAACACAAAAAGGACAAGAGAAATTACGAAGGCAATATGGAATTTTTTATCCATTTGTATATCTGCAATGTAATATATTTGCTTAAAATAAGAAAAAATAAATACAAATGATTCAATAGGCAAAAACAAATGTTTGCAACTAGTTTTGAAACGATTTTGGAAAATGATTATAATAAATTCGAAGTATGCTCCTGTAATTTACTTTTATCTTAACGCGCCGTAGATTTATTAAGGTACCATTTGCAACGCGCGACAAGCGACGCGAGACCGAGACAGAAGTAAGGCGGAAAATATTGCCATACCAAATTTGATATCGTCGGTCGCTTCTACCGAAACGTGTTTCATATAATTAACATGTGTTCAGACGTGAAGAGACCGTTCAGGTCTCCCTTGCTGTCGCTGCGCGTTATGAAGTCGGTCTCTATCTCGGCTTGCGAAATGGTAGCATTATGGTTTTATTGGTTGCTTAGGCACCTTCAAACAATGTTGCCCAGTGGCGTAGCGAGACGGGGTTAACCCCCCCTCCCCCCGACCCAGACGATTTTGAAATTGAAAAAGTTATAGGTAAAACATTTTATTTTTTTAAATACTACCAATTTTTTTTCAAAACTCCCCCTAATACAAAATTCTTGCTGCGCCACTGAATTGTTGCCAAATTAAATTAACTTATATTCAGTGTATATCTTATAGCTACTATATCTATATATCTTTGACTGTTGCGACTATGACATTTGTTATCATGTACAAAAGGATTTATTTTATTTAGAAGAATTCCTAACATACCAAAAATTATATAATGTTCCTAATTTCAATAATTAATAAATAATATAGTTAGTAATAATATGTGTTACTTACTATAATCTTCAATAATATCTGTATCCCACGTGACTAAATTGATGTCATCAATTGGCTAATAATAACATTGATAACTTCAGTAGTAACCTTAAAACAATGTCTCTGACCTATTTGATAAAACTGACACGAAATTGTCATAGTCAATTAAATTTCTTGTTTTTCTCAAACACGTGGGATTCGGGTATTATTGAAGACTCGTTAGGACAAGAGCTCAAGTTAAAATTACCATTTTTGTCCATACTAAAAATGTTCATTTAAAGTGTAGATTTTTAATTTATCAACGAGATCTTTTCTATGCTCAATAAAACTTTTCTAACCCACATCGAGTTCAGTCTGGATTATCAATTACTTCCAATTAACACACATTCCATCTAATAAGTCAATGATGAGTAATTTGTCAACGCGGCCATCATACGCACGCATATTTCTATTAATAAAACATATTTAATAATTATTAACAAAAAAAAAAATTAAATTATGCCTCCCACATAATAATAATAATAATAATGATATGACATTATCATTATTGGTTATAGATAAGAAAAACTAAATTTTAATTACTTAGAAAGAAATCTATTCCAAATGTAATTGCGATTATATCACTAACAATTCCTATAATTTTAGCTGGATTAAATCGATAATCATATATCATGTACTCGACTAATAGCTGATAATCATACTTGCTGTATTTGGGTGGTGTTATCCAACAATAAATATCCCAACCGAAAATTTCGCACTCAAGCCTAAGCAAAATTGAAAAGAAATTCAGAGCAATGGACCATGTAGAAGATCTGCATAAACGCAATAGAAAAGAAATAGCAGAAAGCAAGAAAATATAGCACTGGAAGTGGTTATAGTAGTAGTTAGACCGAATAGCTTTTTGAAATATCTGGTATGATCCAAGTAGAAATCTAGTTGAAATACCGGTTAAAACCTGAACCTGTTTCAAGGAGAAACTTACCCCCTATCCTAGATTAGAGATTAGATTTAATTAGGACTATGGGCCATGTGGCCTCCCCCACCTCGACCTTTTCCGATCTATTGTGGATATCCTTTAATCATTGTTTAGAGTACCTTGTCTAATGCGGTCTTTTGTAGTAAACTCCATAGACTGGAAAGTAGTTCTCCGGTATAGCTAGTTGCCCTTGGTTTTTCTTCTCCAAGTGTAAGGAATCTCAGTCTTACTAGACCTTCGCAGTAGCACAATACGTGTTCTGCCGTTTCCTCTTCTTCTTGACAGAATCGGCACAAGGCCTCTTCTGTCAGACCGATATTGAACATTTGTTTGTTAAGCCTACAATGCCCTGTTAATAGACCTACTAGTATTCTAGTATTTTTCCTATTAAGGCTTAGTAGATGCTCGGTGAGTTTAGACGATGGTCCTTTTAAGAACTTTTTGGCCTGTCTCTGTCCTGGTGAGTTTTCCCACCACTCCTGAGATTTTTTAAACATCCACTGCTTTGTGCATGTTCTGATAGTTGTTTTTGTTACACCACAGAAGGGTTCTGGGCCAATAAGAGCATTTGATGCTCCTTCTCGGGCTAGTAAATCAGCCTCTTCATTGCCTTTGTGTCCCCTGTGGCCTGGTACCCACGCTAAGGTTAGTCTGTTTTGACTACCCAGCTCTGTTAGGGCTTCCAAACAGTCCCACACAAGCTTTGAGTGTACCTGCATGGAACTGAGTGCTTTTAACGTCGCTTGACTGTCTGAGTATATGACAATGGTTTTTCCATTTACCTTCTGTCTTAATACTTCTTTTGCGTAGTGATGTATTGCTGCTATTTCTGCCTGGAATACTGTCGCATGTTTACCTAAGCTCAGTGAGATTCCTGTCTTTGGCTTGGTACTATATATACCTACTCCTGAACCTTCATGGGTTTTGGAGCCGTCTGTATCCAGGTGAGATCTGCATGAATAGGAGGTCCTCCCGTCCACGCTTCCCTGTCTGGTATACTTACTTTATATTGCTTTTGAAAGCTATACTTTGGAAGCATTTCGTCTGAAGGCATTCCCATTATTTGGTCGTTCTCCAACTCTTTATATAGCTCGCTGTAGTCGCGTCCATGCAAACTGCTTATGGGCGATGAACCTTTGTGCAGTCTGTATGTGACAGACCTGGCTTCGCCTTGAATGAATATATGTAGTGGTGTTAGGTTTAGCATGACTTCTATAGCTGCTGTTGGAGTCGTTCTCATAGCTCCCGTGGTACTCAGGCATGCTTGCCTTTGAATACCATTGAGCTGTCGAATGGCTCCAGCTTGCCTAGTCTTTGGCCACCATACCACCGACCCGTAGGTTATCATCGGCCTTATGACTCTGGTATATAACCACAGGGACATTTTTGGTTGTAATCCCCAATTTTTTCCACACAACCTTCGACATAAGTTGAAGGACGTTGTGCTCTTTTGGGTGACTTTTTGCAAGTGTTGATTCCATGTTAACCTGTGGTCAAAGATGACTCCCAAGTATTTGGCCTCTTGAGCGAATGGAATCTTCACTCCTTTCAGTACTGGTGACTTTAGTCCTGTTGGTACTTTTCGTTTTGTAAAGTTGACTATTGTGGTTTTGTGAGGGTTTACTGTTAGTTCCTCCTCTCTGCACCACTCGTCGACAATGTTTAGAGCGGTTTGTGTGCGCTCCGATATTGTACCTGTGAACTTGACCCCCTATCCTAACTATTCCTACTTAATTTAATGACAAAACGTTTGAGATTGAGACAGAACGATTATAACTTGGATCACTTATCCGGCATTGAAGGTAATATCACAGTTTAAAGAATATATTATATTCTTTAAGTTTAAAGAATATATTATATTCTTTAAACTGTGGTAATACAATGAAAACTGCTGATAAACTATGAAATTAATTTTCTTATATACAGGGTGTTCCATCTTATATTTCTTATCCTATAGTAATTGGAAAAATTTCCCGAAACACGTCGGATGATTTTCTTTGGGGGACATCTTTTGACGTATATTTGAGGCTTGAACGAGCAATCCCCTATGAGGGGGCGCTTCAACCCCTCAAAATTGAATAGGGAAGAAGGGTTGAGTGATACTTCATTTGTAAGGTCTTGGAAGCCTCTTTACAACAAAAGTTTTGATTTTTTTTATTTATTAGTTCGAGAGAATTTATTATTGTATGGAAGTCAATGGGGTGAACATTTAATTTAAAAACGCAGTTTTGATTTTTTTGATTGTAAGCATGATAAAACAATTAATTTTTTTTAAGAATGTCATTTTTTTCATACACCGTTGTAAAGAGGCTTCCAAGACCTTACAAATGAAGTCTCACTCAACCCCTCTTCCCTTTTCAATTATGAGGGGTTGAAGCGCCCCCTTATAGGGGGTTGCTCGTTCAAGCCTCAAATATACGTCAGAAGATGTCCCCCAAAGAAAATCATCTAACGTGTTTCGGGAAATTTTTCCAATTACTATGGATGAAGAAATATACGGGGTGGCTCGTCTGAGATGGAACACCCTATATATTAACCATAATTAAACATAAAAACAATAATTTATTAATTATTGGAATTAAACAAACATTTACGGACAGAGTAGAGTTGCATCTGGTATAATCCATATTACTTGAGGTTGAAAAAGTAAGGTACTAGATAATATTCTAACTAGTTTCTTAAGGATACTAGACACTGTTGCCAATTGTCTCATGGAATACGTAAAAACCACAATAAAAACAACCTATATTATTTATTAAGACAATTTTTATACAGGGTGTCTCAAAATTCCGTGTACAGCTACTGCATATTGGTAAGATCAAAATAAGTCGATTTATAACAGTATTTATACTGTTATAATTTATCATAGGAGATATTGAAAAAAGAAAAGTGATTACTAATTTTACCTAAAATGTTTATCACTATCTATCCTTGAACTTATTTCTCTCAGGGGAATGGGTACAAATAAAATAATACAATGATTGAAGGGTTCATCGAATTTAATTCATAGATTGGGTTATCTATATGGTGCTGGTCTATGATTGAATTTGAATAAAATGATGGATGACTTTGTCAAAAATGACAAAAATGATTCACATCCATTTGTCGTTCTAGTTAAAGCCTTGCTATGTTAAATTCACAAACATAATATCAAAACCAAATTCATAATGCATTAATTTAAGAAAGAACGTTTTCACGTGACCACGGGGTTATAAAGACAATTCACTCCATAGCGGCTTGTCTACATTCATCGTAGCATACATCTTCAAATGACGTTACGAAACGTCATAAGTATAGGAGAAAGAACTATCGTGACGTTAATGAACGTCATGGACAGCGAAAGTGTTAAGAATGAAGAATATTGAACCCAAATATGCGGTGGGAATTATGAATCATCAGATAATTATCAACTACAAAAATAATCGCAAAATTTTGGTCATTTTGAGGTTTTAATTTTCCGAAATCGACGGCAAAACAATCACCTACCTGTATCTTTCGGTTATAAAAATAGTAACCCAAAAATGAATCCAAAAAATTTCGTATATCTTGTTTCAAAGCCATTTTCTAATTATTAGTAAGGTGACAGTCATAACTGTTGAATTATTATGTACCAGGATTGTACTTCTAATAATTTCAGGTTTAATCTTAGATCAAATAAAAATTGTTTGCGAAAATCAGCGGAATTTAAAAACTGAATACCAAAAATAATGTTTTTAAATGATACTCTTGTATTCGTTAACTAAGCCAATTTCTCTATTTTTTTTGAAACAACTTTGACACAGATGAAATCTGCATCAGATTAGTTCTACTCGGGCCAAAACAATAATCTCCAAAATATTATCGTAAACGTTTATAATTTCTTAGTTTTGGTTAAGTTTTGAAATAAAAACATAAAGCAATTTTTGTTGATTGAAAATATGACAATTGATATTTCTATAAATGCGGTGTTGTCAAATATAGTAAAAAACGTAGGAAATAGGTCGGTTAATGAGAGTTGGCTGTACAGCGTACCCGAGATGTCAGAGCAAAGTCGGAGTTGTTTGAAAAAAGTTCAAGGATTGCAAAGCCCGTATGTGGCTAGGCCGTACGTGTCCAAATTGTACAGTGTAACCGATAAATCAGAGCGAAGTCAGAGGATATTTGAGCAACCCGCTATGTGTCAAGGCCTTATCAATGACTCAGGCCCCACATATTAGGTTGGCTTAGATAAAATTAGTTTTTATTTTTTTAATGTTTCTCATTTTATGTAAATTATTTTTAAGTCAATAGCGATGGTTTACGTACAGTTTCTAATTGATCTGTATTTTTTTATTTCTCAAATGACGCTACATAAGATGTCAACAAAAGTTTTAAAAACGTTTAAAAAAACTAAAATTCGAGACAACTATTGCAAGGTTTATTGCTATATGGATATTATTATTTATCGCACAAGAAATTAATCAAAATGATGTAAGTAATTCACAGTTTTTTAAAGTTAAAAAATAGTATATTACGTAGCAAGGGACTAAAGTGCCACTTTTAATCACTCGAGGGATTAAAACGCACTTTAGTCTCGTAGTACATACGCTATTTTTTGTACCACAGGGATTAAAACTTAGATATTTACACGATACTTATGTGAAAAGAAATCAAGTAGGTTTACACTAAATGTCAAATTGAAATTTATTATTTTGACGTTTTATAGTGTTTTTAATAATTGTACTAAAAATTAAATAAAAATATATGCAAAATTTCAAACAAAACTATTTTCGGGAAAATCGATATACCTATTCGCTTATATAGTAAAAAGTTTTCAAGAGGCTCCTTGCTCGAGATCGTCTAGTGGTTGAAACCGTAGAACCATAATGGACGTGTCAAAAAGAGGTCCTGTTATATTACCTCCCGAATAAAGTAGTTTGCTATGGTTTCTACTGGTTTTATTATTTGCGGGATTAAAATTTTTTAATCCCTTGGGACTGAAATATTTTAGTCCCAAGGGAGTAAAAGTGGCACTTCAGTCCCTAAAATGAGGGAGTAAAATGCATGTTTTAGTCCCTAAGGTACAAAAAAAATATTTTTAACCGTTTCCAGAGCAAAAAAAGTATTTTGAAATGTGTTTTGGACAATTTTGGATAATACCTATAAAAATATATAAGTAGGTTTTAAGTTATTTAGGTTTTTAAAGATTTTTGAGTTTTTATAGGATTTTTAAGGTTTTTAGTTCATATGTCATAAGTTAAGAGGTATTAATAAAGTTAAACAAAAATTCAAGCAAAACTTGAAACATTTTCAGTTTTATATTAAAAAAATCACATTCCGCAAACCAAACAAAAAAAAACTAAAAAGTAAAAAATAAATAAATAGTATATTATATCAAAAAGTTCCAGATTAACAAAATATTTCTATTTCTTTTTATAGTCCCAAATTTTTGCACCCTTTCTTCTGAGAGTTGATTAATAAAATTGTAAATTCTAAATATTTATCTTAAAAAACCTAAAATTGCAGACTTTTCACCTAAAAACCTAGGTTCCAAAAAACCTGTACTTGTCAACCCTGGTTTCGAAGGGTCTAAAATGGTCATATTTTACAAGATTACCAAATCACCTTCTTGAACAATCCCCCGTACCACAAGCGCAACAGTACCAGCACCAAAAAAATATAATAATAATAATAAACCCAACTTACACGCATATTTCCATTATAAAACAAACCACTAAACAATCCAAAACGGTACAAACTGAACCTCGAATCACGCGCGTTCCGAATATTCGGGCGGATTTCGAAAAAAAGAAGGAACAAAAATTCAAAATCACGCCCTCCGTACTAGAGCGAAGACCAATGCATTGCTGGTACGTCCTTGATTTAACAGGAATCCAGTTTTAAGTAGGTACATAGGGCGCGCATATAAACACACACGGTTCATGAATCACGATTTTGTGTCTTTTTTTTAAGTTGGCTTAAAGACGAGTCGTGTAAGTCGCGCCTCGAAAGCCGAGTCTTCGGTCGTGGCCTGTCTCAGCCCAAAGATGTTTGGTTACTGCTTCGCTTATTTTATTTGACAAACACACCGCGAAACGTCCGTCGTTTGGTTTAAATGAATTGGGTGCGTACTCTGCGTGTACGTGTAGAATGTGGAGTCGCGGTATATGGCAATCTCGTTGTATGTTTGTTGTATGTTATGGGATGCGGGTATGCTAGAACAGAACGAGACGGTACAGTGCTAATTCCGCTCAGTTATTTTTGCGAACAATTTTTGAAACTAATTTTTTTGCGGTAAATATCTAGTTTGACCTCTTTCCGATTATCAAAAACTAAACTATCGCTATTGTGTAAATCAGCGGTTATCAAAGTGTGCTCCGCGGAGCTCTAGGGCCCCGCAAAGCCTTTGTGGGGGCGCCGAGAAAATACTAGTCATAATGACAAAAAAAGAAGTACCAAAGGATTACTACAAGGTTGCAGAGTAAAATAAAATATAACTAAATATTCCAACATGAAGCAAATGCCGTCAAATCTAGAGTTATTGGTTCTGGACGAAGCGGTAAAAATAATTAATATTTTCAATATTATTTGAAGATCATAGCAGCAAACATAAAACAGCACTGCTCTATACAGAAATGAAATGGTTATCTCGGGGTAAAACTTTAACAAGGCTATTTGAACTCTTTTAATTCGAAAGACTGAACGAACTAAATTTGTCATTACAAGATAAACGGACAAGAGTGTTCAACACGCTAGTAACAAAATAACCGCTTTCAAATGAAAATTAGATTTTTGGATTGAGTTCGCAAGAGAGAAATAGAAAGTTTTTCATCACTCAGTGAGTTAGTTAGCGAAATATTTTAAAATTATGTTTGAGGAATTGGTCAATATTTCAATGCTATGCGCGCAATTTTTGAGACATTTTTTCCTGAAGAACAAAATACAAAAATGAAAACGAATCATTTTGTACCCAATTTGGTACAGCTCGAAAGTATGTCAAACGAGATTTATGAATCATTTTTAGAAATGACAGCAGGTACAGGTATGGAATCACTGTTCAAAACAATTTCTCTAAATGATTTTCGGTGTAGGATTTATGATGAATATCCACGCCCTGAATGTTCTTCTATTCCCAACAACGTACTTGTGCGAAATAGGATTTTCAACCTATACATCTACATCTCTTTTTTATCAAGCCTGACATCAAACAATTGATGAAAATTCAAAAAACAATTTCATACCTTCCAGTAGATGCGAATGATGTGAAGTAATATGATTATTAAAAAAGAATACACTTAAAATCAGTTTTTTATTATTTTAGGTCTCCGTCAAATATTTCGCTTTCCAAAAGGGTTCCGTCGCCAAAAAAGTTTGAGAACCGCTGGTGTAACCAAACAAAACCTAAGTTCCATATCTTGTTCAAATAAATAATAACGACACAATTAACTTTTTTTAAATAAAAATTTGTAGTTTTTTCAATTAATATTAACAATTTTACGTGAAATGTAGTGAATAGGAGGACTGAGTGGGTAAAACAACGTCAACAATTATAATATAAAATACGACAAGGAAAATGATTAGAAATGTATTGCTGTACTATTTGACAATCTTATGAGTCTGCTCGTAACCAAGATAGAGGGAGGACTCAGTAGCCAAGAAATAGTCCTAGGATTATTTCTTGACATAGAAGGAGCTTTTGATAATACCTCCTTAAAATCAATGGTAGCTGCCGCTCGCAAACATGGACTAGAAGACACCATTTGCTGGTGGATAAAAGACATGTTACGCGGAAGGCACAAATGTTCAGTGAAACCATGCAGGTAAATATCCATAGGGGATGCCCACAGGGTGGAGTACTTTCTCCTCTACTGTAGAACCTAGTGGCAGATGAACTGCTGAAAACACGGAAAATCAAGGGCTGTACGCCCAAGGATATGCCGATGACATAGTCATCCTTATCCGAGGGAAACACCAAACCACAGTCTTTGAATTCATGCAAAGAGCTCTTAGACTGACAGAAATGTGGTGCGTTAGGGAAAACCCCGACAAGGCACAACTCATAACCTTTACTTCGAAAACAAGGTTGGAGGTTTTAGAAACACCGACTCTGTTTGGAGGAAGGCTAAACAAAACGAACCAAGTAAAATATATGGGTCTAATCCTAGATAGCAAACTTATTTGGAACAAACACTTACAAAAAGTGAGCAACAAATGTAAAATGTCTCTCATTGTAGGGAGACGGGTATTTGGAAAAACATGGGGATTAAAACCAAAAATGGTCCACTGGCTATATTTGGCAATAACAAGACCCATAATAACTTATGGAACGGTTGTTTGGTGGCCAAAAGTAAACCAGAAAACAGCCCTCAATACCATCTCAGTTCAGAGGCTGGTATGTCTTTGTATTACAGGAGCACTGAGAAGTACACCAACAGCCTCTATGAAAATCATTTTAATCCTCCCACCCTTTGACCTAGTCATAAAGGGGAAGGAGGAGGTCAGAATGAATGTATACAGATTGAAAATCTCCAACAACTGGAACCCACTGGGACATATAAAACATACCAGAATAACACATTAATTAAATAATTCTATATTAAATATGGGATCAGATCACAATCATCCCACTACGTGTAGACTCTGCATGGAAGAGGAAGAAACTTCATACCATGTGATCTTCGAATGCGAAGCTTTTACTAGGCGACGTTTCACCATTTTCGGCCTAGAACCGGAAAGAACGCCCCATGAACACTTGGTAGGGAATAGATTAAAACTAACCAAAGACACAGGACTATTTCAAAGATAGTACCTGAATACGGGGAAAGCAGGGGAATACAATAGACCCAAGAGGCCGCAGTATTTTGAGCCAACCCTAACCCTACCTGCTTATAACCGATAAAGATAAAGAAAAAAAGACAATAAATAATAGGATACTAAATTTTTTGCGACCAGCTGGATTTGAGGATCATTCGAAATATCGAAGTAATCTTCCAAGTTACCGGAGTCCAAATATCGGTTTACAGCCATTCCCAAAGTGTCCAAATTACAGCGTAGACCGTCAATGCAAAATCAAATTGTAAAAGTTTCCACGAACTATCTCTTAAGGAGAGATCAATGTAGTGCGAGACATTTCCGAACAATCTGATCATCCCTAATCCCTTAAGTTCCTCTTTACCTTATTTGAGTCATCACATAAAATATTCAATTAAAGAAGCCACTTCCGAAAACATCTGTGTTCCGTTCCCGCCCGTCGAACGAGTCACTCGGTCTGCACAGAACGCGAAGCGATCGGCGAAGAAACTGCTAGAAAGTTCTTCTGCTTCTTTTTTTTGACAATTTACCCAATTTACCAAAACGGGAGAGTATCGTTGTCTTGCTCTTGGCAATCGGATACCCTCAAGTAATATAATTAAAATATGTATTTGAAACTTCTTAACAGGATGCATAATCCCATTAAGGCTAGATTCACTAATCGATGGCCATTTTTATTCATGATTTTTACAGAAACACATGGCTCCCGATTCTGAGACCGCCATTTCAAAAAGTTGCTAGAAAGTTGCCAAACCTGGAAATCTTCTTGAAACAGTGCGGTGCACAGCTTTTTTTTACAAAAAAAAGGTTGTATGCTGTTGAAGTCAAGACACAGTTAAAGATAGACATTCGAATGGTTATGTAAATTAGATTATAAGTATAAATAAATTAGTATTTACTGTATTTGGTATAAATAAATTGTTCTAAACAAACGTTACATTATTCTACGATTCGACGTTTACAACCTCTCTACTACCAAGGTATTGTTCAACTTCGGGCTACGCTCTTCATCAGGAACGTATTCATAACTTTTTTAAAGGAGGGGAAAATTTTGAAAACTTCCGAGTTCGAATTCACAGTATTACCGCTTCCAAAACAGTTATTTTTCGTGCTGTAATTTACGTTGGCAGGATTTTAAAAGGTGGGTATTTGGCTAATATTCGCGTTGTTGCTTAGACCCCACAACCCCCCTTATATACGTCGGTGCTATTCATATTAATAAAAAAATAATAAGATCGAACATAAAATGTAACACATTACTTGTTAGATCAAACATTCCACCAGCGCAATTTACGCTCGTCCGGTTACGAAATATAAATATAAATAAGTAATACAATTTCAATGAACGGCTAGAATTAAAGCCAAACAATGGATATGGGCGGGAATCGCCAAGGGAGATCACTCTTGAAGTCCTTCTGGGAATCCAAATTGGTTGACTCAGAATTAGAATTTCTCAATAGGCCGGATATGTGTTGTATTTAGCATGGTTATTTTTAATTTTGCAGGTCATCAGTCATAATATTATGTCTACGTACTTGTTTTTACATTGGAAAAGGGAAATTTGCAAAAACATTAAAACTGAGATCACATTTTTTATTGCAACAATATACAAGATGATTTAAAATTGGAATCTATTAAAAATATGTTTCATACAATATTCTGGCATTACGACATCAAGCCCGCGAAATTTAAATAAAAAAAAGTGGTTTTACCGTTAAGAGTTGATGTTAAAATATAATAAGGTAGATCTAGATTTTATATACTCAAATATAAATTTAAAAAAATGATAAAAATATATATTGTACTTTAAAAAGGTTCTCCCGTATACTAAACAAAACATTGCCTCCTTACACAGAAATATAGCAAGGAAAACAGATTAAGTAAAGCAATATACATTTCAGTAATCCAATTATTAACCATTAAAATAGGTCAAAACATCCATAGAACAAAAATAAATCATGTAAAGTGCATTACACAAACTCATAAACGTAATATAAACAATTAACAAACATATTAGACGGAATATTTCGAACATAAATATTTTAAATTAAATTTTAAACAAATTACGTTGCGATTACCTGCCAAAAATATAATTCAACCAACGAAATCTCATTGTTAACACTGCCCACTTCACGAATCACATATTTTCGTTTGTAATGAATGTTACAATGAAATAAAATCTCAACAGTATCAAAGCGAATGATTAATAAATAGTGAGTAAGAAATGTTTTGTACAAAGTTAGAAACAATACTTGTATGACTTCATCTATTTTCGCAAATTCGTTTTTTTATGGAAAAACATTGAATTAGCGTGAGAAATACATATTTTTTTGTCAAAAAAATTTGGATAATAATTACGTATAGTAATTACCCTAGTATTATTTTAACAAAACGTGTTACACATTTATTTTCAACCAATTTAACACAACTATTCATGGTTAAATATGCTTTGTCTTCGGATTTATCAAAAAAGTGACAAAAAGTTACTGCATTTATGCAACTTGTAAAGCAGATACTCATTAGAATGTAATATCAGTGGTTAGGAAACCTTATTTGTAAAAGGCCAATAATTAAAAATACAACATTAAAATCTGTCAACCAGTAGAGTATTCAGAGTTCGGAGTAACAAGTGTCGAAGCGAACATAAGTACAACAAATATTGACGTACACACAATCATGATTGGCTAGAAAATTAAATTAATTCTACCTCTCTTTATAATAAAATAAAGAACAGTGGGAAGTGCAAGTAGAAGGCGCTTTTAATAACACCTTTCTTTAACACGTTAACCGCCGTCTCGGTCACTATGACCGAGAAATTAGCTCTCCTCCAAGCCGTCGCGGTCTATATGATTGAGAATATTTTTTAAACAATTACTAACTTCCGCACAGGGCCGGCTTGGTCAATATGACCGAGACACATTTTACGAGATTTTTTGAGATTTTACGAGATTTTTTGAGATTTTACGAGACTTTCCGAAATTTTCCAAGATTTTCTCAAATTTTTCCAAATTTTTCGACATTTTCCGAGATTTTTGAGATTATTTGTGATTTTTCATGATTTTTCGTGATTTTATGTGATTTTACGTGATTTTACGTAATTTTCTGTGATTTTCATTGTAGAGGTGAATATTTGATAATTTATTCCGTGGAAATTCATTATTTGCACAACATAGACCCAAAAATGAAAACATTAAACTCATATGAAATAAGCCTCCGGCCCGAACGTAAATTACAATAAAAAACGCGCCGGCAGTCAACATGTTAATTCTATTGATATGACAGGCGTAAGTAGATTGCCAAATAACAGAACAGTATTCCAGGACACTTCTCACCAGGCAATTGTAAAGTGTCATGATTGCTTTTGTGTCATTCACGTGCCTAGTGTGTCTCTTGATAAAGCCAAGCATTCTGAGTGCCTAGCACCTACTTGACAATTTCTCTCGGGAGGTGGTAGATTTCGAATGCTATGTATATGATCTGGTTAGGGGGAAGTACAAAGAGATGAACTAGAACATCCTTCAACAAACCCTAAATACGATCAACAAATGACGTAAGAGGGAGCAGATGTCTATTAACCCCCGGAAAACTGTTGGCCGTAAAACCCATTCCTTTTGCGAAGCAGGTAAAATATCTGGTGATTATCCTAGATAAGAAATTCACCTGAAAACCCCAATTGGAAAAAACATCAACAAATCCAGATTATCTCTCTGGACCATTATGAGGGATATGCGGGAAAGCATAGGGGAACATCAGACACAAAATTCCGAGAATTTCTCAAAGCACGTAATTAATCTACCACCCTTTTATTTCGACTCAACGCTAGATAAAATTAGTACAAAATGTCTAGTTTAAACGAACCTAATGTCTTATTATTATTATTATTATTTTCGATGGTGAGTCGAAAGAGTTAACTTAATTTTTTTTTATGATATCATCTGAGTTTCGTTTGAATAAGGGATGACATTTTCTTCAAAATATCAATGTAACCCAATAAACCAGATTCGAGTATTCACCTCAAATGACATATGTTTTTTTGATAGATGAATTTGGTTCATTTCAATAGAAAATATAAAAATCAATATTTTAGAAATATACATTGTTATTTATACAAACAAATCTAAATGGTGAAATTTAATAGTTACTTATCCAACTGGTGAATTGACACTGTTCGTTAGCTCAATGTGAGCACTTATACTAGCCACCCATTCTACTAGGGTTAAAAACCATAAAGTACATGTGAACATCAACACAGTAAGTTAGCCAACTGGCGAATTGGCGCTGTTCGTTAACTCCGTTGGTCATTGCCCCTATACTCAAAATAAATACCTAAAAAAATACAATCCTGTGTATATTTAAGATAGAATCAAACTAAATTAAATATATCTTGATAGCAAATGAACGTGGTTACCAATAGTATGCTTCAATAGATATTGAACATGTTATTTATAAAAAACAAAAATAATAGTAAAATAAATTATATATAATAACTTCAAAGACGGTATTACTAATATTAATTGTAATAAACATCTTACCTTTTTGATATTGCTGACACATATTTTTCGATGGATGAATTTGGGTCATTTCAATAGAAAATATAAAAATCAATACTTTATAAATATAAAGGGACGTCTCGTCCTGTGTTATTTATACTCGCAAACCTAGATGGTGAAATTTAATAGTTAGCTATCTATTTAATAGTTTGCTGGTAAATTGAAACTGATCGTTAGCTCAAGGGAGACACCTGTACTAGCCACCCATTCTACTAGGGTTGAACCATACAGTATATATGAACATCAACACAGTAAGTTAACCAACTGGCGAATTGGTGCTGTTCGTTAACTCCGTTGGTCATCATCTCTATACTCAAAATAAATACCTAAGAAAATACAATCCTGTGTATAAATAGGATAGAGTCAAGCTAAATTAATATCTTGATAGCAAATGAACGTGGTTACCAATAGTATGCTTCAATAGATATATTTATAAAAAATAAATAGTAAAATAAATAAAATAACCTTAAAGTAGTCATTACTACTATTAATTGTAATATAAATATCTTACCTTTGATACTGAAGACAAACTATAATCAATACACATTTATTGTATAGGAATATTTAACACAAAATTCAGATTCACATACAATTAAAAATTGTTCATGAACGTTTAAAAATGCATTTGCAAGACGACACGACAAAATTTCTAATAAATAAATCAGTAAAGATACAGTAGTGACTAAGGACGCAAAAAATCCATTTAAATTTTTGTTTTATTTGTTTAAATCTTTAAACAACATTCTAGCAAGGTACCAATTGTCACCTTCCCTTTTTTTTAGAACCATCTCGACTTATCTAATGAGATAACAACAAACATTTCAATTCAAATTCCTCTATCTGTAGATTGATTGAATTTATTTCAAAACAACTGTCAAACTTTGAATAAAGATACTATTTTAACTACACTAACACTAAACTAATCAAAAAACCTTTAACTACTAACATAACCATGCAAAAAATAAACTTTACTCACCGCCTCGTCGTCTTTATTTATCCTCATGTCAGGCTCGCTCTGCATAATGCTCATCCTCTTGCCGCTGCAGACGCCATCGCGACAACTCAAATCCTGCAAACTTCCGTACCCCAACTTATCGCACACGTTAAAATTGCTTTCCAAATTGTTCAACTCCTCGCAACTGTAATTCGGTCTGAAGCCGTAAACTTTCGGACTGAGCTTGTAGTTGAAATTGTGCCTGTCCAAATCATCCTGACTCGCGACTTTTAACTGCTTTTTGTGCTTTTTCGCTTCAAACGGCACTTTAAAAATGCTCAGGAGATTCGAGAGTTCATTGCTTTTCGAACTGTGCATCGATACGTCGTCGCACGAACCACTTTTCGAGTCCAAATTCGTCGCTATTTCTTTTAGCGACAGTTTTTGAGGACTATCCGGACAATCTACAGCCCTCTCTCTGTACGTTTCAGCTTCGATACTTTGAGTATTGTCATCAGAGCTGTCCGATATCTTCGTACCGATTTTCGGAGTTATGTTACTGTACTTCTGGTCTTTACTTTCACAAGCTCTGATGTTATTTAAGTTATTGAGTTGTTTTTTGTCTAGAAATTGGGTTTCGTTTCGCGAAAATATGTTCTGTTGAGATTCGTCATGTTCAAACGGTATATCTAGGCCTTCCAGCGGCAGATTGGCAGCGTCTATTCCAGAAGGTCGGTTTACAGAGCTTTGGAAAGGAAACGGACGGTGGTGAGGGAATTCAACCACTAAAATTCTGTCGCTGACGTTGCCGCAGTCATCTCTGAAACCTGGAACGAAACATATTACTGATTAACATGTATGTAAAGAATTTGTAATTATTATCTTAGATTAAAGAAACTGAAGCCCCACGTTGGGCGCCAAAAATGTAAGATCTAAGAGTAGCAGTAAGCGCGAGTCATAAGCTCGCGTTGTTTACGTCCCTGCCCTTTGTACACACCGCCCGTCGCTACTACCGATTGAATGATTTAGTGAGGTCTTCGGACAGCGCGGTGGCGTTTCGTCGTCGTCGTCGATGCTTCGAAAAGATGACCAAACTTGATCATTTAGAGGAAGTAAAAGTCGTAACACGCGTGTTTTTTTTTTGATTTGGGTTGGTTTTTTATGTAGCGTCGAAGTAGGTAAATATTTCGATAGAATTCGTGGAAGAAGTATATTTGATGTTCATATAATTTTATGTTTACTATTTATAATTTTATGCCTGTTACTTCCTGTTAAATAGAAGGAAGGGGTAAAGGGAAATATTTCGATAGAATTAGTAGAGGTCGCAGACAGGATGAAAACATGTTTAATTAACGATATATTAAGTATTTAATAAAACGGTCTAAAAAAATGTAAAAATTGATTATATATTGTACAGCGACTTCTTCGGGGACGCCGACAGGTTGAAGACATATATCCGATTAAAGATATGGTACATATTTAATAAAATAGTCTAAAACATAATATAAAAATTGATTGACGGGGTATTTTGTCCGGAAATCCCTCATATGAAATTTGTTCGGAAAAAATTACGCCCGGCGCAAAATCCGTGTGCGTGGTGAGGTAGGGATGGAGGAATAGTGTTTAAAAAAAAATAATAAAAAAATCATTTGTTTTTAATAAACCGTCGAAAAACGATAAAGAAATTTTAAAAACGTCATAAAAAACGTGACAGTTGACAGACAGGCCCCCTAGGTTCCCCCTCACATGTCTTAAGCATCTACTAGTAACACAATCTCCCTTCCACCGTGCACCCAGTTCTCGGAAAAGGGACACGCAGAATTTTTTTCACGATTTTTCGTGGTTTCCATGGGAACCGAAAAGCAGATTTTAACGCCGATTTTTTTTTTAAAGCGTCTCGTGACTTACACATTTGGGCCAAGTTTCATTGAAATTGGTCTATCCGCTCGAACGGTACGATTTTTCAAAGTAGCCCGGAAACCCATAATACGAAATTTACCCGAAAGAAAATGGCGTCTGACGAAAAATCCGTACACTATTATAATATGTAATTTATGTTTTGTAAATTAGTATTAGTTTTAAACGTATGTTTTTGTTTTTTTTTGAGTTAATTGTTGTATTGTGTGAAGTGAATGTATTATGGTATATTCTGTTGTGACCTGCTGTTAATCATTTATTATAGTGACAGTTAATAAAATTATATTCTATTTTATTCTTCACTTACCTATCCCTGAATCAGAGTTACTAGAAGCACTCGGCTGCGGCGAATTAGCCACCAGAGGTCCAAAATTCTCATTCTTGTCATTATTTTGCAACTTGTACATGTTCTGTATCAAGCTGACTACGTACAAAGCGTTCTCGGGAAATTCCATGCAATGTCCATTCACTGCATTCCTAGTGCAAACTATCTTAAACGTTTCGGCTTTGGATAGGTGTACGTTGTGGTCGAGAATTTTCGGATCTACAGCAAACACATGGCAGCTATTCGATATTTCTACGGAATCGTTGTTGTGCTTCTTATCGACGGCATTCCAAGCATGTTCGTTGTTTTCCTGCGTCCTCATATCTCCAATAGCGCTCGTCACCAAACCGAAATATCTTGTCTCTTTGTCTGCTGTGGAACCCACATAAACGACTCGATTCGTCGGGTATATAGCCAAGATTTGGTTAGCAGAGTTTTTTAAAGTCAGACAAGTCGGTAAAATTGTCATGAGTATTGCAGTGGGTGCCCTCTTTTCCTGTCTCAACTTCCTTATGCAGCTACAAACTGTTTGCAGTCTTGTATTTGGTAACAGTTGTTTAGGCATTTCTATTGTACCCAGGTAACCTACTAGTGCTTTGTATTCCGCAGGGCTCCCTTCGTCTTCCATGGGGACGTTTATGAATCTTTCTGGGATATTATTATGTACCTGAAATAGAAGAAAATTAAAGTTATTGATAGAAGAAACTTAGCAATCTTGTTAAAATGACATCAACCCGTTTTAATATTTATCCGCTTTATGATTTTATTATACAAAATCCAGGACTCTTAAATGGAGTTGAATACGCAACTCCAGATAATAAACGCATGGCTGACATTTTTAGTAGTTTTTTTGTATTAAATTTAACTGAACCTCACGGTGTCACTTGTCAAGCTTTACCAAACCCTAATATTTCATCAAAAAGTTTGAAGAGGGAGAAATTAGTACAGTATTGCGTAAAATCAAGGCAAAATTAACTTGTGGTGTTGATAATATACCTAGGTTCTTTGTAAAAGACTGCACTAATATACTTTTTTCTTAGTGTTAATATTAATTATGTACCTAATTATTAGGTTGTTAGATTAATTAAGTGAAATATTAATAAACTATATAGTTTGTTCTGTAATTAGGTTTTTGCCTGTTGAACAATAAACTTTTTTTTTAAATTTTAATATATCAGGTTCGGCAATAAGTTACTTGAAGTTCAAACAATTTGCAAACCCTTTTTTATCACCTGCTAACAATATTAAAAAAAAAAACTCAAAACATATATAGTGTTAGTCAGCAAATTAGGAATCCGGCGCCACTAAGGCCGACGGTGCCATATCGCGCCCGTCGCAGTATCCAAGAGAGAAAGGGAACACTTGAATTTCGATCAGCCGAATGCGAGCAAGTAAGTATTTATGCCCGTTAAAGACAATTATTTATTTTGTTCCTTAATTATTTAGATTTTTACCAATGTTTAATAGATATTTAATAAAACATTATAAAACTATGTTAACACGTGTTTTGTGTATAGCCACACAGGGTGATAAAAACCATATTTTTTTAAATTAATTCTAACACTAGTATTTTTAATACAAATTCCATTGCACGTCATCAGTGACGTTAGTCTTTTGTCATAATACTACCAACTAAATAAAATGTCCCTAAATAAGCTAATAATCCACAAATGTCACGAATATTCAAAAGCGTTCATGAGCGTAGTCATATTACTAAAAAACCGAAAATGAATTGGTGATTATTTTGATAATTTAAGAATTACTTCATTTAGCTTATACATATCTTATATTTGATAACAAAAAATTTATAAAAATATTATTACATGTTTAGCACTCAAAAAACCACACTTTACATTAAATAATTTTGACATTATGTACTCCCATGAAACTGGAAATGGCATTACAGCAATTTGTATACTTTGTTGCTGTGTTGCCAACAGCTTTTTAAAAAATTTCACTGGTTTAGGCTCGGATTTAGGTTTTAGGTTATGTTAACAAATTGATTTTCAAAACAAAGTGTGATTAAAAGCCGATTTATCTTTTATTTCTACACACAAAATGCAAAAAAATTAACTAAATAGCTTATAACTTCGTTAATACAATATTTTGAAGGAGAGCATGATAATGATAAACCACTATTACCTTCCAACCAGTGGCGGCTCATGAGGTAGTGTCACTGTGTCATGGCACTATATACCTTATTTTTGATGCAAAAATATATTTTTTCTTTTTAAAACGTCTTATCATATTTTTATTTTTTGCATTTCTTTTTGTATTCAAAAATTATTTGAAATGTGGCAACCTCTCAGCTGGCACTAGGGGGGAGAGAGAAATTTTACCAGCAGCCTATGTGAGCAACAGAGATGGGGACATTTTACATGTATTTAAACGGTAAAATCAAGGAATATTCGTGCCAGGCACAGCGTCGATAGCTGTTCAAATAATCGCGGTTTCTCGATAATGTCGATTGTTGACTGAATTAACCGAATTTCTTTACGCGCTTTTTCGTTACGTTACGAAATATTATTAGTGACGTTAATGTGTGTCTTTTTGTTTTCGATTAACTTGTTTAAATATCTTATTTCCTAGTTTTTAATTTATTGTGACAGTGAATAAATTTTTGTAAATGGAATTGAAAATTTTAATAATAGTGTAATTGAAAACTTTGCAACCAAAAAAGAATGGACTTCATTTATCGGAAACTTTAAAACTAGTATATATCAAGCAACTTTGTGTGCGTGTGTAAATACTATAAATAGGTATAGTTTTATTTTTGTGATTTTTTGGTATATGGACCTAAAGACTCTATATGGTAATAACAAACTGCAAGGACTTTCAGCATTAATTACTGGGGGTAAGTATTTATAATTTTTAATTAATTTTAGAGATCTTTGATAAGTTTTGAGTAATTTATTGGCAAAGTTTAGGATAAGACTAACCCTGACGGTCTGTTTCGTGGCAAAACTTGTGTTAGAAACCTCATAAATAGTAGTCATATAATAGATATAAAAGTATCCGTCCTTCATTTATTTTTTTAATTCAAATTTTATATCTATTTTGACAATAATGTGATAATTTTTGCCCAAAGCCAGTTTTTAAAACGACTTTTGGTTAAAAATTTGGGCGTGGCAACCCCCGACAGGGCGCCTCCGGCGGGGTTTCAGATTTGTTAAAAATCTGGCACTACCATCTCGTATTATCACGAGCCGCCACTGCTGTAAATGTATGAGAAGTAAGTTAAAAATTATAGAAATATGAAAATGATTTTTTGTGTTTTAGCGTGTAGCAGCAGCCCCAAATCCAAAGTGTTGCAGCAGTCCTAAACACAAATATTTCTACTCAACTACCAAGACTGGACTTATAAGTTTTTAAGAAATTATAGAATTACAAAAGAGGCTGCTTTATATCAGTTCGTTTTCATTGATGAAAAATGTATCTTTCAAAATGGAACAATAAACCACTTCTGGCAAAATGATGAGAAAAAGTGTTGGAACTAGAAATATCGATGTCAAGAGGTGAGTAAATGTAAAAGTATCAGCAATTATGATTTTCTTCCATTTCCTGACTTAAAGTTCAAAAACTTGTTTATTTCACAAATTATGGGCCAACACTGCTATATTCTAAATTGTAATAACGAAATGACATATCATATTGAAGAATTATAGTAAATTTTTATGAGAACAATTAATTTGGAAAACATGTTTTTCACATTCTCCAGTTGTACAGTGAAAAGAAAAAATGTAATTTCTTTTTTGCAGAAGTAAAAATAAATAATATCAAAAAATTAAAATTTTACAAGATTTGTTGCCTACCATTAAATCTTTGATATGATGTTTTGATATTACAATTTAGAATATAAGCGATATTGACACATGTTATACGAAATAGCAATTAGAACTAAATGAAACAATCTTTTTTCAGGTACAAACCACCAAAGGTATATATGTATACAGTAGATAATTTAGCAGAATAATATGGACATAAAGTGTTATGTCCTCCCTACAATTGTTTTTTAACCCTATTGAACTTACTTGAGGCCTTTCCAAGCAATATTATAATTAAAATATTAGCAGAGATGGTAATAAAGAACAAGATTCTTTAAATATGTAGTCTAAAGCTCTTCAAACAGTTACTCCTCAAGTACTTATAGAAAAATTCTATTGAACACAGAAAAATAAATATTAAAATGGTATGAAAGAGAGAGTTTTTGATGATTAAAAATAATTTTTATTATATTATTATATTCTGTTATAATTAACCCTACTTAATTGATACTGTGATTTGGTTTAGGATAAATGATAGTTAATAATAGTTTAATAGTTATAAGTTACAATGAGTTACAATAATAAATAAGTAACAATAAAGTACAATAATGGAAACCAATTATATAATAACAAGCACCTAGGTGAGAACACCTGTATGTGCTGACAAAAATTAAAATTTTATTTTAATTATATTTAATGAATTATAAAGGAAATAAAAAAAAAACATTTTTTTTAAATAAAAAATAAAACTTATTTATGCAAGAAACAGAAAAAAACTATTTAAAAAAAATCTATGTATTAAGTCCGTTATTCTTGGAATATTCTGATAAACTTTGCATTATTTTGGAAAATGTATATTTTGTTAACTTTACAGATTTTTTAATATTTGTTTAATAATTTTATATGAAGAGGTAGAGCATTATAGAACTTTGTCCCTAGATAATTTACACTGTTTTTAAAAAACTCACTATTTGGTTTTGGTACTTTAATGCACATGTTCGATGCATATCTAGTGTTATGTCTATGTTCTAAAGGGTTTTTTAAAAATTCATTTTTTTGTATATAACAACACACTGCGTGAATATATAAACATCTAACATTGCTAATTTTTTCATTATATAAAGTTATGGACACAATATATCTCTTTTATATATTAACTTCAAGATTTTGTTTTGAATAGCATTTAACTGATTTAATGTAGTTCCATACAGGCCACCCCATACTAAGATTCCATACCATAGTATAGATTCTACTAGACTGTAGTATAATGTTATTAGTAGATCCTGGTTAAGAAATTGTTTTAAAAGATAAAATTTATAAATCAGAAGTCTAATTTTTTATCTATATATATTATATGGCAGTCCCATTTTAAGTGCTGGTCTATAATTATACCTAAATATTTGTATGTTTCTGTCTCCTGTATGTCTAAATTTTGACATATTAAGCTTCTAAATTGAGGTCGATCAGCTACTGTCTGAAAAAGCAATGTAGTTTGTTTTATTAACATTCAAAGACAATTTAAAAACATCCAGCCAGTTTCTGACATGTTGCATTCCAGATATAGCAGGTGTCTTGACAGCTTCCCAATCTTTATCACTGAAGACTAGCACTGTATCATCAGCATATGATACAACTTTATCTTGAATATCAATCTGAGTTAAGCTCTTAATGTATAAATTAAATAGTATAGGTCCCAGAACAGTCCCTTGAGGCACTCCAATTTGTATATTTTCAGGGTTACTCACATTGTCTCTAACCTTTACATTCTGTTGTCTGTATGTCAAATAATTTTCAAAAACCATCAGCAGGATGCCCCTCGCTCCATTCTGTTCAAGAACATTTAAGAGCTTCTGATGTGGCACTGTGTCAAATGCTTTTGCTAGATCTAGAAATATAGCTATACACTTGTTACCAGTATTCATTTCATCAGTAACATATGAAATCAATTCATGCATAGCTTCTCCTGAGTAAAGTCATATTGGTGCTTGGGAAGTAAGTCATTAGTTTTTAAAAAATCTGTCAGTCTATCTTTCACACATTTCTCAAATATTTTGGCCACATTACTAATTAAACTAATAGGCCTAGAGTTAGTAATTCATTTTGGATTACCAGCTTTATAAATAGGTGTTTTTTAAGTTTATCCCTAGTTTTAATAGAATTAATTAAACCATTTGTTATCCCTAGCTTTATTTTTTTATGGATTTTAATTTTAATATTTTGAGTGGTTTGACATGTTTCAATGATATTAAGATATGTGTCATAAAAAAGTTGTGTTGCAATTTCTGGATTATTTTCATTCCAAACACTTTCCCAGTTTACAGTTTCAAATTTTTGTTTTAATTTATCAGTATTGATTTTAGTTATAGTTTTCTATTTATTGCAGGAACTTGTGTAGTTTTTGGCAGATTGTGAGATATTTATCATAATAGGATCATGATCAGTCATGTCAAAGCTGATTACATAAGAGTTCACCGATAGATTTTCAGTCTTAATATTGAATGAGTAAGATTTTGAATGTTTTTGTTGCCTTTTACATATTTTTAAAACTTTTTACAACTAATATCAATTAAAATATGGGGCAATAATTTATTAGCTCAAAATGCAGGATTATTGGATAAATATAGGAAGTCTGGCATCCATAGTCTATCATGATATTGAAATAATGTCAAAAGACATTTTAGTTTACTTGAATAATACTACTTGTGTCTAGTTTCTACGTATTTAAACTATGAACTTTAAAAATGAATCTGATTAGTTAGAGATATTTCTATTTGTAACTAATAACTCTGTGATTCATTGTTGTATTATTGTGTCATATTAAACCATTATGAATCTTTATTTTAATTAGATCAAATCTTGTTAACTGTATACTGTATGAACATTCATATTTAGATTAAGTTTTCACCACTTGTTAGATATCATAGATACCTACATAACATAATAAAAATAAGTCTGAAATATACACTATATCAGGAACATTTTATCAAAGCAAATTCAAGACTATTATTAATTATTTAAATGGCACTTACAGGTTTAGGGACAGCCTTCGCATCTATACTAGTCCGATTTAATTCCTTTCGCACTCTAGGTTTATGTGTATACTTTGGTTTTCTTGTATTCACCATCCTGCTGCACTCCAATTCTTCGTCGCTGCTATCTGAGAAGTAATTCTCAGCTATGGTCATCTTGATGGGGCCAATGCAATTGCCAATGAGGCTAACAACAGCGTCGTGAGTTATTTTCGATACAGAAATTCCATTCACTGATATCAAAAAGTCGCCAGCCCTTAAACCAGCTTGATCTGCGGGCGAGTTGGCTACGATACAGCTCAAAATGCAGGGTTGTTGCCCTGAAATTGTGAATCCAAACCCGTTGGAACCTCTCATAACTTCCACTGTTTTTATCCCATAATTAGGTCGTTTCTTTCTTCTCCTATTTGGATGCATTTTAAGTGAAACTTTTCGGATTAGAAGGAACGCCCGTATTTAAATCTAAGTTAAAATTATAAACACATAACTTGGAGTGTACTTTCTCTACACGTCATTTATTTAATAAAAAAACCACATTCCTAGCATATTTTTTAAATTGCCCTCGGGGAAGATGCTCGATGTAAACTTATTTCAAACAGCTTACGTTTACGATTCTCTAGTTCTAAAACACGTCTAAAATGCCAAATTGAAAAGGATAACGCTAAAAGTTGCCTGTTACGGATATTGTTACGCTTACGTTCGAACCATTTATTGCCAAAGGCGTACATAAACTTTTATTATATTTGATTTAATATTCATATTATTTTGATTTCAAGATTAGAAACTGACCGATGGAATGAATTAATTCCATTTAAATAAAAGTGTTTATTGTTTAATATTTGGCAACCTGTTACAAATCAATCAAAATTAAACTGCTAGGTTATGGTCAGTGTCAGTAGTCTTTTTTTTGTTATGGTTCTTGCTTTTGAAATAAATAGATTGTTATCATTTTTACTGTTTCAAAAAGATAATTATGAATGTATAGCGGTTAATAAACCATTATTTATTATCATGAATATCATATTAATATGTATTTAATACGTTAATCGACGGATCAAGCAAAATAAAGATATAAAGATGATACGCATAAATTTGAACTTGAGTTATAAATAGGGATGCCACCTGTACGGTGTTTACCTGGAATATCCGGGTTTTAGAGTTTTTTCCGGTGTTCGGTCACATGATGAAAATGTCCGGGAATATCTAGATAACTTTATAATTTTATTTTCAATACTGAATAAATAATAATAATTTATAACGTACCTAATAAGTAGGTATGTCGTATCCTCTAATACAATAAACTACAACTTATAACTAAATGCAGTGTTTTATTTTTCAAAAGAAATCATATTGAATCAGGTATGTACATGTATGGATCCCCTAGCTTGGAGCGTTCATTTCCGGGTCTTGGAAAAAGAAAAGGTGGCAACCTTAGGTATAAAGAGAGTAATTGGTTTAACCTTTAAGTATCGTGGGTTATATAATATAGTACAACTTTGCCCTCTTTTCACTTTTCACCATTTGATGTACCTACATTCACTCAGGTATTATGTAAGCAATTTTATAAAAGTTAATATGATTTAAAAAGAAATACAAAACAGGCAAGTATTGATGCATACATGAAACTTCATTTGTAGTCGTATAAAAGGGATGTTAATGAATATGATATTAAAATTTAAACATCTATAGGATACTTAAGTAGGTACCGTTTTAAGAATATATCAAGAGAAGTATCTATAAAAAATGATACAAAAATCACTGATAATGTTTAGTGGGCGAGAACACCAAGAGATCCGTATGTCAACAATAAGAAATGTATTTTAAAACATATATTAGAATCCATTACTTTGAATATATTATCTTTAACTATCAATAAATAAAGAATAAATAAGTTGTTAGGTATAAAAACATATTTCCTTTGTTCCCATATTATTAACACTACACTAATCCTCCAGTAGGCGGCAATGGCCAATTAATAACTTTGCCAAATTATGACGTAGCTGTGTTCTTTGTATTGTAATCGGACCCTACTGAAGGAAGATGAAGACCTGATTTATTTTTATTTTTATAAAAATTGTGATAGGCACCAATAAACCCCCCTTGTTTACAAATAGAAAAATGTAGGAAATCCTTCGCATAACTTTCTAGAATTTAGTCTTTTCAGATCATTTTCAACTTCAAATCATAGACAGTTGGGTTTTCAACGATTGTTTGTTGCATCCACTATAAAGTTAGAATATTTTAGTTTTGACTGCAGGTCTGTTTCACTCTTTGATCAAGACCATACTGAATTTTATTGTACTAGTGTGGTTTGGTATTTCGTTTCTGCCATCTGTATTTGTCATTTTGTCTCCTATGCAGCTTACAAAATCGAACCTATGATCGAACCCATTGACACCTTTTTTTAAAATCGTGTTTAACTGTGAAATCGATGATACTGATATGTAGAGACAGTAGTCAAAACCGATTTAAAAAGTTTTAACATTAATATATCACAAAATGGCGTATTAATATTAATTTTCAAAACCCTCAAAGCGACGCCTATGTTTTTCTCTTCTCTTAAAGATGGCCTCTTATCAGGAAGGTGTTTACTTTCAAAATAGTTAAATGTCAGATTGACTTATTTAGGTTATATTTATTATTGAGTATTTAAATGTTTAAAAGACAACCCAAAACATGAGTAATGTTTATATATTAGAACCACCAACTTCGGGGAAGGTTTGTTTTAAAGAATTAATATAAATTTGCATGATTTATTTTACTTATTTTATTTGATATTATAGGTTCTGTTAAAAACCACTGTTGGGGACATAGATATCGAATTATGGGCCAAAGAGACACCAAAAGCATGTCGAAATTTTATACAGTTATGTTTAGAGGGTTACTACAACAATCTGACGTTTCACAGGATTGTGAAAGGCTTTATAGCCCAAGGAGGGGACCCAAATGGTGATGGCACAGGTACAAATTATAATATTCAATTTTATAGAATATAAATTGTATAAAATATATTGTAAATTTTCATTAATTATTACAATACTTATTTATTTACTTAAGGTGGTGATTCAATATATGGAGAACCATTTAAAGATGAATTTCATCAACGTCTTAAATTTACTAGAAGGGGTCTAGTAGCGATGGCAAATGCCGGAAAAGATGATAATGGTTCCCAGTTCTTTTTCACCTTGGGTCCTACACCGGAATTACAAAATAAACACACAATATTTGGAAAGATCTCTGGAGAAACTGTATTCAATATGCTAAAGTTAGAAGAGGGGTTAATAGAAGATGAAACACCATCATATCCACATAGAATCACTAAAACTGAAGTATTGCACAATCCCTTCACTGACATGGTACCTAGGATTATTAAAAGTGAAGTTAAAGAAAAGAAGAAAAAAGAGAAAAAGGCTGGTGTTAAGTATGAATATTTTTTAAAAAAAGAAAAAATATAGTTCTTCAAAATGGATTTAGATTTATTTTAAATCTGCTGTTTTAGAAATTTTAAATTGTTATCATTTGGAGCTGAAGCGGAAGAAGATGAAGAGGAATCGTCTAGGCAAAATCAAAAATTTACTGGGAAAGGGAAGTCAACCCATGATGTTTTGGGTATGGACCTATTTGAAATAATTTCTAAGATGTATCATTTATTTTTTTTTTAATTTGGTGTCATCGGCATCTACTACTAAGGCCATTAGCCTAGTGTTCTGTGTAGGCTTTGATACTGTTTCCCAGCCCCACTTTAGGAATAGCACTGTTAATTAGAATCCAACAGTGAATGGTGAAATGTATCATTTATTATTTTGATTCATATTTTATTCTTACATTTATACACCAGACAGTAATTACATGAAAAAGGAATAGGAACCAAAATCAATAAATATTTAAGTCTTATATTAAACACAGTAGGTGATGATTACACACATTAAGAAATAAGTATACGTACCAAATAAAATAGAATAAGAAGAGAAGAAATATACCAGTAGTCATACATTTCTAAATATGCTTGATAAAATTAAGCCCAAACTGTAATGAGTATAAATGATATGTATTGATTTTGGTAGATAAATATGTTTCCTACCTTCTAAACATTTTCATTGTTATACTGCCTTAACCTATCTACTACTCTCTCATTTCAGACCCCTTATCCCTTTCACTTATAATACTAATACACACCAGTCTCTTAATTTTATATTTTCAGTAGTACCTGTCTGAACTAGTTTTATTTGTCCATAGTATTCTTTCTCATTTTTTATTCACACAAGTCCCCTTACAGTTAAACTCCACTTACTCCCTCTCTTTCCCTGGCACTTAACAACCGTTTTTGTTGATATTTTAAACCCCCTTTCCAAAATTACCATTAAAATGTACTTTATCATTTCCATTACCTTGTTAATTCCACAACGATTTAGAAAAATTCTGTAGGGAAAATGGAATGAACCTTCAACTAGCTCAGATTTGATAGCTTCAACTGTTACCCTTCATTTGAACTAGCCATTAGGCCTGATGAATGCCCTATAGTGGCCAAAAATAGTCATCCTTTCATTCAAATTTTTTAAAAATAAAATTGTAAAGATCGACTTGAGTTTTATCTTTGTGCTTTTGTTATATGATATTCTTTATATCATTTTCGGAAGGTATTTTGGTGTAATAAAATTCAAAACTAAAGGTTACAGAAATAAACGGCACACCTTCTGAATGGTATGCCATTATTATCTGCTATATTTTGAATTTTTGTAATAATTTATATCCAGATGATCCCAGTTTGAGTTCGCAGACAGAAGTGGCTGCTGAAGAACCTGAAACCATAGCAAATCCTGATGACCAATTGGAAAGCATTCGAAAAAAATTGCAAGCTGCTAAAGATTCAAAAGCAAAAAATCTTAAGAGACCATTTAAATCAATTGAAACAAAACCTAAAAATCCTGAGATTATCGATGATGAAGATGGCGATTTAGAAGAATATTATCTTGGGAAAGACAGCCAGATAGAAAAACAGAAAAAAATGTTAGTAATGTTGCATATATTTATTCAGCTGATCATTTTTATATTTATAATTATTCTAGGAAGGCAATCAAAGATGAAATACAAAGCATCAAAAAGGATTACCACAAAAACAAACTCAAAAAGGAAGAAGAAAAGACGGAAGAGCAAAAGGAAGAACAAGTAAAAAGTGAAGTAGTAAAAGTATATAAAGAAGAGTATGATTCGTACAAAGCAAAAAAGCAGCAGTTGCCTAAAAAAGGTAAAGACAGAGAACAATTCACGTTAGCCTTGTTGGATAAGTTTAAAGTCAAGTTACATACAGCCAAAGAGAAGGAACAAAGCAAAACGGAAGAGGCAGCTGCAGAAGCAGTAACAGCAGATGTTGCAGTTGAAGATGATGAAGAATCTTGGTAAGTGATTAAATTTTAAATTAATTAGGTTCACTTGAATGGTGGTGCTGCAAAATCTCTGGGAACATGAAGACCAAATTAAACTTTACTTTCTTATATCTTCTTCCAAACTTTCTTTTCTTTTAGGATGACCCTACAATTTAATTTTATTATGTCTAGTTGCCAACAATACTTTTTTATCATCTTTCCAAGAACATTCTTATTTCTACTAGTATATATTTATTATTGCTCTTATTGGCTAAATTTTATTTTAGGCTGTCTCATAACCTCAAATTCGATGATGGCGATCCAATTTTGGCGAAAGATGCAAACACCAAAGATGACGATTGGTTTGAGATTTACGATCCTCGACATCCACTTACCAAAAGGAGACGAGGAGAGGCGGTGGGAGGGGGTGGAGGAGGTTCGTCCAAAGGGAAAAATTAAATTATTTTTTATCATTGATCATATTGATTTGTTATTACCTAAGTGTTAAAAATTAAACAAATTTATATAATTTTGAGTTTTTATTATTTTATTTAAACAATCTCTATTAAATTTAAATGAGAAATTCAAATTACAAGGCCTACAATGAGTGAGCATTCGAATTTATAGGCAGTGGCGGTTTGCCCGTAAGAACACTTGGGCACGTGTCCTAGTATAATAAACCAAAAAAAAAAAAATAACTTACATATTTTATATTTTCCTCAATGCCTATTAGTATTTTATCTAATATTCAGCGCAAACCGCGTTGGCACGACACTGGACGACCGGGCGTTGAGCGACGTTCCGAGAATTCCGAAATTAAGTGAAAGATGGGCACAGTAAATGTGTGCCTCTGTTGTTTTCTCTCTCATTATGATGTGAAAAACAAGGACAACGACAATATCGCTTAGTAAGAGATGAACACATGCAATGGATTATACGTCACAAGCGGGGCGCTGTCATCGTGACGTGCTATACCCATGGCACAAATTACCTAGACCAAATACGAATGTACGTAGCGGCATCTTTACCGGCTCCCTCACAAAGGCGATGCCGGTTTCGGCCTAAGGTGCGTGTTTGTTGGACCATGATAATAATTTATTTATTGTGATTACGAAAAAACGTTAGTTGGACCATTGGAATAGTTAAGAAATAAAACTACAAAGAAAACTAACTTTTTTATATAAAGCAGTCAAAAATATGAATCAATAATATTTAGAAATGGGACAAAATTTTAATTTTGCTTTTGGTTTTGTCTGACTTTTTCGAGGATTTCAAATCTCTGTTTGCATATATAAGAGTCTAAAAAATTCTGAATCTTATAAATAATTTAATGGTGTACATTTTCGCAAATTGTTGGCAAGGATGACCAAATTCTATTTTGCTCATCTCAAAAAGGTATGCGATGGAAATTCCAGGCTTAGTTGACAAACTATCAAATAGATATAAATAGTTTTTCTAATCGGGACGGTGGTGTAGCGGTCTATCGCGCTTATATTCATTTATAGGCAAGTTTATGAGTCTGAGACTGCTGGGTTTCGAGTCCCAGACCGGACCATGTGGATTTTTAATTAAATTGCATGGTTCGGTTTAGGATTTGATGTGTGGCGTATTAATAGAAATTCAATTTCTGTTGATATGACATGCAGATTAAAAAAATTCGCCATACATTACCGTCTCGATGATGGTGGGTGAGGTTTTCCGGGTTTTCCTCACCTGTAAGTCAAATGGCACCATCAATCATCTTTAAGTCGCCCCGGAGCACCACGGCAAATAATAATAATAGCCGTCCCTTCCCCTACACAAGTCGTTTAGTCGACTTCAGGGGTTGAAATTCACTCGTAAGGGGGTGAATTAGGGAGAGTATTATTATTATTATAATTTGAAAATATAAAAGAGAAATTGCCAAACACCCTTTCTTCAGTGTCGTATGCTTTAAAATGCGTTAACAAGTTAGAATTGTTAAATAAATTGCATTCTTCTGAGAAATTTACGCAAATTTTGCAAGAGTGGATATGAAATGATTTTTTAATTAAATAGCCACATACATAGTTAAATGCATTTTGAGTGGTTACATTTATCTCCCTGTAGTCACATTCAGAAATCGTTATTGCCCCAATTGACTGAACATGAGGTTCGGTTTCCGTTTTATGATAATTATTTAAAACACAGTTTAGTTCTGTAAGTAAAATGTCATGCCATGTTATCCATCGAAAAAAAACTTATTCGGTCCATTCCAAATTTTAATAATCTGGTCATCGATCACCTCGCTAGCCAAAAATCCAGAAGAATGGACTTAAACAATAAGAAATAGTATACAACTGCAGCGGTACCTAGCAGTTAGTCTTCGATTTTGTAATATTTAATTTGTTTTGAAATATATTTAATTTTCATTAAGCGGGAAAAACGAATCCCGGGATTCCTTTCCAGAGTGTGCCCCACTGCCGCTAGTGCCCACGAGCCGCCACTGGTCCCTTAGAATATGTCTTATTCAGGACCACACGATATTTGTTTGTAGTTACATCTCCTGTTATCTCTGGTTGTTCCACATTTTTTAGGCCTCTCTATAGGCTCATTGTAGATCCTCCAAGTCTTTTACCACGTCTAAAAGCCTGTTGGCTGGCAAGTCACCGAGATATTTTTAGAAGTGATCGTTTACCACCCTATTGGTGAAGCGATTCTGTCAGCCAGCTCCACAGGGCTCAACGCCGTTCCAGTCATATTACTTTTAACATTTAACCTCACTTATTTACTTTTTTCTTTGTTGTGTAGTATTACTTATTAAACTGACACATTATAAGACGCAAAAATTCATTAATTTAAACCATTTTCTTAATCAAGAAATTCATAAGAAACATGATTTTATTTGCTGATTATTGTTACACCCCCTAATTTTAAAATAAACAATCTCAATTGTTTTCCCAACCAGCAAACCCTTCTTTCGCCATGATACATAAATAATAGCGGCCGATGACACCCTCAAAAGTCAAAATATTCATTTAATGCAAATCTGATTCCCAGCTTTATATCGCTTCCTCTCCCTCATTCGAAGTTTGTTTCTCAAAGTTACCCTTTACGATTTTTTTTTATCTATAATCCTATCTTTTGTCACTTCTAAACCCTAATTAATTTTGATGGGAGGATTAATGAAAGCGTGTCAAACAAATTATAGCTACTTAGTATAATTCTCTCACCATAACCGGGCAAATTAATTTGTATAGAATTTCTTATTACTTGGATCACACGTCTTGTATAAAAAAATAAGTAATTAAATAAACAAACTTATGAACTCAGAAGTAAAGTGTTAATATATTAAAAATTTTGTTATATTACTCGTAATTACAATTCTAGAGAAATTAGAGAATCTTTTGCTGTCCTTCATGGTTCTCATTTGAGACCTCTTCGTTTTAACTTATCTATTAATAGTATTGGCAACAATTTTGTGTTTAAATAGGTACAAATCGGATACAGGATGAGTTAGTACCAACTTTTATTAACAATTTTAAATTTATATTGGCACATTATAACGGAAACTTTTTCCTAACGATAAAAAAAACTACTTCATTACCTTTTTTTCCATAATATACGATTTAATTAATAATTATAATAATCCAGTTAAGATATAAACATTGGTATTAAAAGTTAGTATATAATGAAAGAAGTGTAAAAATATAAAGAATGTTTTATTCTTTATTTAGCCACCATCAACCCCAACCTTTATCTAAATCTCACCCTTAAATAATGATTAAAAATTACATGCACCGGAAAGCACATGAGAACCAACTACAAATCCATACTTTAGCTATCGCGATCATAATAGCATGGTGTGTTTATCTCGAAAGTCCAAAGATTAGACGACTCTTCATCCTTTATTGACGTGTGCCCATCCCCCATTGACGTGCGTCCATCCCACGGAGTGGTGTCATCAAAACACTCTTTGTGTATACATTTAGCTCGAAGAGGCCATGAATCTTAAATCACTGATTTTTATCTACCGAATTTGTTTATTTGGGCATGTGGTCAGCACGAATTGCAAAAAATGTTTTTCGTTTTCAGAAATAATGCAGGATTGTAACAGAACGATAGGTCACAAATTATACCAGGTGTTACACAATTACTTGTTAGGGGGCTTACACCTTGTTATACGCAGATCAGGTCTGCCTTAATACCAAGGGTTATTGTTTTAAAAAACGTTATTGCAGGTTCCAACGCTGGCGGAGCATGTGATTTTTTTCAATTTTTCATTTAATTACTATATTGACTGGACTTTTTTAAATACTTGATATTCCGAGTTCGCCTACGAATGGTGCAATTGAAAAATTAGGACAGTAAAACAACATGAAGAAATAAAAACTCTACTACTAGCATTTTCCATTTGATTTTGTAACAAGTTAAAAATAAAATGTTTTACAACTTATTGTTCAGAGTAAAGTACACATTAATACGTTCAGATTTCTTCAACAAATCCACCTTTAATTAAATCTCTTACATCTTTTCCATTAACATATTTCATCATGCTATTTTGGGTAAACTTGACAATTAAATAGGTCCTGTAAAAATGCAAAATAAGAAAAGCTATAAGGATACTATTAAACAAATAATAAACAAATCCATCTAATGGCTTAATATCGTCCAATAATATATGTCTGATTATTTTAAAAGGATAATAACCCAATTTTATCGATATCCATAAAGTTAAAAACAATCCAAATAGACTAACTGATACAAAATTATGGTTAGTGTAATGTAACACTTTTATCAAATCCAGTAAAGCATCGCTCAAGTCGTGAAAAAACAGTATTAAACTACCGATTCTTATAAAATTCAAATACCAAGAAAGACTTATAAATGCGACATTTAAAGCGTAATTAAATATTTCCCAATAATATTTGCGCTTTCTAAATATAAATCTGTTTATAAACAAATACAAATAGAACGAGAAGGTCACCATGTAATAAGCCCAAATGTCCAAAGTCACCGCTTGCAATTCAAAATCAGTCCAGCTTTTTTCGATGTTCCACATCCATGGTTTTCTCCACAACACTTGCGATGAGTAGGTTAAGGAAATAGTGTAATACCACGATCTCCAAAAGCTGTCGTAAAACGCCACTACGATATCAGGCAACCCTTTCTGTTTACAAGCTGCATGAACTTCCTCCGATTTGGGAGTTTGGAGAGAAACGTCTTCAGAATCAGTGGATTCTGGAGTAATTGGGGCGTTGTTTTCTTTTGGAGGCTAAAATGTGCATAAAAATTGTAAAAATAAAAAATAAAAACTTAAAAATATCATTAAAAATATCATATTAAAAATATCATTATAAATATTAAAAATATCATTAAAAATATCAATAAAAATATCAATAAAAATATCAATAAAAATATCAATAAAAATATAATTAAAAATATCATTAAAAATATCATTAAAAATATCACTAAAAATATTAAAAATATCATTAAAAATATCATCAAAAGTATCATTAAAAATATCATTAAAAATATCAATAAACATATCATTATCGGAGTGGGTGGCTCAGTGGTAGAGTCTTTGCCTGCGAATCCAAGGGTTCTGGGTTCGAGACCAAAATGCATTTAAAGTAGTTGCTCAAACATGGTGAACTAACTACAAAGAAGGCACAGACTGGAAAACTAATGGCTGCTGTATTTTGGGATTCCCAAGGAATATTATATATTGGCACAGAAGAAAGAACAATACAGAAAAGAAACAAAGGGGTTGTTCCACCACAGAGATACTCTGAGAAAACGTAACTATTTACCGTATACCTAGCTATATGGTGTACTGTGAATAAATACGTTTTCTCAGAATATCTCTGTGGCGAAACTAGCCCTATGTTTCTTTTTTGTATTGTTCGTTATTCTGTGATATTGGATATTTGCAACAAGGCGAATATAATGCTTCATAATTAGACAGACTAAACGAAGAAATTAAAACTAAAAGATTATTTAAATCAAAATTCATTAATTTTGGCTTACTTTCTGATCTGGCTTGAAAAGATACTCCACTGAAAATCTGCATATATGTAATAAACCCATAACTGCAATACAGAATCCTGCAATATCGTTTAGAACATATTTCCACAAAGGAAAGACAAAGGGATACAACAGGTACAATAGGTATTGGTTCCAGTATTGCGAAATCATTGCGGAATGGCATTAAACTGAGTATATAATTATTATTGATTTAAGTAATACGAAATCGGTAATTTTAAATTTTATACCGATCATTGAAAAAAAAACAATGGTTTAATTGGAATATATTGTAAGTTTGATGTATCAATTATTTATTATAAATTTATTGGCGTATTAAAATTTTCGATATTAAAATTATATTTTTTTGTGAGAAATTTTTATATTTTACACAAGCGTAGAGGCGTCACAAACTATTTTTATTTTATTTTTTCGACTTATAACTAAGCGCCGAAGAAAAAACAATGCACTAGATATTCTTTTAGCAATCATATAAATATGTCAGGTCCGTGATATATTACTATCAAATTAAAATTTCTAACAGTTTCACACTGTCAAGTTCCGATGAGAAACTATTGGATCCAAAATTAAGGTTTTAGGTTTTTACTATGAACACTAGATATATAAGGAGACGAATCGGCAATGATCAAATTTCAAATTTCTGCACTTCTTTTTCTAAAGTTCGCTAAATTGACTATAGTTGGCAGGTCGAACGTCACGACGTTCATTTTCTATGGGCAAGTTCGAGATGACGCCCTATGGAGTGGACAGGGTATGAGCAGAGATAAGAGAGGGCATGAGCAAAGTCCTGTCAAGTCAGAGAGTGAATGTAGTAACATCTCGAACGCGCTCTGTCACTCAGACTTAAAGCCACATACTTTGATTACTATACGGTGCAAGAGAGAGGTCCGACATGCCCAACATAAGGCGCGGCCATTTTGATTCCTATGCCACAGTTTATAGCTAAAGAATCAGATTGCTCAGTCTGCGTCGGCACTTTTGATCTCAATGTTCCAGTTTATACACTGCGCAACTCGGATAATACAATATACCCAGCAAACACACTTACGTACATAAGACGTACTATGTACGTACTGATGGGACGTAAAGTACGTACCATGTACGTACTTTACTGTACGAAGTACGTACATAGTACGTACATAATACGTACATTTTCCAAACGACGGTACGTACCTAGTACGTACTTAAAGTACGTACTCTGTACGTACCTAATGTACGTACTCTGTACGTACCTCATGTACGTACTCTGTTCGTACCTAATGTACATACTGTGTACGTACTTAATGTACGTACTATGTTTGTACTTATTCCAATAGAGTACATATTTTAGACGTACTTTACATCCTTATTGGTACTTACTTATGATGTATAATGTACGTATTAGTGCATTAAAAAGAAAAGTAACCAAGTTAATTTTTATTTATTTAATTTTTTACATTAAAAGAATAATTTAAATTGTTTTGCTATCTTTTTGAAAGTTTTTAGGCGATCACCAGCTCTTCTTAGCTATCTCACAATTTTCCTGTTCTACAAACTTCTTCTTTTTCCATTTGCTACTTTTTATAGAACCTTCTGCAAAGAAATAATATCAAATTAGAAACTTAACTTTGGTACTTTTTATAATAAACAATATAATAAAAACAATACAACAAAAAGATGTAAAGTAAGCGATAGTTTCCACAGTTCAAAATTATCATTGTCAATATACTCCTGGATCTAAACCTCTCTCATTTGTATCCACCTGTTTTGGCCACTGTTCTATAATATCGGAACACCTATATTTCTTTTTGTTAAGCTATATCGACGTCAGTTTTGAAGTCCAATGGTTGGAAGAACACAATTTCATTAGATACAAAAATAATTTTGACTGGATTGAGAGGTTTTAATGCAATGACTTTATGATAACTGGCATGCAAAAATAAAAAATTAAAACATCTTACCCACTTCAACTGCAGCCAATTATAATTTGTTGCCAGCTTATTAGTTATTAAGGCACCAGCAATACTCCTTTTGACAAAATCCAAAATTAAATTATTAGGGTCTATAAAATATCACTTCTTTTCTCTAAAATATTTATTCATTTCCTTAAACTTTTTTAATTGTTTTGTAGCATCTTTGTAATGTTTACTATCGGATGGGATGACATATCTATAAATTATATTTATTACACATAATTTTTTAAAATTAAAATGAAACCACTCACCAGAATAAAATGACGAAACTATGTACTTATAACACGCACTAAAAAGTCTAAAGAACTGTCTTGTTCAATTATAATAAATTATACACAATTATTTATTTAATGAAATACTTAATAGTTAAATCCTTAAACATGAAAAACTAACAAAAACAATCTGTTAAAACGTGGTTGCCTGCAACACTTAAAAAAAAAACGAGCGAGTTTAGTTTAGAGTTTAGGTTAGGTTAAATGTTAAATAAATTGGATTTCGTCTTTTTTTCTTTGCATCTTTTGGCCTACGGTCAACAGAAATTTGGTAAAAGCATAGGTTTTTTAATAAAATAGGTATGCAACCAGGATTACGTACACTTAGGTACGTACTTAGTACGTACTTTTCTGTACGTACTGGTACGTACTATTGTGTACGTACTTAAAACGTACATTTTACGTCCTGTACGTACAGTACCAAAACTGTACGTACTTAAGACGTACTGTGCTGTTTGGGATGACAACCGCTTATAATAAAACATCATTCTTCTGCGTATCCTGAATTTGTATCCCTGGAGTGGATGTTATTTTGGAACTTTAAACTGGCCCGAGTGAGCTAACTGATTCTTTAGCAATAAACTGTGACTCCGAAAATAATATTCACTGACACTGACAGCAGCAAGCAAAATATCAGGTGCGTTTTAATCATCCGCTTCTGCTTCCGGAATTGTCGGTTTAGTCGTTTTAACCTGTCAGCGTAGCCTATGATATCGCCTACGTTTTTTAGGGAAAATATATTTTTTACGTATAAATTAAAAAGTACAGGCCCCAATACTGTCCCTTGAGGAACTTTATAAGCTATTTTTCCAATTTTACCATTTGAGTTCTATTTTGTAAATAACTTTGCAAAAGGGACAACTACTTCTTTGGTTAATACCTTACCAATATTTTCAACACTGTACCTTTGATTTTGCTTACTAAGGAGAAAAACATTCTTGGACCGGTTTCGTCCTTATTAGGACTCTTCAGCAAGAAATAAAAAATCCAGTCTCTAATGGAGTCTGATGGCAATAGGAAATTCACTCGTACATATTAACAATGGGTTGAGAGTGTGTAGATATTCAACTAGCGAAAGTGACAATGCCATCTGTACTTAGTAAGCAAAATCAAAGGTAGAGTGTTGAAAATATTTTCTTTTTGATTTTCATTTTAAAGTAATTCAATACCTGATGAAGTATTAGCCAAAGGAGTAGTTATCAAAAGAGAAACGGCCGCTCTTATTATTGTGACGCATGGCTTAGTTTATTTTGATTGTATTGTTTTTAATAATTTAAAATCTGGGTTAATCAACAAGGAGCACAATTTGCATTGAAAAAATAGAAGTTAACCTTCAAGTAGAATCTATTACTAATATTTTTTATTATTCGACATTTCCCCTAACCAATATCTGCAGATAGCGATTACAGTTTAATATTTGATATTCCCTAAAAGTTCTAATGAATAAAAATCTCTTTCAGGTGCTCTCCAGCACGATGGAACGTGTCGGTCACGTGTCCCTACAAAAAGTGTCACCCTCTTGCAATAAAAATAATATTAGCTTTTAGAGCGTGCACCCTTTGCGATTAGAGATATACTGTATTCGGTTTTTTAGGCTTTTTCAGAGGGCCGAGAATTTAATACTGCACTAGAATATTATATGTTAATAATAATAAAAAAAATATACAATTAAAATTTGTTTTAAAATACATTACAGTGGTTTTAATCCTATCCATCCATATTTATCTTTTTAGTTTTCTATAAAATCTGTTTTCTCTTGAGCCCAGTGGTGGATCTGGGATTTTCTTAAATGGGGACATGATTAGATTGTATTAAAATATAAAAATTGATAATCCATACAAATATATGAAAATTTAATAAAATAAGCTAAATACTTGCTTCGCCATTATCAATATATAGGATTACCAGTTTTGACAGTCGTTCTTGAGTCAAATCGGTATCTCCAGTTCTTATCTTTACTGGATTGAATCATCTAATTTAAGTAATTGCTGTCAACATGTCATTATACATAATTCTATATTATATGACGTTTCAGTCCTGTCCGATGTTCCTCGAGGTTCACATATTGGTCCACTATTGTTTCATTTATTTTTTTAATGATGTTACCTCCTGTTTTCTTAATAACCAATGCCTTCTTTTCGCAGATGATTTAAAGTTTTAGTAGAAACACTGGTAATAACTGTGCCTAAGAGTCATACCTAAATATATTTGTTACCTTTTGTAAAAATAAATGTTTCTAAATGTACAATCATACATTTTACAAGATCCCATAATACTACTCTTAACTATTACAGTATTGACAAGGTCTACTTAGTTTCTTGACCAATATTCACCTGGGCATTATTAGAATCTGTTAACAACCACATAGATTCCATAGTATGCAATGTCCTCAGAATGCTTGGCTTTATCAAGAGACATACTAAGAACTTTACAATAGCCTCGTAAGAAGTGACTGTTGTGTTTTTTGGCAACTTACACAGATGGGAAAAGTCATGTGTTTCGACTTCTCTTAGACATTCGACACGTATAACTATCAAATTTTACTACAATAATTAACGTCAAGGGACTATCTAATCTTCTTCTTTCACTTATCGAATCGTACTTAAAAAATAGATGTCAGTAGGTGCAACATCAAATATTTATGTCAATTTATTTTAAGCAAATCTCAGATGTACTGCAAGGTTTGATCCGTGAACCTCTGCTTTTCATAATTTTTATTGACGACATTATTGGGAAAAGTACAAACGTAAAATTTACAAGTGCAGGAAAAAATTAAGAATTTAGACGACTGTAACTAGTTTTGTGAAATTCGACAGAAAACACTAATTTTATTTTCTAGTTTTTTACAAAATTTTAAAAATTTACGTATGGATCAATAATACGGTCAATTTCAACATTGCTTATATATATATTTCAAAATCTTGAAAAATAAATTAGATTCTAAAATCATATACTTTGTTTTTGTAGCATTCACCGTTTATCTTCTATACATTTTACTTGCAATATCATTGGAAATATTTATTAACGAATTTTCTAATATTTTTCCTTATTGTAAAACCACCAAATCCATATGATGTTTTTCTGGTTTAATTAATCTGAAATTTTCTTTTATTGACATTTGAAGGGGCTCTATGTAAAGCAATTGCGGACAATACCTGCAAAAACGAGATAAGCTCCGGGACACGCCCTTTATTTTCACACCCTCGCAGACAGAGAGGTGGCGTTGAAAGGGCAAATATACGACGAAATCAAAGATTTAATGTCTAGTCTGATGGAATTAAATGAAACCTATAGTACTTGATTGTAAAACGATTGCTTCATAATTCAGATGGTAACATTTAAAACTTATGGAAGACCAGTAACTCTAAGATTTTCGAACAACTTGAGTTGGATAGCTAAGTGTTGTTATATTACTGGATACACAAATTAACTTTAAAATATATTTTGCTCTTTCTAAAAAATTAGCAAAAGTAACCAGGTGCATTGCATTTTAAACTACCCCTGTACCTATTTTCCTGAGTAAAATTTGCTAAAATCATAAAATGCTACAAGTAAAGAAATTCAATTCTGTTTATGGCCACAATCAGACATCTACTGTTAAATAGCATTTTAAAGATTGTTTATTGACAATAGTAGCTTAAATGAAATAGGCGAATGAGTTAGAAATATATAAATCTCACTAATTAAAACCTAATAGAATAAAAAAAAACTATGCCTAGTCTACTTCACAGTTTTTAACCAATAGACGATATACTTTCATTAGGATGAATCTATTTTTATCTAAAACAGTGTTGCCTTTTGTACCTCGCAGTAATCTCTTCACTTTAGGATTCAATTTCCACCAACTGTTAAATCCTGTGTAAAACTGGACGTCGTTGTGTTCTTATGGTTTATATAGAAGAGCTTGCAACAAAAGCAAAACAGCGATTTCTTTTCATGGGAATAAATCATCTCAAAATCTTTTCTCCACTAGAAAGCTGCTTAAAATATTAATTTGTTGTTAACTACCGAGTTTGGCTTCTTGGGTTTTATCCCAGCTCCTGAACTGACTCAAAAGATCCATTCAAATTTTGGTAATTTGCACGGCCTCGTATAATAATGTCGGTTCTAAGACCATCTGGGACTGGAATGGGTCAATTCTCAACATCTAAATTTGATGATATATTCTCCTATTCATCTGATGGATCCGAGCCCGCTTCAGAGTGTATCAAAGGAGTTTTGTTATCTTCATCTCTTCCTTCTTCTTCCTTCTCTTCGTCCTTTTCTGTTTCTACTTCTATATCCTTTTCTTCTTTTTTCTTCTTGCTCTTGATTGCTTATGTCTTTAACTCGTTGATAACAGCTTGTACCTGGACTTTCAATGGATTGCTAAATATTGAACAAATAGGTCTGCTTTTTCTTGATTGCTTTTAGTCCAAAATCCTATATTTGGCGATTCTATGCATACAGAACACATACTTTGATTACTATACAGTGCAAAAGAGACGTCCGACGCGCCCAACATAGGGCGCGGCCATTTTGATGCAATTACTACTAGGTTAGGCAAACTGCAAAAGCTAGTTGGTTTTTATCTTATAATTTATCTGAGACAGACACGTTGAATTTGTATAACAGTTATTTTTTTTCCAAATAAACTATTTAGCAGAGGGGGCTATTTTCTTAGTGAGGCTGTGGGCTACCTTTACTTTCAGGTGTGTATATGAGCCAGAGGTAGTAAACCTGAAATAAATAAAAACAAATATTATAATATAAATGTTCTAAAAAATAAACAATATTACTTACATTTTTATTTATATTGTTTTGTTTGATTGTAATACTGTTTCTATCTATTGAAGTAAATGCTTTAATTTTCTTAGTATTTGCCTTCTACAAAGAATTGTTTCATGATTGATCACATACCTTTTTACATAAGAGCAATAAGCATTTTCCTCAAAATGCTGAGAACAGACATAACAGAGTTTAGCTAAAAATAATTTCTAAACAATTTAATTAATGATTTGTAAACACTGTTCAAGTTAAGGGCTCGAAATTCCTAGGAGACTTGAAAAATAAAAAGCATTTAGAATACAACAATAGGATCATAATTAAAGTAGTTACTGTTACTTACAAATGGAAAGATTTAACATAAAATCACCAAGTAAAGCAAGGTTTTCAAGATATTCATTATTTGTTAATGATTCTGTAAAGTGTAGGTTCGTAAATAATAACTTTGGGGACTGACTTTGGGTAAATATTATAACATAACCACCAAAAATATTGCGCCAAGATGTAGGCAACACGGAATAAGTGTTTAAAATGACGGCGTTTTCTATCTCCTTTTAAAAGGCACTCAGAAAGCTGCGCAGTGCGACTATTCTTCGTATAGTAAGAAAAAATCGAAGTATGTGGTACAGAAGCTTTTACAGAAGCTTTTATTGGTCGCCATATTCAGTTGTTGCATTGATTTAGGCGAAAAATGTAATATGAAATATTCCTTTAGACTTACTTACTTACTTACTTACTTACTTTTCTTTAAAAAGCTCAATGTAATTGAAACTTAAATCAATGGCGACTCCATTCCCTTTTTAACATATATTTTTTTAATAAAATGCTCAGGAATTGTAAGATTTTTTTATCACGAAGGGGGCATGGTTCCCATGGCCCCCCTGAAGTGGCCCTTGACTTTTATTTTTGTTGATACATGTTGTTTTGAGAGATTATCTAAATATATTTGTTCTAAATATGTTAGAAAAATATATATCTTCGTGAATAAACGTCTTTTGTTAATTTTCTTAATTAATACCCTTTTGGCAACTAAAGAATGCTTAGATTTGACTTAAGAAGTAACTTTTACACACTTGTTAAATAAATTCAATGATATTAGTAACATCATCATAAGTTCGATCAATACACGTACATAACACTCCAAATAAAACTAATAAAAATCATCTTTTGTTAGGGAGGAGCCACGTTCATCCAGAACCATCCCTTTTCGCACCCTTCTATTCATCCCATTGGTCGTCATCCCAGAGTCTGGATGCTGGCGATAAGGACAAGAGAACGGGATGTCGAAATTGATAATCGTAAATTTGTTGTTCCGGTGTACTAGAGTGATGTGGGTGGTTTAGAAAAACATTCATGCTGTTCGTTGTTTTATCATAAACAATTTGTGGTTTGTATTGCCAATAATAGTGAGATTATTGGAATTTTAAGTGTTAGTTGTTATTTATATTGTGGTTTGTTGGAAGATAACAATTCAAATGGTAAGATGGATTTTACTTAAATTATTATATCAAGTTTGTTTAAAAGGATATCCAAGTAAGATATAAAACGGTGTCGTTTCGAAATTTTGTATCCTGTTGAGGTGCGGTTATTAGATAATGTCGAAGATTTATATTTATATTTCCATAAGACACTATTAATTGCATTGGATCATAGTCTTCATAAACAAACTACCTACAGTTGAATGACATATTTTTAAAAACAAAAGATACTGTCTTTGTGATGAAAAAAATAAAAAGGATTTACGATTAGGGATTCTTTAAGATGTATTTTAAATTGTCTAATATTTCTAATATATTCTTGGCCAGGAGCAAATGAAGAAGGTGATTTTGTCTCGTTGGATAACTATGACATTCATTATTATAGACAAAAGTTTTTTACGAACAAAAAATATAAATATGTTTCAATTACTCGATACACGATTTACATCTACAAATAATTTCAATGTTGCGAATATTTTTTTACACCATGAAGAATGAAGATAGATGATGCAGTTGTGGCATTACCTCAGAGACAGACACCATAATAACGTAACCTACAGTCGACTTGTGCATAGTACAAATCTTTGTGCCCTTAAAAAAGAATTAAATGCAGTTCTGATTGATACATCTGATGTTTGCAGCTCAATTTCAGTAAACAAAATTGATTTTATTCTTGTAAAAATTAAACCCCACTATCAGTCTACCTTTATTTTACTCATATACATACCGCCAGCTTATTCTGCTGATGACTATGAGGCTGTGTTTGAGGCGATATCATTACTAAATATTCTTTATGATAATCATCTTCTAGTACTAGGAGATTTCAATGTGCCAGAGTATATTTCTCAAATAAACAATTCTAGCTACTCGCCTAGATTAAACGTCGTACAATCATTTGCGAATTTTTTAAACTTAAATCAATTCAATTTGATAGAAAATACATATCATCGTCTTAGATGAAGATAATTATCACCCCTCTTTGTGTATTGATGTCCCCATTAAAATTAGAGTTAAGAGCTTACAGTGTAAACCAGACCAGGTGCAATATAATTACAAAAAAAGCAGATTTTCCAAAATTATACAATGTACTACTCAATATCAATTGGAATTTTCTAGATTCTGCAAGCAGCGTTGATGAAAGTGTTCAACTATTGAACAATAAATTGTTTATTACTTTTAATAAGCATATACCTGGTAAAAAACCTAACCTTAGGACCTGCCCTCCTTGGTTTAATGGTCATATAATATGCATGATTCGTCAAAAAGAAAAAGCCCGAAAAACATACAAATCCGCTTATTCCATAGATGCATTTACTAAATTTAAGAACCTTCGAGACCAAATTAAACAAGACATTTCTATAGCTCACACCTCATATTTAAGATCAATTGAAAATAATATTAAAAATGATCCAAAACAATTCTAGTCATATCTAAAATTCTAAAAATTCTTCCTTTTCTATATCCACTACTGTTAAATGTAATAATGACTGTATAGAAGATCCACAGGCAATTGTTCAAGCTTTTGCAGATCACTTTTTAACAATTTCTCCAAGCCAACTTAAATAAATCACTTCATCAACGAATCTACCATTAATTTACCTTTGCTTCACTTTAATTCTGTATCTCAAGATGAAGTTATTCGAGTCCTAAAAAAGCTTAAACCCAATATGTCAATGGGTACTGACCTTATTCCTTCGTTTCTTGTCAGAGACTGTGTACTAATTTTGGCCACTCCGTTGAAACATATATTTGATTTAATTTTGAAAACTGGTATTTTCCCTACTGCCTGGAAAATTTCTGGAATTACTCCGGTACATAAAAAAGGTAGCAAAAATGATGTTTGTAATTATCGGCCCATAAAAGCATTCTTTGCAATTCTGCTTAAGATTTCGTATTTCGAATCATGTTTCTCGTCTTATATCTTATGACCAACATGGATACATGAAAAATAGATCTACAGTTACAAACCTTGTATGTTCGATGCAATTCATTTCGGAAGCCTTGGATAGAAGAAGTCAAGTTGATGTAATATACACAGATTTCTCCAAGGCCTTCGATAAAATTGATCATTCCATCTCGCTCCACAAGTTAAGTTCCCATTGGTTTATGCGATCAAATTATTCAATTGATTGGTTCGTATTTGTTGGGTAGGCATCAATATGTTCAATGTCGTGGTTACAGGTCAAAAAATTTCGAACAAACATCAAGAGTTCCGCAGGGATCAATTTTAGGTCCTCTTTTATTTATAATTTTTATAAATGATGTAGTCACTAATATCGAGCATATTAAAGTTTTAATGTATGCCGACGACCTAAAATTATTGCTTTCAAATCAATTCTGTTAATCATTGCTTGCGACTTCAAAAATGTTTGTCCGACATTGCGAAGTGGTGTCTCGATAATTTACTCCCTCTAAATCCTGAGAAATGTTCCGTAATGTCCTTTACTAAAAAAGTAACAATTTTTGATTATAAACTACAGAACATTGTTCTAAATCGACCCGAATTTATAAGAGATCTCGGAGTTTATTTTGATCCTGAACTAACTTTCGTTAAACACATTGAAACGATGTTATCTGCTGCTAACAGGAGCTTAGGCTTAGAATTCCGAGACATATTAACCTCAAAAATTCTATATATTAGCTTTGTACGGTCAAAACTTGATAACTGTTCTGTTGTTCGGAATCCCGTGCATAACATTTATACTGACTTATTCGAAAAAGTTCAAAGAAAATTCATGAAACCGGCTTCCTACATTTTAGATGGAATATGTCCTACAAGGGGATATCCCCACGATTTACTTATAAGTAAGTAGATTCAATCTTTAAGAGCTCGTGATACGCAGAAATTTCCATCAGGTACTACTACTACTACTACTTTATAATCTTTTAAATGGCTCAGTCGACAGTATTGATTTGTTAAATTACATTACTCTAAAAATCCCCCGTGCTGGTTTAAGAGTTTACTTGAGTTTCTACATGCCAGCTTCTAGAACTAATGTTTTGAACTCATCTCCAATGTACCAATCTATTCAAAAATATCATGAAATATTTTGGCCTGTAAAAAATATATGATTAAAAATGTATTTTCTTTAACAATGTAAAAAAAATTATGTAAAGCATGTAATGCAATGTAAACAACCATTTTTTTATCCTGTGTTGGGTTTTTTTCTGGATGTTTACGTTGTATTGTCTAGCTTTTTGTTCTAATGTTTTGTCTTTCCCACCCAGTAAATGGTGATTACTGTTGGGTGGTGTAACAAATAAATAAATAAATAAAAGTTGCGATTTTTTTAACAACTATTTCCCATTGACTACTTATCTCCAAAACATCTGTTGAGGATATTGTAATTTACTTTTATTTTTTATCTATAAAAGAGAATAGATACAAATCCCTCGTGTCACTTGTTAAAGCAGATTTACATTTAAAATAAAATATTTAAAAAAAATAGACAATATATCCCCTATATGGGCAATAATATATTTTGAAAATTGTGTCTGGCAAATAATCATGATTCCTGTTAACTAATTCATTTAACTCACTATCAGAATTTTCTTCTTTAGGAAAACTGAAAGGAAAACATTTTTGTTATTTGGGCTTTATGTGTTAGTTAAAATATGTAAGTTTTATATAAAATGGTATAATTTGATTTACAATGAAGGTAATCTTAATCAAAACGATGGTGTTATAGCTTATATCAATATAAAATACGATTTTCAATATAAAATAGTAAAAGTACAAAATTTTAATTTTTTTACAAATTATTGTAAATTTTAATCATCAAAATAAAATAAATATGACTGGTTGCTACAGACCGTCGGGTTCAAACGTACAAAATTTTTTAATAGCATTATAAAATTACTATGGTCATCATGCTAATAGCTTTGAAAACTACAACTTTTTCGTAGGAGATATAAATATAAATTTATTACAAGATAGTGAGGACAAATTAGAATACATTAACATCCTAAGTGAACACGAGTATCTCTCAACAATTAATAAAACAACCACAATATATAAAACATGTTTAGATCACATATTCATTAAAACAAAATTTAATACAGAAAATATATTACCTTTCATAATTACAAACGATGTAACGGATCATTACACAACTATACTACAGATTATATTTTCAGATAAACAAGAAAAAAACGAACATAAAAACTAAAACATATACAAATTATAAAAAACTCTCTAACTATATAAACTCTGTCTCGTGGGATGTTGTATATTTAAAGCTAATCCAGAATCTGCAACAAAGACTTATTAAGGACGCTTTAAAACAAAGTACAATAACTAAAAAAATTAAACGAAAAAATACTAAATTATCCCCTTGGCTAAGAAACGGTATTTTACAGTCTATTAATACTAAAAACAGAATGTTTAAAGAAACTTTAAATAATCCCGGCAATGAAATTCTAAAAATCAGTATAAAAGATACCGTAATAGTTTAATAAATCTTATTTCAAAAACAAATTTGAATTCTATAAAAAACCAATTAAAACTAATTCTGGTGATTCTAAAAAATGTGGGAAATTGTAAACAAATTAACAGGTAAGAACAAGAAAAATGAAAAAAATTAGTAAAATAACTGATATTGAAGGAAGACACCTAACAAATGCAAAAGATATATGTAATGAATTTAATCAATAATTTATCAAAATGGGAAAGAATTTGGCCTAAAAAATTACAAAAACTTATTACCAAGATCAAAAGCAACCACCAGTGAATTCTATGATGTTGTCTCCTACTGAAGAAAACGAAATCATTAAAGTTATCGCTGAGTTAAAAAATAAAAAAAGTAATAGGAACCGACGAAATACAAGCAGAAATCCTAAAACATATGTCAAAAGAAATTGCGGGCCCACTCAAACATTATAAATATATGCTTTGAAAAAGGTGTATTTCCTAAGAAACAATTGTAACACCGAGCTACAAAAAAGGTGATAAAACTTTAGTTAATAACTACCGACCAGTATCTTTGAGAATTCATATATCTAAGATTTTTGAAATGAATAAAAATTACACTCACTTCATATATGTCTGAGTACAAAATATTGTCTCCAAAACAGAGAAAATACTTCAACAGAAGATGTTATCCTAGCGTTAGTAGAAAAAATATACGAAGCTCTAGATAAAGGTAGACAATGTATGTGTGTATTTATGGATCTTACAAAAGCTTTTGATACTGTAAGTCATGAGCTACTCCTACAGTCTCTTAAAGATATGGTAATAAGAGGAAAAAGCCAAAAAATGTTTAAAAGCTACCTCACAAATAGAAGGCAGATTGTTAGAGTTGCTAATAAAACGAGCAACTCTGAAACACTAGAGTATGGTGTTCCTCAGGGTACTGTTCTTGGGCCTATACTTTTTAATTCATATATAAACGGACTTTTTTTAATACAAAGCTGCGGTGCAATAATTGGATTTGCTGATGACACAGTAATATTTTATGAGGGACAAGACTGGAATACTCTAAAAACAGTTGTTGAAAATGATTTCGCTTCTATTAAACAATTCTTAGACTCAAAATTACTGACGCTAAATCTAGAAAAAAGAAAATACTCACCCATCAGTTGCAATGCAGGTCGATTACCAGAATTTCAAAGTTTAAAGATCACTAGCAATGGAAAAGTGTATAATATTTTATCTGAAAAAGAATAGAAGTATCTTGGCGTATATTTTGATAAACATTTAAAATGGGATTGTCACATAAATTATACAGTTAAAAAGCTACAAATTATTCTCTATAAATTTAAATTTTTAAAAAAACATTTGCCTATAGAACAACTTCGAACTTTATACTATTCTCTTGTAGAAAGTCATATACGTTATAGTATTGTAGCATGGGGTAGTGCTCTGCATAGTCACATTAATAACCTAGAAATAATACAATGCCGATTTTTGAAATTAATAATGAATAAAAATTTTAGATACTCATCAGATATACATTACGAAGAAAGCAAAATATTAGATATAAGACAAATGTACTTTGTTTCCACCAATCTAAAATATTACCCTACTAGACTCACAGCTACAATACCATCTCATACTTACCTAACCCGGAATAGATCAAATCATATTGTACCCTTAGTGGAAAGATCTTTAACTCAAAGGTCTTTTTCATATCTAGGACCTAAGATGTATAATCACTTACCAGAGGAAGTGCAATCCAAGGTTACTTTCCATTTGTTTAAGAAATACTTAAAAATATTTACTTTCAATACCCCAACAAAATATATTTCAGATCTAATTGAAAAAAACCTAAAAACTACTCACTATTTAAGAAGGATTGATGCTTTCGTATTATAACTTATCAAGCAATATTTATATCAGACACTTCGATGGTATGATCCATTTCTCTTTCTTTCCTTATTTTTTAGTATTATTATTATTATTATTATTATATGTATATTATGTATGTTATGTATTACAGTATATCTACTCTATATTGCGTAACAAGTGTTAAGTCACTTAACGTGAGCCAATTTATTCATTTCTCTATTTTTTCTGTATCAAATGTGTTTTATAGGTACTATTTTAATGAATAAATTATTATTATTACTACACTGTATTTTTTTAAATACTACCCTGTTTATTGATATCATTTTATATACTATACTATGAAATGTTGATTTCTTTTTATCAAATGCATTCCGTCTATTGCAGTTACGAAGAGTGCATGAAATTATTATTTGCTTTCACAATATTAGTTAAATATCACTCAAATAGAAAATAAAAACACGAAAAATTGATCATACAAATCACATGAATGAAACCACAACTATGCGACAGCTATTTGACGTAAGTGTCGCATCAATATGGCGGACTGATGCCGCTTTTGACCACGTAATCGCGTCTTCTTATAATACTACCACAATGGGTTAACATATAGGAGGAATAGCATTAGACCCAAAATTGATCTCTGTGGCACACCCATCTGTCATAAGGAACTAGAAACAACCGAACGTATACTGAGCAACTGCGAGGCATTGGATCGCAAAAGACACTGTTTGGACACCCTGTAGTACTTGTACAATCTTGTACAAGGGATTAAGGTGACAGAGTGGGTACTATTTGTACTGTAAATTAACATGGGTCAAATACAATAGGCCATTAGGCTCCAGTGTTGTCGGAGAATAAGTTAGACAAGTCCAGGAAAACCCATATCTGCTGATAAGAGATAGATATTGGTTTGGCTCAAAAATTATTACATATTATTTCGATGAAAATCATTTATAAATTAAAATTGGCTACATAAGATTTTGTTTGTAGTTGTAATGCATATACAGAGTGAGTTTAAAGAATGGAACGTCCCAATTATCTCGGAAACGGCTTGCGCGTTTATAAACTTTGGTATGTAAATGTTTTGTAATACGGCCGATAATATGGTTGTATTTACATTGTTGTCAGATCTTTCGGTTTTCTGGAAATATAATGAACTTTGTTATTTCACTCCTTTTTATATCCATAAGTTTGCTATAACAGTCGCTGGCTATTGCAGGGTGCATAGTAACAATATTTTTTTAATTTGTTTTTATATTGTCTTGCTATTACGAGTAATTCTGCCGTTAGAGATTTAGGAGGACTGATAATATTTTTAGAATGATACCATTTTGAAATATCTTCTTTTTTCCATCTGTTGTACAGTGTGTCTACTTAAGTAGGAACCATATGGAAAACATTTTTATTATTGATTTTAGAAAAAAAAGTTATTCTTGATAAAAAGTCCTGCATGACCCAAAACTTAAAATACAGTCATCACATATCAAATTTTTCAAGCCGTATACGAGGTTTGTCAAAAAATATGAATTTTGCTCAAGAGTAAAGTACGTTTATTTTTTTACAAAATCGAAAATTTTCATTAAGAAATTTGCTAAATTCTTCACAAACATCAACAAAAGGAAAGCGTATCATGTTTATAGTAACTAACGTAATTTATAATGTTTTCAGATATTTACAATCAATGTGTAGAGTGTAGAGTTTATAAAAAATAAGAAAATCTGTTTTTCATATAGATCGGTCTAATTGCATATTTGAATGTATTATTCAATTCTAATCAACTTCTCTTAATGAAAATTTTCGATTTTGTCAAAAATAAACGTACTTTACTCTTGAGCAAAATTCATATTTTTTGACAAACCTCGTATACGGCTTAAAAAATTTGATATGTGATGACTGTATTTTAAGTTTTGGGTCATGCAGGACTTTTTATCAAGAATAACTTTTTTTCCTAAAATCAATAATAAAAATGTTTTCCATATGGTTCCAACTTAAGTAGACACACTGTATGTAGTGACTCCTTTAATCAACTCTGATTCACTCATTACATAAAATAATATATTTCGAAACTGGTTTCATAAATAGCTATTTTTAGAAAAGTTATTATTAAAAGCCGAATTGCATTTTATTAGGTTTTTATATTTGTAGCCGATGCTGACTCACATAATGAGTCCATCTGACATGGATTGCTATGCAGATGGAGATAACACCGATATTAGCACATCGTCATCACCGAACGGAGGGAAATCCTGTCACAATCAAGATCAAGACTCGTTGTCTGACGATGACGATTTTTCAGACGAATTTTCAATCATCGACAGCGACGATGAGAAAAAAATGGAAGGAAGACATCAACATACTCAAATGATTCAGGTAAAACCCAAACCAATAATATTGTTTATTATAAATTAAGACGTTTAATAGATTCATGAGATTCATGAATTTTTTCAGAAGTCAATTAATGTTATCTTGAAACAAGGATCAATGACTTAAAAAGTTTTGTCCTGCATCCACAGATATATCATTCTTTTATTTGCTCTATACTGCACACTTTTTCTTAGGGACAATATTGTTCGGTTTTATAGAAGCGAAATTTTATATAATAATAAACCGACTCGTTCCTAATAAGTGTTAGACGATGATTACGATACTGTAATTATGTCGAAGTGACACCATTATTTTTAAATTCGACAAAATTTGACAAAACAGCATTTTAATGTGGCAAACTGAAAATGATTTAAACATAATTTCATGCTTCTTGTTTTTTTAATTTGGCCGAATTCTCATTAAGTTTATTAAGAAGTATTTTGTCACTCTAAGAGATTTTTATTTTCGGCACCTTCAGCTTTAATTACCTGCATAAGTTTTCTAAATAATTCATTGTTGCTTAGTTCGTTATCTCCCATCTCTACATTCAATATAATGACACGAATTCAATATCAATTAAAAACCCCCAACAAAAAGTTTAAAGACAACTTGGTATATCGATTTATTCCTCTATTAATTATTGAAATCAGCGTTTTTGGCACCAGAAGATTAAAATGGTATAGCTAGGTACAATTTTAGAAATATAGTACTTTACCTGGCTCAGGTGCAAAATCTTAGAATAAATTATACTCTGGAGCACTAGATAATTGATACACTGGAACACTGGATATGAATTTGACTTCAACAATTTGAGCAGGCGGAAGAACCATCCCTTTGAAATTTTTTGTATTTTGTTAAGCTTTTATGTTTAATTTTTGCTTTTAGCTTTCTATGGAAGTTCCAAATACGAAAGGAGTAGTTAAGAAAATTTTTACTAACAGTAGAGAGAGATGGAGGCAGCAAAATGTAAGTGGTGCTTTCGCTGAGTTGAGAAAATTGGTACCGACGCATCCGCCAGATAAAAAGTTGTCGAAAAATGAAATTCTTAGAATGGCTATAAGGTAAAAATTGTTTTTTTTACTCTCCTTTATCCAGTGAGAAAAGTATATATGAATAATTATTTTTTCGACCTTAAGTTTCGGCAGATCTTCTACATTTATATTTTGTTGGTGTTAAAATATTATGTACTCCTGTAATTGGGACTTGGCCTGCTAGTTGTATAATTATTATTTAAATAAATTAATAAATAAACCTGCCCACAGCAAAATATCCTGATACACATTTCCTATTTTTCCAGATATATACGTCTCTTGTCCAACGTCCTAGAATGGCAACAAACCAATACGAACTCCATCCAAATTTGTGTGAAAAACGAGGATACGGTCACCATAACCGGTCATCCAGGGATGATATCAGGCCTACACACCCTCCGCACTCGAGCCAGGTTGCGGCGCAACAACCACTTGACCAATAATCACAGCAACCATCAGCAACTTCCTATTTGCGACCGAAATGGGAACAACTTGTTGATGATAGCACCGAACAATCATCTACCGCATCGCAGGTGTTTCGTCAGCGACCGGTACGGAAGAATCAAAATCGAGAACAAAGATAAGGATGATGACGAGTTAAAGGAAAATAAGATTAGAGAGGATAATTAGTCATTATAGATGTTGTAATTTTTAAAGTTTATTTTACTATAAGAAAATGTAAGATTTTTTTGTATTGAAAGGAACACTTTCAGTGTTAAAGCCATTATCAGGTAACTGAAAAAATTAGCCAGTAAGTAAAAAGGAACTATCGAAAAAATCGATTAACACTTACATCATCAAAAAAATATATAATTTAGTAAGTATATAACATAAGGAACTAAAAAGTTGATAAAGAAGCACTTGACGTAATATTAAATAAAGGGAATTAAATTAATATAATTTCTCCTTCTATACAATTTAAATACAAAAAATCTTTCATTTTCTTATATTACCCGGTAGATACACACCGTATACCCTTCTGAATTATTTAACCTACATTGTTTCGTTTATAAATAATTAAGTCGTATAGTTTTCAAATCAGCTCTATATTCGTTTAAAGAAATGGTGTTGGTTTTGAAATTAGATGACACCATAGAGGAATTCTGCAACAAGAACAATGCAGCTAACCTAACAAATTAAAAGTAACACTAATGACATAAGAAACAGACCGTGGGTTCGAGTAGAAACTCAGGTTGTTCAGAGTTCTAATCACATACTTTTCTTTTACTATATGGAGAATGGTCGCACTGCGCAGCTTTCTGAGTGCCTTTTAAAAGGAGATAGAAAACTCCGCCATTTTGAACCCTTATTACATGTTGCCTACATCTTGGCGCAATATTTTTAATAGGTGCGTTTTAATCATCCGCTTCTGCTTCGGAATTGTCGGTTTTCTTGTTTTAATCTGACAGGTTAGAACGAATGAACCGACAATTCCGGAAGCAGAAGCGGATGGTTAAAACGCACCTGATATTTTGCTTGCTGCTGTCAGTGTCAGCGAATTAGGCATTCCAACGACCTGTCCAAATGGCTACCAGTGGGTAATGACAGTTTAGATATGGCAACCCTGTTGTCATGTTGTCATTAACAGGGTCAATGATACATATAGTTATATAGATTGCTCAAAGCTGGTCGTTTACGAGCGGCCATATTGCCTGGAAAATATTTATTAATTTGAATCGGTTTAGCAAAAATATGTTTTAAAACCAATTTTTAGCCTTTAGATATTTAAAAAAAATAATTGCTTACATTTTTACTTCAAGGCATACGCTTATGTTTATTTTGAAAAATATGGATAATCAATCTATGTAACTATCTATTTCATTGACCTTGTCAAATCACCAGGTCTACAGGGTTGCCATAATTTTGCAATATCATAACCCGTCAAAGCCCACTGGTAGGCATTCAGTTTGGAATGCCTAATATTATTTTTGGAGTCACAGTTTATTGCTAAAGAATCAGTTAGCTCACTCGGGCCAGTTGAAAGTTCCAAAATAACATCCACTCCAGGGATACAAATTCAGGATACGCAGAAGACTGCTGTTTTATTATAGGCGGTTGTCATATATTGTATTATCTGAGTTGCGCAGTGTATAAACTGGAACATTGAGATAAAAAGTGCCGACGCAGAGTGAGCGATCTGATTCTTTAGCTATAAACTTTGTCATAGGGTTCAAAATGGCCGTTCCCTATGTTGGGCGTGTCGGACCTCTCTCTTGCCCCGTATAGTAATCAAAGTATGTAGTTCTAATAGAAATCGAAATGACTCAAAGTGTACTCTTTTAACTATGTGTTAAGATACCGAGATCTGTCAGGAAGTCAAATAATGAACTGTCAATTATGTCAATGAACCGCACATACTATTGTTCTGTGGTTTTGTGCTGGATATTATTTGTATTTAAAAATTATTTAACACATGTAAATTATTAATATTTTATATTCTATTGTAAAGCATAATAATTAACTAACCATTAACTGACATCCTGGATTGAGGTTATTAATTTTACTCTGAGTGACAGAGCGCGTTTGAGATGTTACTAATAGTGCATTTTATTTGTTGCACACTGTCACACTCGACACTGTATTCGAACTGGCATACTTGTCAAAAGTATATGCTACACTCAAGTATATGTCCAATATTTGAAGCTACACTGAACAAAACAAATATGCGATTAGTGCAAAAAACTTACACCTAGTGCAACAAATAAAATTCACTATAAATTTCTTCTTTGACTTGACAGGTTACTGCTCATGCCCTGCTCCACTCCATAGGGTGTCATATCGAACTTGCCCAAAGTCACATAAAGGGGGTATTTTTTCGTTTACTATTTTGTTTTTTGTATACATTTATACCTTTTATTTACTACGTACCCATAACGTAAAAAATACTAAAGAGAAGAAAAAATACAAAGTCTGTTTTGACCACAGGATCTTTAATTAGATTGCTTGCAAGCTAAAAAAAAGATGAATAACATGCTACTTTTAATACATCTAAGATTTGGTTGAAGCTAGGATAAACAAACTTCTGACAGTTTGGTTCGCTAGTGGCTTATCAAGAAATGTTTTCATTAGAATCTAACTGATTGTTAAATTTTGTTAAACTTATCTGAGGTATGACGTATATTTTCCAATTATTTACAAATTTTTTTAATGAGGCAAAGTATCCAAACAAATATTTTCTTTGAATATACTCGTAAATGTAACACAATGATATATCTTGGTTTCAAACAATCCTTGACCGTAAACTATCTATTTTCTTTTGTTTATCTGACTTTAACCAGGCTTCAACCGTGCTTCAACCTAGTATTGAAAATTATTAAGTGGATAAATACATGCTTCATCAATTTTTATAAAATAATGTAAACGTAAACATTGTTCTGGATTAAGTTGAAATATTTCTAAATTTGCCGGAATACCTTCAAAATTATCTATGTTGTTTTGTTATGTTAAAAAGAATTGTTTATATTAAACATATAAAACTATCTATTCAAATATTAAATATTTACTAAACAAAATGTTTGTTTTTTTACATTTTAATTCAACTGTCAAATGCCACTTTATATATAATTAAAGTTAAAATTAAATCAAATTACCTTTAACCTTTTTTTAAGTTCTTCGAATTTTGTTTTGTTTTTGAAAATACGTTTCTCCAGGTTTGCCTAAAAAAATAAATTAACAATTGATTTTTCGCAAAGGATGCGTTCACCCCGTACACATTAAAGTACTAGTAATATCCCAGATTTGAAGCAAAGCCTCTCGCATGACAACCAAAAATGCGCTGGTTTCAGATAGTAACTTGTATAATCTAAAGGTGAAATGAGAAAAGACTTAGATAAATGAAGATATGGTTTAATCATAGCCTCTTGTCATTCAACTCTAAAAGAAAAACATATTACTTACCATTTAGTTCTTATAGCTGCGTTCTTCTGGATTGTAACCTTATTGGAAATACGTTTACCATTACTCCTGTAAGAAAAATAAAATACTTTGTGTTATATTAGATAGATAGCTTAAGATTTATCTCATAGAATATATCAAGCTATTGGACCAAAATCTTATTCTCTTTGAGGTCCCAAAATGTATACATTACTCCCCTATGATATTAGAAACGACTTTAAATTTCCGTTATATACAAAAAATAAAAATAATTACGTCACGTGCTATTGCACATGAAATTGTTGTAAATTCAAATTAAATTACATGTTTGAGTCAAAAATATTATTGCTGTTGTTTACATTTTAGTTTTATTATAGTGTGTAAACGGATACTGAAAAAAAAAAATATTTATTTAAAATTTTTAAAAATAAATAATTGTAGATTTTCAAAATTAAAAATGTTTAAGTATATTTTTTGGAAACAATTTAATAAAAAATTTCATTAAAGCTTTTCGACTTATCTTTACGTGCTCTTCAGTTGAGCGCTTGAAAAAAAATATTTAATTTTGCAAATCTACAACTATTATATTTTTTTACTGCGCACCTTGTACAATAAAATCGAAGTTTTTTAATGTGAATCGTATTTATTTAAATTTAAAATACTCGTAAAAAATTAGGTTAGGTTGATACTCTATTTTTTATGTAAGTTCATTTATTATACTCTTCAGTCTGTGAAGAGTATTGTAGGTTTACTTTCAAGAAACCAACATGTTTAATATTTATTCAAATTTAAAAATTTTTGTACTAAAATTTTGTTCATCAAATTTTAAAAAACTTTTAATATTGTCCGTCGGATCTCACGTTTTTTGTCCGCATGATAAGTCAAAAACGAGAAATGATATGAATTTAAAATTTTCAGAAAACATGAATCTCTATAAGGGTACAAAGCCAAGTACGAAAGCATTTCCATATCATGGGGCTGCCAGAATCCGCACTCTGCAGAGGGTGCAAACAAGAAGATGAAACCATCGAGCATTTCATTTACGATTGCTCGACGCTCTCATTTATTAGAAGATTTGTGTTCGGCGAGTATCGGCTAACACCGGCCGATATAAGAGAAGCACCTCTTGGCGACGTTGTCAACTACATTAAATCTATAGGCTGGCTCACGAGCTAGGAGGTGCCTATCTCCTCATGAGGATGCACAATGGGCCTAATGAGGTCTAAGTGCCGTGGGGTAACCTACCCTCCACACGTTACAGATACAGAAGGGTACAAAGCTTATTGATTTTGAAAAAAATCAGATTAAAAAAAATTACAAAACAAAAACGGAAAATAATATCAACTTGAAATTGTCAGGAAAAATCAATATCTACAATGGAACAAAGCTTATTCGTTTTTAAAAAGATGTGATTAAAAATGGAAGGGTAAGGGGAGTCCCTACACACGTTACAGATACAGATACAGAAGGGTACAAAGCTTATTGATTTTGAAAAAAATCTGATTAAAAAAAATTACAAAACAAAAACGGAAAATAATATCAACTTGAAATTGTCAGGAAAAATCAATATCTACAATGGAACAAAGCTTATTCATTTTTAAAAAGATGTGATTAAAAATGGAAGGGTAAGGGGAGTTAAAATTAAAAAAAAAACATTAAAAAAAAACATTAAAAAAACGAAGAACAATATCAAATTGCAATTTTTAGGACACATCAATCTCTATAAGGGGACGAAGCCTATAAGAAAATGAACAATCACAAAACTAATATCCTAACATGGGTATTAAAGGAAATAGTATTAAACCTCAATTCTTGAAAACAGAACACAGTTTGTAGAAATTGGAAATTAGGATGATGAAATTGTTACTGATATACCGCAAGGCCCAGTCCTGGGACCAGTATTATTTCTCATTTATATACACTTCCTGGTTACATATGACTTTAATGCCCAATATTTCATCTTTTGCTAGGAATACTGTAATTGTTTTCTATGCTAATTCTAGGACCGAAGTAAAAAAAAATACAGAAAATTACGTAAACTACATAAAAAATGTTTTGATGATGTGAGCCTTATGATAAATGTGGATAAAACTAAATTTTTGAAATTTATAGATTAGATAATTAAAAACGTAAATTTCATTACTTAGTATAAATACTTTAGATCCATATTATTTACCTTCAAACCAATTAAAATAAAATATATATTAAACATCAAACAATTAAAAATTATGCGCATATTTAATATAGAATCTTAGGATAGGGAGAACTTTGCCACTTTAATTCTTAAAATTTAGAAATAATATAAATATATTTTTAAAAAATAATTTAAGAAAAACGTACTCTATAAAAAATTCCTATTTTAATCTAAATAAACCCCATTGGTTAGAAATATTAGGTTTGCAACATAAAAATGAATCTAAAATAAAACGTATTTTACATGTATATTACAAAATACAAACAAAAATCGGAATTTGAAATCACCAAGGTTACAAAATTAATTGGACAAAAATAATTTCAATTTATAACATGTAGACTTTATTCACCAATTCTACAAAGTCTCAAAAATATGAATAACTTTTTACAATTTAAATTTGGCTATTGAAGTTACCTGAAAAAAACCGTCACATGTAAAATGTAATAATTATAAAAAAAGAAGCAAATTAAACAAATATATTTAATACAATTAAGATTTTTGGGCTATTTGTTGTTTATCTTAATTTTTTATTTACTGTATAATGAATTTCTCTTATTTTACATCTATTTTTTTTTCGTTATTTAACAAGTTTTCGAGTTTTTTCGAAATATTAAAAATTTTTGGGATATTTTTTGTCCATCTTGCGTTTCCATCTAATGAATTTCTCTTATTTTACACCTATTTAGCGTCATTACTTAAAACTTTGTTTTCCGTAATTTAACCACTTTTCGAAGATTTATCAAAATATTAATGATTTTTGGACTATTTTTGTCTATCTTGCTTTTTCATCTCTTTTATAATGAATTTATCTTATTTTACATCTATTCAGCGTTATTACTTAAAACTTCTAATTCATAACGATTGTTTTCCGTAATTTAATCAGTTTTCGAGTTTTTTCGAAGTATTAATGATTTTTGGGCTATTTATTGTTATCTATCTTGTTTTTTCATCTAATTTCTCTTATTTTCCACCTATTTAGCGTCATTACTCAAAACTTATAATTAAAAACGATTGTTTTTCGTAATTTAACCAGTTTTCGAGTTTTTCAAAATATTAAAATATTTTGGGCTATTTATTGTCTATTTTGGTTTTTCGTCTATTTTGATTTTAATGAATATATATTAGTTTACACCTATCTAGAGTCATTACTTAAAATCAAAAATCAAAAATTTATACGTTATTATAGAAAAACCCAAAAAATGTTATTTACAAAAAATGTAGATAATGTTAATCTGCTCATTTAAAAACCCATAAATGAATCACCCTGTATTTGATTCTAAATTTGAATTTTCTTGACTTTGCACTTCTAATGCAGTCACAACAGGATGTCTCAGTAAAATAATTTACTTCATTTTTATTTTATGGTTTTTAAAAAAATATAAAATATCTCCAATTTAAAAAACATATTTTTTGATATTTTTTATAATAACGAGTAGATCGAATTTCCCAAAACTATTGGGACACCCTGTATATTTTATTCACGTATGTTCTTTCTTACATTAAATAATTATTTAAAATTGTTACTATCAACAAGTTTTCCAAAGAAAATGGCTGTCGGTTCAAAGGGTTGGTATATTTAAGGGGTAGCGACATTCGATGTATTCTATTTACAACACGTGAAATCATGAATAATGGATTAAATTTAAGTATTTTATGTCGAACACAATTCTATTATTGTATATACATTTTTTATAAATTGGCAGGCTTGGCCACTACTATTTCTAGATAGAAGACTGTGTCGCAACCCTCTACGAGCCCTACCCACCGATAGCCATGTATAACAGGTCCTTGGAATCCCTAATTGCAATATTTTATGTATAACTGTTGTATGTTACGTGAATAAATTTATTACTAGTATCCAATTAAAGTCCGATTCTGTACCTGCTTGCAGAGTACCGTTCGGCTGGTACTTTTGTAGTACCGAAACTGTGAAAAAAGAAAAATTAATTTTGACCAACCCTATAAGTATTAAGGATGGTTAAGAATCAACGGGCACACACCTTCTTAGAAAAACAAATCGAATGCAGAGAATCAATTTCCTCACTTAGTAGGTACCTCAGAATGCCGCACCACGCTGGTACCTTGACTAAGCTACGTCATAGTAGTTGTCGACCTTGGCGACCAATAGGAACGCTTTAATGAGAAATTGTGAGAAGAATGTGAGAGTAGGTACCTGTTCAATTCTGAATTCAAACCGACGAAGGTACCGTACAAGACTCGCGGTACGTATCTGAGGATTCGGTGGTTCTATAGTGGTACTCGTGCAGGTGCGGCTGTGATTTTCAATAATTTTGTGAGGTTTTGTGTTTTTTGGATGGTTTTAGGTGTGATTCACTGAGCTGTTAAATTAAAAGGTAACGTACTGCTTTTTTAAATTTGTTAATTTATATTTTAATGAGTGGGTAATGCTGTCATTAATTTGAAGTGAAGGTCTTGTTAATTGTGTCTTTTACTTTCTAATTTTTAAATGGGATTGCTCGAAGATATCATCGTGACAGAGTTGGCAGAGAAAATATTTGATTTTGATAGAATATCTTACTGACAAAAAATGTGCCAATACAAATTTGCTTAGTTTTACGTTTTATGAAGCACTTGAAAACAAACTCCAACTTGATGTAATATTCATAAACTTTAAAAAAGCATTTGACGAGGTAAATTGTGTTATTCTGCTTTTAAAACTGAGTAAATTTGGTTTGACGGAGAGTATTCTTACACTGTTTAAAAGTTATTTCGAAAATATATATTCAATTGTTAAGCATAATGGTAACACATTTGGGAAATTAATAATATAGTGGAGTACCACAGCGCTCGAATTTGGGACTTTTATTCAACGATTTACCTTCTGTGCTGAAGTTTACAGATTGTCTTATACTTACATGGTATTAATAAAGTTTTAATATAAAAAATGCAGCAATATGATAATAAGTAGATTAATGTCTACTTTTGTTCGATAATCTTATACATGGGGAAGTCTTAAAAAGATGTACAGAGGCAAAGGACTTGGGTATCACTGAGGATTGTGTTTTTTCGTTCATTATCATGTAAAAAATATAGTTAAGGCTGCAAATAGAATGTTGGGGGTTTATAATTAGACAAACTAGAAGTTTTACTAATATAGAAGTAATAAACTTTCTTTATTATGCTCTAGTTAGACAAAAACTTGAGGTATGGATGGGGAGATATCCAACTAATCTATATGAAATAAAAAAATACAAAATAAATTCCTTTAATATCTTTATTATAAAAAAACTTCAAACCTATATACCATACTTTCCTATCACATCAGAAGGAATATGGTAATGTTGATCTTTTTACATAAAATTATTATTTTGAGAATTAATTCACAGAGGAGAATAATATATCCATGTATGTTTAGAACCTATTTCTTTAGCTCTTACCACTCCCATGACTCCTCTTGTAACAATGCATATACATTATTAGCTATCGAACGCTATCCAATATTCTTTAAACAAGTTCATGTAACAATTACAGAAAGTAAGCATCGGTGCGGGCAGGAAACGAATTATATCAGCGTTTCAGGTTAATACGACCCGGCCAACGTTACAACGCAAATTAAATCCCAATGTTTCAAGTCTTTTAAGTATTACAGTTGATAGTTCAGACCCCGCTGATCTTTAACCAGAAGAAAGCCTAAAAAGTTTTCAATAATTTTAATAAAAACCTCATTAGGATTGGATTTGTCAACTAAGACTGTCATTTACTCGATCTTGCCGACATCAGAACTACAATTTAATATTATTGAATAATATTTAACTTTCTTAATCTCGTTAATATTGTGAGATATTTTAATTTCAGTTAAAAGGATAATTATTTCATTTTGAATATTTTTTCCGAGATAGTGCACTTTAACTTCCTCTTTTTTGAACACTTTGCGGATATGATCTTCCATTACTGGATCAAACTGAGTAAGTAATTGAATAATTTAAATAAAAATACCATTACCGGAATCGTCACTTGTGACTGTTACTTATTTTAGAATACTATATGTATTCTTTGACTAAATTTAATGCAAGATTTTTGACTTTGTATATGGTTTTAGAGATTTCATGTTGTTTTAAAGTATTAGCAAGTTACTTCCAATCGTCAAATCCTTCAGTAGAAAGAGAACTTAAAATATAATCAAAAAGTAAAACTGTATTCTTTGGCGAGGAAGCCGGATCTACCTTTAATATCGTAGCAAATGTATCTTCTTTGGATTTTCCTTATGCAAGTTCAGTGGACGTCCCTAGAGTAGGCTCTACTTAATCAATATCAGTAGCTTGAGGGGTAATGGCTTCATAATTAGGATTTAAATCAGCTTCTGATATCTCTGTGTCGTCTTTTTTTCTTTTTGTATCTTGTAGGTAACTTAGACTTCCAGCCTGTTTTTGAATTTGAACTAAATTTTGGAACCTTTTTCTTTTGTACTGAGCACTATAATCTGTTAGGTTCATCAGACATTCTAAAATCAATTAAGTAAGACAAAATTATTGTTTTTTTTTAATGAAACACATTTTCGAATGTTTCAAGACGAGAGTTTGTTGGCCAAAGGGTTACAAATAAATAAATAACTTAAAAAGGTTAATATCACTTCATAGCTATCTATATGTCAACAGAATTTCCATATTTAAAGGGATATTTCTTTAATTTTACTCATTTCCTTCATTCCTTAACGATTTTAAAGAACACCATTTTTATTTTACTTAGCATAAACTGTCATTGCAATATTACGGAAGTTTTCTTTAGATAAGTGTAACAAACTAAACATTGTTAATGTTTTAAAACAAACATTGCTTAGCTTATGAAGGAAAGCCATAAAACATGAGATTCAGAATAATAACTTTGCTTAAAGTCATCAACGATATGACTTAATGTATTTTATATCTTCGATGTCTTCCTGTCGACATGGTTTTGTAAAAAATCGTTCTAAGGTGACAGATTAGCAGTATTTTTACATTTTTCAATATTTTTTGTATAAAAATTTGTTTTTCTTGTTAGACTTTTTAACACTTTTACACTGCAATTTTCTGAGTTAATTTTAATACATGTGGCCGACTAAAACTGTATTTAAATATTTACCAAATTACTACTATCATTATACTAATTACATTTTTCATTACATCCTCATCACCTAACTTTCTTTAATAGTCATATTAGATACAACAAGCATCAGTTGTCTAACTAAACAGTGCTCTTAATCCGACCTTTTTTAATTATCGGTACTTTTGGCCCAATTTGCATATCTACGATTATCCATAATCGAGTTTAAACAAAATTAGATGGTCTAAAAACAAATTACGGCAATACAAATCCCTAGGAGTAGATGGAACATTTAAAATTCTACTACAAAAGTGACAGGTAATTTTAATTTCACACATGTATCGCCCTAGCGACATATATCAGAGGCGTAACAAAAGATGAAAGTCATATAGGTACCTTCCTAAAGTAAAAAAGGTTAATAACCAAAGTCGTAACGCTCAATCAGTATCTATACCTACCTTTATTCATGCTGAAAATGCTAGAAAGAATAATTGATAGATATATACGAGATTAAATACTGAAAGGAACGCCTTGAAACCTTGAACTTGATGGAATGATTTTTAGGTTATGTTACAAAAGTGATCTGATACCCTTAGATTTCTTCTACATATTACCACCACTTTAGTTAGTGCATGGAGATGGAACTAACAGTAAACCCCTTACAAAACCACAGTAGTCAACTTCACAAATGTATTGACAAGGACTAAAGCCACTAGTACTGAAAAGAGTGGAGTTTTCGTTTCCCAAGAGGCCAAATACCTGAGTGTCGTCTTTGACCACAGTTTAACAAGGGATCAACATTTGCAAAAGTCACCCGAAAAAGAACAACATCTTTTAACGTATTATCGAAAGTTGGACAGAAAAAAATTGGGACTACAACTAAAAATGTCCCTGTTGTTGTATACCAGAGTTACAAGGCGGTGGAATGGTAACCAAAGACTCGAAAAATTGGAGTTATTCAATAGTTCAACGGTATTTAAAGGCAACACCAGCCCTAGAAATCATATCAAACGAAACCCCACTACACATACCCATTCAACGCGAGCTATATAAAGAGTTTGAGAACGACTACATAATGGGAATACCTTTAATCGAAATGCTCACAAAATATAGGTTTCAGAAGCAATGTAAAGTTATACCAGACAGGGAAGCATATAAATAGAAATCACTTGGTATACAGACGTCTCCAAAATCCATGAAGGATCAGGAGTAAGTATATATAGTGCGAATCCAAAGACAAGTTTTACAGAGCTTAGCTAAACATGCGACAGTATTCCAGGCAGAAGTAGCAGCAAAAGAGGTCTTAAGGTAAATGGAAAAACTATTGTCATATACCCAGACAGTTTAAGCGACGTTAAAAGCACTCAGGTCCATGCAGGTACACTTGAAGCTTACGTGGAACTCTCTGGAAGTCCTAACAGAGCTGGATGGTCAAAACGGACTAATCAAGTTACAGAATATATAAGGGCAATGGGTGGTGTCACACAGTAGTAGATGTTAAAAAAATCTCAGAAATGGTGCAACAATTCACAAGGACAGATAGTTCTTGAAAGGACCTTCGACAAAATTTTATCTATTAAACTATAATGCGAAAAATACTAGGGTACTAGTAGGCCTAATAACAGGAAATTGTAGGCCCAATAAACGTATGTATAACACTGGCTTGACAGAAGAAGATCTTGTGTCAATTTTGTCAGGAATAGGAGGAAACTACAGTACACGTGCTACTGCGAAAATTTATCAAGACAGAGATTCCTTACACTTTGAGAGAAAAAACTAAGGGCAACTACGTCAAAGAACTACTTTCCAGTCTATGGAATCTACTACAAAAAACCAAATTAAAATACTCTAACCCACGAATAAAGGATATCCACAATAGATCTAACGAAATCTAATCTTCTCTAATCTATAGTCCCGATATCCAAAGTTATATTCAATACATTATATCACAAATTAATAAAATATGGTAGATCACAATAATTTAAAGATAACTTAGAGAAGCAATGTCAACACATGACAAGCTTGTATACTACAGTCTGTTCGCTATACTTACGCGGGTTTCGGATTAACAAAATTATGCAAATTATTTGACAACCAGTTCCAATAAACCCCTTCCCAAGAAATTAGGTAAAATTGCCCTAATGGTCAGATTTAAATTAAAATAACATTAGGGTAGGTACATTTGTTTAGTGAAGTGTAATATAAAATTATTATTAGGTTTATAATAGCCACATTAGACTCCATTAATGAAGAAGTTTAATTCTGCTCTCAATTATACAAAACATTCTCCATTATTATTTAATTAAAAAGTTGTACATTATTTTTCATTTCATTTAACCAGTTGGTACTTCCCCAAAGAACAGGTCAAATTTTCGGGTACTTACCTGGAAAATTTTAATCCGAAAACCGCGTAAGTAGAGCGAACAGTGTATATTTGTATAGCCTTAATGTATTAAGTAGGTATGATTATCAGCTATTATTTAATTAAGTAAGTACATAATGTCTCATTATCGATTATTGATTAACTAAAAGGATAGAAAATTATTACAGTGTTAAAGATATAATCTTAATAATTAGTTAAGATCTACATGCACTTGGAATTACCTGACAAGTAGTGCAAAAACATAAAAACATTCTGAATAATATAAAATAAATTACGGTGAATTAAACTTAACAAAAGTTGTAAATACTTTGAACGTGCTTGGTAAAGAAACCTGATAGGTATTTTGGTTTTAAAGATGTTATGACGGATGCATGCAAGAAGCTACATTTAGGAATGTTATCTTCTTTATTAAATTGTTTATAAATTAGGTACACCGTTATACAGACAATGCAGTTTTCAGTAAAAAAAGAAAGATTTATAATCTGTAGGAAGGAAATGTAACAGACTGAATTATTTAATCTTCTCAACTCTTCACGGTTACTTGGAAATAAATAATAACCTGCTATAAAAATTATACCACAGTGATTAAATATAATTATTATTACTCATATCCAGTGCACTTTTGAAGTGATAGTGTTAGTGGTTGGGTATTCAGATAAGCGGCTCGTGTGGTAAACACTTGTGAGAATAAAGGCCATTACATGCTAGTAGAATACTATACATTTTCTGCAACGACTAGGTGTTTATGAACATACTTTTATTGATGCAAATAATTACTGAACATTATTTTTAATATTTTATTAACATTAGAAACACATTTTAATTTAAAATTACTTATTTATGTTAATAGTTACATTTAAATAATTTGATATGTTAAATGCAGTTATTAAATTAACGTCTAAAGTCTAATATTCTGACTCGATAAAATATAGTAAATATGAAGAAAAATATTAATCAATATATTTTGTTGCAAGGTCTCTTAGTGTGAAAATCATTAATATTTTCTACTAACTTTTTTTAAATTAAAAACTATCACTTGCTTGTTTTAGTAATGGTATTTTTTTAAATGTACGTTGATTGTAGGTGCTTAACAAAGTAGTCAAATACACTGAAGAAGGTTTTTATTTTTATAAAATACAGTAGATTATTTTTATATAACAAGATGGCTGCTTACAATTTACAAAATCTACACAATTTACAAAATCTACCTCTAATCAATCTACTAGATTTAAGATCCAATTCAACTTTTTTCACTGTATAATCACGATTTTTTTAGGTTATAAAACTTCGCATTATTCGAAGTAATACAAGACGTCACTTTAAATTTCTATCTCATAATGTCAACAAATACGTTTTTTTTTTTTTAGTTTTACACCCTTCAGACCTCCCGTGCTACACCCTAATCCGTCTGTAGTCTGGCAGCACTACAGCCTGCGGATTATTGTACCACCATTTAAAAATCCTACTACTTTCCCATTCGCACCCTCATTCATTCATTCCACGTCGTCGATGGTTAAACGCTAGACGGATGAATCCAATGGTGACACGGCCCATGGTGGAACCTCCCAGCGGTCACCCATCCACGACGTGACCGGAGAGATCACTGCTTAACTGTTGCGAGTTACACGATGAGTTTAATAAAATGTCTGTCTGGAATAAGTACGATTTCAAATGTTTCGTTATCATCACCTTAGATGGCGCCACCTCATCGACAGTAGATTTTTAAATCTAATCAACGTTTCCTGAAGTAATTAGGCAAAAATAAAAGACTGTATTTTGCATTTTAGGTTTTTAATGTCATAAAAAATATTGGAAAGTCCACAACTTTTAAATATTTAAAAAATATTTATTTAAATATTATTCATCAAAAGTAAAACAAATGATGAACTATCCAATATTCTTTATACTATTTAAAACCTAAAAGGCCATAAACAGTATTTAATTTTTGTCTAATTACTTTAGGAAACGTTTGTTAAAAAAACCGCTGTCACTTGTCATTGACAACGCGTTGACATTGGCCTTAAGAACTAAAAACTAATTGCTATTTATTAACATTTCAGTACTGCCAACTAACACAGTTCATAAAACAAAACGACATAAAACATTATTGTTCTCTATTTTATAACACTTCTTAAGCAATGAATTGATTTTTGCAAACTTCTTTGACTTCTGGCGGTCCTTTTTACTTTCTGAATCTACTTTCTTTTTTTTAATATTCATATTTTATTTTCCTTGTTTCTCCTAAAACGACGCCCAAGTTTTTCGGTAAGAAATAATATTAACGCGCGAAACGTAACCTCACTTCCTCTTTTATATTTAAAACCACATAAAACACAAGTTTCTTCCTAGTATAAAATAAACCCTACAAACCAAAGTCTCTTTTAACACCACCACACTTGAACGAATTTAAGTAAAAACTTAAAAATAAATATAGAGATGGAGATATTAATCTATTTCTCTCTAATTAGAATCTTTGATGCGATTCTCGACCATATTATCAAGGTTGTGTTTGGAATACTAATCATTTAAAGTACATAAGTGCATTAGAATCTGTCCAAAAAAAAAATGTTTAAAATTTATTTACTTTAAAAAACATGGCCGTTATCCTATTCGTCACTATGACTATAAATTATTGTTAGAATAATTCAATTTAAAAGAAATTTAATTCCCCCCACTACACCTAATTACAGGACTATCCATAATTATGCGTCAATTACTAATAAAATTAGCTTTTAATTGAAGTCTCACTTTACAATACGTATCAGTTTTCAATGGAGCTAAAATCAAAAATTTACATATTTATATTGTTTTGAATTTCCCATAAAATGAACCTTTAAATGGTATATTTTCTATTTAAAGTCAATGGGTCGAGGAAATTAAAGTGCATTTCACAAAAAAATCCGTCTTTGGATTAAAAATCGATCGGTTCCAGCGTGTTTTTAAATATAATGATTATTGCCAAATATTGGACTGTTTGAGTAAGAAAACTTCTTAGATTTTAAAACAGAAGTAGACATACGTAAACATTTTAACACATGATTTGTTTACCTGCTATAATTTTCCTAAAATAAAAGCAAAAGTATTGTTCCTACAAATTTGTAGGTATGGTAAAACAAAACTATAAAAATTCTGTATTTCATTAACCAAAATTAGGTACATAATACCTATTTTTAGAAGCCTCAAATATGGAACTGTTCATCTATATCACATATAGTCCCGATGTTGCTCATTGGACTTTTTCTTATTATTAAAATGACGAGTTAATTTTTTTCTAAAAAGGAAAATTTATTTTTTATAACTGATTATCCCAACTCACTCGCTATTAAACAGTTTTTTATAATAACTTTATAATTCTACTTTCTATAACTAGTGAAACCGCTTAATTGAATACCTAGGTACTTTTCTTATTTAACAAATAAGGTAAACATATCAATAATTAACACTTTTACAAAGTACATTGCATAATATTTTTAAGATAACTTATTTAAATGTCATACCAGACGCTTTTCATGATGGAAATAATGTGTATAGTGAAACGTTTTGTGAAATTGAAAGGTCTGTTTTACAAACGCACCTGCTAAGTTTAATCAAAATCAAAAAAGTATTTAAGATATTATTTTTACATTAAATTTTAGTAATAAAATTGGCAAAGAAATTCCCTTCAATGTTGATATGCCATTTAGGAACACCATGTATAGAAAAGCATTGAATCAAAAGAGAGTAACATCGAAAATCATCAACTAAAAAATTTAACTCTTTTGCTTCTTCACTACTGAAAAAGTAATAGGAATTTAAAAAATTTTGTATTGAAGAATTCAAACTAAGTTGAATGTTATTAAGCTTAAACACAGTTTTAAAAGTGTAACAAAACAAAAAACAATTATTTCACGGATTTAAATTCGGCAAACCTCATTATTTTTTTCGTAGAATCTCCTTAAACATTATAAATAACCGTACCATAACCAATGTTAAAAATACCAGACTACAAATAAGTTAATGAATAATTCGGTAAAACCGATAATAAAATTATGTTTCATTCATGATAAAAAAAAACCAACTCAATTAGTTTATTGACCCTTACGTGTAATGTTTCGAAATATTAACATTAAAAAAATTGGGTAATAAAATTATTGAAATTTTTATATAGTTATAAAATACAGTTATTATTTATACACTTATCTCAGATTAAAGAAAAGCTATATTGTATACGCCAACGAAGGAATTTATTAATCGAATTATTTCGCGATTTATAAATTCCATTTTTTTAGGGTTTAATTAGCAGTCTTAATAACCTTGATAAGAACCACAAATAAAAAAACTCAAGCAAGAAACCAACGTTTTCAGCTTTGATTATAACAAAATCTAAAACATTTTTTTTTCTTCCAATGGATTAAAATATGTTATTAATTCCATAGGCACAACAATAAAATTCACATTCTACTTCCTAGTAACATATAATAACACTGAGAACTTATATCGACGGCCAAAATGCAGGACCTCATAACTAACATTTCAACTGAAAATTATATTTTATGATAATCTCGTTTAAAATATTTCGCTCCATCTACTGTATAGGGGAAGTATTGCAATTTTTTAATAAAACATGGGTAAAATTAGTCCTATTATAGAGTAAAATGGATTGTTCTATACGTAAACATTCTCTATTTTGCTGCTTACGAGGTCCTCGACATATGTCTCACCTACTTCTTTTCTGGACGGACCCAGGCATTGATTCATCTTGTGAATATTAAATTATTTTCACTCTCAAAATCAGGAATAAGGTTAAGTTTCTCAAATCGCTGAAATATAATTTTTCCTGACATGAAGATTATGAAAACGATAGAATACCATGTAAAGATCATCAACTTACTGTTTATATGCTTTGAATGTGGAATGTGTCAATTAATTAAAACCAGGGTTTGAGTAGGCTGGGTTAAAAGTCGAAGACAAATATTTTCCTGATAAAAAAAAAATTATGAAATCGATAGAGAAACATATAATAATATGCAACGACCATACGAAACTCGCCTTCGGCTCGTTTCGTATCCCGGTTAATACTCGTGTATTAATAACCATTACATGAGAGTTGGATACGCTATTTTTTCTACACCCGATAAATAATCAATATTATATTTATATTTGTATTGAACACAATAACAGTAATTACTCGTATTTCTATAAAAAATTCTACAAAAATTGTAATTAATGGTATTACCTCGGGTATTGGTATAACCATAGATTTCTGTGGCAAAATATTTTGTACTGGATTTTCTGCTTTCTCCGATATGTGTGGAGGAGTCGATGGTAAGTCTTCTATATCGTTGATATCAGACATTTTGATAATATAATTAGGCATTCCAACGACCTGTCAAACAATAGGTGCCAGTGGGAAATTCTTGTATATTTAAGGGGGTAGCGACATAGTCTTGCAACTTGGACGCTATTTTTATTCGAAGTAGTACTCGCCAAGCCTGCCAATTTATAAAGAAATGTATAGGTGGGTTTTTTAAATATTATTTTTATTGTGTTTGACATAAAATATTTAAATGTAATCCATTATTCATGATTTTACGTAAAGTAGATAGTAATACACCATATGTCGCCACCCTTAGATATACTAAACCTGCCCGTTGGTAATTCATTTGTTTGGAATTCTTAATTATTGAAGTTTAGCTATCTACAAAAATTTAATACGTACTGTTTTTGACAACTAAAATAATAGGAACCTAGGACAAACGTCAAATGCACAGCATGCTTGATTGAAAAATTATGGGTTTCTATCTTAGATAAAAGAGACCAGAGATATAACATACACCGGTGTTTAACCTGCGCAAATGTTGCCCATTTATAAAGAAAGGTTAACGGAGTGGGGGAACTGTGCAGAGACCCGAACTCTGTGACAAGGACCGGACTTTGTTTATTAGCATCATAATGAACTATTAGATTTATTTAAAATATATGTTTAATGGAATGTTGTATTATGAAATAAAATTAACGTGATTTTTTAATATCAAACAGATGCACGACATTTTATGTAAAAAGAAGACCTTTTACAGAATATTTCGTTAGCGTTTATTTACTATGGAGTTTTCAGAAATAGAATATTGTTAATAGAGCAAGAAATGGTACTCATTGTCTACGAGTATTATAAAAAAGCATGTGCGCAGGCGAATACTGCAAATCAAACCTTTTGAGTCAAACATTATATTTTTTCTACGGCTATTACATAATATTAAAAATTAGTCAAAATAAGAAATTGCTGTTTTGTATTGTAACCTCAGCTTCTTTCTTTAGGAATATTAATTAATATAGAGGATGAGTGATTGTCGAAATAAATAATCGATCATTGAAAATAATCGATTATTTTCGATCAATCCATTGTTTTCAATCTATTTGTTTGTCGTATTTCCTTTAAAATAGACTACTTGATTATCTTTAAAAATCAAAAATAATCGATTAATTAAAAAGCCAATTAACCGATAAATCAGTATTTACAAAAAATTATCGTTTATTTTAAATAATCGATTATTTTCAAATAATCCATTTTTTTCGTCCATTGAAACAGATTATTAAAAAAAAACCGAATTGTCGATTATTTTAAATAATCGTTATTTTCGATCAATCGATTATTATCAATAATTTATTTTTATTGTATTTCATTTAAAATCGATAATTCGATTATCATTGAAATACCGAAAATAATCGATTAATTAAGAAGCCGATTCTACGATAAATCTATTTTCCAAAAAAATAACCGGATTATCGATTATTTTCTAATAATCCTTTTCATATTTACTTTAAAATTGATTATTCTATTATCTTCGAAAAATCGAAAATAATCGATAAAAATTGATAAATCGAAAATAATTATTCATTATTAAAAAGCTGATTAACCGATAAATCGATATTTCTAAAAAATAACCAAAATATTGGTTATATAAAATAACCGATTATATTCGATCAATCGATTATTTTCATATACCTTTGAAAATTCGAAAATAATCGATTAATCGAAAATAGTCGATTATTATCAATAATTTATTTTTATTGTATATTATTTAAAATCGATGATTAGATTATCATTGAAATACCGAAAATAATCGATTAGTTAAGAAGCCGATTCTACGATAAATCTATTTTCCAAAAAAATAACCGAATTATCGATTATTTTCTAATAATCCTTTTCATATTTCCTTTAAAATTGATTTTTCTATTATCTTTGAAAAATCTAAAATAATCGATAAAAATCAATAAATCGAAAATAATTATTAATTATTAAAAAACTGATTAACCGATAAATCGATATTTCTAAAAAAATAACCGAAATATTAGTTATATAAAATAACGAATTATATTCGATCAATCAATTATTTTCATATAATACCTTTGAAAATTTGAAAATAATCGATTAATCTAAAATCATCGATTAATCGAAAATAATCGATTAATCGAAAATAATCGATTCATTAAAACACCGATTAAACGATAAATCGATTTTTCCAAAAAATCGACTTTTTCCAAAAAATCGATTATTTTCAATCAATCGATTATTTTGAATAAATCTACTTTCTTTTTGTATTTCCTTTAAAATCGATTATTACATTATCTTGAAATTTTAAGTAATTCATCTTGTATTTTATCTAATATTCTTATAAAATACTACTAATCAACTATGCTCTTTACTTCTTATTTATCTACCAAAAAGAGCTAAAAACCACCTTTAGTAAATATTCTTATAAAACTACTTTTTATAAACAAAATTTCGTTAGCAACAAAGTCTATTTACTTCTTATTTAAAGTAAATATTTAAAATTTTATCCTTTTGTAAATTTATGTAAGTAATACGAAATCTGTTTTTGAAATATGTATTTGATGAATATTTATTGAAACCCCTTAATGCGGATCTGATGTATTCAGCTCAAAGGATTATGGCGCTTTATGTCAAAACGTTAATAAATATTTACCGCTGAAAACGAATATATTTTTTATATTTCATAACATTGGTACTTGTATTATAAGTATATACAATTTCTCAAGATACATCGTGGCATTTTGAGTTTAAAATTAAATAACTACAATACTTTAAATTGCTAAAACACCAACAAATAAATCAAAAAACAGCTGTCAATGGTGACTGAACTCAGGCGGAGGTGAGCGTTGAATGGGAAATCGGAGCAATTCGGGTGGCGTCGTGCAGACAATGATTGTCAATTGGTGGGTTACTTGGAGTTAAAACAGACAACATGCGCAGTGTGCAATGTTACATCTTCGGTCTCTTTTATCTAAGGTTTCTATTCATTAAAAATCTGTATCGTTATGAAAAATCTGCATCATAATGAGTATTATTATGGACATATAAGTGCATTATTATAATACGGGTGTAGAAAAACATTATTACTTTACCGTCCATATGCTCTAATATGTTAAATAATTAATTTACTATCATTTTCAAAATTATGCTTTAATAATTTCAGTGACCACTGTGTTATTCTTATGGACATTATTGACAATTGATAGTATGGTTCCTTTGTTGGCATCCAGTGTTGTTATGACCTTCCTCAATCTGTGACGTTTTGACTAAATAAGCATATTTACAGAGATTCGATAGGTAATACTTCAAAAGTTATTTGTTATAATTTTAAAAATCCTTTTTGACAGTTTACAAACCTAAATTACTTAAAATTATTGATACGACCTATATAAAAACTTATCGATGACGTCATCACGCTCAATTAGTATTTTTTTTTTAAGTCAACATCAGGAAACTGGTATAGTTATTGACCGCATAAGAAAAAACCATACAATGAATCATTATATACGCTTCACACGAAAACCAGTGAACATTTAAATTATCGCGAAGGCCATACCTGCCACTTATTTTAACCCAAAACGCGTTTTGCATTGTTTAAATAATGCATACGTCCTTTACAACAAAACAAAAAAACATTAGTTTAGCGATAAACAATTTTAAAGCAATATAATCGTTTAGTTGAAGCCAATTATTTTTTTTTGTGGCAAAGTATTTGAACGCAACCATAAAGCAATTCGGTATGACATTCACAATCCAGGTTGCTTAAAATCCAATAAAAATGTTTTATGAACTAGATTATCTGCCACTCAAGTAATAAATACAATGTTTTGCTTGTAGTTATTATTTATAAAGAATGTAATGCATAATAAAGTCATGGACAATTAGGATCTATGAATTCATTTACCTAATCTTCACCTTTAGCTTTTTATTGCGTGATGGTAAAAATGATAAAAGTTGATTACGTGAATAGTATGGAATTATTCTGCAATACGTAGAGCTTGAACTTGTCTGCTGAGCAATATACAGGTGATAGATATTTTATTTTTATTGTCTAGGAAGAACGAAACGTATATTTATTTATCATAGAACATTAGTAAAGATATTAAATGTTATGAAATAAAGAACAACAATCCAGTGTTTATCAGTGGCCACTCGTTAGATGACGAATGTGATCGCTATTTCTTTTTCTGTAACAAAATGCCCTGCATTTTGGTCTCTATACAAATTACAAAACAGAAACCTCCAAAACTGTACCTATTTTCGAAGTATCTGGACCACTGCATGAAACAAACGAAGCACTTGATAAAAAAAATCCGACGGTCCGGAATCGCTTGTTTTTGGAAATATAATACAATAGAAAGATTTCCTAATCCGAGCGAACGGAGCGCTTGACTATTTTTGTACAGTGGTTGAACTATTGGTCAATTTCGAGTATAGTTTTTTTCGATTTTTCTAACAATGTTTGCAGTACATGATCCAGTATGTATGCTACTGGAGATTGCCATTCTATAGATGGGGAAGTGAGGATAAAAAAAGACTTTAAATTCTCCAAAACCTTAACCTCTACTAAATGAAAGCAAAAAACTAAGTCAAAAGACAAAGTGTGTGCAAAAATTTCGGAAAGAGTGGTATTCCAAATGTAAATGGTTGTGTAGTAGTTTTTATTTAATCAAGCTTTTTTGCGTACTCTGTTTGATAGTAGGTGTAAACTCAAATGTATGGAATAAAGACGGTTTTAGTGATTTTGGAAACGTAACTCTCGGCCTAAACATGAATATTTATTTATTTATTTATTTATTAAAAACCCAAACAGGTTTTGCAACCTTTTTATAAGGGTAGTAAGTACAATAAATATAATATTAATAAATGTTATAAATAGATAGTAGGTAGTACATGGTCTCGTTAATTATAATAATTACTTAAACTAATAAAGAAAAAATAAATCCTTTTTATTAAGCTATAAGAAATAATGCGCCCTAAAAACAAGAAAACGAAAAAAGAGAAAAAAAAAAACAAAAACGACATATATTTTTTTACATACTAAAATCTGCTATATATTCATTAATTATTTTTTTATACCTTACAGGTGGTAGTGTCCAATCAATGTCTTTAATATTGTGTATCACATTTGCTAGTTTTAACATGGACTCAAGAGGGGAACAAACTGTCTGTCTTAATTTTCCAAACAAGAGTGGATATCTAGTAAACCTTGAAGGAACTTTAAAGGGAATTTTGTGTAGCAAACTACTTGAAGTGGATATATTATTTATGACTTTATACAAAAAAAGCATCATTGTTAGTATACGTCTGCTTGTTAATGAAATAATATTAAATTCTGCCCTTAATCTAGATGATCTTACATTTGTATAATCTGGCCACACATGATATTTCCTGAAATACAAGTATCTAAGAAACTTGTTCTGGGTCTTTTCAATTGGCGCTAAATGTATTTGTGGTTGATCTCCCCACACCAAACATCCAAACTCTAATTTAGGCTTAATTAACACATTATATAGAATTTTAATTGTTTTTATAGAAAAAATGGAAGTCTGTCTATAAATGAATCCCAGTGAATGATTTGCACTATTTACTAATTTATTAATATGTGATCCAAAACGAAATTGATTATCATATATTAAACCCAAATCCTTAACTTTATTCAATTTGTTTAAATTATCCAAACCGATTAGATAATCAAAATTTATGGTTAGTTTTTTACGAGAGATGGACATTATACAACATTTATTCACATTAAAGTTTAATTTGTTCTCAATACTCCACTTATGAATGTTATTAATATCATTTTGCAACATTACGCAATCTCTAACTGTTTGTATTTTTTTGAACATCTTAAAATCGTCTGCAAATAATAAATAGTCCGAAAAATTAATGTATTCTGGAAGATCATTTATGAATAAAATAAAAAGTAATGGTCCTAAATTAGAGCCTTGTGGCACCCCTGAGTTAGCATGAAACTTTCCGGATGTATTCCCATTATGCCTTACTATAAATTGTCTATCCTGAAGATAATTTTTGAAAAGCTCTAATAAATTACCCGACAACCCAAATTGATGTAATTTTGCTAGTAGTATATCATGGTTAACTCTGTCAAAAGCTTTCTGAAAGTCAGTATAAATTATGTCAAGCTGCTGCCTTTCCTCAAAAACTTGACTTACAGATTCACCGAATAATACTAGGTTTGTATTTATAGATCGCCCTGACACAAATCCATGTTGTTGATCGACTATGCTGTTTTTAACATGATTGTAAATTTTAACATACATAATTTGTTCAAAAACCTTAGATGGAGCACACATTAATGAAACACCCCTATAATTCTCAATATCTTTCTTACTGCCTGATTTATAAATTGGAGTGATCTTAGATAGTTTCCATTTGGTTGGAAAATACTTGGTTTTAATAATACAATTAAAAATATGAATTAGTGGCCTTTTCAACCACTCCTGGCAACCTTTTAAAATATATGGTGGAATTCCATCAACACCGGCGGCCTTCTTTGGTTTCAATTTCTTTATAGCAATGTCAAAATCTTTTGCGCTTACTTCAGAGAAACTCAAAACATCATGGTTATTAAAATATATTGATTTATGCATGTCGTATTTCGATTTTTCACTACTATAAACAGATGCAAAATATTCAGCAAACTTTTCGGCTGTTCCACTCGGCAATATCTTATTACCTTGAAAGTAAAATGACTCAACCCCACCCGTATTACTATTACTTTTATTAACAAAATTCCAAAAACAGTTAATGTCATTATGTATAGCTTGCTCAGTTTGTTGTATATGTTTTCGATGTTCAATATTTATTAAATATTTGAGTTTTCGCCTAGATTCCAAATATATATTATTATAATACTCTGATATATGTTTTAATTTTCTATAATTATTCTTATCTTTTAATAATTTTTTGATTTCCGGTGTAAACCACTGTGGAAATTTATCATAATTTTTATAAGTTATATATTTTGGGACAGTTATATCAAATATATTGTAAATTTTTCTATAGAAAATATCAAGAGCAATATCTACATTATTTTCATTTGTTACCTCATCCCAAGGTATATCTCTCATCATTTCGCTCATTCTTAAAAAGTTTGCCCTTTTAAAATTATAATTGTTTTCATTATCGGCTAATCTATCCACAGCATTTCGACTAAGTTGGCTAAAAGTAAGTTTAATTTCTAGAGATGGATGTAACCTATCCTCTGCAACTACAGGTAACTGTTCCTGCAACACCTTACAGTTGTTTGTATTTTCGTTTGAACTTATTACTAAGTCTAATGTTTTACCTTGAAAATTTTTTATATTATTATAGAGAATAAATAAATTGAAACCAAGAAAATCAATTAGAACATTCATTTTAGAGCTAGCATTATCATAATCTATGTTATCAATCCCTTTAATTTCTGGTAGATTAAAATCTCCGAAAATAAATGTATTTTTGACATCTTTTACATGAAGTTGTAAAAATTCTAAACACGATTTATAATCATTTAAATTTGCACTAGGAGGGATATATATGAAAGAATATGAAAGAACAATGATTAAATAATAAAGAATAACAAGAAAGATAGGCATTCAATTTTGAAATTGTAAAGTTTGAGAACCAGAAAGTATAAATAAACATCATAGGAAAAGCTTTTATACCCACAGTTCTAATAAAAACATCTATTATTACACTATAAGTTGATAAAAATGTATTGAACTTTGTATTTATTTTTCCACAGTTACTGCTTTGAAAAATATGCGTATAAAGGTAACAGTTATTACTGAATTCTCACATATATTCATTTAATAAGAGAATAATAAGATCTGCTGACCTTCTGCGTTAGTAATGCTGCTTTTTTTCAAGCATATAAGTCATGTTAAGGACATTCGTAACACATTAATTAAAAAAAAACTTTTCCGGTACCTTATATACAAGGAATTTTAAAAATCATCAAATAACAAAATATTCTTAGAATAGTCCAAAGAACAACCCTTTGAATTTTATGCATGTTTAAAAAACACCCTGAATAATGGTCGTAACATTAAATATATTAAATAGACTTTTTACCTTTGAAGCTTTTCTTAATTTTATTGAAGAAAATCTTATTATTTTCGAAAAATAATATATTTTACCACATGTAGTTATTATTGTTAAAAACTTTTATATCTCTTTTGAAGTTATCATCTATTGATATTCACTAATTAAGTAATGCTGACACGATTATTAATAAAAATACAATTTTAGTTTAATTACATTTGGAAGTGTAGCAAATTAATCGGTATTACAAAAACGTTAAATATACGTTTTCAATTATTTGATAACCTCGTAGATACTAATAAGCGAATTAACATTAAAACCGCTCTGATTAACTTATTCAGTTTCATTACCACTTTTTATTTTTATTTCCTTCTGTCAGTAACGTTACATATTTATTTACTAGTATATATAACTTATCAATAATAGTATAATAACAAAACCCAACCTCATAAATTACTCTATTTTTATGACGTTAACAATTAAAAACTAGTTAAAGTTGCATTCTAATTGTTTAACATTGAAATATATTTGCAATATCGGGTTTCCGTTTTAATTTTAAATGAGTCATCAGTTATTGTGAAAATGCATGCATAATATGAACTGTTCTATTTGTTTAATATGATCTATTTTAGATATAATTAATTATTAAAACACTTTGATGTTTAAAGATTTATTCGGATTGTAACATAACATTTGATACAACTTACAATACAGAACACCATGTCACAGTTTATAGCTAAAGAATCAGTTCGCTCACTCTGCGTCGGCACTTTTGATCTCAATGTTCCAGTTTATACATTGCGCAACTGGGATTTGTATCCCTGGCGCATACAGAATCAAATCATAATAGCCCAAGAGTCCACTATAAATTTTTACCGCCATCTGATAATGAAATAAAATATACCCCAAAAGCTTGTAAAAACATTGTACTTTACCGAATGACACCTGTGACAATCCCAATCCTGAGCAAAGTGTTTAAAAATAGTATATTATGCAACGATCATGTAATGATGGTTATTAATACACGAGCATTAACCGGGATACGAAACGAGCCAAAGGCGAGTTTCGTATGGTTTATGCGAGTGTTTTAATAACCATTACATGAGAGTTGCATACGCTATTTTTTCTACACCCGATAAATAATCAAGACCTATAAATATTCTATTTATATTGGTATTGAACACAATAACAGTAATTACTCGTATTTCTATAAAAAAATCTACAAAATTGTAATTAATGGTATTACCTTGGGTATTGGTATTACCACAGATTTTTGGGGCAAAATATTTTGTACTGCATTTTCTCCTTTCTCCTATATGTGTGGAGGAGTCTTCTATATCGCTGATATCAGACATTTTAATATTATAATTATCGAAGTTTAGCTATCTACGAAAATTTAATACGTTTTGACAACTAAAACAATTACATAGGAATTTAGGACAAACGTCAAACATCATGCTTGATTGAAAAATTGTAGGTTTCTATTGATTAAAAATCTGTATCATAATGAAAAATCTGTATCATAATGGGTATCATTATGAAACGGATTATGGGCATATAAGTGCATTATTATAATACGGGTGTAGAAAAAAAATATTTTATATTAAAAAAAATCACATAAGGCATGACAGCGCTAATTTTGTTTGCCCTTAAAGATTTCCAGAAAATAATATTTAAATATATCTTGATGTATATCGTTAAAGGGAAACATTTTCTCTTAACATGGCACAAAAACATCTATTCACCATTAGTAGGTAAAAATCATTAAAAATATGAATTAATTTAAGAATTTATTTGTATGCCTATTATTGTGATTCATTTTTACAGGTTGTCATAGAAACGACAAAAAAACTACTATGATTATGGTTTAAAAGAATTGTCTAACAAGAGTTTACAATTATTATTAACTATCTCTGCCAAAGTTAGGTAAAAATATTAATAATTCAAATGTTACACAGATTTTTGGTATCACAATTTATTTTAACTAAACTTTAACAACAATTATACAACTGATACAATAACTTCACTGTATTTGGCTATCTCTTGCCAAGTAGGTGTAACTTTATTTTTGAGCCATTCTCGAAAAATTTTCAAATCATTGTCTTTCTTCTGCCCCTTCCTCAGGCTTTCAAGGGTGATTTCTTCTTCGGAGCAGGTTTAAAAGCTAGGTTCACAATGAATTAGGATTGTAATTTTCAGAGAAAACACAATTATCGCTGTCATGTCTTATGTAATTTTTTTAATATAAAATAATTTTTTTTAACCACTTTGCTCTGGATTACAGATTGGCACAGGAGCAATTTGGTAAAGTACAATGTTGTTACATGTCTTTGGAGCATATTTCATTTTGTTATCACTTATCAGATGGCGGTCGTAATTTGCAGTGGGCTCTCTTACTATTACCAATTAATCATTCCAACGACCTGTCAAACAATAGCTGTCAGTGAGAAGGTCTGGTATATCTAAGGGGGTAGAGACATAGTCTTGCATCTTGAACGTTTTTTTTATTCGAAATAATAGTCACAAAGCCTGCCAATTTATGAAAAAATGTATCTTATTTTTATTGTGTTTGACATAAAATATTTAAATGTAATCCATTATTCATGATTTTACGTATTGTAAACAGAATACATCGTATGTCGCAACCCTTGGATATATCAAATCTTCCCACTGGCAGTTCATTTGTGACAACCACCTATATTCAAACAGCAGTCTTCTGCGCATCCTGAATTTGTATCCCTGGAGTGGATGTTATTTTGGAACATCCAATTAGGCATTCCAAACAAATGAATTACCAGTGGGCAGGTTTGGTATATCTAAGGGTGGCGACATATGGTGTGTTCTATCTACTTTACGTAAAATCATGAATAACGGATTACATTTAAATATTTTATGTCAAACACAATAAAAATAATATTTAAAAAACCCACCTATACATTTCTTCATAAATTGGCAGGCTTGGCGAGTACTACTTCGAATAAAAATATCGTCCAAGTTGCAAGACTATGTCGCTACCCCCCTTAAATATACAAGAATTTCCCACTGGCACCTATTGTTTGACAGGTCGTTGGAATGCCTAATTGGTCCGAGTGAGCGAACTGATTCTTTTAAGCTATAAACTGTGACCATGTCTTATAAGTGACAAAATAAGACACTTGACATGATTTTTGACACTTGACATATGGTTAGGGTGCTTTTACATAATATTCAAACACTAACAACGAAAAATTCTAAAATAATAAGGCCCCTGTGTCAAAAATCGCGGTTTTCAAATATTAATACGCCTGTGTGTGAAACAAGAGTGGTAGAATCATCAATATCCAATATGTCTATATTAAAATCTCCTACACATATAATATAATCAAAATTTAAAAAATGTTGGAAAACAGAGTTTTAACTTGATCCAAAAACAATAAATTATTATCTCTTGGTTGCCTATATACAGTACCTACTGCTATTATTAAATCCACCACACAAACTTTAATCCATAAATATTCTGTAACATCATTACATTCAGAAATGATTAAATTACATCTAGTTATCTTAGTTGCTCTCTTATATACATACCAACACCTCCGCCTCTGGTTAGACTATCTTGTCTAATAAATTTATAATCATTTAAATGTACCAAATTACTGTCTATTTCTGGTTATGTAGAAAGCTTCTTGTGTAAAAAATATTATTATATGAAACTGTTTTTAGTTTTTATTGTAAATTTATTCATTTTCACAATTTGTCACACTTGACAAATTAAAAATAATATATTTTTTAGATACCTTTTATTGGAAAATAAAACAAGTAAACGAAAATGTTTATTTTATAAGACTAGTCCTATCACAATATACACCATTACTCAGATACAAACTAAAATAAAGATATTATAATGCTTGGCATTCTAAATTATATTCTTCGCAATTTCACAGATCCCAGGGCCGACTAGAGGGGGGGGGGGTAGCCGCGACTAATTCCCGGGGCCCGGGCTTAAAGGGGGGCCCGGCAACAGGTTTTTTTGTTCTGCATGAGAAATTCGACACAAGATGAGAGAGAGAAGTTAAGTTTACATTTAAATTAAAATTAAATACAAATAGAGGAAAAGTTTTTTGATGTGAGGATTTTTTTTTTAGAAGAAGAAGTAATTGAAGTAGTGAGAATAGTTTTTTGATGTGAGGACCTTTTTTTTAGAAGAAGAAGTAATTGAAGTAGGGAGAATAGTTTTTGATGTGAGGACTTTTTTTTTTTTTTTTTTAGAAAATTCTATTTCAGTCGAACAGGAACTAAGATTTTTTTGCCACGGGGCCCGATCTAGAGAATTGTCCTGGGGCCCGACCTGACTCTCGGCGGTCCTGCAGATCACTTAATAGGTTTTACCTTCAATTGTAATTATATAGGTATGATGTAAATACCTGTAACATTCAATCGCAATTGACGCCTGTGAACTCCTCATTCAAAATGGCTACCAAGGATGCGCATACAAAATGTGCCTTCTTATCTCCACCTTTAGAAGATTTTACTCTGCTTTATCGTAGCTCTGATGTCGAGTACAGTAGAAGCAATGAGTTGGATTGGAAACTAATAAAAATGTGGAGTTGTAGAGACTTAAAAAATGAAGCGAAGTCTTCTAAATGCTGTCCGAAATCAGAGGATTAAACTTCGGATAACATTTTTCCAGGTTCATCGTCTCAGAACTTCATTCACTGCGTCCATCCAATTACTCATCTCTTTTTGACTTGGTTTTCCTTCTTGACTCTATTGCTAATCGATATATCCTTTCTTTAGTTAGTCGTTTCTTTGCTATTGTAATACATAATTGTATCTCTTTTACTTATACAGTTCCATCAGTTGTTTTTATTTTCTCCACAAGTCTCCTCACTTTATGCAGTATATATATTCTTATTAATAATTTTCTTTCTCAAACTTCCTAATTACGAATTTTCAAATTTTTTTGTCGGGATCTACAGCCAATCTGATTTTAAAACTTGAGGTCGATGTCTATGTTAAGGTGATTTTAAAATCTATGACACAATTCAGTAAAATCAATATTTTATTGGGCAAGTTTCAGTCGAATGAACTTAACCTCATTCAGCTTGAATGATTAACATAATTCAAGATTATATTAAACAAATATATTCAATATTTACAAATGTTTACAAACATATATTTAGTAGGCTCAATTCCGCAGAACAAAAAAATGGAGAAATTTTTGCTCCAGTTTCGTATTCGAAACAAACAATGTACCCGTATAAGATTATAGGTATGTATTGTTTGTACAAGAGAGCAAAATACGTACGAAGCAAGTATATCTATTACCAGGTGTACCTATTAGTATTGGTATGCCGTATCTGTAAATGTTAACTGGCTGAAAGTGAAAGTTCATTCTTATACAATAGTAAATTAGTAGGTTTCGATCGATTTTCTATAAAAGATGGGTACCTACATGAAGATTACTAGCATTAGAAGATATTTATTTATTTGAAAATTGTTTTCTACTAATTTAGTTGTCTCATTTTTGAAGAAACTATTGAATATGGACGTATCTACAAGAAGAGCACATCGTAGAATTAATGGAGAAAAATGAAACATAAGAATAATTGAACAAGATAATTAATAGTGATTACAGGCCAGTTAATAAAGATATTTTATTTTGAAAATTGCACATTAATTAAAAAAAGTTTTCAAACTTTGTAATAATAATTGGTCAACAGTGTATAAACTAGTACCTAGGAGAGAAAACAGTCAATATCCTAAATCGAGCCGAGAATAAGAAATTAACTCAATGCGTTTATTCAATTTTTCCCCCTAGTTTAAAAACAGATTATAACTATATAAACAAACCTAACTTAAACTAACAGCCAAGTCCTTAGTCAGTACCGTAGAATTTGAACACTTTCCATTGTCTTCATGCGATATCAGGCTCAATTCATACTTCCTGAAGAGAACTTTCACCTCTCTCCATTTTTTTTGGGATAGGGTATATCTTAGATCCAATAATGTGATTATGTATCACAGCTGTAGTATGAGTTCATCCAGGCCCCACGGAAGTAGAGCTGGAGAGATTTTTTTCTTCTCCTGGGCTCGTCTGACTATGTTTCCGAATAACACTGAAGCCTATTGGCTTATTGTGTTTTACCCCATGTTAGTTCATAGCACCTACTCTGTCACCTTTGTACCTTGTACAAGTTTGTACAGATCCTTGGATGAGTGGGTTCTATAAGTTGTTGGATTAACCTGGGGTTGTCCAAAAAGTGCCCGTCTTTTACGATCTAGAGCTTCGCATTCGCACAGTATGTGTTTGGCCGTTTCTGGTTTCTTGTGATATAGTCGGTACATGAGTTCCCCATTGTACATGCCAATTTTGTTCAAGTGTCTCTTTACTGGAGCGTGCCCAGTCGTGAACCCTGTTATCACTTTCAACTGGTTCCTATTCATAAAGAGTAGTTCTCCAGTTCTTTTGGGACATGGTCTGCCTATGAAGGCTGTTCCATGTCCCTGTTTTGGGATGCTTCCCCAATAGTTAATATGTTGTTCCCGAATCCAGTCGTTTATGAAACCCCAGACTGTACTTTTTGGTACTCCTGGGTTTGTGTCTAGTTGCGGTGTTTCTTCTGACCCTCTTTTTGCAAGTTCGTCAGCCTTTTCGTTGCTTTCGATCCCTTGGTGGCCTGGCACCCAAAATAGTTCTACTCTATTTCGGTCTGCCAGTGTTCTTAGTTCTTCGATGCATTCCCATACCAGCCTCGACGTAACTTTCTGACTCGATATGGCCTTAAGTGCCGCTTGGCTGTCTGACATTATTTGAATATGCTGATTTTCGACAGCTCTTTCATTGTTCGTTTTTGCACATTGAAAAATTGCGTATACCTCGGCCTAAAATACCGATGAATAGCACAGCTACGGTTAGTATCAGGGTTTTTGGAGAATACTCTCGCTCCAGTGCGGTCTTAGACCCGTCTGTATACCAGGTTTGTTCCTGTCGTTGGGAATTGCGCTCCCTTATGGTGATCTCCGCTCTTTCTTGTATTAAAACCTCAAATGGAGTATTAAAAGAGTACCTCTTGGTTATGTGGTCTGATCTCATGTCTAGCACGTCTCCTGTCACTAACCTTGATATACTTATGTGACCTGGCCTAATGTCCAGATTTCCCAGTGTATTCTCTAATCTGTAAGCACCTAATCTTGCTTCCCTTTGTATCACATAGTGAAGAGGTGGGAGTCCTATTAGTGCAGCTGTCTTTATACCTTGCTTAGCCTCGTTATTGCTTTCCTTTGCTGTGTCTATGGCCACCACACCAAAGCTGCGTATGTTATTATCGGTCTCACCACCATGCTATAAAGCCAGTATACCATGTCTCATTTTAACCCCCATTTTTTTTTCCAAAGGATCGCTTTTCCATCATTAACGAGGTCTCCTTGTGGTTTTTTCTGGAGAGATACCGTCAGCTCCTTTCGATTTAAATGGGGCGAAGCTATGATTATACATATAGGACGCATTCATTTTTAACCTAATCTAACCTATATAATTTTACCTCTACGTTATAATGTTTCCAATTTAGTGAGGTCTGCGACAAGGTAATTAGTTTGTTTATTAATAACTTATTCGTTGTATTGAGGTAAAAATCCATAGTTCGTTATATAAATAGTGTTTTATTCTGTTTGTTTAATTACAAAAAAGAATATGAGAAACGTTTTCCAATTTAAACACAATTGAAATTTTTTCATAAATTATTATTTACCCGATTGAGTAAGTATGTCAAAGGGCAACGTACAATTCACATGCTTGTTATAGGGTAGTATAGAGGTCGGCAGTTGGGGTTAAAATTAATTAAAAATTCATTCATGAATTTTCAGGTTAACAGAGTTGGACTTTTTTGTGTTAATTTCCATAAGTTTTTACTCTTATCAGTTTTAAATTAAGTATAATTATTTTACTAATTGTTTCCTAAAAAAACTTAAAAAAAGTGATTAAAAATAATGTTATACCAGAGGTTATTAAAATGTATATGTCGTTATCAAATAATTATAATAATAACGGTAGTTAACATTGACTTATAGTTGGAGTCTTGACTGATTACACTGATACTTGTAAAAGTTAATTGTTTGTGAATGAATTGTTGGTTGATAATTAAGTGTTGTGTAGTGATATAACTGTGTTCCAGCAGCTTGAAAGTACCAAAGGTTTCAGAATGATCTTTTTTTATTTACTCAGCATATTTTGATATTAGCTTTTAAAAAAATCAATAGTTACTCCATTACATAAAAAGAGAGATGTAACAAACATCAGCAATTACCGACCCATATCGTTAATTACCCACTTCTCAAAAGTTTTTGAAAAATTAAAAATAGATTAGCTACATACCTAAACAAATATGAAATACTCTCAAAACAACAGTTTGGTTTTAGAGAAAAAACATCCACACAAGACGCCGTTATTGCCTTAATTTCAGAAGTAAGTAAATCACTTAATGAAAGCAAGCCTTGTTTGTGTATATTTCTGGATCTTTCAAAAGCGTTTGACACGGTTAGTCATCATCTTCTCCTGCAGTGCTTGGAAGATATTGGTACACGAAATAATAATTTAAATTTTTTTAAAAGTTACCTTACCAATAGACAACAGACTGTGAGAATCGATGATGTACTTAGCAGTGCAGGAGTTGTTGAATATGGGGTACCGCGAGGATGCGTACTTGGTCCCTTTTTGTTCAACATATATATTAATGACTTGTTTTCTTTGAAATCTAGTGGAACCGTTATTGGCTTCGCATATGATACTGCTATATTCTATAGGGCAGATAATTGGAAAGAACTAAAAGCGGAAGCGGAGATAGACCTTTTAGAAATAAAAAAATGGTTGGACTACAAACTGCTAAGTGTTAATATAAGCAAAACTAATTACTTTCCTTTCAGCTGTTATTCCTCTGGTGGTCCTCCTTTCAATTGTGTCAATATCACCAGCTTGCTTCCCATATTACCTAAAAAAAAAATAAAATATTTAGGTGTAATTATCGATAGCAATATGAAATGGGACATGCACATATCTTATGTAACAAGTAAATTACGAAGTGTATTATTTAAAATTATTTTTATCCAAAAACTCGAGGTATCCATCAGATGCATTATATGCTGAAATAAAAATAATGGACATAAGGCAATTATACTATTTGTGTTCGTGTGTTAGATATCACCTTAATAAACAACAAGCAACACTTCCATCTCACCAATATAACACTCGCCATAAAAACCACTTCCATTTATGAACAAATCTGTTTATAGCACCAAAACTATACAACGCTATACCAGAAACTTTAAAAACTATTAGAAGTATTTGTGGCTTCAAAAGACATCTAAAACACTTTATTATTGATACTAATAGGTTTATTATTAATAATCTTTTTAAAAACTAAATAATTATTAAAAATATTGATAATAATTTAGTGTTACGTTGTCTTTTTTTTCTTTTTTTTAAATAATTATTAGATTTGTATATGTATTTGTAAATTTTACTATTGTTTATATATGTGTACATTCTGTTGTAAATTTTATATGGTTGTAAATTGTAAGATTTATTTCATATTATTTATATATTTTGTATTTTAACCGAAACAAGTGTCTAGGCACTTATCGGCATTTTTGGCTTTATTTTAATATTTGTTTGTTTGTTTGTTTGTTTGTTTGTTTGTTTGTTTGTTTGTTTGTTTGTTTGTTTGTTTGTTTGTTTGTTTGTTTGTTTGTTTGTTTGTTTGTTTGTTTGTTTGTTTGTTTGTTTGTTTGTTTGTTTGTTTGTTTGTTTGTTTGTTTGTTTGTTTGTTTGTTTGTTTGTTTGTTTGTTTGTTTACATGTTTAGCCTGTATCAACTAGCTGAATACTTATTTACAATCATAGGTTATATAAACAAATATTTTATTACGTAAATAATATTTCATTAATATAACGTAATTTTTTTTACGCACATCAATCAATTTTGATTTGATTCGAATACAAAAAATCGATTGGATTTAGGATTATTAATTCGTTGAAGTGATGAATCGTCATGCAAAAGCCATTTTGAGGCCCCTTTAGGTTGAAGCTCTGGGGTAAATTGCTCTAGTTGCCCCCTCGGCAACAAAAGATAAAGACCAAAATGATTCCGTAAGCGTTTCTTTTTGATAAATTGGGAATTGATCACTAAAAAAGGATATGGAATATGACTATGCTGTGGTAAAAGATAATTTGTACCAAAGAAAATTTAAGAAAAAAAAAATGCATTACTCTGTTAATAAAATAATTAATAGCGAAAACATTCTTGGAAAATATGTAAATCTGACCACTTCACGGTCAACAATTATCCGCAGTCATCTCAATTCCGATACAGACCTACCTACAAAACGGAATTCCCTACAATCAGCGAGTGTGTAAAATTTGTCGTTTATTTAATGTAGGTATTAGTCATTCTGTACTCCTCTGTAGTGGAAGTTTCTTTTTACAGTCTGACCTCAAGAGATCGATTCTTTCAGTCCAGTCGGTTGTGTTCAGGTTGCGTGGTTCACCAACAAGTGTTCTTGTTTTCTGAAAGTGCAAAAAAAGTAAGTGCCTAAGGCCGGTGACTGTGTATTCTGCGGATAAATAATGACGCCACGGTCTATTCAATCTACTAATTGAAGAAAAATTGTTTAATATAAAGTGGCAGCGTTAATTTGAAACAAATTAAATGTCTGAAATGTCGAAACTTTTAAAATTTGGCGCTACTAATAAGGTTTGTTGATAAATAATGATACCACGATCTATTCAATCTACTAATTAAAGAAAATTGTTTAAAATAAAGTGGCAGCTTTAATTTGAAACAAATTTAAGTTTCTAAAAGTAGAAATTTGGCGTTACAAATAAAGTGGCAAAAAAAGTAAAACTTTTCGGCCTAATACGAAAAATATTTACATTAACAATACAGTGATTATTCTGACAGAGTTTTCTGTTCAATTTGTAAATGTAACAGTGTTGTTTTTTACGATTTTTTTGTTTATAACGAGTGTCCGCGTGATAACTTCGGATGGCTTGATTGCCGGTAAAATTTTAGTAGGAATTTTTATACATATTAACGTAGTAAATAAAATATTATTCTAAAGTAGGTATCTCAAAATAACCTATATAACTTGTAACTGTTTTTATGGATATACCCAGTTCTTTCAGACGATCTTAAAATAATTTCAAATATATAAATTTGTTGTTAATATATTATTAATAAGTAAATGTTTTTATTCTAAATTAAGATATTTTTTCGTGTCCTATTGTAATTTTAAATATGACATTTCCAAAGTAAAGTTTGTTTCAATGTATTTAAATTTAAATTTTGATCACAAGTTGCTTAAAAGGTTTTTGAGATGATCTAGTATTGAATCGATAAAAAAAAATCCTCAAAAAATTAATTCCTGTAAAGAATTAAACGATTATTGGTAAACCAATAATAACAATTTGTCTTAATATACCTGTTCCTTTTTTTGGCAAGCTAGAGTCTCAGATATAGCTGCCTTAATTGGAAATTAACGAAGATAAACTTTATTATTATTATTAGCAATTCTAGCAATTTTTGGTCCTTCGAGCCGGATTACCAACAAATCAGAAAAACTTAATTATTGGGTAGTTTTTCGAATAAAGCTTCAAAAGCATTACCAGTATTTCAACAATTTATTACACCGTTTAGAAATATTGACTGTATTGTGCAATTGTAGTATCATAATATGTATTATTTTTCAATTAGTTATATTTTTCTATCATTGTAAGGTTCAATTTCAACTTTCGACGATTATTTTTCATTCGATATATTGGGATTGTAATAATTTGCTATTCTTTATAATAGTTTGTCCATCATCTAAAAGAGAAAATGCAATAATCAAATTTTTATAATTGAAAACATATACAAGGAATTACAAAAACTAAACTATGTTTTTTTTTTAAGTTGATATGATATACTTTTGAAAATATCAAAAAATGTTATTTAGAAAAATTGTATACAAGCGCAATCCATTCGTAATATTTGGAAAAACTTTTTGATATTTTCAAAAATAAAGGCACACGAACAAAAATTATAGTTTTGATTTTGTAATTATCTGTAAATATTTTGAAAATATGTAAACATAGTGTTAGACAGGAGTTTAAATCAAATTACATTGTGAATTTAGTTATAATTAACGCTTTTTAACATTTCATCTAAGAATCTCGCTAAACTGTTGTGTTTAGGGATAGGCAATATTTAACTCAAACGAACGTGTAGTGATATTAACTACAGGGTGTTACATTTAAAAAAATGAAGAAAATCATGTATCTGAGTTTTGACTCACCCTGTACACGTCTGTTGCGCTAGTAAAAATTAGTATATTCTTATAAAAGTAGACTATCATTAAAAATGATTCATCAAAAAATTTTGATGTTCGATTGTTTATATACAGAGGGTTGAACCTAGTACGATTTTCATATAAAATTGGTTTAAACTTTCAAAATACCCAGTATAACCTCATACATGTTGGTATTTTCTTGAAGAGCAAAGTCAGGGGAATTCAAATTTACAATTAAATACAGGTTGGTCCATTTAAAAAAACATAGGTTTGGTCAATTTTGAAGTTATAGATCACTCTGTATAATCGAAAATAAATTTGAAATGTGCAGATTAATATTATCTACAACTCTTGTAAGTAACATTGTTTGATATTTTCTATAATATAGGATATATAGAACTTCCACACACTATTGGGACACCCTGTATTTGTGAATACTTCTGTGAATATTTTTGTAAATATTTTTGTTAATATTATTGTGAATATTTTTGTGAATATTTTTGTGAATATTTTTGTGAATAAATGTATTTATTATATTATTATTTTTCAAATCGATAAAACGTTTTATATCAATTGTCACAAGTAAAATTAAAACTGTTAATATTTCTTTTAAACTGCAAAACTGCCAGATGATCAGTTTTCAAAGATTGAATTTCCTTAACAGGCTTTCTTAAATTACCTACTAATATTACTGTATTTTTACTGCATTGTTTACATTTGTAATGATGATACAATTCCATTAGAACATTTTTTAAAAATACTTAATAAACAAAATAATATATACTGTTCTGCCACCCCTAGATGCCCAATGAATTACTGCAGCTCGGATCACACTTAATGTTGTGTATACTCAATTTTGTAACCTCTAAACAGTTTCATAATGTGTTAATACCAATTCTTGCGTTGGAAGCGGTCGTAGTGGGCTTCTTCTTAGAAAAAAATAATGTAATAAATAATGTTTTAGGAATTGCCTGATTTTGCATTCGATACAACAAATTGCAGCACCATATAAAATTATGTAAATTATCAAAAATCAAATTACATAAAAATTAGCATTGGTGATATCACCGGAAAGATTAAATTTAGATATGAAAAATTGTTTATAATAATCTAATGCGTGAGTGCAGTTCAACTGAAACGTCATTGAACACTAGACACGAGTAGAATTTATAAATATACAAATTAAAAAGACATTAAAAAATTCCCAATATATTTAAATACCGATGACCAAATTTATAATAAGATTCTAGGTTGTCATGGATGGTAATATGATCATCAAAACAACAGGCCAATTATCATGTTCTGCATTTTTATTAAATTATTTTTATTTAAGAAAAATTAATCTCAAATTTAAGCCCATTTTTCTTGATATCGACTGCCAGTGTTCAGTCTGACCTCATGGTTGTTGTTGTTGTAAGGGTGGGCTAACGTATTAATTTTTTTGTGAAGACTGACCTGGATTTCGTCTCTTATTTTTATTTTACAAATACATACGCCTGTATTATTTTAACAATCATAATTTTTTTTTGTAAATTATATCTAAATGGTGTTCTACATTGAATGCTGTTTTTCCCATTCAACTCGACCCAGTAATAATGGCGGTATAAGCTGAAATCCTTTTGGCAATCGTATGTTTTTTCAATGTAAGAACAGAGTATCCTTGTGCATTAGAATGGCGTCTGCAGACCAAAAGTTAATTGAAACTATTTGCGTAATTATACCGTATATCGTACTATTTTTTTTTATAGTAGATAAAGGTCCAACTTAGTTTTCAAATACAATTATCACGGTTCTAATTATTTATACCATACCAAATACAATACTAATATATACTTTTTTTTTCCAGAAGTACAGTATGCGACTCTATTACCTTCTCTTCCTTCTCTCATCGACGCAAGCACTGCAAAATGGCGCTCCAACGTCGGCTTGCGACTCACTCAGACCTTTCCACGGTGGAGGAATCCCACCCCAAACCGATATATCCCCCTACACTGTTTTCGCCAAACAAACGGGAGATGTAGTCCAGGTATCTCTAGGATCCTCGCTTGGAGTTCCATTTCAAGGTTTCGTAATCCAAGGAAGGACCCCGAATGGACAGGTGATCGGTACTTTTCAACTACCCGGTGGCACTTCTGGTCATACCATCGACTGCAGCGGGGCTGCAGATACTGTGACTCATACTAATCCAGATGAGAAGGATTTATTAATTCTGATTTGGGTTCCTCCAGTGGGATATGAAGGAACTGTTATTTTTAAGTAAGTTTTGTTAGAATACTTCTATTATCTTTCTGGTCTGTCGATATTTCTGCTAACTACTCTATCCGCCAGCTTTCCACTCTTTTTGCAAATAAAACATAGTCATTGTATAGAGAAATATTACCGCACTCTCTCTAACTGCCATTAAACAAAAGTTCTTTATCAGTATTTGGAATTGGGACAGCATTTATAACAAAATAACTATAAATAAATGTATAAACATTTCAATTTCAGTGCGACAGTAGTCCAACACTACAACACCTTCTGGGTCGGCATCCAATCGCCAAGAATTCAAATTCAAAAAAGATCAATCCGCCAAGACGCCTTCTACAGTGGTTGTGGTGTTACGAAATATTGTTATGGTGATCCAATTGACTGTGTTAACACGCAAAACTGTAGAGTCGCTGTAGCTATAACTTCAGTAGGCGAAGCTTTTGATTTCGAACTCAAAGCCAACGGCAATCCTGTTTGGGCGGGAGTAGGATTGTCTGATGATAGTAGGATGGGAGATGACTCGGTAGTGGAGTGTGTTAAGGATAATAGTGGAAGGATCGATGCGTTTATGTCTTGGACTGGAGTCAATCCTTACAGAGCGACTAGACTTGAAGATGTAAGTAATATAAAAATGATACTTTTCATTATTTGGTTTTAGTAGTCATATAGATTTTTTATGTAAAAAAGGAGAAGCATCTGGTAGTGTTTCACTACTGTTATTTGCTTAATGAAGAAGATTTTAATAGATAAAATTGTACAGTTAGTGAATTATTAACGGGAAAGGGAACTGGTTCATTAATCAAGGACTAATTGGTTATTCTATGTATTTGAGTCCAAAACAGGACACTTTAAAGGTTGAACTAGAAATATGAGGTCAGATCATTAAACGATAAAAAAATATTTGACTTTTATCTTAGACAAAAAGTTTTTAGACCATAGGGCTATGGCGTCATTATATGTTTAGAGAAGAATCTTTAACAAGGCCTGCATGGAGGTTTATCCCAATTGTCACTTTCTGGATTTATTCGACTTTGACTAACAGAAACGTCAGCACAACTAGCAAATAGTAGTAATTTTATTAAAAAGATTAATCACAGAAATAATTTCACCAATGTAGGAAGAAGACAATGAGCTAAATATTTCTTATTCTAATAACTATATAATTGACTCTTTTACACTCCCATAGTCTTCTAATGAGCTTTATTTTCGTTATTTCTTCTTTTATCAGAATCGTAATGACTTTTATGTATTCGTTATAATTGCAATATCAGTTTTTATTTAAAATCCTTGTTGATGATGTTAAAAATCTGCTGGAACTACTTATGATATTTGTTTAACATTTGTAGCCCAAACATGGAATTAATCTGTTGAATAGCAGCATAAATGGAGACGAACTTTATTGCAAAGTCAGGAGGGATACCGTTACGAATGTTAAAGGAAATATATTTGATTTAAGAAGAAACTCTTTTCACGTCTTGGTTGCCTCTGGATCCTCATTGAAAGGTAAGAAAAAGGTCCGTTTAATATATTTGCACGTTTTCATGACATATAGCTTTATTACTAAGCTTAATAATGATTTTTTACCTGTTTATTAGATATATTCTATTTTTGAACTATTAAACATGCCTGCAAATTTTTTTTTATGTTTACTCAATAAACATCATGGCGTATTATTGAAAATAATTGTTATCCACTGAAATACAATGTATTTATATTAATTAAAGAACATTAGTCATGTTGAGCATTGATTTTTTTTTATATTCTCACGATAGCTATCTTAAAAACAAAAGGCAAGGTCAGTGTTAAATTTACATACATGGGCACGAGGTCTGTATCAAAAATAAACTAGTAAAAAAAGTGTAGTACGGTAGATCTATGCGAAAAATAGGTTATAGGTAGAACTACGGTAGTGCTCGGTTAATCTCTCATAAGCTTTTTTCCAATTAATAAATCCTGTAGTATACAATGCCCTCTGAATTTGCTACCCGGGGCACAGGGTCCAGCTTGCCCCCCCCCCTAGATCCGGGGTTGGAACTACCACAAAGACTAGATTTAATTTTTTTAATTCCGAGTTGATATCGTAGTAGATTCTGAGTATTTGTCTTTGTATTTTCTGATCAAAACAGAGTAATGCTAATGCCAAATTTCTCATGTTTCCAGAAATGTCGATTTTCTTTGACCAAATAAGGAGCTTAAGTCATCGCATCCAGTTAAGACATGGGCATCCCTTTTTACTAAGAACATGTATCGATTTATTATTACGTTATCACTGAACGTAGATGACTACAAACAAATATTTCTTATATTATGCTAAATGAAAAATACAAGAACATCGGTATTATCAGCATCCACATGATTTTCTTCTGCCAGTTATAATAATGATATCTTTCCAATATTTATACATAACTTATTTGACCAAAATCATTATTCAAATTTGTTAATCATACATTTTATCTCGTTAGGCAGTAATCTAATATAAAATTGACACTTAAGGAATCCTTATTTATATCTTGAAAATTTTTAATAAACATTGCTTTCATTTACAGCTGAAGGCGTCGGATTCCACGACCTCGCCCGTCTAGCCAGTCCAGACCCCCAGGTTCTATCCCCGAACTCCCAATCGCTGTTCGTCACTAGAGGGGAAACCGGTAGAACCGATACCACAACTCCTCCCTACTTCCAACCAGCGGCTCCAAAAGAGTCATCGACAGAATTCGACTCGTTCTACGAAGGTTGCGGTAATGTTAAATTATGCTTCGGATCACCGGAGGGCTGCATATCATCCAGGAACTGCAAGGCTGTAACCGCGGTTACAGTCACTGGAGAAATATACGACTTTGAGTTAAAGGCTAGTGGAAACGTTGCATGGGTTGGAGTTGGATTGTCCAATGATACTAAAATGGGTGATGATTCAGTTATTGAATGCGTCAAAGGTGGCAATGGAGTCCAGGCTTTCATGTCTTATACTGGGATTCAGCCTTATAGAGCTGTCAGATTAACTAATGTGAGTATGAATAATACTTTAAACTTTAAAAAACCGTATTTATTATTACATGTATGAATTTCTTGTAAGATATTACTATTATTTTTACTATTAGTATCCCTTAACACCAGTAGCAACGAATATATAGACTTAGGTCCTTTTGGCATTGCCATTGCGCATGATTTTCTTCTTCAATGTTATTCTATGTTGCGTCTCCTACATAGTATCATTTTTCTTGTTTCAATTGGACCAATAGCAACGAATATATCAGCACCTCAGAGGTAAGGTGTGTTAAGTCACCAAATCTACATTTGTTAGGAAAGGCATTTTAATTCTTTGCGGCCTAGTCGTCCCACTGTGAAATCACCTTTTTAAACATTTTTAGCTTGCTTTCTAGTCGCAATTTACGCAAACCACCGACACAAATGAGTAACAACTAGACAGGCTTCAACAAGAAATTCGCGAAGTATGTTTTAGTTAGTTTTTAGTTGCTGATGTGTGAGCATATAGAGTGGCGTTTTTGGCGATTTTGTTTACACGCCTTTTCAGTTTTTTGTGTTGAAATCTTTTTAAAAAATCAGATAAGATGTCAAGAGTTTATTAGTTTTTGATACATATTTACTGATTTTTTAAGGAAATGTCCATTTATATTTGAAATTCTAATACTTTTTTTATATTTTGATTGGTGGTTTCGTATAAAACCACTAGGGCTACTAGGGATAAAGAAACACTTTATTTTATTTTATATTTATTCAAAATGAGTCGAAAATTGAAGATCAATAAAATAAATAGTGATCAAGCTTATGCTTTATTATTCCTTCAGAAGGTCTGACGCACCTGATGTTGAATTTTGTGATGATGATGTAGATTGGTTGGAAGAAGATGGAGATTTAAAAGACTTGGAAGATGAAGATAGTGTAGAAGAGGAAGATGGTATAGAAGAGCAAGATCGTATAGAAGAAGAAGATCGTATAGAAGAAGGATCGTATAGAAGAGAAACAAGAACGAAGTGAACAGAACCGAAAAAAAGAAAAATTGAAACAATAGAGATAAAGTAGAGTCAGAGTATTAAAAGAGTTACAAAGAAGTTGCCTTTTTAACAAACCACTGGTCCAACAGTACCAGCAGATTTGGAGACTCCCGCAGATTTTTTTACATTTATTTCCACAGAAAAATTGAATTAGAGACTAACTTGTCTTCAACTTTAATCTATGTCACGTCTTCTTCAAAACGCTGCTTTTTCCGTTTGAATTACACTAATAATAGTTTAGATATAGACGTATGTACTTTTGGCTTTGCTACTGAGCGTGATTTTTTCTTCAAAGTTAATATACGTCAAATATTCTTCATATTTCCGTGTTACATGTAAATAGGACCAATATACACTTAGGTTCTTTTGACATTGTCACTGTGCATAATTTTTCTCTTCACTGTTAATTTATACCACGTCTCCTTCATAGCGCCGTTTATTCTATTTAATTCTGTGCAATAATATCACTGATTAGGTTGTATAATGAAGGTTCTATATAAATTTTTATAATGGTGCTTCTTATAAACCTCTCAAATTGTTCATATTAAGGATTTATTTGATTTTTTGGGACTATAAACATTTATATTTAATAATGTATTTCATTTTCAGCCTCAACTGGGCATTGGACTGCTAAACTCGAGTATAATAGACGATACGATTTACTGCAATGTCAGACGTAATGCAAGGACAAATGTTAATGGAGAATTTTTTAATTTAATTGAGAACTCTTACCATTTACTGGTAGCATCTGGATCAGAAGTTACCCGTAAGTATTTAATTCTTTCAACCGAAAACACAGTGGTTTTGTATTTCTTATATAATCATAAGTGATATTTGAGTCTCTATTTGATAATAGGTATATACACGAATGATTTTAATAATGAAAAATTGAAGAAAAAATGTTGTGACGATCATATCTTCTCGTTATTGTGAGCAGATATGTCTTGTTAATTTTTTCAATAGAATATGATTCTTCTGTATTTAATTTTCTATTATTATAGCTGGCAGCGTTGGCTTCCATGATGGGACATTTTTGGCAAGTGGCGTGAAACAAGCTTTGTCAGACACTTCTGAAGTTGCTGCAGCTTCTAAACTTTTGATTCATCTCCATGGCGCTTTCATGTTAACTGCTTGGATTGGTACCGCATCAGTGGGTATTTTACTGGCTAGGTACTACAGACAAACCTGGGTTGGCACGACCTTGATGGGAAAGGATCTTTGGTTTGCGGTAAGGTAATTTTCATAAATTGGGAGTAGATGGTAAATGAGAGTGTAAACGGAGCAGGTCAATGACATGCACATTTTGAACTTTCATTATCTAATGGTTAGTATGGAATAATCCACATAAACGTTTCTTAAGTAGGCATTGGAAAAATTCACTCATGTCGTAGCGTACAAATCTTTTTATTTATTATTATTATTTTTTATTTGGATTAAATGCATAATTATCATGGATATGATTCAAATCTCTATCTTTGTCTACGTAGGAAATATTTTATTTCTGGATTATTCTTTACAATAATAGGTGAACAATATACATTTCCTTTATCTAGATCTGAAACGTAGTTTCTTATTTTAGTGGCATAGATTCTTCATGGTTTTAACGTGGCTTTTCACCATGGCAGCCTTCGTGTTAATATTCGTGGAGCTTAAACAATGGTCTAACGAATCCAATCCACACGCCATTTTGGGAACTGTGACTACCATTTTATGTTTCTTCCAACCAATTGGAGCTTACTTCAGGCCGCATCCAGGAACTTCGAAAAGATCCATATTCAATTGGGGGCATTGGTTAGTTGGAAATGCTGCTCATATTATTGCTAGTAAGTTTTTAAAACGTTAGTTATCAGAGAATTGTACTAATAATCTATATTTATTTTAGTTGTTACCTTATTCTTTGCTGTCAGATTGACAAAAGCGCAGTTACCAGACGAAGTGGACTACATTTTAGTAGCCTATGTAGTGGTGCACGTTGTGACGCATCTGTTACTTTCGGTAAGTGAAATATTATATCAGAGTTTATTGTCAGTTATTGCTCTAACTAAGAATGGGCAACACAGGGAAATATATTCCGTTTTACTGTCTTAGATTCCTTTCTGTTTTTTTCATAGCGTACATCTTCTGTCCTTGCTAAGGAATCTTTGACTAACGTCTCTTCCAAATCGTCAGGATACTTACTGACTAGTTTATTGGCAAGATTTTTTAATTTGTTTGTACCTATAATGAAATTTTTGTAAAGCTTTTCATATGCACTTTTACGCCCGGCCAATTACACACTCAAAGTGTCTAGAATAAGGTAATAAAAATTTGTGCGAAAATTTTCTTGTCCAGAAGAAGGTGTTATTTCATTTACCCGTCACTCATCTGGCTGAATTCTTCTGGTTTTTTGCGACGAGTATCATAACGATAATAAACATAGTGCTTTGGCTTTTTCTTCATATTCAGAAAATTGTCTGTCTCTCATGTCTTGAAGAAATAGAGCCAGAAAACTATAGATCTGAACAACGAGATGATAAATCAGCTTGAGGTTCTGGAAGCTTCTTACTAACAGCATTAAAACGATCTAAAATTACATTCCAAACAATGACTAGGATTGCCGTTTCTAAATGCTGTAATTTTAGCTGCAATCCCGTAGCGTCAGATCGCGTAGTTGGTTTCTTATCTCTACTTTCGGCAATAAATTCCAGTGCATCAATTATTGCGGTAGACCAATCTTTTTCTAATGCGTTACATGCATTACGTCGAGCAGACCAACGAGTTTGAGAAAGACTTTTAACTGTTAAATTTGTACGCTGAACCAAGATCTCCCAACGATGTGTAGATATAGTAAAGAAATTGCATAGTTCTTGCAAAGTAGAAAAGAAGGTGACTGCTTCTGTTACCGATTCAACTGCACATGATCCTACCAAATTTGCTTAAGGATTAATTGTTTTGATTCGTGTCTGAAGGCCTGAATATATACCTGACATATTGCTTGGATTATTTTAAAAAAGCATCTTCAATATCTTTAGCTTTGTTTGGTAGACATTCTAGAAACGTTTCAACAATTTCACCTTTATCACGTACATATCTGATAATTATAGTAAGCTGATCGACATATATATGCAATATCAGGCGTAGAATCTACAATTATATCAAAATACTTAGCAGATTGCACTTCACTGGAAATTTGTTGTAGTACTTTATTCTGAATCAACAATATAATTTCTTCATAGATTGTTTTAGAAAAATGCAACATATTTCCACTACCAGGGTGCGCATTACAATGTTCAGATAAAAATGGATCAAATTCAGCAAGAATCTCTACTGTTCCCAAATTCCCATTATGTGGATCACCTATTCGTTCTGAATTTCCTCGAAATGGCAACCCTCTTATTGCTAGTGATTTTATTAGACGTTGATCAACACGCCCGTAAACTAATGCTCGAGTTTTAAAATGATTAACGTTAGTTTTGTGAAAATCAGAATTTTCATGAGCTTCGATACGTGCTCTTGAGTTTTTCCAGTCACGAAATCCTTCACCAGTAAAAGGATTCATTTCACCACTTTTACAAAATAATAAGCATGGAACACAAAATACAGATCCTTTAGTTTCTGAATAAATTAACCACTCACGGCGTTGAATCTCTCCGTTTTTTAAAGTACGCTGAAATAAACTTTTGGAACAATACCTCATTTAATCACTATTGTCATTTCTTGGTATAACGTTTATAGTTATGAAATCCCGTGTTTCTTCGAATTCCATAAAAAGGGATCAGTATTAAATTATTGAATATCAGTTGTTGACAGGATTTCTTCAGTATTTACTAGTTTAAAGTTAAATAATAATAATTATTGTGTTTGTCTTAGGTTATGTACTGCATGTCCGAAAAATCAGGAGACAGTAGGGTCTCGTCATTCCCCATGAAGGATTTGGGAGGATCAGGACGGAATTCTGCTTATAACGATAGAAGCATGGACTCCAGAGTAAGTAATATTAGTAAATGTATTTTATTCCAAATTTGGTTGTACCGTAAATTCAATGGAACACACCCTTTAAATATTAGGAATAATTTTTTTCTATAATGTGAACTACTTTTTGGTATTCAACAGATATTTGTTGGCTTAAGGTTTGTTATAAATTCTAGATTCTTAACTTTGTAAACATTAAATTTGACAGGTCAACATTTTTAATTTTATGTTAAACTTACCTTGAACTAAATAATAAAAAAAATGCTTGTCTGACTAATTTTTATAAAATATAATTACTCAAAGTTAACTCCATACTTGACACCTTTACGTTAATACCGATATTAATGTTAATATGTTTTATTTCAGTTTTCAACAGGAAGGAAATTCATTTTGGGAATATACATTGTGATAGTAGTGGTGCTAGTACTAGGACTTATCCTCATTACAGTTTTCGCACCGATTAAAGACAAGTGGCCATTTGCGACATCGAACTAATTAAAAAGACTTTCTTTATTATTAATAATAATAATTAATAGAAAAACCTGTACCCAGAGAAGACTAATAGAAACAGAAGGTGCCAGTTTATCAAAGATAGGTGGTTTGAAAACTATAAATTGGTGATGTCATGGAAAATTTTAATTTTTTTTTAAGAATAGTTTTGACGACTACCCTTGGTAATTTAGTTGAGATAGTAGTTTTTTAACTCAAGCAAAACTATTTTCAAGTTCTATTGATTTTTCTTCAAAGATTTTATTTATTCCAAAGTTCAAGTTGTAATTATTTAAAACAATTTTTAATAATGATACGCGTATATGATTTTATTTATTTTTTATATTATAGAAGGTAAAAAAAATAATCCAATTACCTGTGAATATAATTAAAATAATTTCAAAATCAAACCTTAGTACTTTTCACATTAATTGTAACTCATTAAAGAATAAGGTGTTTAAATTAATTCTAAATTTTTTAAATGAAAACAGTATAAATTTAGCAGCTATTTTCTATATTTTGTTGGGGGATTAATGTTGAAAGGATAGGATTAAATAAAAATGCGACAGTGACAGATCCGGTTAATACGCTGGATGTGGCAAAACTAAGTATGTTTTTTCTGTAATTTTTGAATTGTGGATTGGTTTGATTGAAACGTATTATATATTTACTGATTATATAATCTGTATTGTAGAAGAAAGTTTTCGTTTGAATTAAGGATAGGATTAATTGGAACATCTAGTAAAAAATATACTGCCGTTTATAAGATTTTTATTTAATCAATGTAAAAAGTTTAAATTAGACAGTATTTGCGCTATCGAGGCAGTATCCAGGAATTTTTATCAGTGACGTAAAAAATATTTCTGTATGTTGTCGCGTATATTTTTATTTATATCAAATGTAGGTCTTTTACTATTTGTTTTTATATATTTTTTTGTAAATAATGAAATGTTAATTTTTCGATTTTTAAACTTTTTGTACTTATGTAATGTTTTTACTTATGCCTTATTTTATTTTTTATTTAATAATAAATCTATGATTGTTAGTTGTTGAATGTTGACTGTGAATAAAGTTATTTTTAGAGATTTCGTGCCTTATTTTCCTCGAAATACTGTTGTATGTTGAAATTTTCTACTGTTTAAATGAGTTCTGAATAAAAAATATAATTATAAGCACCCCATGGTAAAAAACATGGTTACATTAGGAAGCGGAATAATAAATAAAAAAAATCATTACCTGAAAATTATGGCACAAGACAACTCAAAGTTCTAGCTTTGAATATTTTAATATTCAACTATTTAAACTACAATAAATTCTTCCCATCATATTCTCATTAAGACGGAACTCATATATTGCGTATTTACATTAAATTAATATGGCTTGGAATGTTCAAGTTACTTACATAATCAATATATTATATATTTCAAAATAGCTCGGTGTTTGTAGGCAACAAAATTCTGTATGAATAATTTTAGGTTATAAATTTCATATCATTTCTGTAATACTAAGATCGACATATATAATATATATATAGTACACCAATTTTACGGTTTATTTTTTATTTTTACTGCAAGATAAATTATATAAGTACAGGTAAAGGCTCAAATCGTACCCCTCTGGAGTTACTTTTTGAAAATATATTTAATTTTTACCTAGAGGAGCATTTATTTTTTTTACAAAAAAAAATAAGTTAAAAGCTTTTTCGTTTTGAGAGTGACAACAAAATATATATATAAAAAAGGAGATAGTTTTTTCGACCGAAAAATATTTATAAGTGAAGATAATATCAGGTTTGCGGTCCTAAGAAATAAAACTCTTTTCCTTACTTGCTCAATATTTCGCCATTGTTTAATAGCTTCATCAGGAGCGAACTACAAGATTTTTAAATGAAACAATATACTAAAAATAATTTAAAATTACTACTTACAGGATTTGAGTCAATCGAATAAAATTTTAAATAAAAACAACATTACACTTAAACAACTTTTGGACAGTGGACTTGTTAAAAGTTGATAAAATTAAAAATAAAAAGTGTAGACTAGAAATAATTATGGTGAGATAAAACTAAATGATTTTTATATTGTACAGAGTGATACTTAAATTTTATTTAGAATATTACAATAAATGTTGCTTAGTTGGTTTGTGTCAGATTTATAATTAATAGTATTTTTAGTTTTATTAATGTAGTACATTTCCAGAAATAACCTATTCTTGTATTTGTTTTCTATTCCTAAAATTTTTATCTCCGAGTAGTCAAACTCATGTCCCGTATTTATATGGTGTTCCACCGCCGCACATGTATTTTTTTTGGTACTATAATATGTAATATTTTTTATCTCTGCTATTTTCTTTCGACGTTATTCAATAATCATTGGTTACTTATGAACCTCTACTAAAGATAAAATATGTTGCTGAATAGCCGAATATCTTCTATATCCTGGGATATAGACGGACATTTGGTTGGATATCCATATTGGATATATTGAATATCCCCAAAATATATTATGTGGATATCCCAATACATCATCTTCATTATTATTCCAATTTTTGTTTATTTTTTTTTATGCTTACCATTTATATTATATTATATATTATAATACAATTTAAAAAAGGGGACCTAGAATGAGCACAATAGCAACACAGGCTACACAGCCTAGGCAAGATGCTTATTCTAGGGCTCCTTGTCAAATGTTAAATGTTTTCAAACTTTACTGTAATTATTGTATTTATATTTTGTCAATAATAAATTCTAAAATTCTAAACAATTACATATAAAAATAAACTATGTACCTCCAATCTCTGGGATTTCTTGTATTTTCTGGAAGATACCCATTAGATATTTAGCTGGATATCCATCTTCTATATTCTGGATACAGACGGACATTTGGATATCCATATTAAATCTACGGAATATTTCTGATATCCTGTGGATATATTGGATATCCACAAAAGATATTCTGTGGATATCTCTGGGATTTGGTGTGTTGTCTGGGTAATAGATCAAATATCTAATCAAAATCGATCTCTGTATGCCAATCACAACTAGTGATTCATATTAGATCCTTTATTATTTTTAGTGTCACTATAATGCATCTCATTATGACTAATTGGTTAAAATTAAATTTATTTGAGATTGGGATTTTTATTTGATTGTTGCACCAATCTAACTTGTAGAAAACCCTCGTCCGCGAACAGAATACTTCCGATTTTCCAACCCGAATTCTCCCAACTTCCCTTCGAGATGGCGCGACCACTCTACCAACTCCGTTCCCGATTCCCAACTCCCCGTCGCGCCGTCGATGGCGCCACCGTCGGTTCGATTGCGTTTCGCCAGAAGTTATCGACCACCGTCAGTCCGGCAACGAACGAACACAACGTGCAAGTACAGTATTTCCACCTTTCCTACTTGACAGAGGGCCAGTTTGAACCCCCCATAGTGTAATGCGTGTGTGACACTGTAGAATAACAACCCTATGGTGGTAGTGCATTCAACAGTTGATGACTCCATTAATAATTTCTAATAATTGTGTGACAGTGCGCGTATAATGTGTTAGTAAAACGGTTTAAGGGTCTCGAGGGCCTGTGACGGGACGAGGGTCGGCATTTATCATGCAGGCCCTTTGAAGTGCTTGGGACATGAGTGTACGTAGCGGCTGGGGGGCCCTGGTGGGGCTGGTGGGGCTATGGATTTTGGTTAAATGCAACGTAGTCGACAATGAACTCGATAAACTACAATTTGAAGCGGCATTTCAAGGTATTTTATTAGTATACAATTTAATTATTTATATTAAATGTTTATTTACTAAATATATTAAAGATACGGAAAAAATAGAGAGAAATAAATTATTTGCTTGAAAAGAAAACGATTGGTATAGTCAATTTTTTAATTATTAAAAAATAAATCAATTGTATTAAATAAAAATTTCTAAACATTTATTTCTGTCACAAGTAAAAAGTTTTTTAATAACCCCTATTAAACTGTTAACTTAACTTAAGCACCTGTATGCCTACGACGAATAAATAATATGTCTAAGACTAATTTAATAAACACAAAACCTTAAATATTTATCATGTTAACTTTTACTTATCTAAAATATAAATACGCTTACAGTAGCAAAATAGTTTAAAAAGTTAGTCCCGATCTTCACCGAACCATTGACGAATTATGTCGATTACTTTGATTTCAGTATTTGTTAATTTGTTATTTATATTTGTATTGCATTGTCACAACCATTAAATTTTTATCAAGTTTACGGTTTTTGATTGTATTTGAACCTTTAAATAATTCAATATATTAGTACAAATGTCTCGAAACAAAAAACTGTTTTTTTCAGAACCATGTCGCTGAATATTAAGGTTTAATTCTCGTCAACCAACTGAAAAAATATTTTAAATTAAAAGGAATTTGTATTGTACGAACTCAACTTAATGATAATAAATAAATTAATAAACCAATCACAGTCAAAACTTCACATGTAGTAAGAAATACAGTTAATACCAATTGAAATTAAAATCACTGACTGCAAGTAAATAGTTCACAAAAAGTAGGTTGTCAGAAAACTTATTCATAAATATCATTTTATTTATCATAAATAAACATTATACATGGGCACAAACAATGAAAAAATGATTTATTTAAAATTTTGCGCCAGACTTTATCAGTTAAACATAATAAAGAAATAAAAAAAATTAAAATTACTTGAATTCATTAATAAACCTATATTAATGAATATTTGTTTTAATGCAATTCTCTTGGCAAAATCATTCATTTATAACATTATTATAAAACAATCAAAACAACCTCCTCTAAACTATTTTATTTCACAACGATCGCTATTGATGAAGTTAAAGAATGTTTATTTGAAATAAAAATACTTTCTACTTGAACTGACTTAATTAATTTAGAAATGTTAATTTTATGTTCTTCTTGAATTTTACCGGCGATAATTAATATCGTAAATTCTTGACTGCTAGACAATTATTGTTTCAAAGGTTAGAAAATTGCAAGACTTACACCATTACCTAAAAAATTGATATTTTAGATTATAGTGAATTGTGCCCAATTAGTATTTTACCATGTTTATCAAAAATTTTGGGAAAAATAATGAATAAACAAATTATATGTCATTTAGTTCAATACTCAATTTTGCCAACAAACCAATAATATCTATATACATTGATTCTGGTAAATGTACTGCTCTAGATTTTCCTAAAAGTTTTGCCACCAATAATCATGAATTATTGTATACTATTTTAAATTTGATTGGATTTGCTAACATTGGTATTTGTCCAATTAGACATTATTTTGAAATCAGACTTCAATATATAGAAGCTAAACTGGTTCAATCTTCTAAATACTAGAATTGTTATGGTATACCACAGGGGCCTGTTATAGGACCAATACTTTTTAGTGTTCATCATTATACTATAACCTCGCGTTTACGGTACTGCTATAGTCATTTATATGCCAACGATACACAACTTTGCAGAAAATTTAATTAACCTAGATCTTAGTGCTCTTATAGAAATGTTTAAATTACACTTTTTACAAATCAATTCATAAAAATCGTATTATTTCTGTAAAACATAAAAAGATGGTTGAAAGGCAAACTGCAATTAAAGAAAACAACGATTAAATAAACTGTAATCAAGTAGATAATGAATTGAGGATCAAAAAACACATTAATTTATGTTTAAGAAAATTGCTTTACCCCTTATCGTCATCTGTCAGTTGTAAAATGCATTATTCTTAAGTCATTTTAACTAATATAATGTTATATAAGGAACATGTTTAGATGCTACTGATATAGGTATATGTTCGATGTTCAGATATATGACCTAATATCATATAAACTTATGGGTGATGAGTGGTTAAACATGCAAAAAAAGGAACAGCACGTTTTTAAGATAAATTTTAAATTGTCTAATAACTTGAGGTAATTTGTTATACATATAATTCGACGCACACTAGGTCACTTTTGCCCTGGCCAGGAACAAATAACGAAGGTGATTTGGTCTCGTTGGATAACTTCAATATCCATTATTGTAGACAAATTTCTTGGTATAACAGATTCAATATGGTTAATATATAGGAGGAATAGCATTGGACCTAAAAATGCTCCCTGTGGTACACTCATCTGTACCGACAAGAGGTCTGGATAAAAATTGATGTTTACTGGTGGATTTTATTGATACAAAATGAAACCTAAATGATGTTCTCTAATCTGTTAAATGCTCTGTTAAGATCACAAAAATCATAGCAGGGTATTAATTCCCATCATTATTTTTTTTCCTATAAGGAAAACAAAGTAGTTGTATCAGTAGTAGAGATGGAAGATCCGAAGCCATGTTGGTTATTACTGGGAGCCTGAAAGTTATTTAAAAATGTTATAAATCTGCTGAGGAATACAGCGTGCCTTAAAACATGTAGTGGTGTATCTCATATTTTCTTGTTTTTCAGTAGAGGCATTTAAAGTTTAAGAGTGACCTTGTAAGTCTTATAGAGTGATAAGTAGAGCAACTGTTGTAATTCTTTCTTTATAGATGAATAACGCAGGCTTAGTCAATATATGTGAGCTAATGTTTTCACGGTTGCTTAGCTCAGATTAATTTGAATGAGATACATCACTTTGTGATATTTCTTTTACCTCAAAGGGTCACTGACTACTTACGCGCTATGGTTGATTACGAATTAGGTAACAAAAAGGTGCGAACTCGAAAAAAAACAACATTATTTATGAAAACAACGAAAAATTCGTAAAAACAAAAGGAAAAACATAAAATAACAATAAACAAATAATGTATCCCAAAATAACTCAATCATCATCATTATCATTATGAGGAAGTGACTCATAAAAATTCTTGTGCTTCACTACTTTCATAACTGGTATTTTTCCTTGAGTTAGGATGATTATGTCCATATACTTTTTCTTGCTTATCTTGTTTGGTTTAATATTTAAACAATGCAGTTGGATAGTCTCTAAATGTAGTCAAAGAAGGAACTGGAATAGGAGTAAATAGGCCTAGAAACAGGCACGCTGAAATACCCAAGCATCTTCCAGATGGAAATTTACATCAATAAAAAGTGTATCCAATCCAACATCGAAAGAAACTTCCGCAGATAAGAGATTATCAACATGTATGATAGCCAATCAGTCATCAAAGCGCCGAGCTCTTACAAGGTCTGGAGATGCTCAGAAAAACTGAAATAACTAGGCAAGGAAAATATAGTTACTATCACTGGAGTCCTGAGACATAACAATGATAGTTTTACAAGGAAAGGGGCTCAAACGCAATATTAGGAGGAATTGAGTAGTAAAAGAACCAATTATTAGAACAATCTCTTGTGGCTAGGCAGACTAAGATATTTCTGGGTGAATATAAACAGAAAACATCGAAAGCCTGTATTTGCCTGCATTGGGATCCAGGGATCCTTACTGGGCAACGCCGACTCAAGAGATACCTTAACAAAATAAGAGTAGTAGAAGATAGTGAGTGGAGATTCTTTGAGGAGGAAAACGAATCTTCTTTTATATTCTGACCGAATACGTTGCACTCAAGAATCCAAGGGAGCTTTATTTAGGTGCATATGAAATAGAAGTGGGCGAACTACCTAACTTAAAGCCACTCCAGATACGCTTTCTTAGGAAGATAGGATTGATGGGTCGCTATAGATTACTTCTTCGATGGACAGGCGATAGAAGGGGACACAATAGATCTTATAAGACGAAGTTGTATTAATACCCCATACCTAACACATCATAACATCATTATGAGGAAGTGACTTATGAAAGTAATTCTTTTGTTTCACTACTTTGACATAGGGATTCTTCCTTGAGTTAGGACGATTAGGTCCATATACTTTTTCTTGCATATCTTGTTTTGTGTAAGATTTCAAAAATGTAGCTGGACAGTCTCTAAATTTAGCTGATATCGTCTAAGGTTTATTAAGCGATAATATCTTTGAAGATGACTAATTTTGATAAATAATAGGTATGTTTCAACAACGATCACAAACCAGTCACTGATACCAGGATTCTGCGCAGTAGATAATTTGACGACCCCCCAATAATCTACTGCGCAGAATCCTGGTGTCAGTGACTGGTTTGTGATCGTTTCTGGAACAGACCTAAAGAATTGGTTCAGCTTAAATTACTTTGATCTCCATTGTGTCACTCCATTTAATATCATCATCTCTGCTTTGTAAGATATTCCCAAGTCTCTGGACAATTTTCAAAACCGTAGGAATCATTGAATTCTACTGTAAGGGAATTACATCGCATGGATTTTGACGCTTGGTCAATTTGAAGGCAGTTAGCAGTAGAAAGGGGTATCCAGCATGTGATATAGCATTAGATATGCTGTCACCTGTACAACAGCGTAATAAAACCCATTTGGAGTCAAAGGAAAACAATTTGCTTACTTGCTGAATTAAATCGTAACTCGCACAAATGAGATAAGTCAGTTCCTGTTTTTATATTAATATCATCACGAATAGACGTGATTCGACATACGTTTCTTCTCGTGATGAATAACATTTACCAAACTGTGATACGACAAGCAAGAAATAATGGGATGTTCGCAGAACTATAAAGGTTTGGTTAACGCCACAACGTCTATTCAATAGAGAATGTAAATTTTGGTCAGAATGTGACATATCTTAATTTTACATTTTTTGAGATACGCCACTACGTTTTTGAGGGATGACATACTCAAATATTTTAAAAAAGCTCTGTGATATCGTAACTGGTCTGTAATTATTAATAATGTTTTCACATATTTTTCATAAAGATAGGAATCACTTTACCTGGTTTAGGCCCAAATTATTAATGTCCTGGTAAAGTGACAGTTAAGGTTATCATCATAAATAAAATAATACTATTGTATCTACGGTTATCCTCTTGTTTGAATAAAAATTGCAACTTTTTTCATTTGTTAAGATTTAAACAATGACTAACATATATATCTACAGTATAAGTGATAGTTGTCATAGTCAAAAATAAAAAAAAATGGATGTATTTTTTGAAATTAATATTTTTCAATTATATTCTGACGACGATGTAGAGGATATCGAAGATTTTCAAAATATAATCATTAGAAAACGTAGAAATATGGGTTGGAATTGTGTTGATAACGCCTAATATGAGGTTAAAATTTATCCTGCCGTTTACTAATATTAACTTTACCAGGAGATTAATAAAATTAGGCCCTTAATGATTTGCCAAAAACAATGATTACAATATAATTCACGAAATACTTATTTACCAGAAAAGTAACAGGATATATAATTAAATTAAGCACTTTTCGTTTTTTCATCAAGCAGACTAAATAATTCATCTTAACTGAAGGTAAAAAGAAAAAGACTTTTCATATTAAAAATCCGGCCACTTTTTCATTGAAATGTATTGCTATCTCGTAAACCGTTGGTAACACAAAGTTGGTTAAATGGGGAAAAAGTTGCATATTTCGAAGTCCAATCTGAGCGCGTTTTGAAAACTAAAATATCAGGTCCGGTTTCCGAGATATTCGATAAAAAACAAATAAGTACCATTTCTTTATTCCGCTACAGAACGTTTATTTGCAAAAATAGACAAAAACTCATTTGGAGTTTTTTGTTTTATATCAAATTGTGCGTATGATAGCGTATTTAATTTTTTTATCCGACGTTTCGTAAATGCAGGACCACCATCAACTTCTTTATTTGAATATGGACCAATAATTTCCTGGCTCATAATTTTAATGCATGTTCAATGTTGAATACAATGATGTAATAACATATTGTGATTAGTCAACATTTCGGAAGATTTGAACATCATCAGGTAAGTTTACAAGTACGGACCTGTGTTTTGTTAGTTAAAAATATTTGAATTAGTAAATGATGTATTATCGTTGTAAGAGATTATAAATAATAAATACCAAAGTCAAACTTTTAACTTTACATCAAGACAACATGTTCGTTTACACATTTGCTAAAAAATATTTTCCATTTTTATGGGTTTTGCACTTGACCAATCCCAATATTAATCTATAAATAAAGTACATCCCGATTTTTAAATACATAAAGTTAGCCTGATTTGTCATATTTTGTTGGATTTTTTAAACTGATATGGTTCCTCATAGTATAAAAAAGAAAAAGTTAACAAACTGCAGATAGATACCTACTTACAATATTAATTGTATATCTAGCAACACGTCTTGATTATTATACAGATAAATTTAAATCAAGTTAACCTGGCATGTCACATTTTATTATTGTATATTTGACAGTCTGGTATCGGATAAAAGCATTGGTATATTTTTAATTAGGGTATTGAAAATATGGTTCGTTACAGTAGAAGTGAGAAAAAAGATATGTACGATGTGTACATAAAATGTAACAGAAATAGTGGAGAAGCTGCAGAAAGATACCTTCAGTTGTATCCAGGAAGGAGGCAACCATCTTTATTAATTTATTATAGGATAGCGTTAAATATGGCTCACGAAGGAAATATTGAAAAAAAACGTGGTAAATATTTAAAACGTAATACAATAAATGAAATAAATGTTTTGTCTCAAGTTTATATCAACCCTGAAACGTCGTCTAGAGCAATAAGCCGAGAATGTGGAGTTTCTGCAAGTACTGTGAAAAACATTCTTAAAAAACATAAGTACCATGATTACAAATTCCAAACTGTACAAAAGCTACATCCTGGAGATTATAATCGTAGAATAGAATTTTGCCGTTGGTATAAACGAAAATTAAATAATGATGTATCCTTTCATGGACGAATTTTATGGACAGATAAATCGACATTTACTAATGGTGGAATATTTAATAGAAAAAATAAACATTTTTATGCCACCGACAACCCACATTTAATTCAAGAAGTAAGACCCCAAATTAGATTTTCAATAAACTTATGGTGTGGAATACTCAATAATAAAATAATTGGTCCTATTTTTATTGACGGAAACCTCAACCAACACAACTATTTACAATTGCTAGAAGATATGTTAGATAATCTTCCTTTAGGTGATCGAAGAAATATTTATTTTATGCAAGATGGCTGTGGGCCACATAATGCTGCATTAATCAGAAATCATTTAAACGAAAGATTTCCCAGGAGGTGGTTTGGTACACATGGACCTATTCGATGGCCCCCTAGGTCACCCTGCTTAAATCCTATGGATTATTTTGTATGGGGATATATCAAAAATAAAGTATATTATGATGGTATTCCAAATGACTTAAATCAATAATTACGAGATAGGATAATTAATGCGTTTAATAATATCACTCCACAAATGGTTTCTGCCAGCATAGCTCAAATGACAGACCGTATTGACTTATGTATTCAAGAAGAAGGAGGACATTTTGAGCAACTACTGTAGTTTTTCTCTTATCGTTAATCATTGTTTTCATTTATTTGTTTCTGACGTGATTAAGTAGTTAAATACATATTTTTTTTTATTAAATTATTTTAAGCATTTAAAATGTAGTTGTGTATTTCAAATAATTTATAATACAGGTCGGTACAAGTAAACGTACCTGATTTCTTACACTGATAATACATCATTTACTAATTCAAATATTTTTAACTAACAAAACACAGGTCCGTACTTGTAAACTTACCTGATGATGTTCAAATCTTCCGAAATGTTGACTAATCACAATATGTTATTACATCATTGTATTCAACATTGAACATGCATTAAAATTATGAGCCAGGAAAATATTGGTCCATATTCAAATAAAGAAGTTGATGGTGGTCCTGCATTTACGAAACGTCGGATAAAAAAACTAAATACGCTATCATACGCACAATTTGATATAAAACAAAAAACTCCAAATGAGTTTTTGTCTATTTTTGCAAATAAACGTTCTGTAGCGGAATAAAGAAATGGTACTTATTTGTTTTTTATCGAATATCTCAGAAACCGGACCTGATATTTTAGTTTACAAAACGCCCTCAGATTGGACTTCGAAATATGCAACTTTTTCCCCATTTAACCAACTTTGTGTTACCAACGGTTTACGAGATAGCAATACATTTCAATGAAAAAGTGGCCACCCTGTATATACACTCACCGGCAAAATTAACCGCCCACCGAATTATTTTTATAAAAAGTCTTTTATTTTCTAAAATTGAACAAAAACTTTCATTTAATTGGTATTTGTTTGCTTTTTCAAGATGTACTTAGACATTAAAAAGTAAAAAAAAATCAAAATTACAAATATCTCTAACTAAATAACAAAACATTGGATGGGCGGTTAATTCTGCCGGTGAGTGTATATATATCAATAGCAGGTACTCATTAACAAAAATTATTAAATTTTTTTATATCTTCAAGAGCGTCTATAATACCACCGTTACCCTGAATGGGTATATTTTTATTTTTTCTTGTCTAATTATAAAGTTTCTGACGTCTTATAAAGTAAATTAATATAACGGTTGAAAGCTACTTTGTCACAACTTGAATGCTTGTTGGGGGTATTGTAAAAAGTTTAAATTGGACACCCTGATGCTTCTCCAACATGGCGTTGTAAATAATTAGCGCATTCCTGCTTTTGCTCCTATTTAGTGTCATTCTCGTAACTTCTAACTAATGAGGATATTCATGTAGAACACTGTTGCTAACGAGGATTTAGTTCGGGTTATGATGTCGAGATTTCATGTACGCATCTGGATTTAATGGAATATGAGTGTGTTTGAGAGGAAAATCATTTCTATTTGTTAAATTTAACTCACATTTAGGCAAATAATGATAAAAAAATGTACAAAATATGAGAGAAATATTACCATTGCATGAAATAAATAGGCACACATTTTTTAAATAATCTACAAGTATAAATATTGCTCCACTTAGGAAAAGGATTTTTTTTTATGGAAATTTTTCAGAAATGGTTAGAGAATTATTTTGAAATTTGCCTATCTAATTTAATACTGGTGGTGACGTGTTTTCTAAATTTCAGAAGTGTCAAAAGTAAGACAGAGGTTTTGCTCCTCTCTTGATGGTGTAATATTGTATTCATCAATATATATTTCTATTTCAATGCTACTTAATAACTCAGAGTAACTTTATTCCTTCCTCAAAACAATCATTTTGTTTTTCCCCATTCAGTTTTAAAGAATTACTTTTAGATTCCTTAAAATTTTTAGAAATAATGTGGTTTATAATTTCAATAACGTCTGGGTCCGATATTATTCACAGTTTATCTAGATAACATATTTCTTCTTGAACAAGGAGGTATAATCATTAGTTTTGCAAAGATACTGTAATCTTTTATAAACATTCTGATTGGTTTTTATTAAAACTATTAGTAGAAAGTGACTTATTAAGAATTAGAAAATGGTTTGACCACAGAGCTTTATCAATGAATGTAAATAAAACAGAATACCTACCGTTCAGTAGTTTGGCACCATCTCTTCAAGAGTTTGATTTGAGAATTGGTGATAACATAACTATAAAACGGGCAGAAAAAGTATCTTGGTATTGTAATAGATCCACACTTAAGGTGGGACGAAAATATATATTATCTTATAAAGAAATTGGGATTTATGTTGTTTCGATTCAAGCAAGGTATTCCCTTTCTTAATTTCCAACAAAAAAAATTATCTATCACACTTTAATACAATCACATCTCAACTATGGTATCTTAGGTTGGGAAGGGGTATCAACAACATACCGAAATATGCTAGAAGTGTCTAAAAATAAATTCTTAAGCTGATATTAACATGTAGATCCAAGATACCCGAGTAGTTCACTATTTCCAGAAACTAAAATTTACGATATAAACCAATTATATTACAAACAACTAGCTATTACCCAATATAACAACAACAGATATGATTTAAAAACAGCTTTACGTCAATATTCAAGAAGCTTTGAATATCTATAACCTTTTAACTCTATGCTGGAAACTGTTAAAGAAGCTCCCATACTAAATACCTTTAAACGTAGAGATTAAAAGCTTTCCTGGACACGACACCTAAAACAGAAATAGATAAATATATAGAAATGTAAATATAAAATCTAATTTTAAAAGAATTCCTATAAAATCTTCAAACAAACAAAGAATCATTAAAAACCTAAAAAAAGAAATATAATTTTAAAATAAATATACTTACCTGACCGTAGATTTTAGCTAGTATCTATTTAAGTCGTTTAGAATAATTTAATTACCTGTTAATTTTAATTTTCCTACACACAAATAACTTTATAGGTATTTCAGTGGTTTTCTGTGTTTATTTTATTTATTGTATTATATTTTTATGTGAATAAACACTATTTATTATTATTATATCAGTGAATTTAAAGGAGCAGTAAATTGAGGTTAAAGTAATTACTTTTTCAAAATTAGAAGTTTAAATGGTATGTAGTGGTCCCAATATAGACCCTTGTGCTATTCCGGATGGTAACTTAAAAAGCATAAATAAATACATTATCTTGTATTTGAATACATTAAGAATGATTAGTTCCATGAATTTTAAGGAAACGTCGTCTAGTCCAACATAATGTAAAATAAATATTAATATTTTATGATTTAATGTATCAAACGGATCTCTGTTTCAATTCACCCAAAATAATTATAGCCATTTTGTAATATATTATTAAACATACACATACAGTGGTTTTCTTAATAAATTGGAAATGACTTACCTCTAGAAAGAAGCGTGTACAAAAACGCTAGGTTGGTTCCAGAAATTGCTTCATGCAAAAAATAATATGCGAAAATAAACATTCCCCCCAAAAGAAAATGAATTAAACAACAAAATCAGACTCAAAGAAATAAACGGGGCCTAAATTAAATTAATTTTAATAAAATGCACACGTTGATAACAACATTCATAACATTGTCAGTGGTCAGTTCTAATCTATACGTCGACGTCAAAAAACCAGCAACATCAGCGACATCTAAGATTGGTGTTGATTTATTAGAGAGAGATAAATATATGTAAACATTAGTGTAAAAGAGAAAGAAAGTCATATATGTAATTTAAATGGACCACCGAACAAATTTTTCTTTTAAGTTACACGTCTCTGTTGTCTCTGGCTATAGTAACTATCTAAACCAAACTCATCAAACACTAATATTATTATGACAGTTTTAATTTTTTTGAATTCTTGTTAAACATATTTTTAAAATGATTTCTCCAGAAGAAAAAATATCAAAAGTGTCACGCTTCCACGGGAAAATCGTATTATCTGGACTCGTAATGAAATATAATATTGCTGTTTTTAGAAGAACGATATAACTAAAACTATTGCCTAAACCTGTTGTTTCATTACATCAATATTCTGCAGACTCACTACTTTCTAACCGATTTCGCTCATTAAAAGAAAAATCTTTATAAACTCCTCGAACGTTATAAACCTCTTTTGAAAGATCGTCCTTTTAGCGGTTCGAATATCCTGCAATAACCGCGACAATATCTGTAAAATCCGAGTTGTAACCAGTGAACACTCTCTACCGCTTTAACCTCGTGTTGAGTACCTAATCCTGCCTAATCTCCCGTAGCATAAAACCTACCCTATGTCTGCAGTCACCGGAAAACCTTGCCCAGTGGCGCAGACGAGATATTTTCACTTCAGAGCGATGGAGGTGCAGTGATTAATTGCTTGTCGATGGTTGGAGAACGATTAATAAATCATTGTTTTTGAAGGTAAATTCTGGATTGTACTATAATAGAATTAGCAAATGGACGTGGTATTATTAATATTATTACAGACAGGGACGTGCAAACTCTTTTTGCGTGTGCTTGTAAACGAGGGAATCAAAACTTCACGGGCAGTATATTCATTTGATTTCTATTTTACCAAAAAAGTGGTATCTTTGAAATAATGTGAAATCCAAGAAAGGAGAAAGTATAGAGTACAGAGTTGTGTCATATGCTGTCAAATTACGAAATTTTGACATCAGATGATACTAGTGACAGTAACACTAATACTTTCACTGTCCACAAGGTGGCTCCCGCGTTTGTCTGAGTTAAAACATTCGCTAGTTCGGTGTGATGTCATTTTGGTTCCACTAACATTTAATTCTAACCAAACTTTTAACAAAAACATCAATAAATTTGACAAATACGTTTTTACTATTTTTAATTTATTTCTAAATATTGTTTACAGGACATAAAAAATAGTTTGAAGGTATGTAATTAGTAACTAAACGATTGTATATTTGATGCATGTTATCTACTTACTTTAGGATTATATTTATAAAAGTGAAAAAACGATATAATTTAGGTAAACAAAACGAACAAAACGCACTCAAAAAATCTACTGTCACTTTAATTGTCAGTGGAACCATAATTACATCATCACTGAACTAGCGTATAGCACGATAACCGCATTCGAGATACATTCGATTTTATATTGAGCGTTGTGAGCATGTAGGCCATTTATTATAGCTTAGGTACCCTCAAGGCGTCTCCCGCGTTTTGTTTTTATTTTACTAGTGCACCAAATTCTATAAAACTAAACCTATTTTCTTCTCAAAATTGAAGTAAGTAAAACTTCATCTTTATTTTTAAAAAATAAAAGTTCGGTAGGCACTACACAAACCTAGAATTGAAAGTGTTAACATCATTAAAAAAGAAAGATAGTTCTGAGATTTATAAAATTTTGTATTTTGTATTTATTTTACTCGTATTTCGAGTTGGGAGTTTTTATTAACATCATAATTTTGATCGTTCCATGTATACACATTTTGATGTGCTTACTGTTTATTAAGAAAATTATAAATATGCTTTTTAAACTGTCTTTTTTTCATAATTATGAAAAATCCAAGTTTGAAAACTCTCCTAAATATATGGGCCTAAAACTCTACAATCACCTTCTCAATCATTTTAAAAACATGAGTCTAAACAAATCTAGTAGGTGCCTAAGTTTTTTTTTTGTGGGGGTGAAAATCCTTTAAGGACACTACCTATAGGTAGTAGTGTAAGATTCCTGAATGGTCTACCAACTAAAAACAACTCCTTGCTTTAAGTAGTTCTTCCTGGGACCGCTCTGTGCATTTCATCAAGATGAGAGAGCAGTGATTGATGTCTCTTTTACCATATTTTTCTATTTCTTACCATATTTTTCTTTTCTTTGACTATTTTGTATCTTTCACTCTGTATTATGTCTTTTTCTTTCCTTTTAAGTATTTCAGTGGTATATTTTTGTACTGCTTCCCATATCAATGTATTCTCTACCATTTTGAGTATGATATTCTCAGGATATACTAGTCCAGTTTAATTTTCCATTCTTAGTCTTTCTCTGTGTCATCTACTACATATAAAAATTGTATGGGAAGCACTTATGACCGATCAACATTTATGTCAGAAAATAGCTAAGTTCCTCATGCTTCCTATTAATCCATATGCCGAGATCTTGCCACCATTCCTGTCATCTTTGTAACAATAGATTATTTGCCATTTGTGTGCCTACGCCTAATTCATCTTCTTTGTACATTACTAGTAGGTTAATAGATGCTATCCTTGTCAAGGTTAGGACTGCCTTTATAGAAGTAATATTGTATGCGCTTATTGTTCTTAGAGTAACTTTTATTTGAACACTTATTAACTTGTTTCGGTATATATTTTTATTTAATGATCTTTTCCGGATAGAAACACCATACATAAATTTATATTGCACCACCGAGCACAGTATGTATCTATTGCCTTCTCGAGACCCTTCTATATTTGGCAATATTCTGCTGTTTCCTAGTGATTTTTCTGCCTTCTTTACTGTTGCTTTTATATTCTCGGGCAGTCTCATATTTCGGTCTAGATGTATCCTTAAAAATTTGAGGCTCTCTTGGCTGGTAATAAACATTTTTTCTACACCTACTGACTCCTTTTACTTTTCTTCCATCTACAAGAAGCACTGCTTCTGTTTTTTTGTGGAACCAGTTTTAGCTTCTTAGATTCCATCCATTCATTTACTCTGAGTAGTGCTCGATAGGCTCTGACTACTAGGTACTTAAGTAAAAGGTATACTGTTTGGGTTCGATTGAATATCTTCATTTTTCTATCACTTCCTGGTTACACCCTAGGAGCCATAAAGACCCAGTTAACAAAACATACAGAAAAAATAGTCCAAAGGTACACCGGCATTACAAAACATCTTCAGTAACTTCCACTTCCTACCCAGAACACACAAGACTAGATCGAAATCTTGGTCTTTCAACTTGTAGTGCCTCAGAGTTTGATGGATTAAACCATTAATTTTGATAATTTTCACTAATAATATTAATTCGAAACAAAAATTATACTACAAAATTAATAATAACTGTGTCACTATAAAAATTACAGATTTAAACGGGGTTCATTTAAAGTAAATTTTATATTCAATTTATTTTTAGTATACCTCTACAAAAGAAAGCCTGTTAAGTATTTATAGAGAAAGTACTTGACACCACAAATAAGTTCAAAAAGTGTGCACAACTTTACAGACAAATCCAGTAAGAAGTAGCTTCACATTAATAACAGTTTTGATCTATTGCTCCCACATTTTACGCGCTACTGATAATCCCTCTTCACCCTTGCGCCCTTCGAAGCACGTATTAAGTTTTGACGCGCCCTTTGGCTAACGCAAGATTCATATTTCATAAAATATTTTTTGTTTCCATCCCTATTAGCAACAGCATATTTCTGAATAAGAGACTATGGAGGCAGAAGCCGTATTTTCTTTTTACGAAAAAACATTTTTCGTTAACGTATAAAGCTGGCAAGACAAATGTAGTAAAGGTCTAGACTGTTATTTTGAATTACGAAACTCGTCTGATAAGCTAAGTGAGATGTTATGGGTTGAATTCATTTTTTATGAGCAGTAATTACTTTAGGGAATGTTGGACCTTCCAGAAAAAACTAGGAAGTAAAATAAATCCAATTGGAATGAAATTTGTATGATATATTGAAAATAGAATGAAATAAGAGAGGAAAAGAATGATGTTATAATAACAGGAACAAACCAGGAAAATGGCAATAAAAATAGAGAAGCAATTACACTAGTTATAGACATAATATAAGAATTGAACAGCAACCCGTTACTTGCAGAAAATGTTAGTTTTGGTTAAAAATTAGTGGGGTAATCTCATTACCTTTTACTGTGACCCAGATGAATCTATTATGACGTTGTTAAATGTCTTAATAGATTGACAACTGTTGACTTATTTTCTACTACGGAATATCTATGAAAATTTTAAGCATTTTACTGTGAATATTATTTATAGTTTGTGTATGTGATAGTTCATTTTTTAATTTAATGAAATTTACAGAAGATATAAGATGATCACTTAATGTAGTTATTATTCTTCCAATAATTAAAATTGTATATTGCCTATTTCCTATTTACTTACGATACCTGGTCTCTTTTACATCTGAAGAATTTAGATTGATCCTTCGAGAACACTAGTATAATTTTATAATGCTCTACAGGCCTTGTACAGTTATCCTGTAGAGTATCATTTTCGTCATTATTCCTTTGTTTAATCTTTCTATTTAGCCCAACCACCTTAATTTGTATGTTCTTATTCTTCACTTTATCTTTGCTTCTCCATATAACATTACTATTTCTTCTTACTCCATTAAAAAAAGGTTCTAATCATTTTGCGTTCCCATCATTCTATCCATTCATATGGTGGATTTTTAAATCAAATTAATTTGCAGAATCTAAGAGAGTTGTAATCTTGGCAACTGGTACATAGTCCTGAAGATACTGCTAACTGAAACCTCTTGCAACTAAACGTGCTTTATTTCTGGTTAGTTTACCCTTTTGATTATTTTTAATTGTAAAATCAATTTGCAACTAATAATGTTTTTATCTTAGGGTTTATTTATAAGTGTCCATGTTTTGTTAGTTTCAAGTGAATAAATTTCATCTCCTATGGCTTCCTCCCATTTGTGTTTGCCATTGCTTTTATAAATTTCATGATAATACTTTGATACATTTTAAAAACATGTACTTGCAATTGATAAACAATTATATATGTCTCCATATTTTCCACAATTTGCTTTTGGATGGAGATGTTTTACAAAAATTTCAATATTTATAAGAACATCTGAGGATCTAAAACTTTTGTAACGTCTCTGGCAAACAAAGAATTTCCTATTTTCTATTCTTTAAAAATTGTAGATACCCGTTTTTATAATCAGATTTTCTGTAATATTTCTAGTTTCAACAAGCATTATATTTTGAGTTTTTGGTAATGCTGTTGCTTACGTCACCGTGTATTGGGCATGTATCGGCACACTTGCATCAATAATTTTATCTTTGAATTATGAGGGCAAGGAAATCTGTGTTTCACGAAAAAAATGCGTTAAAATATTCTAAAATTATTGAATATTTTTGTTTATTTCCAAATCTTTTTCTTGCCCTTTCAATTATATTTTGTCATTTCAGTGAACACAAAGCCGACGCATGCGCAATTTGCGAGTTTTTTCTTGATTTATATGTACATCTAAAATTTCTGCTTGTTTTATAAGATTTGTTTCTCTTTGATTTTGTCAATATTATCTTCCATATTAAAACTGAATGAACTTAATGTAATCGAACAACAACCTTACTCGTATATAAAAATTTACAAATTGTATCTGCATAAAAGTTTAGTCGTTTGCTACTACATTGCAGTACAACGCGTTTTTTACGAGTCTATGTAAAGAGAATAATAATTCTGTACTCCATTTCTGGATCATAAATTCATTTAACTATACCGTTGCAGCTTCATTAGGATGCTCTCTACACTTTTGAAATGCTGATGGAATTGTTTTGTTGTGGCTGGTGTTATTTTTTGAGTCTGACTTTTGTTTCTTTTTTATTATTTATCGTGTTTTCGAATGAGGTGCGACCTTCATTACTGAATATGATACGTAATTAAATTTCCGGCACAATAATTCACAGAAAAATAAAGAGGCCCAAAAGCTTCTTTTTTCTTCTTTCTTTTCTTAAAATATGATTCAGTTCTTTAGTAAGATGACGTACTTCCTAAACAAGAGAATACATATCTAAATTGACTGATAATAACCGTAAATATGATAAAAAGCGGTGAAGTGAGGTAAACTAATGACAAAAGTATCCATATAATTTAAAGTAAATTGAATATAAAAAACATAGTTAGTTTCCTTCTACTATTATAGGCTTAATCATAGGTCCAATTAATTATTGTATAACTAATGTAATGATTAACTTGATAGAACATCCGAATGGATTAAAATTTTTAAATTTTTATGTCTATTCTAAATCTTTCTCAACCTAAATATAAATATTTTGGATCTTTACTGAAACTTATTTAAGGGATTCATTCAAGTGCATTTAAACATATTTAATTTCGAAGATGTTCGTAGACTTGCCAAAGTGGATCCGTTCTATTTAAGCCAGTTATGCAAAAATTCCCAAGCACTTAATTAGAGACAAGTCAAATGTTTTGAATGTATTTAAACAAGATGACAACATTTCTACAACGATAATATTGGAACCAATATGATATTTGTTAAATTCAAAAACATGTGTTCTTCCTGTTGGAACACAACGTATGAATTTCAATCAATTTTTCAAGATAATGACATGGATAAAGATTGTTACAAAAAACAGTTTATTTCATTAAAATTACTACTTTGTTATTATAATAGAAAGCACTTTTTAATTTTTAACGTTTAGAGAAAAACATTATTCGTCATAAAAGTGTTTGCTGATTTCAAAAATAATAATTAAAACAGAAATTTAATATTTCTTTAGTGAAATAATGACGGTTTTTATTTATTTTTTGACAGAAGCAAAGAGATATTCCATTTCTCTTTGAATTATTGTTAGTTTGGAAATAAGTAAAATATTTTTTGAAGAATTACATTTTTTTGAAAAGGTAAAAATAAAAAAAGTCCTCATTTTTCTTAGTATGTGCAGGAGAAAAACTTTTTATTTTCACCTTTTAGAAAAAATGTAATTACTCATAAAAGTTTTTGTTTGTTTTAAAACTAATAATAATGATCCAAATAGTGAAATATCTACTGTTTTTCTACTCACTCATTTCAAATTCTTTCATTCTAACAAAATAAAATTGTACTTTTAACACTTATTTATATCTTAATAACTATTAAAAGATTTATTTGCGTTCTCAAAGCAGTATATTCCATTTTTTTCAATCATTTTCATTTTCCATTAAACCATTATTTCAGTTGTACAAGTGCAGACCTGACGGAGACAGTTATTCCAAACGAAGAAAAATATCCCCATCTAATGGACGATAAATAGCCACTCCAACTTTTTCTAGTCGGGAAGTATCATTCGCTTTACAATGTCAAATCAGCTCGTGCCCGAATAAAAAACGATCTTTTTCGTTTTCCACTAACAATGGGTGTCTCGTTCAAATGCGGAATTATTATGCAGATATGCATAACATTACCATAAATTTCATATTTTAGTAACATTCTGCAACTAACTAAAAATTATGTCGTGTAGAGAACATATTTAGTAATTAAGATCTATGGCTATGGAAATAAATCACGAATAATGGTTTGTCGAGTCACGAAATTTACTATGACTTCGTTTTATTTCGGTAATATTTATATTTGATATAGGTACTTTATGCGGTCATGATATGATTAAAAAATTTGTCATTACTTTTATATAAACTTAAATTCGTTTCAAATTCTTATATTTCATTACAAAAATTAATTCTTCTATTTCTAATTAAGTAACTTATTAGAGAAAATTAAAAACCCATCAAATGATACTGGCAAGTTTATATTCAGACACCTGCGTCATTTTTAATTTATGATCTTTATACTTAGTTTAGTGAATGCCGTGTACTACGTAGTCTGTACTGCTTTTCTGCAGTTACAGAAACACCGCAGTGAACCTTATTAACTGGGACATGGCACCAACGTAGATATATCATTACGAATAAAATAATTCTTCTAATTTTTTATATTAAAATCTCATTAAACATTACAAACACAAACTAGTGAGGAAACTTGTGATCGTAATTTGAAAGTATTTCGTTTCATTCAGGAATCTCTCTAACAAAACTTAGCGAACTAGTTTCGCCGGCGAAATTGGACATTAATCAGAACTTCCCCATCCATTAGACCGCGTCCCAGTAAGGCGATTCCCTTTTCCAAAAGAACATCATTACTCCCGGTTTGGAAACTCCTCTAATTATATAACAAACAAAATTAGGTTTTTGCCTTGGGGTTTAACGATTATTACTGTCTAGGGCAGAGTAATCACGTTTACGAAATTAGGGAAAGTCTCCAATTTTCTTAACAATTGCTGCCACTTTCGATATTGCAATCGTTTAACTTCTCGCGTCGATTTTTGAGGATAATAATTGTATTTATTTAATACACTATCAAATACGATTGCTCCTAATTACACTATAAGAAAAGGATGATTAAAATAATTTGTATATACATATCGTTATGTTATTTAAAGTAAGTAATAAATGGCGCCCAACGTGTGGCAAATTAATTTAAAGTAAAAATAAAATAATAAAATTTTTAGGTAAATAAAATATTCTATACAATGGAGGATAAAATGGAAGTGCGAGAAAAAATAGGACAGGGTGATAGAGAAGAACAGAATTTAGAAGAAAATGTGTTGAAAATAAATAGTGAAGAAAGTAGTAATGCAGAGAAAGAAGAGAAGAGAAATACATTACAAACAACTACCATAAAGGACAATAGAGAAGATAAAAAAGGATTAAAAGGACCAATACAGAAAAAAGGAAGTGAACAGAAATTACGACAATAAAGAAGGATTTAAAAACTGCCCAGATATGAAAATTAAAGAAACAAGAGAGGTTATGAAAAAGAGATGATGTAGAAAATCATCCAAGTTGAGAAGTTCTAAGAAGAAATAATAAAAAATAAAACCAAAACAATAAAAGAAGAAATCAGAAAAATTAAACAAAAAATAAAAAAAATATGATAAAAATAAAAAAATACAAACATTAGAAAATAAAATGAATAAAGAAATGGAAATAAACATGGAAATAGGAGAAGAAGAAAACAACAAGCGAAAAAAAAGTAAAATGGAAATAGAAACGTTAAAAGATAAAATAAAAAAATATATAAAAAGAAAAATAAATGAAAATCGTGATTTTATTATAGGATCAAGAAAAATGGCATATTATTATAGTGCAGTTGCCACAAGTTTGATGGTAATATTAAGAAATTCCACCCTCAAATATTTATAAAAATTTAGAAAAATAAAATTAGGGGAATGAATTAAATTGAGGACTCAAAAGAAATGATCTGAAATCATTTGGAAAACCAACTTCTGATATGGTTTGCTGAAAGGGAAAATAAAATACAGGTGTTCAATAATGTTGAGAGGCTCTTTTCACATTATTTTTTTCAACGAATATGTCCAAGATTTAATTAGAGAAAATCATTAAATTGGAAAATGTTTGAAAAGTAAAAGTTTGAGCCTGAACACCTATAAGATGAGATTTTTATAATCATAGGCCGGCATTGTAAACCAGAAATAGCAAAAACTATTACTATTCAGGACCAACAAAATAAAAACAATGGAAATATGGACAATGTTAATAAAAATAACAGTAATTATAATCAAAACAGTTATGGAGATAGAATTTATAAATAAAACATACAAAAATAACAATGGTAATGCACAATAAAATACCAATTGGTCAAATAATTATTACAGGAGAGATGAAAATAGTAATATACTTTATAATAATTATAACAATACTAGAATTAATATTATTTATGGAAATAATAATAATACTTAGAAAAACAATAATAATTACAGATCAAACAATTATAATAACAATAATTATCGAAATAATAACAATTCAAATAGATAAAATCAATGCAGGAACAGTTAAACGTACAGAAAAATTTTTGAAGGAAATAGGGAAAGAAAAAATGAAATGAAATAAATATTACACAAGAACAGTAAATTACCAAGAACGGAAAAGAAACAACAAAGAAGTAGATCAGAACAAAGAAAAGAAAAAGATAGGACAAGTGTAGATGAGACTGATACACATGATAAACTACTGCACAAATAGCATAAGATAAGAACTAAGTTCCAAATATTATCCATATCTCAAAGTGGTCCGAAGTAGATTAAAGGGAAGTAAAAAGCTCAAAGTCTGTCGACCATATAAATTTATTAGGTTGCAAGCGCTTTCGACCTAAAAGGTCATCATCAGGCAAAAACATTTTTGTAAGGGAGTAGGTACAATCTGCAATAATAATTTAAGGTATAACAAAACGTTTTTTATAGAAATACTAGGTGTCTTACCACTATGTGTCCACAGAAAAATAAGTATGTTGAATTAAAATGTAAAATTTAAGTAAATTGTAAAAATTGTGAAAAATTGGCACAGACTGCCTCCCTCATTCGAGGTTGGATCCAGTTCTAGTTTGAATTTCGCCTGCCTCCATCTGATGAAGGTTGTTTCGAATGAGATAAATTTTGAAGTTCCACATGTGTGCTTAAGGCACCATGTGGAAAGTGTTACTTTTGGGAAATGTGAAATACAGCTGCTCCCAATATCCCCAGTACGAAAGGGGTAGACAGAGTCCCGCTCGTGTACACCCTTAAGCCTAAGCTTAAGGGGTATCATTAAATATTAACTTTTTTTAGAAAAATTCACTTATGACACTTTCGTCATCCAACGGTGAAGTTAAATAAGAAAATGGTGGAGATTTACGACATTTGATAACTGACATATGATGGAAGACACGTAGTTACAATGATGGTTGAGCTAATAATAATTAAATTTAACATTAGTTAAATTGAATATGTTAAATTAGTTTTGTGACAAATTTTATAATATAAATTTAAACAATTTGACTTTGGTGTCTTGACAGGATGTCCAAGACTTTGGAGAGGCCACAAATAAGCTCTGCTGATGTTATGAAGTTAGAGTGACATTTGATTTTTTAAAAAAGAAGAATTTGACATTAGATTGAGGTTAAGAAAATTTATAATAAATGAGGCATTCCAACGACCTGTCAAACAATAGGTGCCAGTGGGAAATTCTTGTATATTTAAGGGGGTAGCGACATAGTCTTGCAACTTGGACGCTATTTTTATTCGAAGTAGTACTCGCCAAGCCTGCCAATTTATGAAGAAATGTATAGGTGGGTTTTTTAAATATTACTTTTATTGTGTTTGACATAAAATATTTAAATGTAATCCATTATTCATGATTTTACGTAAAGTAGATAAAATACACCATATGTCGCCACCCTTACATATACCAAACCTGCCCACTGGTAATTCATTTGTTTGGAATGCCTAATTAGGCATTATCTGGAAAAGTGAAGTTATGTTTAGTATAGAGAACATGATTAGCAAATGTGGAATTGGTATCTAAACTATTCGAGGATTTATATCTGTTGATAGTTTTGTAATGTTCTAAAATTCGGGTATCTGTCTTTCTTCCTGACTGGCTGACGTAGATGGCATTGCAATCATTACAATTTAGTAGATATACCCCTGGTTTATGGAAAGTGAGTACAAGATCTTTATTCCGTACTAGAAGTGAGTAAAGTGAGTTGGTACTTTTAAAGGCTATGTTTATGTTGAAAGACATATGAACTAGCTAAAATATTCAGAAAATTCAACATAAACATAGCCTTTAAAAGTACCAACGCACTTTACTCACTTCTATAACCAATAGCAATTATAAATACATATTATTGGTATACTTAATTCAAACATGGCTACCTCTAGAATCAATATTATAATTAAATTCTCAATAATTCCAATATCGTGAAGGTCCCGCAAACGTTTCAACCATGCAAGAATTTCGCCATTTCTGTTCCATTGCCCATTCGCAACAAGCTTATAAGTAAACTTTCCTGACACCTACATCCCCTACGATTCTCTCAATTCCGTTATCCTTGTGCTCCAGCCGCCTTTGATCCTATTTGTCGTTGTTCTGGAATTCGGCGACTGATAAACGAAAACAATCCGTTTTATTTGTCACGTATCTATTGCCTCTATTGGATTCCTATCTGCATGCCACTTTAAACGAATGTAATCCCGGTCAAAGAAATTGAAAAGCTGCGATTCTGTTGGGATTATCCGGGCGAGATTTCCCATTTTCTACGTGTACTGGAATTGTTTCATGATTATCTAAGGTTCTTACGAAGATAATTGGTGTTTCCGATCAATTAATGTTCAAGTGAAAGAAAATTCTTCACTATTACCGTTAGATTTTTATTTAACACATAAACAGATTTGGATTTTATATGACACACTGAGAAAAAAAGGAACATCCGTGTAACAAAGCTAATATAACGAAGAATCAACATCAAATCTTAAAGAAGGTGTTGGTGTTGGTTGGTTGACCAAGTGTTTGCATAATTTTCTGCTGTTGGTCACTTTTTATGGATTGTTATCACCTCTTCTATTTCCCACTTCTCAGAATTTTTAATTTTTCTATATTTTCTGAATGAAAATTCTATTTTTTCCTGGTTACTTTCCATTTAAATTTTTTCCTTTCTTCACTTTTCGTCTTCCTCCATATCTATTACTTCTCCTTAATTAAAAAATATTGCTCCGTCATGCTACCTAATATAAAATTCACAAAATACCTATTGCACTCCAAATTTATTTGAATTTTACTTCACCTAAAAACGTACTTAAATTAATTAAACTAGTATGTAGAAAAAAACTTTGCGATTACTCTCGCTCAAACTTCAGTAGGCAAAACATTTCCCGTGATTGAATTAAACTACCGTGAAACCTCTCCACTTTCCTTTGATTAATTTCCACAATTTATTGTACCAAAACCGAAACTACGCAACGCGGAATTTTATGGAAATAAATTTTCCTCGTTTTAGGTACCGGAAATAGAGCGATGTAGATCGGAGGTCTGGCTCAAATATTTCATTTAGAAACAGAGTTGAACAGTCTGCCAGTAAAACCGGCGATGTAAATAAGTGTTTAATTATTAAATCGGATTTGTGCTGTCTAATAACGGCGGAAATTGAAACCATTTTACGATAAATAATTAAATAGGATGTAACCGCAGCTCTCAGAACGTCTAGGTACTGCTGATCTAATTATCAATTTTCGGTATTTACGCTTAAACAATAGTAATCATAAAAATTGGCATAGTCCGAACATTTAATTGTAGGGGAACGCATGTGGTAAAATATGATTTAGTACCAATACTTTTATTGTGTGAACACAGCTTAAGTCAGTTAGTTTGATTTAGTTTTGTTTAGTGGTATTACTGTGCGGTTGACAGAATATTGGCTTATGTCAGATGGTGTCGTTCGTTATTTGTTGTTGTTTGACGTATTTTAAATTGTAAGATATAAATGGAAATATGTATGTTGATTGAAATGGAAATAAAGTTATATGAAGAAGTCAAAAAGTAAAGACCATATATATTAACTGTATTTTAAACTGCAAAGTTAATATTATATATTTTGTCTACACTTTGGACGGGAATCTTCCTAATTTTAATTCAACTGATGAAACTGACGTTTTGACCATATTTTTAATATAATAAATAACAAGTAAAACTATCATAATGTCAAAAACAGTAATTGAAAAACACTGGATCAATTATATTAATGAGATGCTGTTGAAAGAAATTATATGTGAATATAAATTTAGGGAATTTGTTTCTGAACTCAAATAAAATTGCAGCAATATGATATATTATTTTTAAAAATGAAATTCATATACATCAAAATTCAAAAATTAACAACTTCAGGGAGAAATGTTTACCAATCTCAAATGTCGGTAATACAAAAATGCAATATAATTAAAATCTAAAACAGGAATTAACTTTTGACTACAAAATTGTAATATAAATGTTTTTAATAAATTTCATCCATATTTAAAGGTTGAAAATATTTTCTATCTCTGCTTTTTTCTATTAAAGTAATTCAATACCTGGTGAGGTATTAGCCAAAGAAATAGTTGTTTTCAAAAGATAAACAGACGCTCGTATTATTGTGAGTTTTTATTTGATTATATTTTGTATGAAATAATTTGGAAGATGACAGATTCGTATTTATTAGATTTACGTTCAATTAAAGTCCAGGCAAACGTCAAATTCAATGTATTTAATGAACGGCCGTTTACCAAATACTCTGCTAATTTATCAATTTCCTGATGCTGGATGGGGCAAGCGGAAATTGCTTTCAAGATTGGTTTACGGTTTAAATTAAAGCTAAACAAATTTACACCTCTATATCGAAAATTACTGTTTTCCTCAAACCCTATAATAACAGGATTTACCCATTTTGACCAATTATAAAAGTATTGGAAGAAAAATTTCACACCTATGTTTTTCAATCAATGAAATGCTTGTTTTCTCTATCGTCATCATGAAAAAGATGGCAAATAGGTTTTTATAAATGTTATTAATACATACAATATATTCACCTCTAATTTTCTGGCTTCAGGAGAATGGTATAGAAACACAATGCTATTGAATGGAGAGAAATAGAATAATACCTCTTCGAGTGTGGACGGCAATATCCCGTGTTTTATCGAAATAAAATTAAGCGCCTTATATATATTTTGCCTGATGCATAATATAATACAGAGGATAAAAATAATGTTACAAATATAAATAATTGCTATAGTGTATACATTCTCAAATCCGCTAAGAGATTTTAACAGAGGTATTTTTCTACTGACATAAAAAAACAGGGTGTATATATAAAATTAAAATAAAATGACACTGCATTTTTACAATATAATATGACAACTTCAATAAACATATCGACTGAACATAGTCACTGACAGTATTTTTAATTATTTCAAGTACATGTCTAAATTTCCTTTTTTTGCGTCATATACAATTCCACTTGTTGCTTTATATTATTGTAGTTGTAGGATTTTTCTTTTAGAGCCTCTATAAGTATAAAAATATTTAGATGTACTTTTGATAATTTGCTATTTAGGCAGTTGTGCAAACCTTCAAGCGAATTTGTTGTTCTATGTCTTTCGTTGCAGCATAACCATATCTTTTACGCAGTCACTGATTAACAAAATAGTGATTACATTTTTGTACAAAGTTTTCATTCTAATATAAAACTTATCATGTTATAGTCACTTCTACATGTCCTCCAAGACATACCGTTAAAAAGGAATAATAACTAGACTTCCTCAATAATCAAGGATCTTATCATTGGACCATTAGAGGCGACTTCAATGCAAAACTCGCCCATTGGGACCCCAGACTAACAACAACTAAGAGTAAAAACCTAAAAGAAACAATGGCACACCCTAAACGTGAGTCGCATTCAACTGGCAAACCAACTTATTGGCCCACAGATTTAACAGTCTTTTTTGTTGTACAAAATATTTCAGCAAACTACATCCAAGTTGATGAGGCATGGGATATGAATTCAGATTATTCGCCCATTCTTCTCACTCTTAGTGACCCGATTATCCAAAAGAAAAGCGCTCTTAGGCTAATAAATAGGAGAATAGAGTTGCAAAGGTTCAGACTTGACCTTGAAAAGAAAATTAATCTTTTAGTTCCCTTAAGAACAAAACTGCAGCTAGATGAAGAAGTACAACTACTACTAAAAGAAAACTAAGGAGGAATAGGCATCAAACTTATTGGCCCACAGATAGAAATAAAATACCCGACTTAATAGACTTTTTTTTGTTGAACGAAGTTGATGAGACATGAAACATGAATATAGATCATTCGCCTATTTTTATTACTTTTAGTGATACTATTATCTAAAAGGAAAGCGCTCTTAGACTCATAAACAGAAGAAAACTGGCAAAGCTTAACAGGAGAAGATTGGAAAAGCTTCAGACTGGAGCTTGAGAAACAATTGAATCTTTTAGTTCCGTTAAGAACAACATCACAGCTAGAACTACTTGTGTCCAACATACAGCAAGCGGCATGGGATAATACCCCATCTTGCAAATAGAAGAAAATAACTATCCTAAAGATATAAGGAATCTAATTTTTGCAGACAGAAAACTAAGGAGTAAATGACATCAACTATAGATCAGGTTTGTAGAATCTCAAATACGAATGAAAATGCATTAGAAAACAAAGAAGTCATTCAGCCGTCTTCCTTGATGTTGCGCAGGATTTTGATGAAGTATGTGTAACGTTGTATTCACGTTATTTAATTTCATAAATACCACTGATCTGTATTATTTTACTGGATAGGATATAGGCTATATTTAACATACTAAAAAACCACTGATCTGTATTATTTTACTGGATAGGATATAGGCTATATTTAACATACTAAAAAACCGTTCCACCAAGGAGACCGGAAGTGCAACAATGCTGGCCGATTTGGGCAAATTATGGTGGGTTCACAGAACTGAAATTTGGGATAATTTGACATACCTAACCTATAATTTGATTAGTTTTTCTTGTTATTCTTCTTCTATTCCTTTTGCGGGCGATGTCCTTCGGGAAAATTCACCCACGATTTGATTTTTTTATGAAAGAAAATATAAAAATGGAAACGTGAAGCATATTGTGTCTTCAGGAATGAACGTTTATTGTTTATTTCATACTCTTTTTACTTTGTTTTCCACAATAAAAACATCTCATCGTAGCTTGTTGACACAATTAAATGACAAATGGAAATAGAGGTTACGTTAAATAACATTCGGTCCGCCATATTATTTGCCCAAATCGGCCAATTTTTCGGAACGTTTTTTAGGTGGCTATATCCTATCCAGTAAAATAATACAGATCAGTGATAAATACCCATAAAATTAATTTGAATATTTTCAATGTAACGGGCTCTTAACGTAAAGTGTAGTTAGTCCTTAACGCGGCGTGAAATACCACTGTTCTTGTTCGACTCGGAACACCCGCTGAGTGATGACGACAATCGGTAGTCTTTATTTTTGTCTAGCGTAGAAAGAGACAGTCAACGATCAAGAGTATCATCGGAGTAGTATCATTTAGTAAACAGAAGGGTTTCTGTTCTATTCTAAAACAAATACGTTTTAAAATGCATGTCTAAATTTTAATCAAAAAATGTACCTTTTTTCTGTAATGATTCGAAAACAATAACGGCATTCTTTATTTGTCCAATCGATAACTACCTCAAACAATTCTAATTTTCACGATGAAAAGGGGCTAGCTAAAAATAGAACGATGATCGGAAATTGAAAATTGTAATTGATCGAATTTCGATTCGGCGATGCCATCCGAATAACGGGGTTGTAGACAAATAATTTATCTATGGCCATTGTAAAAATGTCCAATGGAAAATTCAATGCCGTAAATGGTGTTCTAAATACTCAGTGTATACGTAGGGAATGAGGGAAACCGGTCATTTCCGTAAATCGATTTCCATTTGTCTTTATAGTTTCCCTTGACGCATAATGGATTGAAGTAATAATTTTATTTAATTATTCATTCTGGGAAGTCAGCTTAGCTTAACTTCCTGATAGCAAGGGACGGACATAGCTTTTCTATCTAGGGGCGGTACTAGGTAAAGTGGAATAAATATAAATCGTTTATTTAGTCAAATAAAACTAATTTACATTGAAATTTACATGGAAATACTCACTTTTAATATTTAAAATACAAATATTGTATTGTGAAGAAATAGAATGCGAGAAAGATAAAATAATGACATAAATATATTGTAATGGTATCAATAGGGGTGATCTTTGTTCTTAAATAAAATATTGTATAGAACCTTTCAATAGAATAAGTATAGTATTTAAGATAAAAAGTTAGATAATAATAGGTATTTCTGTTGAGATTTCATGAACTAGGACATTTTGTAATTGAACAGTTTCTAGTAAAACCTATAGTATAACTGTATAAAGGACTAAACCAATGTAAGAAAACGGTTTTAAGAGTATTTCATAAATTTTAATAAAAATATTAAGGTAAATGAACATTTTATGAACAAAAATCATTAAAAACATCAAGAATTTAGGGACATTTTGGTAAAAGCATGCTATTATTAAAGTGTTTAAATAAAAAAAATATGGAATTATTGGTAACAAAAACTATTTTAAAATAAAGAGACACTATCAAAGAAAATAATGATGGGAAAAAGTTATGTGGGAAAAGTAAATTAAGATTACAATGTTTAAATAAAAAGGTCAAATTAATGGATTTTGTTAAAATAAAAAAAAAAATAATGACAAATTATGTCAAAATTAAAGAAATTTCTTAATTACCATGGAAACTTATAAATAGGAGTACCTAAAATCAAGGAAGTCAGTCTGTTGAAATCTTTGAAGGGAGCACATCGCAAAAAACTGATAAAATAGAAACGCAAAATCAACTTTTCCATGACGAATTTGCAGTTTGGCTGGTTCTCAAAATAAGATTCAGCTAATGGGAATCTTATTTCGTGTTGGAGGTAGCAGAGTCCAGTTTTCTTTAAAAAAACATGGATGTAAGAATATTCCAGTTTAATTTTTTAATCCAAATTTGATCTAATTGAATAAAAGCATCCATTAAATTAATGGAACTAAGGTTATGTAACATACTCAGAAGTAGCCTAGCCTTTGGGCACATACCAAAAGCTTGGAGAAATATTAAGGTAACTTTTATACCAAAACCTTGGTATTGGTTCAGAGGCCAATATACCAAGACCAATACGTCTATAGTGCAGGAAAATCAACTGAAACATTCCTCCATCAATTAATAAAAGGGGTGGAGAACACACTGGAAAACAAGAAGGTAATGCTGGGAGCATTCTTGGATATCGAGGGTACATTTGACAATACCTCCGTTGAATCGCTTATTAGATCTCTCAAACACAGAGGATTCGAGGACATGTGCGTATCCTGGATCGATTCTATGTTAAGGAAGAGAACTGTACAGACAACCCTTATGGGAGAGACAATAGCGGCACGTGTAGCGAGAGGATGTCCGCAGGGTGGAGAGCTGTCTCCACTCCTGTGGAATCTTGTAGTGGACGGGCTGCTTAGGGCTCTCAAAGATAAGGGACATAGAACCCTGGGATATGCCGATGATCTAGTGATCATGGGAAAATACAACACTATAGTAAGAGATTGAATGCAAGAGGCTCTAAATATAGTAACAAAATGGACAGTGGCGGAAGGACTAATAATTAGCTCAAACAAATCTGACATAATTGCATTCACCCGCAGGAGGAAATTAAAGGGACTAGGGCCTCGAAACCTAAGAGGTGCAAGCATCCAGCTTAAGGGAGAGGTTAAATATCTCGGGGTTATGATTGACTCGAAACTTACCTGGAACTAGCATCTAGAAAAAACCACAAGTAGAGCGGAAACCTCGTTAATGATGGCAAGGCGATACTTTGGAAAAATAGGAGTTAAAACCAGATATGGTATATTAACTTTCTGTTAGGTATGTAATACGGTAATGCAATACAAATTGGAAGTAATATATTTTGTATTAATAATACAACTGACAAATAATTGAAATTAATCTGACCATGACCAATCCTCTCATCCTACAGGATGTATTATCTATTTTATAATATACAACGTATATAACATATAACATGGTGGTGAGACCGATAATAACATACGCAGCTTTGGTGTGGTGGCCAAAGACACAGCAAAGGAAAGCAATAACGAGGCTAAGCAAGGTACTAAGCCTCGGAATAACGGGAACAATAAAAACAATCCCCACAGCTGCAATTGAAGCACTAATAGGACTCCCACCTCTTCACTATGTGATACAAGTGGAGGCAAGATTAGGTGCTTACAGATTAGGGAATACACTGGAAAATATTGACATTAGGCCAGGTCACATGAGTATCTCAAGGTTAGTGACAGAAGACGTGCTAGACATAAGATCAGACCACATAACCAAGAGGTACTCTTTTAATACTCCATTTGAGGTTTTACCCTGATACTAACCATAGCTATGCATAGGAATACATTCCTCAGTATTTCAGGCCGAGGTATACGCAATTTTGCAATGTGCAAAAACGAACAATGAAAGAGCTGTCGAAAATCAGCATATTCAAATAATGTTAGACAGCCAAGCGGCACTTAAGGCCATATCGAGTCAGAAAGTTACATCGAGGCTGGTATGGGAATGCACCGAAGAACTAAGAACACTGGCAGACCGAAATAGAGTAAAACTATTTTGGGTGCCAGGTCACCAAGGGATCGAAGGCAACTAAAAGGCTGACGAACTTGCAAAAAGAGGGCCAGAAGAAACACCGGAACCAGACACAAACCCAGGAGTACCGAAAAAGTACAGTCCGGGGTTTCATAAACGACTGGATTCAGAAACAACATATTAACTATTGGGGAAGCACCCCAAAACAGGCACATGGAAAAGCCTTCATAGGCAGACCATGTCCCAAAAAAACTGGAGAACTACTCTTTATGAATAGGAACCAGTTGAAAGTGATAACAGGGTTCCTGACTGGGCACGCTCCAGTAAAGGGACAAAGAGAACAAAATTGGCATGTACAATGGGGAACTCATGTGCCGACTATGTCATAAGAAACTATAAACGGCCAAACACATACTGTGCGAATGCGAAGCTCTAGATCGCAAAAGATATGCACTTTTTGGACAACCCCAGGTTGATCTAACAACGTACAGAACCCACTCACCCAAGGATCTGTACAAACTTGTACAAGGTACAGAGTGGGTGCTTTGAATTAACATGGGGTAAAACACAATAAGCCAATAAGCTTCAGAAAAAAGGTTATATAAAGAGATGCTCACCTTAAATCAACAAAACTTTACCCATAAACAACCAACATAAGGTAAAGAACCCTATACATAAGAGATCTCTAAATTAAAATCTTCCTATTCATCAATTTTAAAGGCCAATACATCATTTGTTTAAAATTTATTGTTATAAATGTTTTGTGACAGTGACAAGTAAAGCAGGGTTTAATAACAAGGAAGGCTAGATCACTTGAAAATTAAACTGAATCTATATTAGATTTACTAAGAGGTTGATCGGCAACTTCTTTTACACATAAACAGAAATTCTTTGAATTTCAATGTCTTGTTTTTCTTTTATTTTTTTTCTTCTTTAAGTAAATAGAAGTGGTGTATTTATCAGCTAGTTATCTTTGATATTTTCTTTCTGTTTTTTCGTTTATGGTATTTTGTTTAAAATGTTACTGGATAGCTAATAGTTTTAATTTTACAATATTATTCACAATATGATATACAGGGAATGATAATAAAGGGTACGATAAAAAAGTTTTTGGGTAAATTTCTTGAGAAACTTTATTAATAATAAATCAAAACCTTTGATACCTGTTATATTTTTTTTTGTATTTTAATAATTATATAGGCTGTTTGTGTGTTATACCCACTGAACTCTCCTTAAGAATATAGTTTGGTTGTTTATGTCTCATGCTCAAATAATTGGTTTCAAAATAATCTTGTTTTCTGAGAGAAAACACCATTTCTTTTTTCTAAAACTTAGGGGAAAGTGACGCTCACGGGAAATTTGTAAATATAATTGACTTTTGAATTATAAAAAATTAAATAATTTGTGTTGAAACTTATAATTGAGTTTTAATGAAAGAAGGAGAAAAAGAAATAAGGAAATATTTAAAACAATAAAAAAAATATTGCTATAGCAAACCATCGCAATATATACCTAAAATAATGAAACATAATAATATGGGCAACAAATTAGGCAAATAATATTAATTAATAATGAGCAACCCTGTATACTATATAAATGTTACAAGTAATTTTGACAGTTATAGTCAAAATGCAAAATTGTAGTAACTACCAAATTTTACAAATAAAGAATAGTAGTGCAACAAGAGTGGATATGATGGCCATATTGCACGAAGGCCAAATTTGAGCACGACGTCGTAGGCGGAGTGCTCAATCGCCTAAGTGCGATGTGGACAATCCATTCGAGTTGTACAGTATATTTTTTCTACGACCCATTAACGAAAATTTACAAATACAAAAAAATATTTCACGTTATTAAGACAAAATAACTAATTTTAAAATAATTTATGATTTTTAATAATTTTTAAAAGAAAATGAACGCAAAAAAAAGAAAGTTCATTTCATTTTGCCCCATCCGAGAATCGAACTTGAGTCTTCCGTGTTGAAGGCAAGAACGCTGACCACAGGACCACCTATTCTTTTATTTCGTTGCTTTAATACTCGTAATTAAATTTACTTCAATAGTTTTATTTAAATTAACAAAATATTTATAATTATAAAAACAGAAATGCTATTATTTATCGATTCTACACAAGAATAACCCATTTTAATATATGTTTAATCTCAATAACTAAAAAATATACTGACAATTAGTTTGACTTATTTAAAATTTTAAAAGTAATAGCAGTCGGTTGATCGAAATATGAACGGTGATTGATGGATTTCATTTTTTTGCAGTGCTCTACCAAGAATGGATATGAAATATATTCGTTCAGTTGAAGGCAATAGCATACTTTTTCGTTTTGTAATCTGTGCGTAGCTAAGCTAATATCCATATGTGTGTAGAAAAATATAGTACAAACACTATTAATAGTACCTATTTAAATTTAAAAGTTTCTGAGCAATAAATAAATAAAATAATAACAATAAATTATAAATACCTTGACACATCCTATGTTTTTTTTCTTGGCCATGGGGTAGACCTAAAAAGAAAAAAAATGTTGATAAAAATTTAAATTAAACTTAAAAAACTTTAAAAAAGGATATAAAACATTAAAATAAGTTTGTCTAATCAAATTTCGTGTTAAAACTAGTAGTAAATTAAATTAGGACTCATAACTGTGGATGTTAAACTAAAAGTTGGAGTTATTTTGACTCTTCTTGGGTAAAGAGTAAACCATACAAGATATAGCGAGATCAGTACAATAGTCAATTAATATTGATCTTCATAGTCACAAGATAAGATCAGTGATCTGAATCTATATCAAAGCTTTCTTCTACTTTACAGAATAAAAAAATGCAACAGTTCTGTAATCTTATTTGGGTCGGTGGGTCTGTAGGTGGGTTTTTCAGAATAGTGGTATGTACAACCAAGTTCTGATGCAGCTCGGTGCAATTATTTTTCTTTGACTGTGGTTACTCTTTAATCCAAGATGGAGTTCCCCTCTAAGTAATCAATAATTTAAAGATATATTACTTTTTCGATTAGTTTTTCAACTATACTTATCAAATCTATTGGTTTTAAATGGTTAGCTTTACTTCGAAATTTTTGGTATATGAATTATTGTAGCAATCTTAGTATCATCCGGAACAAAACTTGTTTCAATAGAAAAATTTGTAATATTTAATAAAAGTTTGGATAAACTATCAAAACATTATTCTAAAAAAATAGTTGATATTTCGTCTGGGCTATTTTTATTTAGACATTTTAATTTATTTATAAAAGTTTCAATTTTATGCACACCCTGTAAATTTGTCGTCTCAGTTTTGTTAGTAACAAATAATATCTAAATCTAGGTAAAAACAAAAAGATCAACAATTAAGAATAATAGAAATGAAACATTAGAAATTAGTAACAAACAGAAAAGAGTGACCAGTGAGAAGAACAAAACAATAAGACCAACAAGTTTAAAAGTACAGCTTACAGCTATATTATATATATGTTATAATTGTCGGAGTCATGTAGTTAACCTGGTATGTTATATCGGAGTATGAATGCGAATAAAAGGTTTTGCTTTTTCTGTGACAAATATATTTTTTGTTGACAAGTTATATTTATTTACATCTGTCTAAAACTAAAAATCACATGGTAACGTAATAAAAACAGAGGCAGTACACTACAAATACTCCCCCCTTAAACAAAAACAATATTATTTAATTGATTACAAAAGAGACTTTCTTTTTGGGTTTACCTGAATCTACTTCAGGGATATGTTTTGAAAGGAAAAAAGCTGGTTTAATTCTGTCAATGCTAACCACATATTCTCTATTGTCTTTATTAATTAAAAAATTCTTGTCAAAACGTTTTATAACTTTGAAAGGTCCTTCAAAAATGGGCGATAATGAACTTCGAAAACCTTCTGTTTTAATAAAAACATACTCACAAGTGTCTAACTCTGACGAAATAAATGTGGTTTGAGTTGAATGATGTCTTGGATTTGTTGGCTTAATATTATTAAAAATATCGTGAAGGCTACTTAATAAAGGGTTAATCTCAAGGACATTCTGACTTTGGACGAAAAATTCACCTGGGAGGCGTAAAGGCTGGCCATATACGAGTTCAGCCGAGGAACACCCAATGTCCTCCTTAACTGCGGTACGGATGCCTAATAGAATTAAAGGTAATTCTTCTTTCCAATTGGTGGTGTTTCCTCTAGCAGACTTCATAGTGCGATGAAATCTTTCCACCATACCATTACTCTGGGGGTGATAAGCAGATGTATGAATTTTATGACAACCAAAAAATTTTGTAAATTGTTCCATTAATTTAGATTCGAACTGCCCACCCTGGTCTGTCGTAATGGTATGAGGAATACCAAATCGGGAGAAATATTGTTGGAATAAAATTTTAGCAACATTTTCTGCACTAATATTACTAAGAGGGTATGCTTCAGGCCACCTCGTGAACCGTTCGACTACTGTCATGATATAATTGCATCCTCCTGATTTAGTCAGAGGCCCGACTAAGTCGACATGAATGTGTTCAAAACGACCTTTAATATCAAATTTGCCAATAGGGGCTTTAGTATATCTATTAACTTTAGTTAGCTGACAATTAACGCAAGATTTTGTCCATTTAGTTATGTCAGAATTCATGCGAGGCCAATAATATCTAGATCCTATTAACTTTTTTGAAGATTTAATTCCAGGATGAGAAATACCGTGAATATTCGAGAAGATAGTAAATCTAATATTTTTAGGAACATATGGACGATATTTACTTGACGAAACTTCGCACCAAAGTTTTGTTTCCAAAAGTGGTATATCTATTTCTTGTAATTTGTGATAGCTGTTATCTTTCTGACTACGCAATAATTGTTGCAACTCAATGTCATCATTTTGGTATTGTTTAAAAGACTTTATATCTAGCTGGATAAAATTCGAGGGGGTTAGTTATGGCAATATTTCTGGGGAAGTAATTTCTTCTAACCGAGATAATGTGTCACTAACCACATTTGATTTGCCCTCGATATGCTGAATGTCTGAAGTAAATTGAGCAATGAGTTCTAAGTATCGAAACTGACGTGGACTTTTTTCGGTTTTCGAGGTCAAAACGTTGGTAAGAGGTTTATGATCCGTAAAAACCGTAAACTGATAGCCTTCTAACAAATGACGAAAATGTAAAATAGCAGAATAAATTGCAAAAAGTTCTCGGTCGAAAGTGGAATATTTCATTTGGGTTTTTGATAACTTTTTTGAAAAATATGCGAGAGGTTCCCATGAATTATCAGAAAGTTGTTCTATGACACCACCTATGGCATAACCTGATGCATCTACTGTTAAGGACAATTTGCAGTTTGGGCGAGGGTGTACTAATAGCGATGCTTGGGCTAAACCGTTTTTAGCGGCGATAAAACTATCTTCATGTCTTTGTGACCACTGTGAAATCGTCTTATCCCTCTGATTTTGTAAAGAAGTCATCAGATCGTAGAGCGGTATCAAAACATTAGCGAAATTTGGAATAAAACGATGATAAAAATTTATCATTCCAACGAAACGCTGGAGATGTTTGAGAGTCTGGGGGCGGGGAAACTTTTTAATAATTTCTACACGCTCCTCTGATGGCAGAATACCTTCCGCAGATACTAAATAACCTAGAAAGTTTAATTGAGGAACTCCAAAGACGCTCTTACTAAGGTTGAGGTTAATTCCAAAAGAATTTAGCCTTTCGAATAATATTGTTAAGTGTTGAAGATGTTCTTCATTATTTTTACTAGCTATTAAAATATCGTCTATGTAGACATAGCAAAAATCTAGGTTTTGTAAAACTTGATTAATAAATCTTTGGAAAGTTTGGGCCGCATTTCTTAACCCAAACGGCATACGAAGGAACTCGAATAATCCAAAAGGTGTTACAATAGCGGTTTTATGAATATCTTCCTCTGCCATAGGGATTTGGTGATAAGCCCTAACCAAATCAATCTTTGAAAATATGGTACAACCGTGTACATTTATGTTGAAATCCTGTAAGTGAGGAAGTGGATACCTATCCGGTATAGTGACATTATTTAGTTGTCTGTAATCTCCGCAAGGACGCCAGTCACCTGGATCTTTTTTGGGAACCATATGTAATGGTGATGCAACAGAAGATGAGGATGGCCTACAAATGCCTAAAGCTACCATTTGTTCAAATTCTGCTTTTGCAATATTATATTTTGAAGTATTAAGACGTCGAGCGTGCGACGATGGTAAGTGACCATTTGTTATAATTTGATGTTTTACAGTATGTGTGATAGGTAAGGAATAGTTCGGAGGAGAAGTTAAATTAGGGAAATCCTGAATAAGTTTAGCGAATTCATTTTCTATGGTTAAAATTTTTGGGGATAAAGGGATATTATTTTCAGAGATAAACCCGCTTACCGAAAGTTTCGTTTCATTGTCAATTAAACATTTATTTTTTAAGTCAACTAATAACCCAAAATAAGAAAGAAAATCTGCACCAATGATAGGGTGCGAAATATCGGCCACCGTAAAAACGAAAGGAAAAACTCGTCTGAGGCCTAAATTAACCTTAAGGAATTGTTTTCCAAATGTATTAATGGTGGAACCATTCACTGCTGTAAGAAATAGATCATCTGATTTTTTAACATTTTTAAAAACATCACGAGGAATGACTGAAATGTCAGCCCCTGTATCTATTAAAAAATTAATAACAAATTTTCAAGTTATTTACTGACTGTTGAGATCGGTTTGGAGATTTGCTCCTAGAGCGATTCCCGTGTCTACAGAAATCACATGTACTTTCATTAATAGTACTAAAACAATGAGAAGGACCTGGGGATTGGAGAGAATTAATCTGTGATTCTAGAACATTTTGTTTATCGGAAATAGTTTGTAAAAGTCTACTACAATTGATAGAAAACTCACTAAATGCTTTGGTCAATTCAGTAATGGAATCTAATGAACTATCTGGTTTGACCTGAGACCCTGAATTGTTGAATGTAAACGGTGGAAAATCATGTATTGAACTAATATTCACCGGCTTATAGGTCTCCCAAATCTTGTCCGCTAAGTCGAGAATATCATAGAGAGTATCTTTACCAGAAGCTGTAATAGCAACTAAAATTGTTTTTGGTAAGCGTCGCTTCCAAAGTTTTATCAACAAATCTTGGCTGACCATTTGAGAGCCTCCAACCATACCTAGCATTTCTCTATAAAATTCTGATGGTTTTCTATCACCTAGCTCGGAAATTGATAGGAGTTCGTCTAAACGTTTTTCCTCGCTTAAAGTTAAACGAGAGATAATGGTTTCTTTCAAAATTTTATAGAGATTTTCTTGCGGTGGATTAGTTATGACATCGTAAATGGTTGAAATAATATTAAAAGGTAAATTCGAAATAATGTAGTTGTATTTAGTTTTGTCTGAAGTTATCCTTGATAAAGCAAATTGTGATTCAACTTGTGTAAACCAAATTTCTGGATTTGGGGTCCAAAAGGGTGGTAATTTTAAAGAGGAAAGTGTGCGTTCGACATTGACAGAATCACCGTTCCCTGAAATATCTTCAGTTTGTGACATTATATAAATTAGTTAAATTTAAATAAAAATGGTTTTAACGATATTGAATTGAATATCTAATATTAGGTACTTATCTACTGCTACTAAAATACTTAAATTATGTATCTTGTTAGAATTGGTACAGGATATATCTTGAAGTCAGGACAGTATATGTTGAACCATGGATAGAAGATGGGGTCATCTACAGGAACTATTGGTATTGATCGGCTAGCAAAATTCTTTAAATTCTTACAGAATTTTTTAAAAATGGGAAAACGTTCGGGGTCACCAATTTGTCGGAGTCATGTAGTTAACCTGGTATGTTATATCGGAGTATGAATGCGAATAAAAGGTTTTGCTTTTTCTGTGACAAATATATTTTTTGTTGACAAGTTATATTTATTTACATCTGTCTAAAACTAAAAATCACATGGTAACGTAATAAAAACAGAGGCAGTACACTACAATAATAATAATGTTCTGTGGCAAGTATCCTTCATTGTTAATAAGCAAAATTTTCATTTTTGGCGAAATTCTAGCAACGCTAAACCCGAATAAAGCTTTGAGCGACTAAAACTCGAATTTTATTCACTAACTCCCAAAAAGTTCTAATGAAACATAATAGTCCAGTAGTTAGAAAATAAAACGTTGTGAAGTTAAAAGGACAGACATTAAGTTGCTTCTAAAGTTGAAAGCGTTAAAAGTTTATGCAGGTCTAGATTTAATCGCACGCTATCTTGATGACAAACATACATATAAAGCGATTACGTTTTAATCCTCTTGCTTCAAACTTTTGTTCGCTTAGTATGATGTAAAATTTGTAATGATCAAATCCATCATGAAGCGTTCATTATACTCTTTCGCTAATGGATTCATAAATCGTTATTTTCTTCAGAGTAATTTACGCGTTAATTATTTAATCATTGTTTGATAAGTACCTTGATAACTGTAGGAATATTAAACACTATGTTTCGTAAGAATAAAGTGTTGGAATTGCATATCAAAATTATATTTCTGTATATCAACACTTATTTCTATTGTATCAAAAATTAAATATTATAATTCGTGAATTGATAATGTCACTGGTATTACCAGGGTATGCGCACTTGGATATACACATTCCATTCACATTCCACTGTTAGTACTATGCTCCAATCTCACAGAGGGCGTTACTATAATTCTTCGTTTTTCTTGTAACGTCAGATGTCTTGACATAGATATACCAAAATTTGTCATTTATTGTTTGTGGCTGACTGGCTTGGCTTTTATTTTTTGAAATTTTTATTGGAAAATTGAAAATACATTTATTTTATTAGTGTTTAATCTGCTTTTCTTGGTGTTTTATGTTTTTTTTTTTGGGTTTTTACTAGTGTTAGAACTTGTATTCGTGCTTTGTTAATATTAAAGACTTAATATTTAAAACATTTATTAAGGTTTGTTTTTTAAATCTGCCTTAAATTTTTAAGTAGGTACAGTTCATCAAATTTCTAGAGGCTTTCGACGGCTAGACAGAGAAAGCACTACTGACAGGCATCCCGACGGATTTACGCAATGAAAGTACACTCTGCGCATCAAGTATTTCACTATTTCATTCAGACGTAAATGTCAGATGTAAATTTCGCTAAAACATTTCTTTTATTTTCGTTTGTGTTTTTTGCTCATTACAGTTTAATAGAACCTAAGTATGGAGTTTAATAGCAAATTAAGAGGCCGCGTGATTAACAGTCAATCTTGCAAAATAATAGCCAATGTTATAGAGTTTATGAGAAGAGAAGGAAACTTTAATTCACCTTCAATACCATTTAAAAATGTAAATGATCGTGTTGCTGCAGCCACAGGAGTATCTAAAAACACTGTCGTCCGCATTTCTGGAGAGAAAAAAAGAATCGATAACCGTGAGATATCGGAATTTTCATCACCAAGAAAAACCATTAAAAAACCAAAAACAGTTAATGATATAGATGAAGCTGCACAAGAATCAAATTTTATTTTTTTATTATTAGATAGCTATTTTTGTTTCTGAGTTGTGTTCATTTACAGGCTCAATTTTTTTCCGTTTCTCCTTTTTGATTTTATATGGGGTTTCAAGTTGTTTTTGACTTATTTCGACGTAAATCACAACAACACACTTTTTTAATAAAGCAAACAAGTGTTAAGAGGTATATGTACGTGTAAACTACAATTACAAAAAATTGATATGAAACCCATGAAACCACCAACAAAAATGTAAAGCTAGCTTCCGTACTAGAACATGGTGTCATTCGTCGAGATAATTTATCGTTTTAATAAATCAAGAAATGTAAATATTCCCCTGTTATTTTTTATAAAATTATAAGAGAAATAAATTTTTTTCTAAATAGTATAGTTTATTATTTTGTAGAAAAACAAAATTTCGAAAATTTTAGTAATGTTTCAGAAACAACCGTTATTAATAATAGGTACCATTTTCCTTAATAAGATAGAAATAAAATATAAACTATTTCCACGATTTACAAAGGCCTACAAAAAAATTATAGGTATTTTCCGCTATCCTATAAAATTTATATTTTCTGACTCAATTTCAAAAGGTTGAAGGAATTCCAAAACACCTTTTATGGCATAATAATTATTTTCAATTCTACATACTATATTTAGCTGCTTTTAAAAACGTTCTAAGAAAGTCAAATCAGACCAATTTAATCCCTAAACTATTCCACACTTTTAAAATTTTATTACCTAAAAATATTAAAAACTATTTAAAATAACTTGTTTAGCAGACTGTACAATAGCTATCTTAGTCACACGTAGCGCGTTCTCTGTCTGGGCGTCGAACACCTCTAGAAATTTGATGAACTGTATGTAAATAAAATACCACATTTAGCATTCATTGTAATTGTAACTTTGAATTAAAAATACTATTAAATATAACCCCTTACCGCATACTGTGCCATATTTGGCACATGTTCAAAATTTGTTTGTCCTGTCAACTCAAGTTGTCCCATATCTGGCACATTCGCTTGTTCACAGGCAGCCGCTAAATCCCCTCCACTATCGTACGCGCAAATTTGATGAATCATTTAGTGAATATCTGGCTGGTGACAGGCGCTAGCTTGTTTGGGGCAAATTCAAAATAGAATATTTTTGTTCTTTTAGCCTAATTTGTGTGGAAAACATTATTTTTATAAGGGTAAGTGTTTACTGTGATGACTAAAGTCGTACAAAACTTTTTTCTATATAAAAACGAGAAAAAAAACTGTCTTTGTTTACTTGTGTCATATTTGGAACAATATGAGATAAAGATAATATTTTTGTAATGGATTTTTTGTTTTTCAGATGAATACCAAGAAGTTCTACGGAACAAAAAAATTACAAAGTCCAATGACTAATGGGAGTGATGATGAGAATTTATCTTCCGACAATGACCATCAAAAGAATGAACTAATGAGTCTCATAAAACCTACATAAATTGTGTGTGAGTCATCAGAGGGTGAAAGCAATGCTTCAACAACTGACGAGGTAATTATCGACGAAACTGACAATGACAGCGAATACGAAATACCGCTCTCTAGATTACGACAATTATAATCAAGATAAGCATAGTGATATAAATGTTCCCTCGCCATCTAAATCTCATAGTGATACAAATTTACCATCGACATCGACTAGCAAAAAAATGTAAAAAATCACAACACAAAAAAATGGGAAAAGAAGAAGTTGTCTAGCAGAATAGGTTCGTTGCTGTTACTGAAGAATTTGTGAAATTCAAAGGAGATGAAACACTTCCAATTTTCATACAAGAACTCGAAGATCTCATTCAGTTTTTCAATTCTTTTTTCACCGACGAAATTTTTACTTATATAGCTGAACAGTCAAACTTTTTTGGTGTTCAAAGTAAGCCTGAAAAACCGCCCAATGTAGCCAAAGAAGAAATTCGCATTTTTTGCGGTATTTGCATATATAGATGTCAATTATTCAACTCCCTTTAACCAGGTCCTACTGGAACCAATCGTTAGATATTCCCTGCATCTCACGTGCTATGACCTGCAATAGATTTGAAGAAATCAAACGATTTTTTCACTTCAATGACAACACACGCCAGGTTCCTCAAGAGCAGCCAGGTTATGATAAGCTTTTGAAGATACGTCCATTGCTAAACAAAATTTGTGAACGTTTCTTACTTGTTTCTAAAGAGAAGCATATGACCGTGGATAAACAAATTATTTCGACAACAGCTCGATCAAGTCTCAAACAATATAATCCCAAGAAAACTCATAAATGGGGATACAAGGTTTTTGTTCTAAGTGGGGTATCTGGATTTTCTTACGATTTTCTTACTCTTGAAAATAATCAACCAGATCTAGGAGCAAGCAACAATGTTTTTGTAAAACTTTCAGAATCAATTCCAAGAAATCTAAACTACAAATTATTTTTTGGTAACTCGTTTACGAGCATTCCTCTACAAATATACCTCACCAAAAATGGTATTTTACCTTTGGGGACAGTAAGAGGCAATCGTGTGCATAATTTCGAATTCCCTAAAAAAGCAGCTATAAAGAAAAAAAAAAAAAGGTAGAGGTACAGTTATTGAAGCAGTGGCCAATATAGATGGTGTGGACATATCTGTTGTTTCATGGTTTGATAATAAAATTGTCAACATATGTTGGGAGTCAGCCTGTATCGATGGTAAACAGATTCTGCAGGAAATCTAGGACACGTAGAAATCACCCGCCCTCAATGTGTTGCGGTATATAATGCTTCTCGATTCTATGTTAGGATATTATCGAATTCAAATTCGATCCAAAAAGTAGTACATGAGGGCATTTTTCCATTTCCTGGATATGATATGCGTCAATATCTGGATACTGTGGAGACAAACCCTAAAAAATAATGATTTATACCTAGCACTTTTAGAATTCAAACTTGGTATCGTAGAAGTTTTGACCAAAGCTTATAGTTCAGACAGAAAAAGAGGAAGACCAAGTACCAGCTTACAACCTCAACTGGATCTCAAAAAAAAAAGAATTCCAGCCCAGAAAATAAGAATGGACAACTTGAATCATTTGCCAAGATAAGGGAAGAACGACAGAGGTGCAAAATTGTTTTAGCAAATTCCACAAGGAATAGGGCAAGATTTTCACTAATTTGTTGAGATAAAATCAATTTTTGTTTTATTTCCGAAATTTGTATTACTATTAGTAAACTCCTGAAAGTAACCTAATTGTTAAACAAGCAGTATGACTTAAGCTTTTCCCTTAGGTATATTTATTCCCACATCAATATCGCTCTGTTTTGGGATAAATAGATGCAAGTCTGCAGTTCTTGTCAGTCCGTAAAGACTATTCGACACCCCCATTGTCCAATGTCAAACACACCTACATTGCCGATCTCGTTCACGTCTCTAGAGACTGTGCTATAAACGCGGGAGCCTTTTTGACTAAATCTGAATGCAATTAATGAAAATTTCCACAACGCCCGTTCGCTCCGCTTTTTGCCCGTTAATTAATGTGTTTTGTTATTTAAAATCGCATCATTAATTAACCTCAGATGAGATGTCGGCAACACTGCATCGCTGACAATGTATTTTTTTTATTATTTATTTAGAGAGAAGAGGAGCAGTTCGTTTTATTGGCTTATGAAGCGTTTTAAATTGGGTGGTATACCTACATACATTTATGAGGCGAGGTTAGGCGATGCGGGGTGGATTATTCTCGTCGGTTTTTTTCTCGGGATTCGGGAAAGTAATGAGTATTAATTTGGCGAAATGGTGTTTTTCAACTCGGCACCAATTCTTCTTCTTTTTTAAATTATATTACGGCAATTCAGAATAATGAAGTTCTGAAAAGTTTAAACTTATTTTGTTTAATGAAAGAAGAAACTGACAAAATCTGTACCACTTAAATAATTAGTGTTTTAATGCGAGTAGACTTCAAATCCTATTCTTTTAAGGAAATGAGGGATTTGGGGCTCTTATATTTTTTTATGCTCTTAAGTATAGTGATCTTGGATTCTAAAGTGCTTATCATAAAATATGCACTCACTATATCCTACTAGTCTCAGTTAACTATGAGTCGGCAATTATATAAAGAATATCTAACAGGCCCAACAAATGATTTAAAAAAAAAACACATTGATTTTAACAGAAAATTAGAAAAAATAATTAAAATAAAATATAGATACTATAAAAAAATAATTGATAGTAACAAGAATTCTTTAAAAAAAGTGTGGAAAATAATAAAATATAAATATTTTAGTAACGATCAAAATGAAATAAAATAAATTTTATTTTTATTATTAATAATATTATAATTATTTTTATTATTAATAATGCTATTTATATTATGTATTTTTATATAGTTATTTTTTGTAAATATTAATTTGTCTCTTTTCTGAATAAACTATTGTTATAATGCCCGGTAAGTATCCCAGTTACAATAAGTAGCCTGTGCTTGCTCAGATAGATACAGGATTTTTTTCCTGGTTATAGTTATACAGAAGTGCTGAAACAAGATCTATAATTAACGCATTAGCAATAAAATGGGTACCAGGAGTCCTATGTCAGTGGATAAAAGCCAGCCTAGAAGAAAGGGTAATAACATCATCTCTAGGCGAAGCTACATTGACAGCTAAAGCAGGCAAGGGCTGCCCCCAGGGAGGAGTACTATCACCCCTTCTCTGGTCAGTCCTAGTAGATGAACTTATAAAAAGGCTAATATCTGCAGATTTTTACTGCCTAGGGTATGCCGATGACCTGGCGATCGTCGTAAGAGGCAAGTTCGCAGGTACAATATCGGAGCGCACACAAACCGCTCTAAACATTGTCGACGAGTGGTGCAGAGAGGAGGAACTAACAGTAAACCCTCACAAAACCACAATAGTCAACTTTACAAAACGAAAAGTACCAACAGGACTAAAGTCACCAGTACTGAAAGGAGTGAAGATTCCATTCGCTCAAGAGGCCAAATACTTGGGAGTCATCTTTGACCACAGGTTAACATGGAATCAACACTTGCAAAAAGTCACCCAAAAGAGCACAACGTCCTTCAACTTATGTCGAAGGCTGTGTGGAAAAAATTGGGGATTACAACCAAAAATGTCCCTGTGGTTATATACCACAGTCATAAGGCCGATGATATCCTACGGGTCGGTGGTTTGGTGGCCAAAGACTCGGCAAGCTGGAGCCATTCGACAGCTCAATGGTATTCAAAGGCAAGCATGCCTGAGTACAACGGGAGCTATGAGAACCACTCCAACAGCAGCTATAGAAGTCATGTTAAACCTAACACCACTACATATATTCATTCAAGGCGAAGCCAGGTCTGTCACATACAGACTGCACAAAGGTTCATCGCCCATAAGCAGTTTGCATGGACGCGACTACAGCGAGCTATATAAAGAGTTGGAGAACGACCAAATAATGGGAATGCCTTCAGACGAAATGCTTCCAAAGTATAGCTTTCAAAAGCAATATAAAGTAAGTATACCAGACAGGGAATCGTGGACTGGAGGACCTCCTATTCATGCAGATCTCACCTGGTATACAGACGGCTCCAAAACCCATGAAGGTTCAGGAGTAGGTATATATAGTACCAAGCCAAAGACAGGAATCTCACTGAGCTTAGGTAAATATGCGACAGTATTCCAGGCAGAAATAGCAGCAATATATCACTGCGCAAAATAAGTATTAAGACAGAAGGTAAATGGAAAAACCATTGTCATATACTCAGACAGTCAAGCGACGTTAAAAGCACTCAGTTCCATGCAGGTACACTCAAAGCTTGTGTGGGACTGTTTGGAAGCCCTAACAGAGCTGGGTAGTCAAAACAGACTAACCTTAGCCTGGGTACCAGGCCACAGGGGACACAAAGGCAATGAAGAGGCTGATTTACTAGCCCGAGAAGGAGCTTCAAATTCTCTTATTGGCCCAGAACCCTTCTGTGGTGTAACAAAAACAACTATCAGAACATGCACAAAGCAGTGGATGTTTAAAAAATCTCAGGAGTGGTGGGAAAACTCACCAGGACAGAGACAGGCCAAAAAGTTCTTAAAGGGACCATCGTCTAAACTCACCGAGCATCTACCAAGCCTTAATAGGAAAAATACTAGAATACTAGTAGGTCTATTAACAGGGCATTGTAGGCTTAACAAACATATGTTCAATATCGGTCTGACAGAAGAGGCCTTGTGCCGATTCTGTCAAGAAGAAGAGGAAACGGCAGAACAAGTATTGTGCTACTGCGAAGGTCTAGTAAGACTGAGATTCCTTACACTTGGAGAAGAAAAACCAAGGGCAACTAGCTATACCGGAAAACTACTTCCCAGTCTATGGAGTCTACTACAAAAGACCGCATTAGACAGGGTACTCTAAACAATGATTAAAGGATATCCACAATAGCTAAAAAGGTCGAGGTGGGGGAGGCCACATGGCCCATAGTCCTAATTAAATCTAATCTAATCTACACAGAAGTACCTTGCCATATTCTCTATCATTAAATGTTCTGTTACTCTAAGATACCTTTATTTGTTTTTTGGTCTTTGTTGGAGCCTTAACTTTTACAGGTGAAGCAGTTGATGTGGCTGTTTCTGAAATACCGGTTTTCTTATCATGTTTTTTCACCCAAGCCTTCTTTTTTGCTCACAAAGTATTATTCGATTTCGCTAATATTTTGACTGCTATTGGTATGCCTTTGGCAGTATTTCTCAAACCTTTTTGGCGATGAAACCCTTTTCAAAAGCGAAATATTTGGCGGAGCTCTAAAATAGATTTTTTAGACTTTTTATTGTTTTAGATAGGTTTTATTTTACTTTGCAACCCCGGGAGATCTCTAAAAAAGGTCCTCAAGCAAAATCAGATCATTTCTTAGTGAAATCTAAAAAGAAGGTCCTCCCTTTTGTGACGAACTTCCTCATATTTAGTATTTTTTTATTATGACTATTATTTTCGCATGGAGGATTTGCGGAGCACACTTTGAGACACACTGGTCTATGGATTTTTATCCTTCTGTTTTTCAATTGTTTGTTGAAAAAGAAGAATTTTGATTGCTGTTGTGATATGAGATCCATTATTTAAAACCATATCGATGAAAAATGTATATTTTTTGAAAATTTTCATACGCCAAACATCCCATTTGTGTTTAACTACATATTTGTTTTACTTCTGAAAATAAAATAGACGATTCAACACGAGCCATCAACGTATTGCAGCAAACAATTACAAGTCAACACACATACATGTATATATTTAGATTTATCGATTTGATATTTAAATATTCGACATAGTGGTTTGATTTTCAATTGCTCGAATTAAACAAATAATGCATTTCAAGCGATATTAATTGCAGAATTATTTAATTCAATAATTTTTATTATTTCATTTATTTTTGGTATTAAAATATTTTTATTTTTCATTGTTAGTAAGAATTATATTAATGTATTAATATATCTATAAGATGATAATTATGTAAATTGGCTCACTATTAGCATGTTACTGTTCAAAATTAGTATCAATAACGTCTGGTGTTCTACAGGGATCTCATATTGACCCTGTCATATTGTTATTATTTTTGACAGCTTGTGACAGTGACTAGTGAAAACTACACCATCTGTCTCTAAAAGTAAATAAATGTGGTACAATTTACTTCAGAATATTTCCCAACCCTATTTAGAACTCTTACAAGGTCGCTAATGTAATACAAAAAAAAAATATTTTTGTTCTCGGTATCATCTTTGATACAGTTTTATTCTTTTATATTCACATCGACTTTAAAACTGCTTGATTTTATTGAACGTTACTCCCATTACATACACGATAATTAGACCATTACAACTCTTTAGTCAGAAGCATTACACAGAAAAAAATTATCATCTACATTCAAGAAAAGCTTTACACTTGAAAGATTACACTTGTTTGAAATAAAGCAGAGTTTGCTTCAAATAATATCGATACAATAAGAAAATGTTGAGTGAAGTGTAGGCATAATCTTGTATTTTAAGATTTATAATAATTAAACAATTCGAATCAAAAACCTATGTACTTCACAAAAGATTAGCGAGTACAAATTCACTGCGCGATATTCCCAGCTGAAACTTATTTTAAAATGCAACCACTGCACTAATACGGTAGAAATATGAGTGGTACATGTTGAAATGTAATACCTATTATTCGGAAGTTAGAGAATATGGCAAACTGGCATTAGCACGTGATGGCGGAGTTTTTTATCTCCTTCTAAAAGGCACTCAGAAAGCTGCGCAGTGCGACAATTCTCCGTATAGTAAGAAAAAATCGAAGTATGTGACAGAGCTGGGTAATTACATGTACTTTAAAAATAATTACAATTACAAAGTACTTTTTCAAAAAAGGAATTAATTACAAGTACAAAGTACATGTTCTAAAAATAGGAATTATATTGATTTAATTACAATTACATGAAAAATGCAATTGACAATTACTTTTATAATTACTTTGCCGACAAAATAACAAATTATGATAGAATTGAGGAACCATGAACCAACCGGACCGGTACAAATAAAAATTTTAAGTGTCAAACTAACAGTTAAAGTTAAAGATATCTTCTATAAATCTTACTTAAAGTTAAACTCGGTTTAAGGTGACACATGACAAATTTTGAATGGCATAGATACAGTCTAAATACTATTTAGCACTTAAGGCCTGTTTCCCCAAACATTAGACTGCACATATAGCATCGGAAATTGACATGTATCAACTAAAACTCAGCTTAATTTTAAGTAAGCTTTATACAACCAGCCCTAAGTGTATTGTTTTCTGTACCATTTAAGGTCTTCTTAACTTAAGGGAAAAAACAAAATCCATAAGTAGTATAAAAAATGGAACAGGTAAGTAAATAATAAAATGTAAACTTTTAAAAGTTTATTAATTTTCAACAAAAATACAAAAGTTCGTGTATCTCTAGGTACTTTTATATTTTACCTAATCTAAATTTTTGACCACCTCGTATTTGTTTTACTTAAATATTATGAGGTAGTAAATATAGGAAATAGGATAGGAAGGAATAAGTTAGCCATTTTGATCTATTATGAATAGTTTTGACAGAAAAAATTTCAAAATTCAAAAATCTATTAGCCCAAGAGCCCACTGCAAATGTTTACCGTCATCTAATAACGAAATGAAATATACTCCAAAAGCATGGAAAAACATTGTACTTTACCAAATGGCACCGGTACCAATCCCAATCCTGAGCAAAGTGGCTTAAAAAATTATTTTATATTAAAAAAATCACATATGGCATGACAGCGCTAATTTTGTTTGCCCTTAAAGTTTTCCAGAAAATTACATTCAAATATATCTTGAAACATATCGTTAAAGGAAATCATTTTCTTCCTCTAAACATCGCACAAAAACTTCTATCCACGATTAGTAGGTAAAAATCATTAAAAATATGAATCAATGTTTGCTGATTTAAAAATTTATTTGTATGCCTATTGTGATTCATTTTTACAGGTTGCCATAGAAACGACAAAAAAACTACTATGATTATGGTTTAAAATAATTGTCCAACAAGAGTTTATAATTATTATTGACTATCTCTGCAAATGGTTTATACAATGTCATCTTTCTTCCTTTTATACATAAATATGCTTTAAAAGGTAGGTAAAAATATTAATAATTCTGTTTTAAAGGCTAGGTTCACAATAAATTAGGATTGTAATTTTCAAGAAAAACACAATTGTCGCTGTCATGTCTTATGTGATTTTTTGAATATAAAATCATTTTTGTTAGCCACTTTGCTCAGGATAGGGATTGGCACAGGTGCAATTTGGCGAAGTACAATGTTGTTACATGCCTTTGGAGCATATTTCATTTCGTTATCAGATGACGATCGAAATTTGCAGTGGGCTCTCATACTATATATTTTTTAACAAATCAAATCTGATAGATCAATGAAATTAGTTATTCAGGAAGAATCTAAAAATTTAATAAAATACAGGGTGTGCCACATTTGTTTTGGGACATACTAAGTATATATTTTAAAATAATTTTAAAAGGGTGGCTTTCCTCATCATATATACTTAAAAAATAGGAGCCATTTTAAAACTTAACGATTCGCTATAAACGTCAAAAGGCGTGATAAATTATCCTGTATAATGTGTTATTGTTATTGACAAATTATACTGAAACTGAAATAGTAGTTTGTGCAACAAGAATGGATATGGAGTTGTACAGTATGTTTTCTACGACCCACTAACGAAAATCTATGATATTTTAGGTTAAGACAAAGTAACTAATTTTAAAATAATTTATATTTTTTACTAATTCACAAAATAAAATAAACAAAAGAAAATTAGTCTCTTGTCCAGATTTGAACCCGGGCTATTCACATGGAAGGCAGATGCTCTGTCCTCAGCTCCACCGCCACCTTTATGATTTTGGTTTTAATACTCGTAATTAAACTAGTTTCATATAGTTTGATTAAAATTTACTTGTTTCAAATTGTGTCCCAAATAAAAATATAAATGTTATTATTTATCGATTCTAAACAAAAATAACTCATTTAGTGTATATTTAATCTCAATAACTAAAAAAAATACTGACAATTAGTTTGACAAAATAATTGTCACTTATTTAAAATTTTAAAAATAATAGTAGTTTGGTATCCAAAATATGTACTGTGATTGGTGGATTTAATTTTTTTTGCATTGTTCTCACTACTTAGAATAGATATGAAATATATTCGTTCAGTTGAACGCAATAGCTTATTTTTCCTTTTTTAATATGTGCGTAGATAAGATAATATCCGTGTAGGTGTTTTTCCTACGCCCACATTTCAATGTAGAAAACTAGAATAACTAGAAATACCTACGCAACGTAAATATGGATTTTTTTTTGTATTTACCCCATAAAAACTGCTATTTACATAACTTCATACTATATTTCCTTAGTTTGTGCAACATAAATTATGTTTATATTAATATAAATACAAAATACGTCTTATAAATAAGGATATCTGCATCTACTTGTCCCTTACTGTTATTATTTTGAATTGAATAATTTTACTGCTTCACGGCACAACGCTTTCCTCAAAAGCATTCAAACAAATGCTTTTGTGACCGAGCTCTAGTGACCGGTTCGAACAAGAAATTCTTTGTTTTTATATCACATGCATCTCATAAACACGCATTTAAAAGTAATTGTAATTAAAAAATGTAATTGTACTTATAAATGTAATTGTAATTGGAAAAGTAATTGTATTTAGACAATTTAAGTAATATAAATTAATATAATTACAAAGTACAATTCCTCCATAGATTTTGCTGCAATTACAATTCCAAATTACTTTGAGAAAAAAGTACTTAAATATAATTACAAATTACATGAAAAAAGTAATTGTAATTAATAATTACTTTTTAACTAGGAATTACCCAGCTCTGGTATGTGAGCATGCTTCTATTCTCGTTATTCTTAACCTAACTTATTCTTCTTATTACTAAAAGTGGTCTCTAACATATATTTGAACAACTTTCTCATATAAGTCCATTTCCATAATATTTTTTGTAATAATTCTGTATATCACATTAAGCATATATATGGAGCTTCAACGAGCCATCATTAGTATCTAAGCACATTATGTTTATAGTTCGTCTCCAACCAGAAATGACTATCTAGCGACATTAACTGTGTCTCATTTACGATGTAACTACAGTGATAAATCGAAATGTGTCTGGCTACAACTTGAGAAACCGATGACTAAAAACAGTTCTAAAATCCTATAAATCGATTCGCCTTTGGAGAGTGGGTTTTGTTGTCTTAAATATCGCGTCTTTAGGGAAAGCAAGGGTAGGTAGTTTGTTGACGTAAATCTCCGATAAATAAATATTAAGGCCCGTGAGGCCGAAATTAGTCACACCTGTATCTATTTTATAATGAAATTGATGTGGTATTGTTTTGAGGTTTCTTTAATTAAATTAAATATTGTGAGATCGGCGAAATCAACCAGTTAACATCCAAATAATAAGGAAGAATAACATGATATTTTTTATAATTGTGCTAAATTAGCAGTACTTTTCGATTTGGGGAAGGTATTTTAGATGAATTAAAATTACAAGAAACAGTAATATATCGATGTTAGTGAATCTAGAATCGAGACTCAGGACGGACAATTTAATTGTAGTTGTTTTGCTACTGCCCAGCATATAGTTTTAAATAACTACATGACAAGAATAAAGATGGCGTTGAGACTGAAAACGATCGGTTATTTGTACATTGTTTTTAATTGTTTATGTGTTAATAACTTGTTTGCACCAGCTTCACACTAATTGCATTATTGTATTTAAAAGTGTTCTATTTAAGGGCGATCTTTGATATTTAGTTTATTCTTATTTATCATACAAAAAATTCCTAAAATAAACAAAGATATGATTAAAAATATTCAATTTGGATCAGAGCCTAAATAATTTTTGCGCTCTTTGATTTTCGGACTAGACATTGGAAGGCTGAGAAAAATGGTCAGAATCCCCTTTACCCTCTGGCTACTCCACTGCTTCAAGCAATATGTTCCCGCGTTCTGTATCGATAGATAAAGACAGAACTGTTTGGAAAACGATATAAATATCACGTTTTCACGTTTTGAATAATCGAATTTGCATTTTTTTTTTGTAAAACCGAGTATTTATTATTGTTGGAAAATTAATTTCGTATAAAAGCAAATTCACGCTTTCAAATCATTATCGATTTTATTTCGATGGACTGATTTATGTTATCGGTGTATTTATATATTGTTGGATTCGGATTTATATACTCCACAGTGTGGACGCGCAAATTATGTTTTGGAATGAATAATAATGAGAACGAGGACGAGGTTATTGCTTTAGTTATCGTGCAATTCTTTTGCAATATTAATTTAGTATGGAAAATTTTGTAGTTTTTTTTTGTTATAAAATTTGTCCTGTAATGAATTATTGGTAAAAAATGTTTTATTAAGGATGAAGTATTTATCGAATTTTCGACGAATCTACATCTATATTGGCTAGATATACAATTGGTACAGAAAGAAATCTTCAACTGAGTAAAAAGAAGAAAATTTAAAACATTATAATTGGCGCCAAGCAACGTGGGGCATTATAATAAAAACATTCTCATTACCATTGAATTGATTTAAAAAATAGAAATAAAAAATGGAGACAAAAAGTAAATTAAAGAACACAGAAGGAGAAGAAGATAAAACATAAAACTCCACGAAGATCAGACAGAAAAAAGGTTAATTTTATCAATGAAACTTTTTTAAAATGACTGAATAAAAATGTTTTATAGTCTTTAAATGTGTTTCTATTGAACAATTGTAGTAACAAAACTCAAGTGGTAAAGAAATAATTCCGAGGTACCTCAAAGGATCCATTTAAGACCTCGGTTTTTCAACATTTATATTATAGATGAAAAGTGTTTTTTTTTAAATGTCATAATTACAAAAATATTTAAAGGAAGACATTTTGATGATTTTAATTATTAAATACAATATTCAACAAATCAAACTTAATTATTACAGAATAAAACATATTTTTTTTCTCCTCTTATCTATTTCTCATCTACTTATACAGGGTGAATCATAAGTTGATACTTAAATTAACTCTGTATAGAAGTTAAAATAAATTACTTTTTCAAAAAACTTTAAAATACGAAAACTAAAGAATACAAATATATTAATCTGGGCCTGAACTTATATATGAAAAAATTCGTTTTTTGTGTTTTCATCACTTTCTGTTTTTCTTATGAATCCTTATTCATTGTGTACAGATTATTGTAATTCAGTCACTTGTAATTTTAGTACTGTGTATCTAAAGTAATTAATTTAAAATTGTTCAGCATAATAAATTAAAAATAAACTGGTTAAAAACCCAGTTTAAACGTCATAGAGGAAGATCCAACAACAAAGTGAGGACAACATTGCGGGAAAATCAAATATATCCCTTTCTCATTCAACGTGTTTAATCACTACAACTTGATGATTTCCTCTGCAGAGTTTAGTTTTGTGAATGGCTCTTACACCGGCATTACGAATGGTCTACGCGTTATTTAAGTTAAACAGGACCGTATTGGATACAATTAGGAATAAATGAATGTAAGTTTCTTATTTTTGAGTTTTTGAGAAAGATATTTATAAGTTATTTTTAAATGAGTTAGAAAACGTATTAATTTATGATTCACCCTGTACAGACGGCATCACCAGAGACGTTGAATAGAATAAATGCTGCCAAAACTCAGGAATCCTTACACTCCTAAAGCCAAGACGTATACAATAAACATTTCAGCCGGTTGCTTTGTATGGTGTTTTATTAAACATTTCTCATTTCTGACACTTCAGTGGAACGCGTGAAAGACACTCTTCCGGCAAGAATGTAGTGTTTACGCGTTTAATAAAACTTGGATGGATAAATATGGAAAGTACAAGCACCCAAAGTAAATGTACATGGGCGTGGATGGAATAAATTTAATGAAATAAAAATTTTATTATCTTTTTAAACAAGAATATTTTTAAAAATCATCGGATACATGATGATACATGTAACGCTTATTTAAAAACTATTTTTAGAATAAAAGAAATGCTTTTTTCGTTTGTAATGCATATTTAATTTAATTGTAAATATAATTCATATTGGCAGTATTAATTGGGACATTGCTTCCTCCAAAGTTTAGCCCTAGGGTTTCCCATTAGGAATGCTTATCTGATCATTGTCGTTTTAAATGTATTTTTTATTGTAACTTGTAAAAAAATTCTTTGTTTATACTTATTCTAGATGCTCTAAAGCTGACTTAATGCCGAGAGCGTTTTACTAATTGGAATAAAAACATTTGCCACGCAATAAAAATTTTCTTTTGATCTAGCTAACCTCTATTGGTTGTTTTTAATTAGTAATATTTTATGTAAAAAGAAATTTATTATTTACTTCATAGCCATATTTAAAATTCCATTAAATTTTCATCGACTGGTTATTGGTGTGCTGTCCTAACAAATAAACAAACATATTTTGGTTTCAATTTATCAACGAATTGATGTCAGTATCATAAATTCTGACAGTTAAATTAAAAACGTTTATTGAGAATCAATTTTCATGTATTAATAAACTTTATGCGGAATTTTATTAAATCATTTGGTATACTGTAGGAAATTCATAAACGTCAATACAACGAACCTGAATAAAATATATTATTCTCCAAACTTTATTTAATTGGGATTTGTTTATTTTTCCTGCTGTTCCTGTTTTTGATGGCTTCCGATTACTCGTTTATATGCAATAGTGTGGTCCATCTATACAGAAGAGGATTTTTTTTGGTGTTATCCTTTATAGTTACAAAAACGACCATACGTTCTTCTAAAATAAGTTCGGACAGCTGAGACTATTACGGTTCGATTCGGACGTACATTACTTGCTACATACCGATCTTCTATTGAATTAGTTAACCTAGGATGCCCAGTCCCACATCTCTAGTCAATGCTGTTAGTTTCCTGGTACAAACGCACTATTCGAATAACCAGTATTGCCAATACCCAAACTTGAAATTATACAATGGCTGGGTACAAAAGATACGCCTTTGTAGATTTAGCTTTAGAGTCACATCTTTGCATTTGAGGATATCAAATTTGTGTTGCTGTCAGGTTCAGCTTTAGGTTTGTGAGATGGGACACTGCCGACAGAATAAATATATGAATGCAGATTCATTCAGACTGCTAAAAGCCAAAAGTTCCAAAGCAAAGTGCATTTCAACAATACGAACAATATCAGTTCGGTGAATCCCCGGCTCCCGGCCTGTTTTTATTGGACAATAACATAGCCTTCTCTAAAATAAGCAGCCAGCTACCAGTCAGCCACTATTTAATAAAAGTAGAGCAGAAAACACATTGAAACAACTAAGTTGTTTAAATAAACTCAGGAGTGTCTAAAATTATTTCTAAAATAAATGGAAATCCAAAAAGATCCATAGTTTTTCCCAGAATGTACGGAAATTATACGGAATTTCAAAGAGTTAGAAAAAGATACGCTGGCAAGTCAGAATATACGAAAATCGTATATTTATACGCAAATCGGCAACACTGCGAATAACTGAAGCGCGGGGAATCCCTAGTCTATCTGCGATTCGATAATTCGGCAGACCCTTATCATGCAAAGCCACTATTCTTGCTCTATTAAACACTAAAATTCTATTGCTAGGCATAGTTGCAAAGAAAAACTCAACAATCACTTAAACACGCAAAATCGATGTGAACCACTTTTTAAACATTGGTACCTAAAATTGTGGAAAATTGTTTTTGTAAACATTTTTGAAAGCGTATCAACGGTGAAATAAATAATGATTAAATGTACAAAAAAGCAGCCATGATAAATATTTCGTTTTAATATTTACGAGGGGGTCCAAGAATTTTGGCGATGTGAAAGTATTGCAAATAATTTTTGTTGTATAAAGTGAAATCAAATAATTTTGTAGAGACAATTAAATCAAAATGTATGGGCCATTCGCACCGCTAGTAGTTAAGAAATAAGCGAAGCTTAAAATGACATTGTCAATGGAGAAATGTCAATTTAAAGCTTAGCTTATTTTCTTAACGACTAGTGGTGCAAGTGGACCTGTGACTTTTAAATGACATACCGATTAACTGATGATGCAAATAATATAAATGTTTGTGAAAACATTTGCTTTGATTTTTTTTATGACATAAAATACCTTAAAAATACGCAAATCGAATCAAGTCTCCATACTTACTTCCAAAAAGAAAACAGTTGATTGTGCTACAGTGAAAATGCAATTCATTTACATCACATTATGAAAGTTAGAAGTTATAGAGGAATTTTCTTCATCCTGCTACGTGCCTCGACTCTTTATAGTTGACTTTCCATTGTCAGACGCCTTCCAAAACCCTTTATATCATGTCTACGGCCATTGGCGTCGAAGGCCTGGAGAAAATAACCATAAAATTAGAATAGCAGAAAATGGAATAGAAATAACTTCCAGTTTTTCTAAATTGATTTTATTTTGTATTACTTCTTTCATAAGAAAATAATAACTACATTTCAAATCTCTTGGTTTAGGAAAACTATAATCAAGAGAACTGTTTAGGATTTTGTTTATTTTATTACAGTTTTGAATGAATTAAATATTTAAAATTTAAAATCAATAGTCCTTAACTTTTTCGGAAATTCTTAAACGAGAAGGTTGATCTTTATTTTGATAAAGAAAAAGAAAATGATAATGATCTATCATTATTTGGCTCTTATTAATAATTGTCGCAGATAAAGTAGCGTATGTAATTCTCATGTAATCGCTATTAATACCTACCTAGCTACAGTTAAAAGACTAGATTTGTTAGTCGTACAAATTTTTAATTTTCTTAAACAAAAAACGACTCTTTTTTTATCTCTCGAGACTTTAACAACCTTCCATGCCACACTGACCCAATTTTAATCGCATCACATTCTAATCTAAACCCATGCTGATCCAGCCTCTGGAACAATGTATACAGTAACAATGTCAGCCGCTGTCACGTGATAATTTGATGGAGAGGTTTACGTAATTACCTCCCGGTGACATTAAGAGCCACGGCTCGGACATTTACCAAATTGGATGTTACTCGAAATTGATGTAAAATTCAAATAGCGTTTTGGTAAAACTGAATCATCAAACCATTTGCATAACACAACAGTTTTGGACTTTGCGAACTATATACAATGCCGCAGGTTACGTGATTTGTGGGCGATTTTGATTTATTTATAAAGACCGGACAATTTAATTTATTCTTATCAGCGAAGTAACGGTAAGAGCGGACCTTCGATTTGAATAATACATTCTGAATAAAACAAGTTATTTACTGAACTGGTCGACACAGTAGATAAGATATTGGATTTTTATCGCCCGGGCGTAACATTTGGGGCGGGCTTATTATTACATTTACATTGCAATAATTATTTTATTAAATTTTAGTTCAAATTTGGTTGGATATTATTATATAATTACAAATGATATTATTATTTATTTTTTTATTGTGTTGTGGGATAATGTTGTTGGCTTTTTCTGTTAATATATTATTGACTAATAAATATATCAACGAGGATACACCATCATTAGTTTTATGTTTAGAGTGTTCCAATATACACTCTTTATCCTAAAGTAGCAAATATACAATTATATACAATATATACAATACAAATTAATATCAATCTTCTTCATTTGAAAAATATGTTTGTATGACTGCATATTTTTCTAAATTGTCTTCAGTGAAATTACTTCTTTTAGAAGTCAATAAATCTTTAAACCTAGAAAACGATCGTTCTACGTCACAACTCGTTACAGGAGCAAATGAAAAATGTGGAACAAAATCACAATATTTTAAAGCAGTTTCATAATCGTTAAAATTGTTCAGGGAGATTTGTTTCAGAGTCTGTAAATTTGGATTTCTTTTAATAACACAATCTATTTTATGGTTAAATTTATCTTGTAAGGGCCACTTTACGTTTTTTAAGTGTAACAATGTCGATTCAAATTTTTCCATAGCAACCGATAATTGTAAGTTACGGGTTTCAAGGAATTTTATAGTTTCTGGGAGACACGAAAAATAAGTCGCAAGAAAATTTAACTCCGACTGCAAAGTTGTTTTTGTTATTAAACCTTTACACTGAGTGATAGAGAGAGCGTCCTTTGATAAGTTGGAAATAAATACTTTTAGTCTGTCGAAATGCTCCGAAAAAAAGAACACAGCCTGTAACCAAGTTCCCCATCGTGTAATAACTGGTTGTGGAGGTAGGGGGATATTCGGACATATTTCTTTATATAAAGAAACTCGGGACGGTGCTTTTAACAAAATTTTTTTAAAACAGCTAATCAACGAATTAATGTCTGGAAAGCTGTCACGGATAAACTCACAAACTCGGTGTAACGCGTGAGCAAGGCAAGTTACATGCAGCATGTTTGGAAAATGTTCTTGTAATAGTTTCCCTGTTTTCAACATTACACTTGCCGCGTCTGAAATAAACAATAAAACTTTTGAAACGTCATTATCAATTACATTGTTCAATCCACGTTTCACTATTTCATAAATCATTTCAGCGTTCACAGTTTCACGAAACACACTAGAAACTAAATACTGTTGTGAAGTATTTTCAGCACTTAATAATCCTACAACAACATTAACAACACATCTACCCTTTATGTCAGTCGTTTCATCTGCACTAACCCAAATATATTTGCTGGAAATTTTCGTTTTTATTGCCGTCATTGCTTTATCGTACTGATTTTGAATATAATGTTTTCTAATTGTGGATTCATCCGGTATTTTACGTTTAGTATATTTACAAAGAAAATTTTTGAAAATTGTATTATTTAATTTTGTTAATGGAATATTTGCAGAAACAAATGCGTTGCATAAATCTTCATAAAAGATTTTGTCTGGACATCCCTCTAAAGATTGCATGTGTTTTTGTGTTTTCACATGTTGTGTCATACTTGACTTTCCATTAAAAACTAACACCTGATCACAATTGCGGCAGTATAATTTGTTGTCATTAAAACGACGAAAACAATCAAAGTCCGATAATAAATTTTCCATATTTACGTTTCCAGTTTCTATCACTTTTCCCTTTGAACTAAACAAATATACTCATTGGAAAAATCTAGTGATATTTTTACAAGACACTTTCTTCTCAAATCTCCTGTTTATCGACTCTTTGTTATCTTTTTACATTTTTTCAACCAACAGATACCTATATAGAGTGAGCAATTGAATTAATACATACATTACAGAAATTTAACAGACATTTATTTTATTGTCTCATCGTGTATAAGTACCATAATATCCACAGGAAATAAAAACATAAATGTTTTGTTACAAAAAATCGGTATGTACGGTATCGATAAAAGCCAAAATATTCATAAATATAATATAAGGATTGACTTTATTTGAATAAAAATATCACCGGCAACTAACCGACAATGGATCGAGAAAGTATAAGACAACATATGATGGGCCTATTTGACATTCATTTTAGGCCCTCTCTACAGCGTCTTAGTCCAAACGCTCGTAGAGTCCTAATATTTGGCCCCGATGCAATTTCTCCAACAATGAATCGGGACCAGCTAAGGCTAGAAATTTCCAATTTTCTGGAGGAAATAACAAATTCGGGGGAGGCAGCTGGGGTCCTCGATCCTCATTTTAGGCAGGAGAGTAGTGTACCACGCCAAAATATTGAGGAATAGATATTTTGTAATTATATAAGAGATAATAATAAAAAAAATATCATACAGAATATCGTTTACATTACTACACCTTAAACTCGCTTATGAAAAGTTTAACATCTTCATCAAAAAAGTTATTTTTTTTTAAGGAAAATTTCTCAGGCCACAAATTAAAGGATCTGAGGTTACTAAAAACTTTTGTAAAATATCCTACATATCCTCGGCGTTGGTGAGAAGAAAACATTAAATTTGTTTAATGAAAATGATTCAAAAGACAAAGAATATAGGTACACGATAAAAAAAAATCTCACTTTTTTGTATTAGTTTTAATGTCTATGTATATATCAGTACACTTTTTTTATCTTGTTTTAATAAAAAAAAGAGGTTTGTCCTGATAGTATTAGAATCTGCCGCACTGTCTGCCGTCTTAAATAGCGAACCCAGAATGAGACGCCTATGTGATTAAAACCAATTATTTGAACGCGATTAAAATGTCCGGTCTTTATTTATTTACGTGTCAGCAATATAACAAAAAAAAAAAAACAGGTTACCGCAGGTTTATGTTATTGTCAGCAGCGTTAATTTATGTTTTTATAGACTTATTGTAATTCGGTACTAAGTGATTGTTTATTAAGGTGCAAATCAGCTGAGAGTTTTAATTAGAATTAAATATATAGGAATCGTTTACAAATGTAGTTGGGTAGCCTTAGTGTATTTCCACTTTCAGCTTAAAAGATCTACACATGAAGGAATTATAATTAAGAGTTCCTCACAGACATTGGGCAACATGTTTGCTTTCAGCGACATATGGGATAGTTTTGTGTAACTAATATTCAGTCGGTAATGTAGTGAAATCCGACAACCGGGGGGTTGATAATTAATTTAAATAATTCTTATATATCACATATTATATTCAAATTTTTATTTCGAATTTAAACAGCTCCCAGCATCTCCAGACTAGTAGATGCCGTTTAATTACTTCTGGGAAAAGAAATCGACGTGTAAACTGTAACGGCTGCTAGAAAACCAGATGTAAAACGTTAGGGCTATATTCAGGAATTAATACAAAGCTTTAAGGTCTTTATGCACCGAATTCACAGTCGTTCTTTTTCCGATACATTTGCTTATATGGGAAATTTAGGTATAAATACCACGGTTTTTGTGGGCTGGGGGATAAGCTTTTTCATCTTCACCGAGTCAAGTTAACAGAAAACGCAAATATCCACGTTACCGCTACGGTGACTCCTTTTTCTTTATATTCTTCAAATATAATTAAAAAGAGATATCGCTACCCTTACGGTGGCCGCGCTTTTGTTATATTATATTAATAAATAAAATCATAGTAATCAATCGCGCTACGACATGCACAAAATATTTCCAAAGTTTTGTTTTGGTTATGATCATGTCATCTTCAACAGTTAGGTCAATGTCAAAGACCGGCTTATTAATTATCTGACAACAGAAGGTATCATTTAGCTGGAAATCTCGGAGCGTATGCTTGTCGGTAATTTTGTTTAGGTTTGTTATTTTTAACGGGCACACTTTTAACTCGCTTACTTCATCAACTGGATTTCGGCTTTAGTAGTCTAAATGTAATATTTTATGTCCAGGATGGTACTCAAAGGAAAAGTTGTAACCCTGTAATTTAACACACCAACGCGCCACGCGCAGATATAATCATTTCTTTACAGCTGTTGTTCAAACCGAATTACAGTCTGTATATACACAAAAGTGTTCGACCGCTTCCAGTATTGTAGATTGTAAGATTGTTACCATAATTCTTCGTCAGTCGTACGGCCAAGAACCAAAAGAAGTTACATGTTTGGAACTTCCATTTTCCATTTAATATAAGATTGACTTTATGTCCAACGTTTTAAAATATTTTTCCATACAAAAAGCATTAATTTGATCTTCATTACTTTGTTGCTCACTAGTACAATAGGACTATTTTATAATATAATAATACTTAACCTAATTCATCACCTTATGAGTGAATTTCAACCTCTAAAGTCGACTGTGCTTGTGTGGGGAAGGAACGGCTATTATTTTATTTACCTTAGCGCTCTGGGGAAACTTAAAGATGATTGATTGTGTCATTTGACTTACAGGTGAGGAAAACCTCACCCACCATCATTTTGAGTGACTTCTGCGGATAATTCCACTGTTTATAATTTCCTTCAGCTGAATTCTGCCTTGATACACTAATCGCCTTTGTCAATACGGTACTGGAGTACTGGATTTTAATTTAATTGACATTTTTCTGGTATGTCGTCAGGAGTTTTAATATTGCAAACAATAAGTTTATGTCAAAGCGTTGCCACTAAAATTTTCAAAGCGCATTTTAGCGTCAAAGTTTCTCTTGAACTTCCTACAAAAGCATTAGTAGTAATTTGCAAGTTATTAGTCTTCATCAATACGTAAACGAAGTGAAACTGTCTTTAATTGTTAAAGTTCCATATTATTTCCAGTTTGATGCGTACAACAACTGTTTACCGATAAACTTGAATCGCAAATATTTTGATTTAACAATAATTAGATTCGAATAGTTTGTACTTGTAGTTGTACTCGATTGGTAATATTGAACATTATTTAACCACTAGTTAACAAGTTTATTAGACGTCTGAAGGTACTGAAATGTTAAAGCCGCTTCATTTGGCTTTTATGTTTATTGAGTTTAATTTCTGCCGCACTTCAATGTTCTATGTATATCAATTAAATTTAGAAAAGAACAATCTAAAATAAAAGGAAAAACTGGGTAACAGGTTCTCTAGTTACGTCAGTAAATAAAACAAAACAGATTCAAAAATACTTTGGAAAACAGTCAATGAAATACTCTCGAAAACATGTAACTTAAATGAAATAAAAGAATTAAAAAATAAAAATAAAATAATTACCCATCCCGAAGCAATTGCATCTATCTTTAACAACTATTTTTCAAATGTGGGTACACAATTAGTTAGCAAAATAAAAAATAACCTAAATTATAAATAAGTAAAAAAACATGTCCACACTCACTGTTTCTTTTACCAACCAACCACAACGAAATTAAATCAAATAGTGCTCCAGGACCAGATAACAACAACCAAAATTATTCAAAGTATATTAGAAACTATACTCCAACCTCTATGCTATTTTAAAATTAACATCATAGGTCTATGACAAAATAGATAAATTGGGGTATTCTTGGATTTATCAAAAGCATTTGATACAGTCTATCATCAACTTCTTTTAGAAAGTCTAGAAAATGTTGGAGTCAGAGGCATTCCATACAAACTCCTAGAAAGCTACTTAGTGGGAAGAAAACAAAAAGTTAAAATAAAAAAAATCATTTAAGTAAAGATCAATATATTACGTGCGGAGTACTTCAAGGGACTTAATAATTTATTCAAAGTCGAGCAAGGAGGTGGAAAAATTTTGTCGTTTGCAGATGATACAGTCATCATCTATTGCCATACGTACTGGACCGAATTAAAATCATTAACAGAACACGGTCTTACAGAAGTTAAGAAATGGTTCGATAATCGATTACTCTCTATCAATTATTCAAAAACCTTATACTTATCGTTTATCAGTTATGTGTCATATCTTTCTAACTTCAATTCGCTAGATAAAGATGAAAATACTAAGATTAGTGACGGAAAAGAAATAAAATATATTTAGGAATAATGCTAGATAGCCATCTTTAATGGGATGTACATGTTTCATTTTTAATTAAAAAACTGCAATGTATTTTAGGAAGATTTAAACAAGTTAAATTAGCTTTATCATATGCTTAAATGAAAACACTATATTATAGTATTGTAGAATCTCATCTAAGTTATGGCATAGTGAGCTGGGGCTAAGACCTCTTGGAATAATGCAGAAACGGTTTTTAATAATACTTTTGAATAACCCCTTTCTGTACCCTTCTAATCACTTGTACGAAAACGCTGAAATAAATGATTTAGGACAACTTTATATAGCAAGACTTCTATATTTTTAAGGGATTATAATAGAATAAACTTAACTTTTGCCAAGAGGAAACATATATCGCGGAAATGAGTGTTCGGCGGTCATTTATTTTATTTTCATTATGAAGAGGAGAAAAAATTATTTAGTTTTTATCTTCTGTTGAGTTCACACGTATTTTAAGTAGTTGTGGCAGACAAAAAAATATAAATTCATATTTCCCACGAATCAAATTAATTGTGATTTACTAGCTTTTATCATTGCACGACAGCGCGCGCATATGTCTAATTTTTGATAATAATATTCTGAAATGCGCAGGCGTTATAGTGCCTTTAAATATTCGCATTGTTGCGCTATTTATGATTTGATAGGCACCATCTTTCAGCGATCCACTGGTTGGGAGTTCAGTGGTTTTTAGTAAATAAAAACAGTTTCTTGTTCGATTGAGAATAGGTAGTCAAGAGAGGGGAGTGTAGTGGAATGTTACGGTATCAAAGTACCGTCGGCACTTCTCCAAGCAGAATGATTTGGGTCGCCTTGAGTGTCTAGTGTGGTCAGCTTTGGCTGTTGGCGGCTGATTCTTACGCATTGTGTTCTATCGGTAATCATTTGGAAACTAAATAATTATTTGACTACCTATCCCCATTTGTTCACTGGTCTCTGATAACATACCGTCTCATTATTACTTTAATATCCATTGTTATTACGAATTTCTTGTCCATTATCCCCGAATTCGATAAAGATTTATAGATAAATATTTATACACCGCTCGGGACAGAGTAGTAGAGAAAAGAACAATCAGCATTTATGATATAGACGTTAGGCACAACCGAACCAGCAAAGATGCAAAAGCGAGCACTCTTAATCCCTCAGAGTCAGAAATTAATGGTATTCTCTCACGGCGAGCTCATCTCGGCTGCTCTTAACAAAGCAAACACAAACCGAACGTTCCAAATTTCGGAAACAAAGTGATACAAAGGCCAAAAGCACACAGTCAGCTAATTTTATTATTCGAACAATCTGTAACTCTGCCTCAGAAATTCCAAATTCTGAAACGTAATTAATGAGTTTAAATTAAACAAAACATTGGGTTGCGAATCGGCGTAGCAATGTGTTCCCGTAGAGATAGAGCTGTCGCGCGATTTAAATAGTTCGTTTTCACGTGTTGGGAAAAGTTTTGCTCTATTTGAGCGAGTTAATGTTTGTAATTCCTTGCTTGGCTTAATTAACAACTCCAGGTTATTTTTTTTTTCACTTTATATGTGTCATTAAAACTGGAACGTACGGCAACTGCAGAATCTTTGGCCAGCTATATGCAGTTCCTCTTGCATAGGCCAAAATAGCTGTCGTCTTACTTAGTTATTACATGAACACTTTAGTTTTGTTGATAAATACAAAGAAACAGATGTTCAGTTCACTTCTTGCTCATTCACCAATCATATCCTTGCTAAAAAATATTCATTTCCATCTGCAAATGCTTGTTTATTACATAATTGTACGAAAGGCTTCTGTATAAACTTTTGAATAAATGTTCCTAAATATCGTACAAATTGTACAAATACTCTGAGACTGGTCCTGCTTTTAGCTGGAAACCTTGACTTGTGCAGACGTATGAAACGCTAATGATGTGTTTAGAAGGTAGAATATCGTTAAAATGGAGTATTTTCCATAGTTGACGAGTAGAATGCAACATCGTTAATAATGATCAGTTAAAATTGTAAATTGTTAAGGGCGTGTTGTACAAAGAATGCTGTAAACTTAGTTTAGCTAACAGGAATTTAATTTTTAACAGGTTATATATAAACTATGTAATTTTTAAAACTTTTTTAACAATAAAATAATTTTAATAATAATTGGATGCAATGTCATATGCCGACCTTGTTTACGTGTTGAAAATAATGTCAACGGGATTGAGTTACATTATGACCTGCTCAACATTCCGAAAGTGTTTACAATAAAAAATAGAAAGAATTGAAAATTAATCAATTAGAATTAGAACACTTTAAAAATAAAAGTGGAGAAACTTCTAACATTTAACATGAATTTCACTAGTTCAGACCGATACACATCACTCATTAAGTGTGTCAACATGTTTGAAACAACTTTTTTTGTTTTGTACTCCACAAACTGTTGTATAATTTTTATGCCTTTCCAGAGAACATTGAAGCTAGTAAGTAGTAGTATACAATTTAACATTAATTCTAACATTTTTAAACGTCTTGATAATATAAAGTACCAGGTCAATTGAAACCAGCCGATTTTGCAACTCGATACTGTAATTGATTTGAATACAATTCCTAAAAACGCTATTTTTGGCAAGATCATGAAAAATGTAGAGAAGAGAAAATTTATTCTAAATCCAATCAATTGTTTATTGTCCATTTGGCTGCTCTAGTACTTGACTTTGGGTGAGTTCTAGCTTTATTTGCAAAACGTTAAATCCACTCCGGAGCTAATCCATCTGGTTTATTGTATTCGTAGATTTGCAATTTTTTGATAGAAATGCTTGAATAATACACATGTTATTATCCTTTTGTATCGACATTATAAAACTGTTACATTTAAAATCTGTTATCAACATTAATATCTTCAGTTTTTCAATGTAAATTAAAAAATTATTTACAAGATATTCAACAGAAAAAAGACGAATAATTAAAAGTATTCGTTCCTAATACCTTAATTTCTACCTTAACAAAAGATCACCCATTCGTGATTTTAGTTAAAACTTTCGTTATTAAAGTTGATATTAGGGCATGTATCATTCTTCTCCGAAAGACTAACATTTAACTAGAAATTATTGAATTGCAAACAAGTGAAGCGCGGCAACTCCCTCAGTCTACAGCTCCAGAGAAACTTTCGACTAATTTATAATTTCGCTTGCGATGCTCAACCAGCGTATACGTTTCTGATTGTGTCAGATGACAAAGATTATTCGAATCTGATAGGATTTTTGGAGTCCCAGATGTATGTGGCAAGCGCGAGGGCTTGTATACGAGCATACGGAGTTTTTTCTCACCATTTGTTTAGGGAGAGCAGATTTACGAAGGACGATATGTCTTTTAAATGAGAAAAAAAATTGAATTGAAAAAGTAGAAACGATAATAGAGGTTGTCTGGTAAAAGAATACTGTGAAGTTTTGAAAACAAATTAGCAATAAATTAGGAATAAATTAATAATAAATTAGTAATAAATTAGTAATAAATTAGTAATAAATTAGTAATAAATTAGTAATAAATTAGTAATAAATTAGTAATATATTAGTAATAAATTAGTAATAAATTAGTAATAAATTAGTAATAAATTAGTAATAAATTAGTAATAAATTAGTAATAAATTAGTAATAAATTAGTAATAAATTAGTAATAAATTAGTAATAAATTAGTAATAAATTAGTAATAAATTAGTAATAAATTAGTAATAAATTAGTAATAAATTAGTAATAAATTAGTAATAAATTAGTAATAAATTAGTAATAAATTAGTAGTAAATTAGTAATAAATTAGTAATAAATTAGTAATAAATTAGTAACAAATTAGTAACAAATTAGTAATAAATTAGTAATAAATTATTAATAAATTAGTAATAAATTATTAATAAATTAGTAATAAATTAGTAATAAATTAGTAATAAATTAGTAATAAATTAGTAATAAATTAGTAATAAATTAGTAATAAATTAGTAATAAATTAGTAATAAATTAGTAATAAATTAGTAATAAATTAGTAATAAATTAGTAATAAATTAGTAATAAATTAGTAATAAATTAGTAATAAATTAGTAATAAATTAGTAATAAATTAGTAATAAATTAGTAATAAATTAGTAATAAATTAGTAATAAATTAGTAATAAATTAAATTAGTAATAAATTAGTAATAAATTAGTAATAAATTAGTAATAAATTAGTAATAAATTAGTAATAAATTAGTAATAAATTAGTAATAAATTAGTAATAAATTAGTAATAAATTAGTAATAAATTAGTAATAAATTAGTAATAAATTAGTAATAAATTAGTAATAAATTAGTAATAAATTAGTAATAAATTAGTAATAAATTATAAATAAATTATCTTTAATTTAGCAATAAATTATCAATAAATAAGAAGTACATTAGCAATAAAGAAGCAATAAATTAGCAATAAATCAGCAACAAATTTGTAATAAATTGGCAAAAAATTAGCAATAAATAAGGAATACATTACCAATAAATTGTCAATACATTAGAAATTATTTAGCAATACACTGGCAATAAATTGACAATAAATTTAAGCAATAAAAACAAAATTAGGAATAAATTAGTTATAAATTAGCAATAAATTATCAATAAATTAGCAATAAATTAGTAATAAATCAGCAATAAATTAGCAATAAAATCACAATAAATTAGTAATAAATTAGCTATAATTAACATTAAATTAGCAATAATTAAGTGAAAAAAATATGTAAGATAGTTTTGTAAAATAATTATTTTTAAGTTTATTTTGGAAATAATAATACATAAACATCCTTTTTTCTTTGTGATTTTTGTAATTCCTTGTTTCAGGACGATGCGACAGAAGCAATCCTTGCGAACAGTTGTGCTACGAATTACACGACGGAATGTACGAATGTGATTGTAAAGAAGGTTTTATCTTGCGAGAAGATGGTTACAGCTGTTATGGTAAGAGCTTTTCGCATTTTATTCACTGTAAAATTATTCTAAGTATTGTAAAATTATTCTACCGTACGTAATTCCAGTAAATGAGTTCCGTTCGTAATATCGTTTCAAATTTTCTGTAAGGAGAATCGGACATGGAAGGATTAGGGTTAAAACTGATTTAATAAAAATATCTTACAAAATGATAATATTAGAAGAGGAGAAATAGAAAATAAAAAGGATGTTTCGTGAACAAAACTTTCATGCAATTGTAATTAAAGAAATATATCGATTTAAATACAATTCTTAAAAACGACATATTTGGCAAGATCATGAAAAATGTAGAAAAGAGAAAATTTATTCAAAATTCATTCAATTGGTAATTTTGAACCTCCTTAGGTTAGTTTTAAATCCTTTTTTATATAAAATCACCAAATAACTAGAAATCAGTTTAACTGTATTTTGGTACATACAAATAATAAATAAATCCGCTGTGATTGATCAATTTAAAATGTGTATAAATATATCAGGATTTCGAGAAAAATCCATGAAAATTAAAAATACTAGAATTTTTTTCGAATTATTTTTCAAAAAAGAAAATATTTCTGATTGCTTACAATTTATCTGGAAATTTCCTAAATATGAATCTAAAACAAAATAATAAAAGTCAAATTTATATCATTTAATTTTTGTAAAATGCAATTTATATTTTAATAAATGCCTGACCTAAGGTTACAAGATTCTAAAAGTCAAATTAATTTAAGGAAAACATAATCAGTCTTATATACGTGTAGGAATCGCCAGGAGTTTAACGAAATGAAAGTTAGTTAATTTTAAACAATATTAAATATGATAATCTAGCAATTATTTAAATTATCTGATTATTAAATGTTTAACCGATTCAAAAAAAAAATATAATGATTATTCTTTGGATTTTAAGTACCAAAATTATTTGTAAGTTTGTTTCACCCAATTTTTACTAACTTAAAAAGTTGAATGGAAAAGTTTCTCGCTCTACTTTCGAGAGTTAATATTCTTAGGTAATTAAACTGGCGTAAATTCCTTATCAGAGATTTAAGCTGAAACTTTAATCACATGACAAAGTGCCTAATTATCTTGCATAATTGCTGTAAAATAGGTTTCTTTATTCTTTTGTCATATTCCCGAGAGTTCAGGAATATTTTTTTATCGCTGAAAATCTTTTGTGCGAAAAAGCAATGTCTAGAGTTACAAATTAAGAGGAAAAATCTTTCCTAATTCAATTTGGTTTCGTTCTTATATCTCTTTGAGTTTTATTATATAGTTTCGTCGCAGAATACAGAATATCAATAAAAGGGAGATATTAAGAGACGGCTTTTACGTTTCAATAAAAGGGAATGATTTGGTTTGTTGTTAAGAAAAAACTCTTTTTAAAATATGATAAAGTGTTCCGTTTTCGAGGTATACTTGACTTTTTATTGTTCGATGCAATCTAATTTTCTATAGGATTTATTACATTATTTTGAATCTTAGCATTTGCTAAATTGTTGTACCTAATAATTTAACAGATACTACAATTTTGTATATCAAAATTATTGAAAAGTCCCAAAACCATTTTTCAAAATTAACCCTTCTCATAATATTTTCATAGTTTTATGTAAATAATCTGTTGCTAAATTCCAAATATTATCCATATCTCAAAGTGGTCCGAAGTAGATTAAAGGGAAGTAAAAGTTTTGTAACCACCTTCATTAGATGGTGGCAGGTGAGGTTCAAGATTAAACAGTACTCAACCTCGAATGAGGGAGGCAGTACGTGCCAATTTTTACAATTTTTTATAACAATTATTACAATTTAAAAATTTTTAATTCAACATACTTAATTTTTTCTGTGGACACATAGTGGTAAGACACCTAGCATTTCTATAAAAACGTTTTGTTATCCTAAATTATTATTGCAGATTGTACCTACCTACCTACTCACTTACAAAAAATGTTTTGCCTGATGATGACCTTTTAGGTCGAAAGCGCTTGCAACCCAACCTAATAAATTTATGTGGTCGACAGACTTTGAGCCTTTTACTTCCGTTTAATCTGTTGCTGTTCCGTATCCCTTTCCTTTCGAGACACAATGTATTTTTAATTTTAGAAATTTAACGATTCCAAAAACTCCGTCTATCAAAATTGTATAAAGATTTTATTTATTTTTTTAAATTTGTGACCATTTTCAGATTAATTTTGCACCAAATTTAAAGTAATTCAAAGTTCAAAAGTTCTTTGAGCTACAAAAAAGATTATAGACACACAGAAACACGAGCACTCATGGCGCCCAAACCCCAGGATCACTTCTTGTTGCTGGCCGCCGCATCTCCATGACAAAAAAGAAAGGATTCGAAGGATAGAAGAGTATACCCTTGGATTTTGCATTAAAAACAATGCATTTTTATAATGGAATTGTGGCAATTCTAACGCATCAAATTAGTTGAAATTTTAGAAGCATATTACGAACATATAAATAAAGTCTGCTCTTCTTTCGTTTTTTTGATATTTATGAAAATATACGCATAATAATTTTTTGAAGTTGGACGAGTTTAAGCCGACTTTTAATTTTTTTAATGTGTCTTCTATTTATTTTTTAAAAATTTTGAATGTAGAGCAATCTAAGTTTCAGTTGTTTATATAACATATATTTTTACAATAATATTCGAATACTAGATCAGTTACAATTCCTTTATAAAAATCCTTAAAATTTAAGCCTATTTTCAAAAGTTAGTCCCTTAAGGAAATGTCGCAAAATGTAATTTAGATTTTTATTTCCTCTTTACCTCTCCAACACGTGTGTTAAAAATTGTAACAACCTATAGATTAATTAAAGTCTTTCAATCAGTTTGGTTTATTATCTTCATTTAAAATGTAAACAGAAAGTACAATATCATTAAAATAATAAGTTCATCTCCTTTTTGCACAGCTGTCGATGTAGATTGCATCAAAAACTAGAAAGTGAGGTATCTTAAAAACGTCAGACTTTATCGGATTTTGACACTGATCTGTATTTGCAAATCAGTGGATTTTGAAAATAAATGAATGAATGTTAGACTGACATATATATGACATAAAATTTCATGAATTTCTTCACAATAAATTCACAAAGAAATTGATAGTTGTAGACCACGCTTAAATACTGATTTACTTTACAGAAATAAATTCGACAGCGTCACCTCCGTCCTTGGAAGAGCTAAAATACAACAGCGTCGAAGACATTCTATATCAAAAAGACGCAGTGATAGACATCGTAGAACTCTTTCCCTCGAACACGACCGATACCAATAAAATCTACAAACTAGAAAATGCCGCCATTAACGCTATTAACGCAACGACGCCCTCCACCAATAAACTCAATTACACCACCCAGGGTCCCAGATTGGAGCAAAAACGCACGTCGGAAAGTTTGGCCGTGTCTAAGCTTACGACGCCGATACGAGCGGTGGCTAATGCGAGGTTAACGGCATCGTCTACCGTGAAACCGTGTCCGCTGGACTGTGGGCCAGGGGGTGGTTGTAGTTTGGAAAACGCAGAAGAAGTACCGATGTGTCTTTGCCCGTTGGGACGTGGAGGAGAAAGGTGTGAAATTGGTAAGTGACTGCAGAATTCTTTTCTATTACTTGGAGTTACGATTCGAAGTTATGATTTTAAAGCAAATTTTTGAAACGAAATTGTAGTTACATCATCTTATCAATTAGTTGCCAGTTAGGACTTTGAAACACTATATTATTCGAGAATAAAAACCGAACTGAGCAACTTGTAATAACACGCATGCAGATCAGTTTATAAATCATTCGTACCTTCTCTAATAGAGAGAAATTAATATACAATCGTATATATGCAAAAACAAGTAAATTAATAATATTATTATGAAAGGCAATTTAAATCAGACACAAAGGAATTTTCAAAAAGTTCGAATTTTTTTATTAGTTTTTCAAAAATGAAATAAATAAAACGCAAAGCCGTATGTCACACAAAATACGAGCGACTGTTTTTCTTCGGTAAACAACTACTCCTTTGGCAAAAACCGCAACAGGTATTAAATTATATCCAAAGGAAAACACTCTACCTTTGCTTCTGCTTACTAAGGATAACGTTATTCTTGGATGTTTCATCCTTTTAGGACCCTTCAGAAAGAAATAGATATGTTCTCAATTTCGTTATCTAATGGAATTAACAGACACCAGCCTAGTATACAATAACGGTGATTACGAAGAGAATACGTATTCAAGTAGTGAAAATGGTAACGACATCTGTTCTTAGTAAGCAAAATCAAATATCGCTTGTACTACCCCGTCAGACAACTAGGTGAACCTATCTATTTCTTGTCCCAATTAGGCCGAAACCAGTCCAAGAGTTACGTTCTCTTAAGTAAGCAAAATCAAAGGTAGAGTGTTGAAATTAAATTTCTATCTCTGCTGTTTTCCATTGGATATAATGTAATACCTGTTGCAGTTTTTGCCAAAGGAGTAGTTGTTTACTGAAGGAAAATGGTCGCTTGTATTTTGTTAAACATATAGATTTGCATTTTTTTTTTTGAAATGATAATTTAAAAAAATTCGAACTTTTTGAAAATACCGTGTAACTATTTTGCTAATCAATAAAATACAAAACTACCAAATATGTTCCGAGATATCGATCAAAACTTTTAATTTTTAATAACAAGATTTAGTAAAGATTTTTAAATTAATATTTTCACTTTTAATTATTTAATGGGGATGAAAAATTGTATACATGGTAAAAATTTTAAATGGTAAAATTTTGAATTTTTTAATAATTGGGACACTTAGTTTATTTTTAAAGTAATCCGAGTTTATTACACTTTGATTTCTAATATTATTTTCATAGCATATTATTTTCATCTTATATTATTATGTTATACGCACGCTACAATTTGTATGAAATAATTCATTTTTCAAATTTTTAATATATTTTTACTTTCCTATCTGTATACAGATATAAGGAAAGTATAGGAATCATGATTTTTTCGACCTTGAGTTTTCGACGGATTTTTACGTTTTGAGGTCCCCCTGAATCCATTTTGACTATTTTTCCGATGATGTCTCTGTGTGTGTGTGTGTGTGTGTGCGTGTGCGTGTGTGTGTGTGTGTGTGTGTGCGTGTGTGTGTGTGTCACATAACTCATGAACCGATACACAGAAAACCACCAAATTTTAAACTTAAGCTTTATTCTAGTGTCCAATTAGCTGATTAGATTTTGGGCAGAGTCGGAACATCTGGGGAGGTACTTTATAGGCGGTCATTTTTATATTTTATGAAATATATCTGTTATTTACGTTTGGGGAAGAAAATTCTTCAAATAAAAGTTGCTTCTTATATTATTATCTATAATTTTTGTTCTATACAAAATTTACGCGTTTACCTCTCTGTCGTTTATCAGTTGTATATCTGTCGTTTATCTACACTTTATCTGACATATATAACTAACGTTTATCAGTTCTGTAATTTATTTTTAGTTTAATTGCCATATCGAATGACAGCGGTGTCAATTTTCTATGTAAGTCAATATAAAATAAAGTGATTTTTTTAAAAAATTGGTTAAAAGAATCAAAATATCGTGAAAAAAAAGTACCTGAGTACAAGTAACATGAGTGACAAAAATCATCAAAGAAAGATTTACGTCATTCCAGATTGTAAAACAGGATAAAACTTAAATGTAAAACTAAAGAAAACACAAGAAGAAATTAATTCAATGTCTTTTTAAAGCTTCTAATATAAGTAAAATATGTATTCCGAATCAATATAATATGAATAAATAAAATCTGACTTATCTGTCAAAAGAAAAGTTTCGCTACAGTAAAAACCATTAAATCTAAACGAAAACTTTTATTAGGTCGATCAAGTATTAAAATTTTCATTTTAACTACAAATAAGCATTAAAGGATAAGGTATAAATAAATTGTCTACCTCTTGAACCTGAACTACGTTCTGCAAATTAAATTACTGAACTCCTTTCTTCTCTAGAGTATAGTATAATATTTCTTCTTCTTGGGTAAACAATTGTCTTATAGCGGATCTTTTTCTACATAGAAATTGTATAGTTATTTTTGTAAAAACACTTTTATGAAATATAGTTTGTTTTTATTATTACTATTGTAGTATCTATATTATATCAGGATCAGAAATCTTCTAATACCAGTAATTTCTTCTTCTAGCAACAACACTATTAAAATATCTAAAGTTATGTCGTGTAAGGCCCAACTCTGATGTAGTTCTTAACTTTGGAAAGGATAATAAAGAGTAATATTTCAACTTGACAGGATTCTTATGCTCCATACATTTTTTTTTGTAATATACAAAGAATTATTGGCTCTGAAATATGACAGCACGTGCATCTTTTTTAAAATAAGCGATATGATCCGGTCAGGTCTATATACTATGTTACGTACGAAGGGATATTATGTAGTTATTCAGGAGAATAATAAATGGATTCGATACACGAAGAAAAATGTATTTTCTACATAAATGTAACAAAATATTTGGAAATAAATAGGTCGAAGCAGGAGATTTTTCCAAAGAAGTGGCCCGTATGCAGTGTCTAAATTTTTTGATCATATGCAAAGAAGAGAAACTAATTACATGTTATTACATTTTATGTCATACGTCAATTGTCATTGTCATTAATCATAAAATGGTTTCTTATGTTGTTTGAACTTTATAATGAAAATCTTAGTCCAAGTGGTATCTCAATCTTTTATAAAAATAGGTGTATTTTAGAATAAAAATCATTATTAATGCTTTAATATCTCCTAAAAATTTAGAATTATTCAATTAGTAGATTAAAATTCCTATCGATGGCAGGAATAGTAAAAACGCTCAATAATTCTTTAGTGATTCAACTAATAAAACACCCTATATGTCACTGAAAATCACTGAAATACCTCCTAAATTTACATCTTACCACAAGCTTTATATAAATGAAAACACGGACTTCACAAACAATAAAACTGGTTTAATGAGTTTCGCTCTCAGCTGAATCTACCGCGGCCCAATTTCGCACTGCGGGCGATAAACCCCGGTTTACGTCCCCTCCGTTGTATAAATAAATAACTACCTACTATTAGCGACAACCTAATATATATCTCATTGACTAAACTCCGGCGCCTTTATTACTATTCAAAAGCAGTAAAAACTTTCCGTTCGCGCATTATACAAACTTCTAATTAAAACTTTTGCGTGAACCATGAAGTTTTTGCTGAAGCAAAAGCAGAAGTTGTGCAAAAAGTTTTTTCTCTTAACAAGTCAGTTTACTGCAACAGTACGTCCGTCGTCCGCTATGTGCATTTAGAAGTTCAACGGAAACAGAAAAAGACAACTAATAGACTTGTTACGCCAACTATTAAGTACCAATATAGCTTCTTCTCGATTTTCTAGATAACCTAAAAAAGTATTGGGAGTTGTTATAAAGTAAAAACATGTCTAATTACTCAAATAATGGGAATGTATTGTATCTAATAAAAACTGATAACTATTGAATCATTAATTTAAAAATTATGTCAATTGTTTTAATCCTGAAGGAAACCCAGAGTTAGTAGAATAAATATACTTTGTTACGGTTTTAATTTAAATAGGAGAAAATAAATATATAAATCGATTAAATGATATACATTTTCACAAGTTATATAAAGTTGAATGAAACTTACCCTTTTGAAAATAAAACAGATTTAGAATTTGATAATTTAATAGTTTAAAGTTTGGTTAACCTACAAAAAATGTAAACATTTCATTCTGACAATCATCTGTCAACCTTGACCTTTCCTTCTAGTGTAACTAGGACCTATTTCATTTCTTAAATGTTCTATGGCAAGGTTATGATTTATTTTTTGAACAGATGCAATTTTTCCCCTAAAATTTCAATAGTTGGCGATATTGGTCGGCCATTAAATCAAGGAACTTCCTTCCTTTTTGGCTCTTTTTTTGATGGCATGAATTTGTTGGGTCCATGTGGTGCCTGTTCAGATTTATCGAATTTTATTCGGAATAAAAGCCATATATTAAGAGACAATTACAACTATCACTAGGAAACTACATTGTCTAGTCTTGACAGCACTTCTTGTGAATAAAGTAGTTCCTAGCACGGCCCTACCTTATATTCGGTAAGTCCATATTTAGCTATACCTTTCGGCTTATTTGTATTACTTATATTGCCTTTCCTTCTAGGCCTTTTAGTATTGGGTTTAGAGACCTATAAATTGCTTGCATGAGCTAAATTAGAACCTTTAAAAATTAACGCTTACCGCTTACCTGCCTTTTGCTCTGGACTTCAGTCTTACTGCCTATCTCCATTAATAGCTACTTGCTGGACCATAACTGCATGCTTACTAGCTCATAGGCACATGTATTTGTGGATGCTACATCCAGACTGCTGTCTACTTATTATTAGCACGCATGACGATTGTGTACCTAAAGCGAGACCACCCCATACAACTTGGATCTGCTACAAACCAGTAAGAACTTTCCTTATTTTTCTAAGGCTGATAAGCTGAGCTGGAACCTCAGCCTATTATCCCCGGCCTGGACAATATCGTTATCTTGTGTAGTGACTAAATACCTAAAAAGAACATTAATAGTAAACGAATATAGATATATTACCCTTAGTAATAGTAAACGAATATATTTAGATATATTACCCTCAGTAATAGTATCTATCTTTAATTTCATATACTTACATTCACCTCACTGTAAACAATTAGTACTAATTGGATATCCCAGGGCAACTTAATAGGTTTAGCCCCTTTTTTTGTTATTATTGCTCACATTACAAACTGGAAACTAACCTGCACTGATCCTGCACTGAAATTAAATTATATGGGTAACATAAGTGTAGTTTAAATCATATAACCCTCACCCACTCTCCGGTAGTTCATAAAACTACTTGAGCTATTATTTGTCTTGATTATTTAAGCAAAGGGGTAATTTCATTACTAATAAGCACCCCCCCAGAAAAAGGGGCGGTAGCAAAAGTGGCGCCCAACGTGGAACCTCTACCGTATATTGAAATTTCGAATTCATTTCTAAAAATATTAGTTGATACCGGTAGCACAATATCCATTTTAAAGCCAACAATAGCAGAAAATTTTTATCTAAGTAGTATTTATCATTTAAATGTATCACTTTCAACTTCTTTGGCTACTAAAATATCTAATATCATGCAGAAATACCAGCTTTCTAGAAATTTAATAATAATCATATGTTGACTTTTATTCTTTATAACGAATTTTTCGACGGAGTCATTTAATTACCTTATTGGAATATAAACTGCTCACTGTATTAGTCGATACACCTAATTTCATCGCCACTTGTAGGATACTGTATCTCGGGAACGCCTTAGCCGATTATTAAAAATAAAGAATATTCTGAAATTTCATTATTTCTTGTATTAATGGCTTGAGTGTGATCTTCAGTAAAACGTCAATTTTCAATGTTATACACTGAGTGAAATAATGCAATGTAAAAATATAAACTTCTAACTGTCTGCACCTGTTGTATGTCCAAAACTTTCATCGTAATGGGGCAACACCGTTTTTAGCGCAATCTTTTGTAAATTAACATGGGAAATCGACAAGGTTCAAATTGCACTTTTTTGTCCAAAAGTCCAAAGGTCACGTGCTATGGTATTCACGGCAGGTGTAGCAACGAATGAGTGTATAAGAAGGAACGAAGATAATTCTTAATATGTGTAATTAATTTGTACTCAAGATGAGACTTGTCGAAAAAAATAAATGCATGTGAATAAAATTAAAAAATAATATTCAAACGAAACAATTACTAACGAAAAAATTCAGATCCCACAGTGTTCGCTATTTTAAGAAAAGCTGATTGTGTACTTATGTTAATACACAGGGTGTTCCATCTCAGACGAGCCACCCCGTATATTTCTTATCCCATAGTAATTGGAAAATTTTCCCGAAACACGTCGGATGATTTTCTTTGGGGGACATCTTTTGACGTATATTTGAGGCTTGAACGAGCAACTTCTTATGAGGGGGCGCTTCAACTCCTCAAAATTGAATAGGGAAGAGGGGTTGAGTGATACTTCATTTGTGAGGTCTTGGAAGCCTCTTTACAACGGTGTATGAAAAAATCACATTCTTAAAAAAATTAACTGTTTTATCATACATGAAATGATCGAAGAAACGTGATAAACACCTTCTAAGAACAAAAAATGAAGGCAAGATAAAAAAATGTTTTGATTTCTTTTTATTTATTAGTTCGAGAGAATTTATTATTGTATAATAATAATAATGTTTATTCATAAATAATGCAATTAAATTAAATACAATATAATATTTGTTATGAATAAAGAAAAAAATATGATAAGTGTTAAACACTTGTGCACAGTAAAACAATAGGTATACCTACATTTAAAATGAACTCTTAACTCGTGGCTACGCTATTTGTACAATTGAGGTGACAGATATTTAAAAGCACAGCTTGTTAAAATATCTGCAACCCACAATGCCAAATTTATTATTTAAAAATAGATTTATATTTTCAAAAATTAACTTAAACAATCTTTCCTTACGTTGCTATGTACACATTTACAAGTTTTACAAATTTTGAGGTTAAAAAGAAGAAACAAAGTAACAACTAAAAGAAGTTATCCAGATGATAACTCTATTAAGGTAAGCTTTATTTATTATTTGTGTATGTATTTAGTTATTCAGTTTAGACCTTTTCATTATTTAATTATTTATTTATTTAATTTCAGTTCTCGGATTTATCGTACTATAGATTTTTTAGGTCTATCCAACTATGTATCTCATTCCTATTTTTTGAGAATATCCAATTTTTAACTTTTTTTTTAAACATCTTTATAGAATTTAATTGTTTAAAGGGTGGTGGAATTATATTGTATAACCTAGATCCTAAATAGAAATAGCTTCTTTGAGTTCCCGTTTTAGAGACTTTGGGTATTATTGAAATATTTTCTTTATTCCTTGTATCATAGTGGTGTTCTAGACTATTCAAGTCGTTTTTATAAATGTGTTGCCTTGTAAGAACTGATAAACAAAAAAGTTGCCTAATATCAAAAAACTTACAATCATTAAATAACTGGTCAGAAGGGTATCTAAAATGTTTTCCGTATATTATTTTTATTAACCATTTTTGGGTAATTTCTAATTTGTTTAGATAGTTATTTGTCACGCCTCCCCAGGCTATAATACCATAGTTAAGATGAGGCTCTATAAGTGCATGGTAAATTATACATAGTTGCTCTATATTTAGTATTTGTTTTAAATACCTGAATCTCCATAACATTGATCTTAATTTTTTTATTATAAAATTTATATGTATATCCCACCTGAGATGTGAATCCAAGTATATGCCCAAATACTTAACATGTGTTTGCCCTGCTATGGTAATATCCGCACATGAACAGTTATTTTTAATGACTAGTTCGGTAAACTCAGGTAAGTTACTATTTAAGGAAGTAAAAGGTACATAGTAAGTTTTGCTGTAATTCACAGTTAGTAATTTAGTTTTGAAAAAGTGGATTATTTTACACATTTCCTTTTCTACTTTTGATTTTAATTGGTTCCATGTTTCTGCACTAAAAATTACTACAGTGTTATCAGCAAAACTGACTACTTCGCCATCAACTTCCAAATCAAATAATTGGTTGATATATATATATATATATTAAACAATATAGGTCCCATGACGGTTCCCTGAGGTACACCATATTGTAACGTTTTCTTTATACTTACCGTGTTATTAATTTTTACAGATTGTTGCCTATCACTTAGGTAATCGCTTAATAATTTATATGGCATACCTCTAATACCTATGTTTTCAATTGTTTCCAGTAACTGTCTGTGATCAACCGTATCAAACGCTTTTTTTAGATCAATAAATACTGCCATACAAGGTTTGCGATTATCAATAAATTTGTAGATATTTGTCGTTAAATATACGAGAGCATCCTGTGTAGACTTTTTTTCCGTAAAACCGTATTGCTTAGGTGATCAAATATTGTTCTTATTTAAAAAACTAGTAATTCTATTTTTCAATATTTTTTCAAAAACCTTAGCAACACTGGTTATTAGAGAAATGGGTCTATAATTTGTCATATCTAGCTTATCATTATTTTTAAAAATTGGAGTAATAATTGTATCTTTTAATATATTTGGAAATAAACCTCTTTCTAGACATTGATTAATTAAATATGCAATTACGGGAGATATATATTCTTTAGTCTCTTTTAATATTTCTGAAGTGATTTTATCATGTCCGGGAGCTTTGTTATTTTTTAAATTATTTATGGTTTCATTTATTTCTTTAACGTCTACTGGTTTAAAAAATATTGATTGTGAAAAATATCTTCTTTTAATGTTTAGTTCAGTTTCTAAACAACTGTCTATCTGATTGGCTAATGTTTGGCCTATATTCGTAAAAAAATTAACAAACGCATTTGATATCATTTCATTTTGCGTAATTTTTTCTCCAGTTTCAGAAATAATTTCGTTTATTTCATTATCTTTTTTAGATTTGCATATGTCATTTACACAATTCCATATATTTTTGGAGTCTAGTTGATTGAATCCTATTTTATTTTGATAGTAATTTGCTTTAGCAACTCTAATCAAGTTATTTAGTTGATTTCTATATTTTTTGTAAATATTTTTGTTTTCTGTATTGGGTTCTTTTTTCATTATTTTAATTAAACTATATTTTTTATTTATAGATTTTATTAATCCGTTCGTTATCCACGGACTCCTTTTGTAGTCTTCTTTTGTAACAAATATTGTTTCGGTATTTTTTACTATTAAATTATGTATGTTTTGTATAAAAGTACAAAAAGCATCATTAATGTCTGTTTTTAAGTAAATTTCTCTCCAATTTTCACTTTTAATATTTTCTAGAAACTTTTTTTTGTTAAATCTATTCAATGGCATTATTTTGTTAAAATTTTGTTTTTTGTTTCAGAAAAAATCATCTGAATTAATGTAGAGAAGTGATCCGTGATTATCGTGTCTAATATCATAGGATTGTATTTACATTTTAGTGTATTTTTACTTTTAATAAATATGTGGTCTAGACATGTTTTTGTGTTATTTTGTATTCGTGTTCTCATGTTTATTGTTGATACAAAGCCCTTTTCATTTAATATATTCAAGTATGTTTCGCATATTTCATTATTTTCATCTAACAAATCAATGTTTATATCTCCTGCCATAATATGGATGTCATTTTCAGAATTATTATTAGAAACATATTCATTGAGGGAGTCGCAAAAGACTTTTGGGCAAGTTGATGGAGACCGGTAGATGGCTGTGATAATAATGGTTAAGTTAAAATAGCACAACTTTACTTGTACGCAGTTAGATAAACCTATTTTAACTATTTTATATTTATATTTTAGTTTATTGTCTATATAAACTACTACTCCGTCGCATTTATTTAAGTCACCTTCACTATAGATCGAATTATACCCTTTAATAGTAAGAAGTTCCATATCACTAATTTGCCTAGTTTCAGTTAATATCATAATGTGAAAGTCCAAATTTAAATCCCCAATTAATGCTTTAAATTCATCTAGATGTTTCGCTAATTCCCTAATATTACTACAGTACAACTTTAAGTCTAAGTTATTATTTTTTACAATTAGTTTTTTGCAACAATTTGTGCTATGTGCTATTTTTGTTTCTATCTTTTCAACCTCAAAATTTCGTATATATTCATCCATACTTACAATCTAAAAGAAAAAAAAAAACAAATAACCAATATATATATATATACATACAATATACATATATTTTTGTTTTAACTCATATATATAACTCATATCGTATAGAAGTCAATGGAGGACAATTTGAACATTTGATTTAAAAACGCAGTTTTGATTTTTTTGATTGTAAGCATGATAAAACCATTAATTTTTTTTAAGAATGTAATTCATAGCTGTTTTTGCGGGAAAACTTCTTTGATTCAAATAAAATCTAGGTGGATACTATCAACAGTATCTGCGAAACAGGAACATTGACTTATTTGTTGTTGATTTTACGGAGCGTTTCCAAGATATTTTAAACATAAACGTACCAAGTTGGGTTTTAAATCCTTTCGCAAATGCAGATATTGAAGATTGATCAAATTTGGAAGGACTCGTAGAACTCGCAACTAACGATCGAAGAACTCAAAGGTAAGTTCAGACAAGGATACCAAAGAATTTTGGCTCCAAAAATCAATATCAGTTCTCTACCGTGGATTGTGGGCAGCAGTACAGAAGTTTTTATTCGCATTTGCTTCGTCCTATTTGGCCGAGTGTGTTTGTTTTTAATACTTTAATAAACAATTTTATTGTACTTCTGGATGTCATTTTAATAATTTTTAATAGATAAATAAGCATACAAAAAAGGTACTGGATAATATGCAACAATATTTAATTAGATAATATAAAAAATTACCACTTGTTTTTTATTTAGATTTCTGTAAAACAGTAAATTTTTTGTCTCAACTTTTTTACATGTTTTATGTTTCGGAGGGACGTTGTAAATTTTTTTCTACTAAAGGGGGCGGCAATTCAGAAAAGGTTAGGCACCTGATATACTCATCGAATTTAGATCAGGTGTGTTATATAACGCCCATTATTTTAATGAATATTATCTGAATCGTTTTTATCTTTACCAGATTTTTTAACATTTCCGCATTTATCATAACTTATTTTCTATCTATAATTATTATTAATAACAGATATAGTCTTAATCTGGTACCCCACTGCACTTATGACTCAACCTCACGCATTGTGCTTTTGCATCGAAGAAAAATCACAAAAGACTGATTCGAAATTTATGTGAAAACTTAAATTCCCCCAGAGACACATATACATTATTTTCCAAGCTTTATTTACTTTCCCCGTTCGAGAACAAACGTATAAAAGGCTCCGCGGGCTATGGGGAACAAAAGCTCACTTGATGCATTATCGGTTGTTTGGTTAGTTCAATAGATACTTATACACATTGTTTGTTTTATAATTTCTATACCCAATGCACGTTTAAATATTTACTGGAAATAAAAAATGTCTTACACCAGTCACTTTCGCAAAGTTGTAAAGACAAATCTGTAATTTAATTTTAAGAAATTCTGTTGTCAGACATAAATGTTTTTTGGATAATAAAGACCGTAATTACAGGTAAAAACATCGCAAACTTTGCATCAGTGTTTTATCCAAATATTGCTATTCTGCCGAGGATCATCTGCGTTGACTTCAGAAATTTTGTAAATAATCATATCTATCTTGGTTATATATCTATGATTAGAGATGACGCGATCGATGAGTCGAATAGCGTGGCTTACACATTATTCATTCTTAGAAATTGTGATCTGTCTGTCATTGTAAACCCAAATCATTTTAGAAATACGACTTTTATATATCTACTACATTTACAAATATAAAACGATAATCGACAATCCATTACAACGATCGCGTATCCCACAAAAGCCCGAAGAATGTTTCTTTTTCCACATACTTACAAGTAGTCTTTGATCCTCAAACATCGTTTTCCACATAAATAATGTATTACCGAAAGGAACTGATAAGTTTAGAGTGTGGCGGGTTGGTTCTAGCTCGCAAATCGATACGTCAGCAAAAACATTTTCAATAAGGACTCAAAAAGCTTTTATGCATTTCTGGTGGAGATGTTTTAAGCTTCATGAATCCTTCATGTAACCGATAGTGACGGAAGACAAAATATCTACGAGGAATTTGTTTAACTCTTTCATGGATGTGAATGATGCAGTTTGAAGGAAATTACTTTTTTATGCAAAACTTTTTCAAAATTATACGTTAATAAGAAACCTACGTAAGATATAGTGAAGGTAAAATTGTAATAAAATAAACTTGGAAATAAATATCATTATGAAATTTTAAAATTAAAAAGAAAAATTGTTACATTGAGAATATTATAAATAACTAAATATAATTTGTGACATAGATGAAACTGAAATTCAATTAGAAAGATGTAGATTGCTCGATGTTCTTCAGTAACTTCGTTTTATCAGAGAATACAAGAATAAATTATTGATACTAAAATAAAAAGTGAAGTTTACGTTAATATTTGATGTGTTTTAAAGAGTGGCCTGCAAGAGGCAGACTATTTTGTTTAACATAGTAGACGAACAGCCCGTTTTTGTAAAACAAATGTACTATGACACAATTCATAACTGCATACTCCCCAAAATTCTTTTAAATACCTTAAATTTGATTCAATTAACAAAACATAAACATTCTTAGCGGCAGCAAATCCCAATTCCTTCCTGGTAGATCTAATTGTAAAACAACCAGAGGATAGCTTTTTATTCAAACCATCCACGTGGGATTTAAACTTCAAATGAAAGTCTATTCTTAGACCTAAACATTTTATGTCAGCATGACATTCTATCGAAATTTGGTAATACATTTTTAAAACTTAACAGTTTCGTTTTACTAGTATTCAGTGTTAAAAAGTTGGCCTTACACCACTCATTAATTTTTAAAAGATAACGAGATACCATATCAGGAAGTTTGCTTGAATTTTCAGATCAAGTGTTGTATCGTCAGCAAATAATGTCAAGTCAGCTGAAATATCAAGAAAAGCTAGATTATTTACATAAAATAAAAATAGTAACGGACCAAGAACTGACCCTTGAGGGATACCTTATTTAACATCAAGTAAACGCGAATCTGTAGTCGTTCTAATAAACTGTTTCCTTCCGGATAATTAAGATCCCATCAACTTCAGAGCAACATTTTTAATACCATAATGATGAAGCTTCTACAGCAGTAGTCAATGGTCTTATTACCCTTGTGTATACATATATGGTTAAACAGTATATTGCATATTTTCCAAAATCAGCAGATTTAAAATGTATAAGTCATTACAGCTTATTGTTCCATCATTAGAGGATCCTACTCCCATATTTATTCTTTAATTGTTAGATACCAGTTCAGTGATCTGTTTGTTTAGCATAAATAAGGTAGCATGGTCATGTACAATCCAAAATATTAGGAGCAATTGCATTTAATATTAGAAACCAGTACGTAGCCATTGTAGTAATCCAGGTCAGCTAATTCGTATCGGGGCTATATTATTAGTCGGATAAGATCTTAATGGAGCTTAAAGCGTCGAACTGAATCTACGCTACTGGCAGTTTCCCAAATTTTTCGACCATAAATAAAAGTTTTCCAGCCAGGTGCCGGGCTAGATATCGCATTCCGAACTCATCCTTTATCCTTTGTCTTTATTCCAAGCGAACTTCGCAAATAATATCATTGACCAAGTAATTTGTAAACTTGGAATCGATAAACCCGGTTGTAGGAATCGTTTTTGAAGTCGAGAGCAAAAGGTAAAAAAGGTAAAGAAAATGTAGTGAACTTTTTGATAAATTGTAAAGTCAAATATCAAATGGAAACGGAATCGTGCATAGATGGTATCCGAGTATTGCAGATAGATCGAGAGAACTTTATTTCAGGAATTTTTACCCTTGAGAATTCTTGGAAATACGAGAAATGTACTAGGAGTGGAAAAGAAAAAGTTACAATTACTGTTATATTCATAATTTCTAGGAATATTAAAGAAAATATTAAACATTAATTTATACATCTCAGGTAACACACTTTGGTATAAATGACGTCTTTTTTAGGTATTACCATGGGTATGAGTACGCTTGATATATTATTTGTCATACAGTGAGCACCATAAGTCTTACCCCCCCCCTGTCTAACTCGTTACTGGAGTCTTGTTAGGAAAATCGCCGAGATAGGTCTATTTTTGATTTCTACAATGTACATTTTTGTATGAATAGTTTACCCTTAATTTCATCCCTTACTGGAGGGGAGCAACCCTTTCGAAAAATTTAAATGGCATGGGGTGGTGAGTGATAGCTCATTTGAAAGAGGGTTTTATTCTATATTTCAAAATTTTTTTGCACGGTTGACCAAGGATCTGTACAAACTTGTACAAGGCACAAAGGTGACAGAGTGGGTGCTATGAACAAACATGGAGTAAAACACAATCAACCAATAGGCTACAGTGTTATTCTGAGACATAGTCAGACGAGCCCAGGAGAAAAAAATGTGGTCTGATCTAGTTTTACACCAAGTTGAAAAATAGAATCATGATTTTTCAAAGAAGAATACTTGTTTATCTTGTGACGACCACAGTACATCTGAAATAAAAGTGCATCTGACTTGTTACAGAAAGAAGTAACTTTTTAGCGCTAGATACGGCGGTAAATTTAAATGAAATGTACGTGATTCTAATGAAAAATTTAAATTTCCCGCCAAAATCGTAATTTCCGCAAGCAAAATGGCAGTATTTTTAAATATAATTACATTTGTATAGCGGCAATAATTGCCAAGTATATTGCATTTTTCATTAAACGAGTTAAACGCGGTTTTTTATTTTGTTAGCTAAACAAAAGCATAATTAAAAATTTAATATGGAGCTATTATAAGAGTAGTGTTTTAATTAACAATTAACTCATTTAATAGAACATGTAATAATATACTTTTTAATTTCACCTGAATCGTCTATTTTATTTACGTATTGAGATTAGATCTGAAAAGAATGAGACTTTATATAAAACAAAACTTGTTTCATATAATATTTTTAAGCATATTTTTTGATGTTATGAGTTTTATGCATGTTAAGAACTTTCTATTTTTCTCATTGACTGAATTTACAATACCTGCAGTAATCCATTGCTTGCGTTAATTGTTATATTTTTTATTTTTTGGATAAAAGTATTTTTGTTACCAATTCCTTCAATAATGAAATAAACTCACGTACCAAAGTTATGAAAATTAGTCCAATCATAATGATTTAAATCATTTCTCATTTTCATAATTTGTATAACATATATTTTTATTAGAATTATCTGGAATTTTTTAAATTTGAATAGGTAAACCTAGTATTGTAGCCCTATGATCAGTGATGTTTTCAAATTCCATTCGAAATTTGGAATATTATTTTTCATAAAAATATGATCAAGACATCAAACATTAGTCTCGTATTTTTGTTAATCATTGAAATAAAATATATTCACTTAATAAATTCAAGTAATTATTTACAGTATCATTTTTTAAGTTAATTTTTATGTTTATATCACCTACCAAAAGATGAGAAAAGACCTCTAACTGGTTTGTTCTAGATAATGTCCGAATTCATCTATAAAAATGTCTTCACTAGCTAATGGAGACCTATATAAACTAGTTATAATTATATTTTTATGTTTTTCAATACATATATTTATCTGCAAAGCTTTACAATAACCAATAAAGATATTTGTATAAGTATAATCCAATGTTTTTTTTTAATTAACCACACTACCCCATCATTTTTGTTAAATTCCCCATCATTATATACCATCTCATAATCTGGCAATTGGAACAAAGTAGTATCGAGAATTTTAAATGATTCTGTTAGAATTATACAGTCATACTCACAATTTATTTGATTAAGTAGTATTTTTAATTCATCTATATTTTTATTCAAGCTGTTTATGTTTTGATGATATAATTTAAAATATACCCCATCCTTTCTGTCATCCTAACATGTATTATGATTACTTACATTTAAAATTTCCAGAGTATTATCTAGCCTGGTAATTTATATCACAAATATAGTTTATATGTATCCATTTCAAAGGAAAGATTAAGATTTAATAAAAAAAAAAAATAAAAATAAAAATATGATTAAAAGAAAATTTCAAAATATCCTTAAAATTCACCAAATAATATTTGAGTAAATTTAAAAAAGGAAAAAAATAGTCTCTGCAAAAAACTGAGAAAATCTAGATAGCCACATGCGCATCCCAATTCAAAACTTCTTATCTTCTTTAAAACTGTAGCTATTATCCAAAAACATTTTCAAAATCACGTTGTGATCTAATGATGTTGATTTTTCCTTAAAAAGTAACAAAAATTTTCCCGTTATCAGTCCAAACCTCCATTAATGAAATTCTTCCAATTGCTTCAGGCAAAAGTTTTACTCGTAGTGGTATAAGGTATTCTCTTATAATCACTCCAGTTCCTTTTTTTTCTTACTGTGTGATCTCTTAATTTTAAAAATATACCTCTTGGATTTTTATTTTGAATTTTACCAATTCTGTAGCAAATATCAATGTCTTCTTTCGTAAGATTTATCTTCATCTTGGAATTTAGAAAAGAAATTACTTCTTGCCTTGTGTCTTCTTGATGTTTTTCGGTGAGTTTAAATATTCTTAAATTATTCATTTTTAGCTGCTGGTCCATGTTATCATAATGGACCATTTTGTTTTTTTCATCCATCAAAATTTTAATTTGATCTTTTAATTCGTTGAATTTGAATTCATTTTCGTTTTGCTTTGCAATAAGGTTATTTTTCATTTCAGTCAACTTGTTTTGAATTTTAACAAGTCTGTTACTTACGTTTTTTATGACAGCCTCTGTCACCTTATCAGCAATAGTTTTTATAAATTGTGGGTCTTTTAAACTATTTAAAATAATATCATTAACTGCAGATTTTATTTCATCACTAGTATCTCGTGTTAGAACTATATTTTTTATTTTATTACTAATACTAGCTGTTTAAACTTATGTATTATATACACTTGTAAGTTTTCAAAATTTAATTTTGTTTTTAAATCATTTAAAACTGTTCAGAACTAGGAGCGCACCTTCCGTACGTTTATTCGGCACAATAACCACTAAAACTATTGCGCCAAGATGTAGGCAACACCTAATAAGTGTTCAAAATGGCCTTTTAATGGCACATACTTTGATTTTCTTTTACTATACGGAGAATGGTCGCACTGCGCAGCTTTCTGAGTGCCTTTTAAAAGGAGATAGAAAGATAGAAATGTTGGGCGTGTCGGACCTCTCTCTTGCCTCTGGCCTTTTAAAAGGTACTCAGATAGCTGCGCAGTGCGACACATACTTTGATTACTATACGGGGCAAGAGAGAGGCCCAACATAGGGCGCGGCCATTTTGAACCCTATGACACAGTTTATAGCTAAAGAATGAGATCGCTCACTCTGCGTCGGCACTTTTTATCTCAATGTTCCAGTTTATACACTGCGCAACTCAGATAATACAATATATGACAACCGCCTATAATAAAACAGCAGTCTTCTGCGTATCCTGAATTTGTATTCCTGGAGTGGATGTTATTTTGGAACTTTTAACTGATCCGAGTGAGCTAACTGATAGCAATAAACTGTGACTTCAAAAATAATATTCACTGACACTGACAGCAGCAAGCAAAATATCAGGTGCGTTTTAATCATCCGCTTCTGCTTCCGGAATTGTCGGTGCAGTCGTTCTAACCTGCCAGATTAAAACAAGAAAACCGACAATTTCGAAGCAGAAGCGGATGATTAAAACGCACCTATTAAAAATATTGCGCCAAGATGTAGGCAACACGTAATAAGGGTTTAAAATGGCGGAGTTTTCTATCTCCTTTTAAAAGGCACTCAGAAAGCTTCGCAGTGCGACCATTCTCCGTATAGTAAAAGAAAATCAAAGTATGTGGCAGTGCGACCATTCTCCGTATAGAAAGAGAAAATCGAAGTATGTGGGTATTTTGCGCACACTGCTGTCATTTGACTATAATTCTCAAAATACCGCTGCAACGCCATCTTTAACTATTACTTTGCAAGCAATTAACTACTATTATATTTTTCCACTTCAATTTATTTCTTTTAGGTTTTATGTTTCAACAGTTAATTTAAAGCTCAACTTAATATAGGAACTCACTATAAATTTGTATTATATTTCAATTAGATATTCTATTATACCGGATTTAATGATTTAAAGACATTCTCAATTAACAATTTAACTTATGCCGTTCCCTTTATACTTGGATATGCATAGTAAATGCTTTTAACGCTAATTCAACGTTAATATCATTGGCGGAGCCGCGTTACTGATTCTGATTAACATTTGATTATGTTTAAAATTTACAATGTCATAAACGCGCTAGTTTGCACTAATTATGAACGCCGCTATTTTCAGATACTAATGCATTTACTTTACATATACAGTCATGGGCGTCGTTACACAATTTTATAGGGAGAGGCCAAATTTTGAAAAAAATTAGAATGTTTATTTGTTGAAAACCAAAGAAAATGAAAAATAATAGAGCAATACAAATACATAAATAAAATAACCCGACAAAAACTAAAATAAAAAAAAACAGAAACTTAAAACACATATTTTTAAAAAACAAACAGAAGTTGTTAAATAGAAGAAAAATATGAACAAGAAGACAGAGCTATGCCTAATATTTAAAAAAATAAAATAATTATAGAAACACAGAAACAAAAAACTCACTCAAACACGTCGACGAACACTAGGAAAACGCAAATTTTTAATTTCTTCTTCCTCTACCTAAAATAATCGATAACAGAAAACATGATTTCTTTTTAGTGTTTTGCGATTATTTTTCGATGTACGCTCATCATGCAAAGCGCAGTCAGCCTATTTTCATTCATTATTCGCTCTGTGTGTGACAGCAGCGCCAACAGATTCTTGAACCAACGGACGATATTTGCGTATACTGATAATACAATTTTTAATGTTATTCCTAATTAAAAAATATATATGTTGAATTTAATAAAAATATATGGATTTGTAAAACAAGTGAAACAAATAATTATTATTATATATTTTTATTATTTCAGTTAAAAAAGAAATGTATGATATGTTGCCTAAGTCTCATAAGTTGTCATTGAATAATAGGTTAAATAATGTGAAAATAAAAACACAACGTAGTATTAAAACGTATTAACAAATATAATTGGTAAATTTGCGATTGTATTTATATTTTATTCATTTTTAGTTTGAAATAACCCATAGAAATTAATTATTAAAATTGGTTTCCTATCAATGAGTCACAATATTATATTTCAGCCACATACAATAATCAAAGGCAGAAATCTAATCCTTAGAGTTAAGGGATGTTGAACAACATTGTAAGATAATAATTTATTGTTTATTTAAAACCTTTCAATTTTATGATGTCTACTATTTCCAGTATTGCTGTTATTATTACAAAAATAAAGGTTTTTCTTCTTATTGTACAGCTATCCATTTATTTCTTTGATATAATTTCCATTTTACTACTGAAAATTTATATGTTACACTGTTTTTTCTGCTAGTATTTTTACAATTTACAACACAGCAACTGCTATTGCTTTTTGTTTTGTTTTTATCTGTTAGAGAAAATAATGTGGAAATAATTTGGTGAAAGGTTTTCATTAAGGAATAACTATTTGAACAAACAATACTAAAATTAAAATAGCAACTCAGGTTAGGAGCGCACATTCGTTGGTTAATTTACCCGAAGTACTTACATAGACATTGCCATTGACAGATGACAATACAGGCAGTCATCGTTATAAAACAAAAGTAACTAATTCAGACAGAGTTACCAACTATATTAGATACGGGTATTTTAACATTACCTACTTTAAAAAAAAAAGTAAAATGTATAGGTGCGTGTAAGATATGGATATGGAATAAATATATTTAACCTATAATATTCGTCAACTGTATTAGCCTGAATATTAAATTTATGAGATTGTTGTACGTAATTCGTGGCATTTAGATTTCTACACCTGTCATGTTTACCTATTCCTTCTATTTGCTTAAACAATTCAATTAATTTAAAGGCTTCCTAACATGTTATGCCTTGTGTTTATTGTTATGCGTACACGGCGATAATCGACAATATGAGCCAGTGCCAGTTGTGTACTTGTGTTAGTTATTAGTTACGTAATTTTACTGTATATAGCGTTGTCAAACTGTGGCACATAGTACCTACCTAACGAAATATCAGTAATTAATATATTAAGGCTGTATATTATACGATACTAAATTAAGTACTAAATTTAGAACTAAATTAATGCATTTTTTAAGTACTTAACTAATTAATTGGAACTTGTTCTATTTTCTACTAAATTTAGTATTAAAAATGCGTTGAAAAGTTGCGCAGAAATTTTTCTCAGAAAAAGTTGACACAACGGTCTTTTCTGCACCACTTTGTTTTTGGTTGCATTATCGCCTTGGACAAATTTCGCTTCTGTTTGATTTTGTAGGTTTTATTGTGTTTTTTCGTGGTTTTTAGTAGAATTGCTGCATTTAGTTGTTGTCAAATCAACTAGTGTCAATATCATAACAAAAACATTTTTTAAACACTTTTGTCTCATTTTCACTGAATATTTCATTTCTGTGCTGATTTCACGTAATAATACGTCAATGCGCGTGCGCCTATACTTAATTTAGTACTAAAAATATTTTCAGTTCTAAATTTAGTACTAAATTAATGACTTAATTTAGGGCTAAATGTTAGTTCTTATAATTTAGTATTGTGACATACAGCCATTAAGCGTTGTAAAGTCGTAAAAGCCAGTGGGGGAAACTGCCCCCCTAAGCGACGCCCATGTATACAGTGTGTCTACCTAAGTTGTCGAAATAAGGAAAATTTTGTTATTAGTTTTAGGAAAAAAAGTTCTTTATTAAAATTTCGCATCGTCATAACCTTAAATACTTTGCAAATTGTTAAAAATGAAAATTATTGTTGGGACGCTCACTGTCATATTGTTATACATGTAATAAAAGTATTTTATTGCACAGAAAACCGTTAAAAGGGAAGTAAATATATTAAAAAAAGAAGATAAGTGTCTATATAATGTGGTTACAAATCTTAGCAAAGTTGTTTATATCGCTTATCAAAGTTGTATTACATATTGTAATTATTTAAGTAAAAGGAACCAAAAAAGCTTAGATCAGTAATGAAAAACTTGAATTTTTTGAGAAGGTTGATTGTTTGAAAATAAATAATATTTTATTCAAATTAAAATGATGTTAGAAGTTTTCTTTGTTTTTTCTTAAATATTATAATAATGAATTTCCAGTTTCTATAGATTTGTTGTCTTTAGAAAAGTCTTCAGATAGGCGCAGATAAATCAGTTACAAGGTGAGTTCCTTAATTCGTGAACTTTGCCTGATATTTATAAAAATATTTGAATAGCTATTTATAAAATTTACGAAAACCGAAAACTCAAAAATTATCGAAATAATATCACTGGAAGAAACATGCTTATCTATACAGATAGCAGACAAGCACGACTCACCCTGGACACACCTCGAATTTATTCAGGGTTAGTACCAGAGTGACATGTAGCTTTGACCGAAGTATCCTTCAACAATGTGATCCACATAGGAATTTTTTTAATATCTATTTTCAATCAATAGACCTTCCTTTTCTTACAAAATTCAAATTAACATTTTTCTTTCAAAATGTCCTGTCTGTCATCTTAAAAATTCTTATGACAATCCTCCTGATTTTTTAAAAATAATTTTTAATTTCCAGGGCCTATCTTACGCATCAAACGTTGATTAAAAAATTTTGAAAACCAAATTTCGTATTTAAAAAATTTAAAAAATAAATTATCAGTTACGAAATTTCCTCCCAAATTGTCAAAAATATTTAACTCAACACAAATTTTCTTTCCTTATTTAATCCAAATGATCGCTATTTGTCAGGTAATAGATTCACAATTTACTAGCACTACAGTAACTACTCCAATAAATATTTAACACCAACAGTCCAAATTTTGAAAAGATAAAACAATTATTAACACAATTTAAATCTGTAATAAATTAACTCAAATTACAAATTACAACTATAATTATATATTAAAATGAAATGTCTAACGTAAGTTACTCAAAACCTCACATTTCATATCAAATGTATCCCATCCCCCTAAATTTGTATTCAAATTGCATCTCTTAATAGTTTGTTTATAGACTCTTCTGTTCCTGTCCTATTCTTTATATTTATAATCCACTCCATTTATAATTACTTTTAATCAATTTTCACACATTCTTTACACTATTTCTCTTTATAATCATATTTACTTCATTATTTAATAATAATATAATTTATTTTTATATTTATTATAAATCATCATCATAACTTATCTTCATACATATTTCATAATACACATAATATTTAATTTATCCTCCTTTTACTTAAACCATTTTCTTTCACAATCTTTTTACTTTATACTCTAGTAATTTCTTGTTCCAAATAATCTCTTCTTGAACATACTACATTCTTTTCATTTTTAATATTATATTTCTTCTTCATTTGATTACGTAAGTCTTTTTTTTAATATCTCTAGTCCGTGTCACCTATGTTTTCAATTTTTTTTCCTAAATATTCTTTAATTTACTTAACTATTAAGCTGTTAAACTTATCCTATATACAATATAATATTAACAATTTTCAGTTTATTTTCCATATTCTATCCTTGTTTTAATTTTCAGGTTTAAACTAAGAATGGTATCCAATCTCTCAATAAGAAAATAGATAGATGTAGATTTATAGTTTTATTTTCTTATTTAAATTTATGTCTTCTCTTTGACTTTATTCCCTACCCTTTCTTATATCTTATATTTTTCATTATCACTCTTTTGTTCTGCATATAATTTACTTTTTATATTTCTCATTTCTTTATACAGTTTGTTTCCTTTCTTCCTTTATTTTCTTAGTTACTTTTTCCTTAAATACTCCTTTTCCATTTATTTTTCTTTTACCTTTCTTGTATTTTCTGTTATCCTGTTTGATTTGTTTTCTAATTTCCTTTTTCTTTCTCAATTTCTTCTTTAATTTTTTAATTTTTATTTTTCCTTTATTTTGTTTACGTAAACCTACCTATTTCTTCAATTTCTATTCCTATCTCTTCTATTTTTTGCTCAAATCTTTGTCGTTAATTTTTTGTTCGAATATTTTTTTCTTTATTTCCTTTTTTAAAAATTCTTGTTTCTCTTCTAAAATTTCTAATGCATTATCTTGCAAAGTTTTAACTTCTATACTTCTGCCAATCATTTCTATATCTAAGTCCCTTGAAAATATAAACAAAAAGCCATATTAGATAAATTAAAATGTGCAATAAATTTTGTAATCTATTTAAAAACCATTTTTCTAGTAGGCATAAATAAATGAAAACAAGCTTTAAGTGAATTCGTTATAGGGCATTAAAAGCTGCTCTTTATCGTTAATTTTTTAGCCTTTTTATAGTTTCTGACCCAACGGTGCGAAGATTAAACTGCACTAAGTATATTAATAATTCATAAATACTTTACCAGCAGTTTCTTTTATCGAATGAGACCGCTCATAAAATATTGCTGCTTAATTACAAAATCGATTAACAAGGAATTAGGTACAGCATTAACCGAAACATTAAATCCCCTATATCGTACTTTTACGGATGTAACGCGAAAGTTGGAACGATTCTTTAAATACGTTGAGGCGGAATGTTGGAAATTTATGCCTCTAAGTCGATGCCAATCGCTGATAGAGCCTATGGGAATTCATATCGATATCGATTATTTATTATTTATGGATTTATGTAGGCAGAGTCAGGCGTTTTTACGATTATTATTTATTTAAAGCCCTTAACTGTATTTGATTACTTTAGTAATCTACGGTATACTTTTTATGTTTATAAATATTTAATTCAAGAGTACTTACAGTGTGTATTAATAAATACTTAGGCTGAAACGAGGGACAAACCTTTTAGAAAACATAGGAGAATAAAGCCCGGAGTAATACCGTCTCAATATTTTTCCACACAATGGAATCCCAGTAATTACATATTTAATGGCCCAACACTGGCACAATACATGTGACCAGTACATGAAGTGCCTTGCGTCAAGGCGGTTGACCTTTTTTTTGACATACAATTGCCCGTCACTATTCTGGAAAAGTGCTTTAGAAGCACATAAGAATATTATCAAAGATATTTTGTATTTTTCATCTACAGTGTTTTTATAATACCTGTGCCAATGATTGTATATAAACGTTAAACTAGACTACTCATTATGCAATGTCTAATTGCCGTATTTTTGTTTCATAATTTCAATCATTGGCTTACAAGTTTCCGCCGTATCAGTGCGATATTTCCCTTTTTCCAAAAAATTTTCAGAATCAGATAATAATATGCAATAAGCGATAATGTTAAGCATTCATATTTTATCAAACTCTTCGTGCCAAAAAGTTCTAGCATCTTTCGGCGATTGTTTTTACGAACCATCATTATCCTCCATTTTAAGTCATGCTTAAAAAGTTAATTTTTGACGTTAAATTTTGAATGCTTTTATTATATGACCGTGCGAGCACGTAGAAATCAGGTAACGAGCGTGTCTCGTACAACGTTTTATGATATACTGCAATTTAATATGTTTTACAATCTAAAACCAAATAAAATTTTATAATTTGACATCATCATTACAGTGAGTTAAAATAATGACAGTTCAGTTACAACTGACAGTCCAGTCTTAACTGTTGTTAAAATTTTTACCGAGCTAGTCCGTTATGGCTCTCTTAATAACCATAAACAGAGATTGGCTACCACGGTATAACATAAATGCAATTTTTAAGTAACTGGTTTATTTATAATTGTCATTATATTATCTGCTTCTTTGAACATTTTCTTCATTTTTATTGTTAATATGCAGAGTTTCTGGTCTTTGGAATTTTGCTATATGCAATTCAATTCACGAATTAATAAAACTACCTACACTTGATTATTAAAAATGGCATAATAACAGTTCAACGGCGAAACAATTTATCCAAAGCATTAAGTAAACACCAAGAGAACAGCTTTAACTTTCAGTGAAACCAATTAAATTTCCTGGACGTGCCAGATTTATATTAAAACCCTGGAATTTATAAGGTTTCATGACAGGCATTGCTTTGATTACGGACAGACAGCAATGGGCTAGAAATACATTATTAATGAAACAATTTTAAACACCTAGCAGAAATATAATTTATTTAATACCGAGAACGGAAGATATCAAAAATTTACTTTAAAAAAATACCAAACCGGCACTTTTATTTTTAGATAAATAAGAAGCTCTTGAAGTAAAGAAAACTTTTGTTACGGCTAATGGTTAAAAATTTGCAGTTTACGAACTTTGAGTTAAAACTTTCTATAAGAATTACAGTTTTCAGCGGTTCGGGAAAAAGATTTAAAAGTTATTGCTGCTCATTAAAGTCAAAAACTCTACTAATATAACATTTTATTTGGTAAAAAGAAAATCTCCGTGAAAAAAAATAATACGGGTGATCGTTTCTTAGCGGAAAACAACTACCCCTTTGGCTATTACCACAATAGGCATTATATTTTATCCAAAGAAAACACAAAAGATGTAAAAAAAATTTCAATACTGTAACCTACCGCATCCAGGTAACTTCATAATTTTTTAATTCCATTCTCCCGGATAATTAAATCTTATTTACGACACCAAATAAATAATATCTATAACCCTGTTAAGAGATCCAATTTTCTTGCAAGTGTCTGGGAACCCAATTCGAAACAACCATACAACATAAATTTTGTCACGAAGTAATAGTCATTGAAATAGTTAATGCACTTATCTCGAATAGTAACATTGTTTTCGAATCACAAATTTTTTAAGACAAATAATAAATCGACCGCCCCTTTTCTATCCACCCTAATTCGTTCCCACCGAAGTTACGATAAGTTGACGTCACAAAAAGCCATTAAATCGGGTATAAAGAACCGATCCCGAGGGACTCAAGATTTATTAGGAAATCAAACTCAGTTATCTATGATTTTAAACTACAGTCATTTATTACATTTCAAATCTGTATATTTTTAAGTTCAATATTCGGTATCTTTCCTACCACTCTACCTCCTATCGACACTCCTACGTCGCGATGTTATACGTTCCGACGATCTATTTCCCGAACGTTGACAAACCTTGATGCTCAAAGTCCTGACGTCATCTCTTTTATCCGACGCTCTACGTCCCGATGCTCTACATCCCGATGCTCTATATCCCATTCGACGCTCTACGTCACTACCTCCCTTTCTACGTCAAGACCCTCTCTTTTATACGACGCTTTGCATCCCGATGCCCTCTATATGCCCCACCGCTCTAGATTCCGACGCTTAACGTTCCGGTGCTATACGTCCCGATGCCCCTTCAGTATTTCCAAATCAGCAACACTTTCACGTTATAACAACAATATAAAAACGTCAGAAATAGATGGTGAATCAATAATTTAAAAAAGGTTGATTATTATATTATTCATTGTTACCATATTTTTTAAAAATAATTATTTTTGTTAGATGTTTTACTACAAGGAATACATTTAATTTTGTTTATTGACTATTGACAAGGCGCAGTATGCAGTGTGGTATTTTTTCTATGTTAATGACAAAATACAAAATGAATAAATTACAAATTTTACGTAATCCCCAATTGACGCAGCTCACGAGCCGCCAATGAGTATGAATCCAATTGTTTTTTTTTAATTTCGTGAGGATACAGTTATATAATTTCCTAATTTTTTCTAAAAATACCGTAAATAGGGGTTAGGAAAAATATAAAAATTAAATTGAAAAATTAAAGATATATCCTTATTTTTTTCGTTTAAATAATAATTGCCTTAATATTTATTTATTTGTTCTTCAATTATTTTACCAGTTAAAGAAATTTTAAGCTTACCATATCTGAAGCTAATCTAATCCTTGTTTTTGATTTTGAACAATGGCTTGCGTTAGAAGGAAATTTTTCAGAATCTGTAATAAAAAAATACTTAAAAATATTAAAGAATATTATACATACTAAAATGTGTGAAACTTTTATAGTAACTTTGATTTAAAATAAATGTTAATGACATAGGTATAATGTAAACTGTTATGACATGTTTCTTAAACAAAGTATTATCTAAAATAGACCTTGTAAGAGTATTCGATGGCCTAGAAGCAATACCTTGTAAGTACAAAATCTGTAAATAAAAGCAATAACATATAAGTGCTTTAAAAAAAATTGAGAAAAGGATTCAAGGACCAAGACAGTAAAAATGCCATACATGATATTGTATGTAACTTTTTGAAACAATTGATTAATAAATAATATATTTATACAATAATATTATAACGGTTTTTCTTCATAACCACAAATTTTGGAAGATGTACTTACGTGTTATTATATATATATATATATATATATATATATATATATATATATATATATGCTTTATTTAGTCAAAAAACAACTAATACATAGTCAATAATACACTTTCTCACTAAAAATACATGTATACGTATAATAGATTATTAATATAACTGTAGTCGTATAAAATAAAATACAATTAAACAACACATATAAAATATTAATATTAATAATGAATACTTCAATAACTAAATTAGCTACTTACATCTAACAAATATTGTTTTATTTTACATTTGAATTCATTAACTGATTCTATTTTCTTTAAATCTTCTGGCAAGTCATTAAATTGCTGTAAGCCTTTAAAAAAGATTGAATTTTGAGCATGACTGGTGTTGACGGTCCTAATATAAAAATCATTTCTAAGTCTTGTATTATGGGTGTGAATATGATGGTTATACGTAATTTTATGCTGGAGATAGTCAGGCCCGTAACCTATTTTTATTTTATATATAAAAATTAATGTCTGGTAAAGGAACATGTCTTTAATTGAGAGCCAGTTTAAAGATATCCGCATTTCTACAATAGGGGTCAATCTAGGACATGACAATAATATTCGCATAGCTCTATTCTGCAATTTTTGGAACCGATTTCTCTCATTTTGATTTAAGAGATATAATACTGTTGAGCAGTAAGTGAAGTGAGGTAGTATAAGAGAATTAAATAGAACAAGCCTTGACCACTTAGATAAATGATCTGAACATCTGTAAAGATAATTTATTTTAAATGAAATTGTTTTTATTAAATGGTTTGCGTGCTGTTTAAATTTAAGTTGTCGATCTATAATAACTCCGAGATATTTGTATTCATTTACCATATCAATTTCGGAAGGCCCAATCATTATTTTATGATCTTGTTCTACAAAGAGTTTATATTGCTGCTCATTGCCAATTATGATGAATTTGGTTTTTTTACAATTAATATTCAATAGATTAGCACAACACCATCTATAAACAACTTCTAAGCACTTATTAATCATTGTAACAATATCTATTATATTTAGAGAAGAATAATAAATGAACGCGTCATCTGCAAATAAGTGAAATAAACATTTAGTCTGAATGTCTGCAATGTCATTGATATAAATCAAAAAAAACAAGGGACCTAGGACACTTCCTTGTGGTACACCTCGTTTTATTTCTAACTCCTCAGATACAAAGTTTTTAATTTTGACCTTTTGCCTTCTATTTGTTAAATAGTTTGAAATCCACTCCACTTATTGCTTCTAGGCCATCGGGATATTATTCAACAATCATGTAATGATGATTATTAATACACGAGCATTAACCGGGATAAGAAAAGAGCCGAAGGCGAGTTTCGTATGGTTCATGCGAGTGTATTAATAACCATTACATGAGAGTTGCATACGCTATTTTTTCTACACCCGATAAATAATCAAAAAACTATAAATATTATATTTATATTTGTATTGAACACAATAACAGTATTGTCTTCCTCGTCTACCTAGTATTGAAAATTGGGACAGACACGGAATAAGAGGTACATATAGGATAGATCTGAAATTTACATGAAATCTCGATGGTGCAAAGTGGGAATATTTATTACATGAGATAATTTTGTTTTTAATATAGAATTTTCAATATTTCAGTATAGTTAAAAAAGTGTTTGATTAGAAAAAGTTAGGTCAAAGCATTATATTTATATAATGGGTATATATTTTCTAAAATAATTCATTGTCTCAAGAATATCAACTAAGCTACTAAAATAATAAAATCTATAAATCAGTATTTTAAATATTTCACAATATATTAATTTACACGTTTTCTGACTTATCTGTAAAAGAAACGTGGAGAAAATAATTAGTTTTCCTTATAAAGTTTTCTTGATTTTGTTGCTGTTGTAATGATATGATAATTTTTTGCAGAAAGATATCGTCTTTTTATCTTGAAATAAATAAAGAAAGAAGATCACTTACTTTTTTATTCTATACAAATATATAAAATATATTAAATTACATTACTTAACGTCTAATAATATTTTGCAATTTTTACAATACTTACGACTGTTTTTATTCGTAACTTATACTATAAGTTCAAGAGAATGAGATTCAAAATTATTTCGGTCTGTATACTGGTTGAAACTGAAAAAGATCTTATATAATTAATATTTAAAAAACTAACTGAGTAAACAAAACCGTTGTGTTTTGTTACTCTCCGGCTTTGATTGATCCGGATTTTATGTTGCTGCCGTTAAATGAAGTAATCATATTTTGTTGTTGTCAACTTTGAGATATATTACATGATACGAGTTCCCGCGTGACGTATTGTGGTGTGGAATATGGATGATTAAAATTTATTTTCGCACGCTGTTTTCGATCACCACAATATGTCGCCATGATGTAGTATCAATCGGCGTAATATAATGATCTATTTATAGTATCATAGATAGATATTACAAGTTTTCTCTTTTTCACTTCAACGATCTTATAAACAGACTGGGATGAGGTATGCGAATTATTCTCAGTTAAAATCTTAAATTCTTGCAAGGTTGAGAGTTTCTACTGTTAAAATAACTGAATAGTATAACAGAACAAACAAAGGAAGTTGCGTGATATTTTATGAATCCTAACATCGGATATTTAAAAATAATTGAATTAAATCAAAGACAATGACAAACGAGGACAAAAAATTTATTCTGTTTTTCGATGAGATGGCAATTAAGAAAACCATCGAATATAATAAAACATTAAATGTCATTGAAGGGTTTGAAGAACAACAAAAGAAAGCCAATTTTTGCCGGACAAGCTTTAGTGTATTTTCCCAATAAAAAATTCTAGTAGCTGTTTTTCTAACCCAAAACGGTGTCAATGCTTAATCCCTCAAAACTATTATTATTAAAGGATTATTTAACACATATTCGAGACTCAGGTTTGGAACCTATAGGAATAGTGTGTGATTTATCTACAGTTAACCAAAAAGTCTATAGATCTTTGGGCATTACTGTAGACAACCCTAAATTTGCCATAGTAGAAAACAATTAATTTTTTATGTGCCTGGCCTAGTAAAATGCGTTCAAAATAAGATTACAAGATTATTTTATCTTCAATGGCCAATTTATCAGATTTGCTGATGTTAAATAGGTTTATGAACTGGACCAACGTAGTAAATCTGGAACAGCTTCATTAAAAATCACTTTAAAAAACCTTTGCTCGCTACTCAGTTATTTAACCATTCTGTAGCTATAACCATTAAAACGGCAACAAGAACTGGAGACTTAGTTTCTATAACGGCTGAAAATACAGCCTATTTTATTGAAACAATGAACAACCTATTTGATGCAGCTTAAATAGTTCTTCTGCATATAGTTCAAAACCTTGTAACCTATCGTGTTATATTGAGAATAAAGAGGTGATTTTAATGCTGTTACACAAGGATACAAACTTTTAAAGAATATAGCTGAACAAACTGCCAAAGGTAAATTAACGAGATGGTTTTCTGCTTACCATAGATGCCGGTTAAAGAGTTTTATTCCTATATTATTACGCGAACTCAATTTAAATATGTATTAACAGGAATACTAATTCAGGATCCATTAGAAAACCAATTTTCTGTCTAGGCAGAAAGGGAGTTTTAATCGACATCCTACTGTTATGGGTTTCAAAGCAGCTTTTAAGCTAAATATCGTTCATAATTTCATGAGGCCTCCACTTAAAGCAAATTCGTGAACGAATCAGGATGAAGACCAAAATCTCCTGGGGTCTGGTAATGCTTTAAACGTTTTTAATAGAGCCTCATAATGATGAAGATACAGAAAATGAAGAATACAATAAGAGTTCTAAAACCAATATTTCATTAGAGAAGGCTCTTCTTGTAACATTAGAAGAATCTTTCACTATGTACTTTTGCTGGTTACTTAATAAAAAAATGCGTAAAAAAATTTAAATGTTAGGAGTGACAAAATTATTTCGAAGAAAAAGAAAATGTTTTGAATGATGAACACCACTCATTTTTTATAAAACTTATAATCTAAACGAGCAATATGGGCTAAAATGTCCATCATCATTATTGGGCCAATTTGCTACAATATCGCTACAAACTGTCACGCAAAAGAAAGAAGAATATTTTACCAAACATTTTTTTATAATTTGCGAAAAATTATAATTGAAAAAATAAAAACATTTTTAGCAGAATGGTGTAACTGTAATAGTAACTGTGTGAAACACAGACAGTATATGTTAGATTTATTAATTACAACTAAAATTTTCAAATATTGTAAGAACCGGTCCAAATTAGAAGCGGCAAAGAAAACGAGGAAACTTCAAGTCAGTAAAAAAATGTAAAGTTGTCTATAGTGCAAAATACATAAATAAATTAATTCCTCATTTTCCTTATATTTTTAATGTACCTACTTATTATACCTAACAAAATGTTTAATAATAATACATTTATAATTTAATAATAAATAACCTCTGCACGTGTAGTTATTTCCCCCAAGAAAGCTAATAATTATTGTAAGAGGCTGGTACTTAGGTTATTTAAAAATCTTGTCTGTTATTAATTATAATATTATTTTATATTAACAATTTTTTTTATCCAAACTACCTACCTACATTCTATAAGTATAATAATTTCATAAATTACGGTCCTGGATAACAAACATTCATAGGATTTTATTGTTTCCATCATATTTATACGAAGATGAATGACAAAATTAGCGATTTACCTACATAAAGACAAAAATGTTAAATACCTACGTCAAACATAAAATATGCGTAATATGGTAGACCACCAACTTAAAGACCATCTAAGCGACTTATAATAAATCGCAATTATAAAGCTGGTAAACTATTTTTCGATAGTTGACAATTTTATTAAAATAGAGCGAAATAGAGACGATGTACGATCCAAAAAATTCGCAAAATGTCAACGTTATACGGTTGAACAAACACTCCCAACTTCTTTTACCGGAATCTAGAAAATTATCTTCTGCTTATGACTTTTTTTAATTTGCGCTACTGTCCGCTTGGAACCGCCATGTGACGAGCATAATAAAATCAAACTTTTTCTTCAAAAGCATTGACTTACTAGATATATTTATACAATGATATTAGTGTTTAGAATTTTTCTAAGAATTATGATTATACCTTATTGTACGATACAAATACAAAATGTATCTCCATTTCTCTTGTTTACACCCTATTTTAATTCATTTTTAAATTACTGTATTTTGTTTTTCCTATAAATGTTGAAAAAATATAGACCTTTATTATTTAATAAACAATGGGGTTTTAACGCTAACTCTTTTGCTCTTACCGTGACCTACACACTCACTTTTTACGATATTTTAACAGCATTTCCTCATCCTTACCCCCAGAAAACGATGACATACCTCCATTTTATCCACATTCCTCTAACCTTACAGCCACTTCTTTTTGATTTATAATCTACTTGGAAGGAAGCTTTTAACCGAATTTTTTGTTTGTTACAGAAAAGGAGATCCAATCGCCGAGGTTTACGGGTTCCAGTTGGCTGGCCTTCCCGGCTTTACGAGGGGCCTACAAGCACGTTCAGCTCAGCCTGGAGCTGCGGCCCGAAGCGTACGACGGACTCTTCTTCTTGACGGGCGAGAGGGACGATATGGCCGGCGATTTTATGGCGTTGTTACTGCATCAGGGATTCGTCGAGTTCCGGTAAATAGAATTTTTTTTTTCGATTTTATTTTGTGCCATTGGGTTTTCTGACGAAAGGAAAATTTTATTCTATTCAACGGGTTTACGTTCGTTGATTTTTTAAATCAAAAAGTATAAAGTATTATGGAAATTAGGATAAAAAAAATTAATTATTTTAAAATAATTTGTAATATAATTCAAAGAATTGCGAAAAGTATATTAGAAAATTAAAATGTTATTAAACTAAAATTACCAACTGCTATTAAATAAAATGTAGGACAATTATTATTGTCGAACGAACGAGAACGCATAATTCCTTCTTCCAGTCGCTCTTCGATCTTCAAATTATCCACATTATCAACATGTAGTGCATCGTTCTTTCGTGTCATACCTACCGACACATGTCGGATGTCGGTAAGTTTATATTTTTTCTATCGTTTCGTTCCTACAATAATACAATGTAGTAATAAGGTTTTCGGGGTATCTGCACCATTGCATAAAACAAACGAGGCGCTTGATAAAAAAAATCCGACTGTCCGGGATCGCTTGTTTTTGGAAATATAATACAATAGAAAGATTTCCTAATCCGAGCGAATTTTTAAAATTCTGACCGTTTGGATTGAATAGCAATGATAACCGCACCCTCTCTAGGTGTGCATATTATCGTTATAAGGAATTTTGTTATGATTTACCGTATTTATTTGATTTGCACTATAAAAGTCTAAATTTTTAATTGAAAGTGACTGGTGTTGTTGAATTACTTTTACCATGCGTTGTAAAACAATAGTAGTGATGTAAAATAAATAGATGTCATCGAATACTTTAAAGATATTTTATTATAATAAACTCACCTTTAATATTTCTATATTTTTATGATAAAATTTTGAATATCACCGATAATATTTTCTCAAAACATTGTTTATCAATTTTTATAAAATTTTAATTTCAAAGACCTGTCACGTCATTACTATTTTAATTTATTTCATGTTAAAGTACATTTCTTATTGCAATCAAATTCTTTTTTTTTAATATTGACCATTACAGTATATTGTATGAAGTCATTACATCTGATGCAAACCAAATTTTTACCTTGCCCCAACCTCAAATTAATTTAACCAGCTCAGATGGCTTAGAGTCAGATCGACTAGGATGTATCGGAAACAATGAAATAAAACCGGGATGTAGGAATAGAGGCGTGAGATGCCAAATGATGTGTGACAAGGGTATATCGGGATAAAATGATCCCGGCGAAGGTCTGCTTGAAGTGAGAAAGGGTATTAATTTGTAATTTTAGATGCGGTTTGTAAGGGAAGATAGGAAGGCGAAAGGATTCCATGTGACGTTTTCGACAATTTAATTAAGTCTTGGGTGAAATGTTACTAATTTAAGTGGATAGTATTTGTGTCAAGTTGCTTGAAATCCAAGATTAGATCGGTGTTATTACTTTCTACTACTTATAGTTAGGGTTTTTTAAAATTCAATTATTCTAAATATACCTACAAGTTCAAACTTTTCCTATTTTAGAAAGAGAAGCTATACAAGAATTATTAAATTATACGCCCTATCCTACTTTATTGCCTACGTTATCTGCAAATTAAGTAATTTTCTTTACGTGTCTAAGATTGCCGTTTTATCGTACCAAACATATATTTTCCAATAGCGTGTAGAGGTACACGCAACTATCGATTGGTTTGTAATACACTCTAGATTCGAAGTCTTTTAGATACTTTCGGCAGCTGTCTATCTCTTAAATCGTATCGTCTGGCTGTCGGATTCCTATATAAATGGATTCCAGTCGTTGACCCGAAAGGGGATGCACTTTCCAGGAAAAGTCAATTCGGGGTAAATGTAGTGTAGATATTTTTAGTATACGCATTGACAGATATAAATATAGAAAATTTAAATTTGAAAATAAAACACAAATTTTTTGTACATAAGGTCGATTCCCCTATCCTTCATACAATATACTGTAATGGTCAATATTAAAAAAAAGAATTTGATTGCAATAAGAAAGAAATACTTTAACATGAAATAAATTAAAATAGTAATGACGTGACAGGTCTTTGAAATTAAAATTTTATAAAAATTGATAAACAATGTTTTGAGAAAATATTATCAGTGCTATTCAAAATTTTATCATAAAAATATAGAAATATTAAAGGTGAGTTTAGTATAATAAAATATCTTTTAAAATAACTAAGTTGCAAATATTTCTTTTTGGCAAACAATTTATTGCAGACTTGATGAAAAATTTGCGATAACATCTATTTATTATACATCACTACTATTGTTTTACAACGCATGATAAAGGTAATTCAACACGGCCAGTCACTTTCAATTAAAAATTTAGACTTTAACAGTGCAAGTCAAATAAATACGGTAAATATAATAATATGCACACCTAGAGAGTCGATATATCAACCAAAATATTAGATGTTGTAAGACGTGCAGAAATAAGTCAAAAGCATGTTCCGTTCAAAGGTAATGAATAAATTACAAGCCCTCATCGGGGGAAGATAAATTCTATATTTATCTTTAACGATGTAGCGTGTGATGATTAGCAAAAATTCGAGAATATTACTCCATATGTCAACATAAAGATATTGATTTTACATATTTGTCAAACATATTTGAAGATACCGAAACAGCTGATACGAGATAATTGTAACTAATTGATGATTAACAAAAAAGATAAAGAATATTGCATATGTACAAGAAATTATTTTTTATAAAAAACTGTATATAGAAATAAGTAGTAGCGAATAAAATTTTGAGGTCTAAAATGAAATTCATAATAATTTGTTAGAAAATTACCTAAACTGCAGTCTGAATAAAAGAGTAGTATAGTAAAAGTGGGAATATAACGTCACATTTCATAGGCGTACTTTGAAAAATAAGTTTCTATAATATACATAAGGTCACGGCATATAAAATGGTATATAGGTACGCTATTTCATCCACAGAAAGTAAAACAGTATTTTTTAAGAATATTAAATACATTAAGTTCGATATCTTTCTCTTCTAAAGATAATGCTTTACGTCCTCTAGATCGTTTACGCATATTTGTGCTTGCAATAATTTCTAATGCACTCACCATTCTTATATAACTATAAAATTATATTATATACTAATACAAAATTCTGAATCAATTAAAATACATAACATTGGGCTATAAATAAATAAAATCTAACTTATTTGTCAAAAGAAAAGGTTTGTTACAGTAAAAAATAAAAACATAATTAAATCTAAACTAAAACTTTTATTAGGTCGATCAGATGTTTTAAAATTTCTATTTTACCTTCAAATAAGCATTGAAGGATAAAGTATAAATAAAATGTCTACCTCTTAAACCTGTACTACGTTTCGCAAATTAAATTACTGCACTCATTTCTTCTCCAGACTATATAGTGTTGCAAACATATTCAAAGATACCGAAACGACTGATACGCGACAATTGCAATATAAGTTCATCTAATCAATAACTATAAGTCTGTTTTTTTGAATTTAACTAGCCTAGATAATTTAAATCATAGGATTACCGATAATTAAAATATGGTTAGTATAATAATATTTATAATATTTTGAATACAAGAAACAATTACACGAGATAAGAGGTATATGTGCTCTCAGTTAATTAAGAGAAATCAAAACTATATTTTATAATAAATATACATGAGTAAATGGCCAAGGAAGTAAGAATATTCTTCGTAAATTTTAAATACATTAAATTATGACTCTTAATGTAATAAACAAATAAAATATATTCATATAAATAAATTTAAATTAATAACCAAATAAAAATAATATTACAATTAAATTATTTCAATAAAAAATATGGCGTTTCAATTTTAATTAAATCATGTTTCAGGTATAATGAATCAAATATAAAAACTAATCATAAAATTATGTGGTGATGCATTATGGTATTATAGAACTAATTATTATTAATAGTGTCAAAATTGCTTACGTCACCCTGCAATGATCTTACCTTGGATCTTTGATTTTTTATATTTATCAATAATCTACCTCACCTACTTTGTTAAATTCTCTGATTGTTTAATCTCTGCAGATTATTTTAAGATGTTAAAGAAGGTCCAAACAAAGGATGTGTAGCGTGCCAGATTACAATATTTCAATGGAGTTTAAATAAATTAAATTTTAATATAAACAAATGCTTTGTAATGTCGTAAAAGGGTGCCTGTTTTTTTTTTTAATTATAACATGAATGAAACATCGCTAAATAGAGCTTCAGAAGTGAAAGTAAAGAAAGCATTTGTTGTGGTTTAATTTTCAAATTCCAAATAGCCTCTACTAATTTTCCATACTTTCCATACTTCTAACCAATAATATTAATATATAGCGTAATTTAGACTATACTATATCATATATCAAGAATATCGAAAAACAATTATTATACAATATTTTCAAATAATTTTGATATTGTTTGGCAACATTGTGTAGTTTTTGTGTACTTTTAGTTACTATTTATCATGATATTTATACTTTATGCCATTACAGTTAATCTATAATAAAAAGTAGTTTATTATATTTATTCATATTATTAATAAATCATACTATCCATGTAATAGGCTAAAAAGCCTGTGTGGATTTTGAATAAATAAAGTATATTATGAAGGATTGTTAAAGAAAACAATTCATAAATTTTGTTTTATTTTTTTTTATATATTTTGTTTCATAGAAATTTTTCTTTTTTTTTTAATAAAATCTTTGAAACCAAATTGGTTTTCAATTTTTAAAAATTCAAAATAAACACTAATAATGTGTAAGTAAATACATTTTTAACTACTACTATAAAGTAGTTAGTAGTTTAATTACTTTTGGGTAGTAATGTAATTACTGTTATTGTTTTTCTAAAGTAGTCAGTAGTGTTACTCAACTTTGTACTGTTTTTTACACTCTACTTGGAAAGTTAGTCGTAGATAAACTACTATTTATATCTGGATCAATGAAGCTGAGTAGATATATCACACGATATGACAAATTAATTGCACTTTATGCAAGCATAACCTTAGAGACACACATAGGTTATCTCCTTTATCGCTTATCAAAGCTGCAATCCTCTTGCTTATCAGTCAATTACAATACAGACTGCCACCAACCGTGATGGATTTATATCGAGTGGTTCATCAACAGGCAGTGCTTGAAACCGTCTTTGATGACAGAGCAGGACTGGCATCGAAAAACGACCCGGGCAATTACGTAACGTATCAGCTCAATTAGATATGGCATTCAGGATAATTTACGGACATATAGGAATGCAAAATATGGGATAGAATATTTTGTACTGATGGGTCGCTTGGAAAAGTGTATTGCACATGAGCGAAATTAAATTAACTAATTTGACTGAATTTCTTACAAATAAAGGCAAAATATAGTTTAAAAAAAAAAGAAGAAACGACAAAATATTACTGTCCTTTATATGTTTTAAGGATGATTTGGAATTTTCGTTTCATATCTTATTAAAATAAAAATCCAAAGGTTGGAAGTATTTTACAAATGATTTGCCTAAAAAAACGAAAATGCAAATGATCCCAAAGTGTTTGTTAAAAATATCCAGGAGGGAGATTCAACTGTCTTCTATGCTTGAGGTCGACTACTTTTCATTGTGACTTTTCATTACTTTTCACTACTTTTCCGGACATGTCCGTCGGACTAGTCCAAAAATTACTTTTGAAATGAAAAGTCACATCAGTAATATTTTGAAATCATATTTTTAAGTCAAAGAACAATTTAAGGTGAACTGCCTTTAAATAAATTTGTGACATTTTGATTTTGTGTATTTCAAAATTAGTTTTTTATTATTTTCTTATAATTTTATTCAATATTTTTTGTATTTTGCCTTTTGATTCTACTGTATTCTGTTTAATTACTTATTATCCATATTTATAATTTAAAAGATCAGCTGAGTTTTGTATTGGTCAAAAATCCGTTGTTTTTACAATAAATAATAAACCAGAATTTAAGACAAGGACACTCAAATCATTAGTAATGTTAGATTTATAAAGTTTCAACAAAATTTAATATGCAATTTCATTTAGTCTTTTCAAAATATAAATAAAATGTGTGGCATAGATCAACTCCCTTGGGTTGAAGCTTGGGTATTTCATATATCAACAATTTAAGCGCCCAGTATATTGCTTTTCTAAGAAACTTGTTGAGTACTTACTTTTATTTCCAATATTACACTAAAACCCTTTGGTACACACTTAATAAAACCACAACACTTAATTAGTTTGGAAAAAAGTTGTATTATTGTTTCTATATCTATTTTTTTCTTAACATTCTTTCAAATTACAGCCACGAATGAAAAAAGACAAGTGTCTAAAGACGAGGATAGTTTTCAGCAGAACTCAACCTGAGATGAAAAGACTGTGTTCATTGGAGTAGGAATAAAAGAGTTTAACTTTGTTTGTTTAGAGCTAGCGAAAAACAGAGCATGTATCGGCAATCCAGTCCAAAAACACCAACGGAAAATAGAACGATCGCCCTATATTCAAGTCCGGTCCTGTTTTCGTGTACAAGATATTCGAATAAAACCTACCAATGCTGCTACTAATCATTTCATAGACGTCTTTTTGCATTTGATAAGACTTTCAATGTAATACAATCTTGTAGTTTTGAATACTAAACAAGTATCTACTCAATAATTGAAGAGAATAGAGCAAGTAAATGAAATTGGTTTAATAACATACATCTACTAAATAAATATGTTTGTTTTCGAGAGATGATACCACAGGTAATATTTTAGATTTACCAAATAAAAGGTATGTAACGGAATGTATTAAAAACTTAGAAAACAATAATGAATGGATGAAACAATGTACAGGAAATTTTTATATGTTTATATGCATATACATTATTAGGCTGAATTTAGTTTATAATGTGTTTGTTTTCATGTTCATTGTATTTATTGTCAAATATTAAAAATATTCGTCAGTTTCTAAATCGCTTCTATCTACTATTTTAAGTTTATCACTTCCAATAAGCATATTTCTATAATATTTTAAATTTAAATTTAACAGTATATCATTTATATCATACCAAAGGATGTAAAGTAATATATGTATGTTAATAAAATTTAAACAAAAGTTAGTAAGTATTCTAACTATTCTAAAATGCTAACTATGCAAAATCGTATCTTCTATATATTCTTCTATAGTATGTGTCTGTAAAAGGTCTTTACAAAAACATACCACATATTTCTTAGATCAAAATAAGTCGATTTAAGTAAAATTACCTTAGTACAAAGTTGCTTCGTTTGGGCTCCAGAGGGCCTTGAAGTTACAATTTTTAAATCGTTTTTCCCATATAAATTTAAAACGGCATATGCGATTTTGCTGAAATTTGGTATATTGGTAGAGTTTTATGTGGCAAAAAAATGATATTAAAATTTTGTCCGATAATAATACATAGGCGTAGAACTTGATTTTTTAAATAATTGCACCTTTAAAAATTCTACGCCAATGGAAGAAAAGGAGTTTGAGTGTGAAACTTAGATTGCGCAACTCATTTTCTTTAATAAAATGCACTCTTGATAAGACTCGATTACTCTCATGGTTTTGACGAATTTTGCATTTTAGTAATTTTAGAACATAAACAATAATTATTAAAATACAAACTTTGTCAAAACCATGAGAGTAAATCGAGTCTTTTTTGTAGTAAATGAGTACCCAATCCAAATTTCATACTCAAACCCCTTTTTTGCCATTGGCGTAGAATTTTTAAGGGTGCAATTATTTAAAAAATCAAGTTCTTTGCCTATGTATTATTATCGGACAAAATTTTATACGATGAAAAACATAAAAATGTACCTTTTTCATATCTTCTTCAACACCTCTAATCGAGACTTTTAACAAAAATACTCGATTCTTGCCATGTACGATTTTTTGAGGAATATTAATTATTTGCCTGCAATACGTATACAAAAACATTTATTGTTGGTTTCCATAGTTTCATCTAAATAAAAATATTGTCAAGTTTTAACACCTAATCTCTTGTTAACGATTGAAAGTGTTCTATCTGACTCAATAATTAAAAAAACAAATATTAATATGGCTGTACAATATACCAATGCAGAATATACCGATATGTTACTGACATTAGGATTTTGTGAAGGAAATGCTCGAGAGAGTGTCAGGGTGTACTCTGAAAGGTTTCCAAATCGTCGTGTACCTAGCCACCCAACTTTTGCTGCTGTTGAGAGACGTCTTCGGGAGACCGGTTCCTTTACTCCCAACACTGTTGATAATGGAAGAGAACGTTTTGTAAGGATTCCTGAAGTTGAAGAAGACATTTTAGAACGTGTTGAAGAAGATCCAGAATTAAGCACCAGACGAATTGGAAGAGAACTAGGAGTAAGTAAAGATGTCGTTCATAAAGTGCTTAGAGAACAATTGCTATATCCATACCATAAGAAGCCAGTACAAGAATTATTAGTCCATGATCCTCAAATTCGTTTGGGTTTTTGTCGATTTGTTAATATGCAAAGAGAAAGAGATCCAAACTTTGTCAAGGAGGTTCTCTTTACCGATGAAGTGGGTTTTACAAGAAGAGGTATAACTAATAACCATAATAAACATGTTTATGCCGTTGAAAATCCGCATGCAATAAAGGTAAACCATTTTCAGCACGAATTCAAAATTAATGTGTGGGCTGGAATAATTGGTAATTTCATTGTTGGTCCTGTCATACTTCCACGAAGATTAACTGGAGAAAATTATTTGGATTTTCTACAAAATACGTTGCCAGAATTGTTAGAAGATTTACCTCTCCAACTTCGGAGAGATCTGTGGTTTATGCAAGATGGAGCTCCACCACATTTTTCTTTAAACGTTAGAAACCACTTGAATGAACAATATCCACACAAATGGATAGGCAGAGGTAATGACGCACCTGTAAACTGGCCACCACGTTCCCCAGACCTAACACCGATGGATTACTTTTTATGGAGACATCTGAAATCCACAGTTTACAGGGAACCTGTAGAAAATGAGAAACAACTCTGGCAACGTATTTAAGATGTAATAAACAATAATTAGAGGTGATGAAGAAGTTATGGAAAGGATACATTTTAATTTTCTTCGACGTATAAATCTTTGTATGCGTGAAAATGGTGAATATTTTGAACAATTTTTGTAAAATCTCTATTTTGATTATGTTGTAAATAAATATTTTTGTGAAACCTATACACTCTAAATTATTAAAACAGAAATTTAGCGAAAACTATGAGAGTAATCGAGTCTTATCAAGAGTACCTTTTTTAAAGTAAATGAGTTGCGCAATCTAAATTTCATACTCAAACTCCTTTTCTTTCATTGGCGTAGAATTTTAAAAGGTGTAATTATTTAAAAAATCAAGTTCTACGCCTATGTATTATTATCGAACAAAATTTTAATACCATTTTTCTTACGTTACTTTTTTCTTGCTATTCCGTATCAGATAACTAATATTTTAGAGTAAACATAGTCGATGTAAATTTACAGACGGTAACGCGATCAAAAAATAATTCTCAATTAAGTCTTCTTTATACGTTAAAATTACTTTTCATCCAACAGCTTTTCTAGACGTCAGAGAGTAATATTACATTATGTAACTGCGAACTTTATTGTGAAGTCCAGAATACTGCCACAGCCGCAGGTTAATCGAGGACGTGCAATCATATAAAGAGCTCTCTGTTTAGAAAATTTGAATATGTGATTTAATTTTTTCAATTTGGAGAAAGTGTACCATACCATAAAAAAATCCGAAAATTCTGTCATATTCCGTTTATTCGTGACGTCATATGTGCAAGCGTAATGTAAGATTTTAAAAACAATTTAATTGATTAAAATAACATACGTGATGCCTAAGTGCAGTAGGGGTAACCCACCCTCCACGCGTTACAGATACATAGATCTATATCGTAAACCAACATCTCATGATACCGATAGATATTTGATATTTTTAGTGCCCAAAGAGATTGAAAGTGATACATTTGAATAATAAATACTACTTAGATAAAATTGTTCTGCAATTGTTGACTTTAAAATGGTTTTTGTGCACCGGTATCAACCAATATTTTTAGAAGTTACATTTCATTCTATTAACTTTAAGTTTCCTTCAGAATTTAAACAATGTACATCATTTTCAAATTGATGAATATCATTTTGTTCAAATGATCTGTTTCTATTTGATTTTCACGGTAATCGTTCAGATATAAAATCAGGATTTTGATTATTATTTTGGAAAACATTTTTATTATTACAATTAATATTATTGTTTATTTAATACAACCAAATTCAAAGCAATCTTCAGCTGTAACAGAGTGAGCTAGATGAGCAGTATATTGTTATCGAACTTTTAAAATAACTTCTGCTTCTCCCCCCAAAACTCAGTGGTTATACAAAGTAAGACATTTTGTAGATGATTACATAAATATAATTCTTGCTTACACTTATAGATTGTTTTGTTTTTTATCTACTACTGGTAAATGATTTAACCATAAATAAATAAAGATTACAGTTGAATAATTAATTGATTTTAATACCTCTAACAAAATGTTAGACTATATACAAACAAAATATATATCTTTCAATATCAAAACCATAATTGTTCTGATATTAAAAATTCTTCGCCATAAGCAATTTAGCTGCAGGTCGTAACTCATGCGGAAATGCCCCCAGTGTTCATAAACTTCCCCCATTCAGCCAATTATCGGATACCTTCACGGCCGGCGAAATGCAATACAATTTCCTCCAACCTCCCAATTCTCCGATGACTGTTAGAGCGTGGATAGTGGAGTAGCCCTGCGTGACACCTGCCAGGTACCCCGCGATCGATAACTCCGTCTCCCATAAAATGTTCCACGCTAATACACCCCCTCCTCCCGACACCCTCTCCTCCTACGCTCCACGGTCTAACTTTGGAACTGGCATGGCATTCGCGGCTTGTTTGCTTTCACTATTATCTTTGTATTTTACTAGTTGAGCTGGGGGTTTGGGATTTTTATTGATATTTCAGCATGTTGTTGCAGGGATTTATAATTTTTATCGTGGAATTCATCTACAAATAGTACAGGGATCGAACAGAAAGAACTAGAGTCTCAAAAGCTACACTCAATTTTTAAATTAGGAGAAATGAATTGAAATAACGCATTTACATTGGGAAAAGTTACTAGATACCATTAGTATCATTTAAAGCAAAACATTTTAAGATTTTGATATAAATGCATTAAAGCCAATTTAAAATGATCGAAGCAGAAGAGAAAGTAATAGAAGTAAGGGTGGATCTTGGCTTTTAATAAATACAGTTCATCAAATTTCTAGAGGTGTTCGACGCCCAGACAGAGAACGCGCTACGTGTGACTAAGATAGCTATTGTACAGTCTGCTAAACAAGTTATTTTAAATAGTTTTTAATATTTTTAGGTAATTAAATTTTAAAAGTGTGGAATAGTTTAGGGATTAAATTGGTCTGATTGGACTTTCTTAGAACGTTTTTAAAAGCAGCTAAAGATAGTATGTAGAATTGAAAATAATTATTATGCCATAAAAGGTGTTTTGGAATTCCTTCAACCTTTTGAAATTGAGTCAGAAAATATAAATTTTATAGGATAGCGGAAAATACCTATAATTTTTTTGTAGGCCTTTGTAAATCGTGGAAATAGTTTATATTTTATTTCTACCTTATTAAGGAAAATGGTACCTATTATTAATAACGGTTGTTTCTGAAACATTACTAAAATTTTCGAAATTTTGTTTTTCTACAAAATAATAAACTATACTATTTAAAAAAAAAATTTATTTCTCTTATAATTTTATAAAAAATAACAGGGGAATATTTACATTTCTTGATCTATTAAACAAAACGATAAATTATCTCGACGAATGACACCATGTTCTAGTACGGAAGCTAGCTTTACATTTTTGTTGGTAGTTTCATGGGTTTCATATCAATTTTTTGTAATTGTAGTTTACACGTACATATACCTCTTAACACTTGTTTGCTTTATTAAAAAAGTGTGTTGTTGTGATTTACGTCGAAATAAGTCAAAAACAACTTGAAACCCCATATAAAATCAAAAAGGAGAAACGGAAAAAAATTGAGCCTGTAAATGAACACAACTCAGAAACAAAAATAGCTATCTAATAATAAAAAAATAAAATTTGATTCTTGTGCATCTTCGTTGTAAAAATAGATAATACTTTTTTGATCTTAGGTACAGATATAATTTTAATGGTCTTCCGAAAAACTTTCTTCAGTTTCCATATCAGATTCAAAATCAGTCTCACTGTCACTGTTTAAGTTAATTATAAATCTATCAGTTGTCTCATCCAAAGTAACTTCTCTGTCATAAAATTTAGATTCCCACATTTTAGCATTATTACAACGAGATTGCCACTCCTCTTTAGAAAACGTATCAAAAAAGTCTTCACACAACAGTTGTACGTCTTGCCTCTTAAATGTAGTGTTGTTACTAGCTACATATTGTTTCAATGATGCCCACACTAATTCGATCGGATTAAGATCGGGATGATACGGTGGCAAACGCAAACAACTAAAATCATGTTCATTTATCATTTCTTCAATTGCATACCTCTTAAATCGTGACTTATGCAATAGCACTAAACTGTATAATTGCGTTTTGAGCATATCCTCTTCGTAAGCAATATTATGATTCCTTAACCAATCCTGCATGTCAGCTTTTTTAGAAGTTGACGTTGGTGCTTTATTTACCTGGACATTATGGTAAGGAGCATTATCAACAATAATGACGCTTCTTGGAGGGAGGTTCGGAAACAGCTTTTCTTTCAACCATTTAGAAAAATTATTAAAATTCATTTCATCGTGGTAGTCTCCACTTTTGGTTCCAGATTTGAAAATTAACCGGGCATTCGGAATAAAGCCCATTTCACCTCCTGCATGGACAATAATTAGTCTATCACCTTTATCAATTGATTTCTTTAATCCCTCATTTGAATTATCACTCCAAGCTTTCTGGTGTGTGTGGGAGGCATGAATGTATGTTTCATTTAAGTAGACAATTGGACGGCCCTCTGCTCGATAACTTTTTAAACGAATCAGATAGTCTAAACGTAGCTTTTGAATATCAAACCTTTCCATTAATATTTTTCTGTTTGTTTTTGTTTTCCGCCAACGAAATCCTAGCGACTTTATTATTTTTCTTAAACTTTCATAGCTTCCTTTGTACCCTGTAGCTTCTCTAAATTTAGTCAGAATTGTTTTTAATGTTGGAACAATATTTTCCGAGATTAACATGAACAGAATAATTCTTTTTAAAATACCTTTGTCAGCTTCATCTATATCATTAACTGTTTTTGGTTTTTTAATGGTTTTTCTTGGTGATGAAAATTCCGATATCTCACAGTTATCGATTCTTTTTTTCTCTCCAGAAATGCGGACGACAGTGTTTTTAGATACTCCTGTGGCTGCAGCAACACGATCATTTACATTTTTAAACGGTATTGAAGGTGAATTAAAGTTTCCTTCTCTTCTCATAAACTCTATAACATTGGCTATTATTTCGCGAGATTGACTGTTAATCACGCGGCCTCTTAATTTGCTATTAAACTCCATACTTAGGTTCTATTAAACTGTAATGAGCAAAAAACACAAACGAAAATAAAAGAAATGTTTTAGCGAAATTTACATCTGACATTTACGTCTGAATAAAATAGTGAAATACTTGATGCGCAGAGTGTACTTTCATTGCGTAAATCCGTCGGCCCCGCCAACCGATGCCTCTCAGTAGTGCTTTCTCTGTCTAGCCGTCGAAAGCCTCTAGAAATTTGATGAACTGTATCTATATTTCATTTGATTATCTAAGGTCAAAGATAATTTTTATAGATATTTTTATGGTTTACGAATTTTTAAAGTGATATTTCCAACATTAGCATAATAAACTCTTTTATAACTGGCTCAAAATACTGTTACACAGGTTTTTGGTATCTCAATTTATTTAAACTCAACTTTTACAACAACTATTCAACTGATAATATTTACATATAACGTATATCATAAAACTGAAAATTGACGTCAGGATCGTTCTTATATAGCTTGCTTGACCCTTCTCGAACCTTCTAGAACTGTCGTCTAGAATATTCTTGACGGGTAATAACATTTCCAGACAATTATGGACTATTCTATCTTCTTTTACTTGTACTTTTACTTATGACGATCTCAGCACACTGTAGGGCGATGAGTAACATTCCACTTCTTTTCCTATCTGTACGTTACCTATAATAGCCGCAGGCTACTGCAGGGTGCTGCGTAACACAAATCACTTTTCTTCCCGGTGAAACACTTTTCTCGGGAAATGCGGGAAAAAAGTAATTTCCTAAAAAGTGACATTTTGTTACCGACAAGAGAGATAAAATGTCGAATTTTTTTCACAGCACAAAAAAAAATTAACTGGCTGCTAGGCAGAAAATCACAGCTGCCAGTGCATTATAATAAGTCACTACTTAACAAACAAATACTAAAACCTGATTAGATCTATACTATCCAACTCTTGAGATGTGCAAAATAAAGTTTTCTAAAATAAAGTTCTCAAAAAAAGAGCAATCAATCCTTATTGGAAAGTTAAATCTCTTCATATCCTATACCGAACATCGACCTTAGATACCATTAAGAATGATCCTCAGGGGCATTAATTTCACCTCTCAAACTATCCCTTAAACCTATAAAATATCTTTTTTAATTTACTCGAGTATTAAAAACCCGGCCTCTACCTGTGGAAGGCAATTTAAAGTTCCTTGTCTTCTGAAGGAGATTTCGGTGCAATAAAAATCCTACGACGAGTTTTAAATTATAATAATTGTACGTCGTCTGCACAAGGCACAATGATGATTATAAAAGGAGGAGATTGCACATTTTTTTTTGGATTTCATTAATTTCAAGTGCTTTTCCGGACAAAAGAAAATAGATAAATTAGAATTAAATCAGAATGTATACAAATGCAATTATTGTATGTTAAAAAAGAGTAAGTATACCTACTGGGATTTAATGACAAAAAATTAGGTATATTTGTTGAAAAACCAATGTTATTCTGCCAATTACTCTTATTAAAATCAAAATCTATTATTTCTTCATAACATAATATAAAAACTGACCCTAGCAAGTCGTAAAACTAATTGGGAAGGGTTTCAAGAGGACAACATTAATAGAATTTGAAATTCAGAAGAAAACCACTTTAGAGCGAAATCATTAATATTCGGTGTGTCCTCCCCTGTTCTGTAGTAAGGTATTAACTCGCCTGTGCATGGAAACAATAAAGATGTTAATGTAATCCATTGGGATGTTTTTCCATTCTTCTTGAGCCGCGACTGTGAGTTCCTGGAGGGTGATAGGAGGATTAATTCTGTTTGAGATTGCTTGTCCAACGAAATCCCACATGTGCTCAATGGAATTCATATCTGGCGAATTTGCTGGCCACGGTAATCTTTGAATATTCTGAATTTCTAGTGCATTTTGTACCATTCTCGTGCGATAAGGCCTAGCATTGTCATCCATGAAAATAAAATTGGCTCCAATTTCATTTCGAAGAGGATACATAATGGGTTCAATAATGTTTTGAACATATCTATCAGCTACCATAGTGTCTGGAATGGGAATAAGCTGCGTACGGCGACCCTGCATTATGCCTCCCTAAAACATTACTGTTCCTCCTTGGTATGGAACGACTTCTCTGGCAAAAGATAGTCTTTCTGGTCGCGCTGACCCTCTCCAAACTCTGTGTAGCAGACTATCACTAATTAAACCATATCTGGTTTCATCCGAAAAAAAAAGAACATTTCGCCACTGTAGACCAGCAGCTATATGTCTGGAAAATAACCTGGGTACTCATAATGGTCTCTTAGATCGTAAATTGGCTCCAGCAAATCTCTGCCGTATTGTGGCACTGGAAATGAATCGACCATACGTTCTTCTACAATGAGTTCGGCCAGCTGAGACTGTTACGGTTCGATTCCATCGTACATAACCTGCTACATACCGATCTTCTCTTGGATTAGTTACCCTAGGACGCCCAGTCTCACGTCTCCAGTCAACGCTGTTAGTTTCCTGGTACAAACGCACTATTCGGATAACTGAAGCGCGGGGAATCCCTAGTCTATCTGCGATTCGATGATTCGGCAGACCCTCATCATGCAAAGCCACTATTCTTGCTCCATTGAATACTGAAATTCTATTGCCAGGCATAGTTGCAAAGAAAAACTCAGCAATCACTTAAAAATCGGTAAGAACCACTTTTTAAACATTGGTACCTAAAATTGTGGGAAATTGTTTTTGTAAACATTTTTGGATGCGTATCAACGGTGAAATAAATGTACAAAAAAGCAGCCATGATAAATGTTTTGATTTAATATTTACGAGGAGGGAGATTAAAATGGATTGGTATTTTCTTCTAAATTTCATTACTTTTGATTTGGATACTAAAAAACTAAGACCTGTACTTTGAAGTATTGTGGAAGTAGTGGTTATGTTCTGTTCTTGGCAGAAAAGAACAAGAACATCTGCACACAAAGTATATTTATTTGGTGGCTGTATAAAGAATAATATAATAGGATAAAAGCTAGAAGCAATAAAGTGGAAGTCAAAACTAAACTCTGGTTTACCCCGTTCTCAATAGTGTATGAGTAATATCTGGTCCTATTTACAGCTACCTTAAAGGTATTGTTAGACAGGATATTGCTTATGAAATCAATCATATTACCAGATATTTCATATTTTTTAAGTTTATTAAGAATTATAGGTACCGTAGGCTCTTTCTATATAAAAAGTACTGCAAAAGCATCATCCTGGTTTATTATAAAACAAAATTGTATATCAATAAAAATTTTAAATTTTAATTCTTTTTAAAAATATAATTCGAATTAATAAAAGATAAAAAATAAAGATAGCGATTTACAAAAAGTTTTAAACGTAATATATTTATCACCAAAGCCGAAAACAAATTGAATGTATCAGGGCACAGTGTTGAGTAATAGCGGCTACAAAACTAGTGTACAAATTGAATTTTCACCGGGAAATAGAAAATAAAAACGTAAAAAGTACGTCGTTATCCATTTCAGTTCAACGACACAAATCAAATCCGTTTAAACATGTATCGACTGGCCAGACAATGGATTGAAAGGACATTTGAGAAAATACACGAAAGGATCGTGGGATTTCCACGGGGGATTAAAATTCGATCGATTGTCTGTGTTTTGCTTTATACAGGGTTATAGTCAAATATTAAATATTGTTGTGATTTTAAAATGATATAAGTTCCAAATCATAAACAAATTCTATGATATAATTTGTAAAAAATAAAAAAAAATTAAATCAAGCAAATTAATATTATTATTATTATTATTATTATTATTATTATTTCAATTTATTAGTAATTTTTTTTTATTGGAAAATATGTACAAATTTTTTGATTTTAGCAAAACAATAGCGATACAAATCAATGAATGGGATTTAATCAATAAAAGTTTCTTAAAACAAGATAAAAAAGTATATAAATTCTTCCAGAAAATGCACACGACCATCTTTTAAAACTTTTTAATTTGATATGGCTATAACACAATTTCCCTCTTAAATGGACCAAATCTACAATTATCCCAATTTTAAAACCAGATAATCCCACAATTAATCCAGAATCATATCGCCATATATCTCTGACATGCGCCATGTGCAAAATATTGGAAAAAATAATAAATAAACGACTACTGTGGACCTTAGAAACCAAAAATTTAATCAACCCTCAACAAAGTGGATTTCGTTACAACAGTACAACAATGGACAATGTTATAGCGTTAGAAAATGATATACATGAAGTTTTTGCGATGCAACAAAAATGTTTAGACGTATTCTTTGATATCAAGAAAGCATACGACACTGCATGGAAGGATAGAATAATTCACAATTTACTTTCCCTCAAAATTACAGGATACTGCCTATCATTTATAACAAACTTTTTATTTAACAGGAATTTCAGAGTTAAAGCTAACGGAGTATTGTCTTCAACAATGAACTTAGAGAATGGAATTCCCCAAGGATCTGTGCTTAGTCCAACAATTTCTATTATAGCTATAAATGACGTTCTAAAAGGTTTACAATCGCCTTTATATGCTCGATTAAAGGCTGATGATTTAGTTATTTTCGGTAAAAGTAAAAATATCAAAAATTTGTGAAAATCACACAATTTTTTATACAAATTAGAAAATTGGTCCCAAGAAACTGGCTTTCTTTTTTCCACAGAAAAAACCCAATATATTTTATTTTCAAAAAGAAATCCGCCGAATAGAACACAGCTAAGTCTCTATAACAAACATTTACCTGATAAAAATAAAATAAGGTTTCTGGGAATGATAATGGATCAGAAATTAAACTGAATGGAACATATCAAAAATTTAACAACCGAATGTTACAGAAGACTTAATGTGTTGAAGGTATTATCTAACAAGAATTGGGGATCAGATAGACAAACCATGCTAATTCTTTATAGGTTATTGATCAGATCAAAACTTGATTATGGAGCGATAGCTTACTTATCATCCAGTAAATCCTAGCCTTACATCCGATCCACAATGCTGCACTTTGTATAATATTAGGTGCCTTAAGAACGACCCCGATTGAGAGTTTGTATTGTGAAGCTGCTGAACCATCCCTTCAGGACAGAAGAATGTATTTAAGACTATCATATGCAGTAAAAATCAATGCAAACCTTAACAACCATTCATACAGTCTCGATAATAGTGACAGATTTTCAACTTTATACGATAGTAAACCACGAATTCCTAAGGCTTTTTACAACCAGGTACAAACGGATCTTTCAACCCTTAATGTGTCCTTACCTAATTGTCTTCCTCTCATTTTTGAACCTCTTCAACCTTGGATAGTAAAACCACCAAAGATAATTCCCATCTTAGCTAAATTTGATAAACATACAACAAAAAAAGACCTAATCTTACATAATCTAAGAGTTATTCTAGCTAGGTACGCAGATTATACAGAAATTTACACAGATGCCTCAAAATCTGATGACGGAGTAAGAGCAGCAGTTGTATTACCGCTTGTGATTCAAAAATACATTTTGCCACCCGAATGTAACGTGTATGCTGCTCGAAGAAATTTGCAAAACTCCTAACAACATATGAAAATGTTTGTAAATGGAATCACAGTATCTTTTTAATTTCGACAAACAAAACTAATAAGGTATATAAAAATAAACCTAAAACCAGTCATATCTTGATTAAAACTTCATTACCAAGAATTCTAGTTTCACATTTTTGATGAAATTATTTTGTAGTCGTATTAAACCTATTTTACATCACCTGTGTAAAATATTTTTATTGCTAATAATTGTTAAAGCATTGAATAAAATGTTTATTAGTACCGATTTAGGTAGTAAGTACTTAGTACTTGGTTGAAATATAAAAGATGAATTACTCAACGTATTGTCAGATAATTTTTGAGTTAGTTAATACATGTAAATTTTTCTATACTCAACATTTATTATTTCCACTGGGATTACTACAATAATTAAGTATGTTAATAAGTATCCCAATAAGTAATGTCAATTTTTAAAACGGTCGCATGCAACTAATAATATTTTCATAGAAATATAATATTTTTTACAAAATTCATTAAACGCCAGACTAATTGAAAATACAACAATAATAATGATCCGTTCACTGATGTTTGTCTGTTTTCGTTGAGAGCGTCTACCTCATTGCATTGTTCTACTCATCCACTTATCACTAAACTTGTTTTCCCCATCGGCGTTCAATTATAGGGATTTAAACCCTCCATTTAATCCCCTTGAGTGCGTTCCCGATGTACTTATATTTTCGAATGTATAGAGGGGTTGTTTTGGCTAAAAAGCAAGAAGAATTGATTGATAGTTGAAGCATTTTCTTTGGTTTAACAAATCAAACTTGATTAATACATTGTGTTACGGATTAATTTTTAATCCTCTCTTATATAGAATTATCTTTTATTTTTTTATTTACTAATTTATTTATTGTCGGCCTATTTAAAACTACGAGGTTCAAACACGGACGCTGGTGTGAGCACACTATCTCAAAATACCAGAAATTTAGCCGAATCCTCTTGTGTTTCGAGTCCTGAGTCCACATTTATGAACTCACGGTTTTACATTTCCTCCTTAAGATGACACAATCTACGCTATACTTCGTAATATTTAAACATGTTTATGTATATTCAAATTTGTTATATCAGCAAAGTATCAGCTGTTGCAAGGCGTACTGGAACAAGTAAAAAATGTTGGATATTTTCTATTTAAAGATAATGATGTACTTCGAAGCCGTCATGAGGACAAGACAAATTTTATATTTTTTTTTGAAGATCTAGCGTGTTATGATCAGCAAAAATGGAAAATATTACACCATGTGTCGACTTAAAGATATTTATGGTGAATATTTTTGTCAAACATATCTGAAGATACCGAAACAGTTAATATGCGATAATTGTAACTTAATTTTATTTAAAAAAAAAAATAAAGAATTCTTTAGATCTACAAGAAATTCATTTTTTTATATAAATAAATCATTTGAGTCTTGGTTGGGGAAAGAACAATTTTCTAAGGGTATCCTAGGCATCCTCAGAAGAAAAACCTGCCATTTTTGCAGATAGTATCTAAAAGACAATAAAGATTTATTTAATTAAAAAATAACTTATTAAGCTGGGTCGCTGCCCTAAGAAAATGTTCTTTAAAAAATAAGAAAACCATAACTGTTATTCCACTGTTTTCGTGTAATAAATAAAAATAAATATAGTAAATCTAAATGCCTTAATAGAAAAAAGTAATTTATCTCCTATATTCCGTTTCAATATTATTTTTTTTCTATGGTTTTTCTTAAACAGAAATAAATGTTAAATTAAAATCTATCTGTAAAACTCTGAAATAAAAAATCATTTTCATAAGTTCCAAACATTAGTACTCCTATTGTCATTTAGTCAACCTAAAATATTATAACAAAAACTTTACAAATGTCGTAAATAGCTTAAATTATCCTTTTATTACAAAAAATATTTTATTTTTAAATCGCTTTCCACTCAGCTTGATGTTTGTTCGAAAATCAACAAGTGCATTTAATCATTACTCTCAAAATGCCTCTGAAATCGGTGCCAAATGGGCGATGATTTATAGGATTTCCTTATACAAACATTTTCAGAGCGACATGGGAATGTTTATTTGTCCTGCTTTGGTCCTTTGTCCTGCTACCTGTCTATGGCTAACAATCAGCGTACATATACGTACATTGAATTGCAGATATCCGTTATATCCGTTCCAGATATATCATTTGTATGTTCATTCAAGATGTTCCAAAGGTCTTGTTATTAATCAACAGTTTTGTTGTAATTAAACCGATGAGAAATAGTTGTAGTTGAGGATGAAAATTAACAATGTAATGCAACTTTAAAGAACGAAATGTTAAAAAATTAAGGCTTTTTCTAACATACTCCATTTATGTTTCTGTTTTAAGTATTTATTTAATAAAAATTGGCGCAGTGTCATTGAAAGAATAATTTATACTATTCAATTTTTTGTTGATCAAAACTTTTCGTGGTCCTACTAACAAATTATATAAAAGAAATAATGGAAATTTTTTAAAATGTATAGAACTGATAGCAAAATTTGATCCAGTCATGTCTGAACATATTTATAGATCTCAAAAAATATTCCACCTTTCCTTGGAGATATTATTCAAAACGAAAGTTAAATAAGCAAAGTATTTTTCTATATTACTTGATTGTACTCTTGATGTGAGCCACCAGGAGCAGATTTATGTTTGCTAAAGACACGTTCGTTTAAAAAACAACAAATTTAGTACCGAAGAACATTTTTTAATATTGGTCCCAGTAGTCTTCCCCGACGGACACCACATTTGACAGTTTGTTTACCTCGTAGATCCTGATTTTTCAATAAATTCTTTCTTTTGTTTTAAATGCTTGTGACATTTACTTAAGAATTTAATATGTCGCATACTTTTTTACTAAATATAGACATGATATTTATAATATTTCTTGAAAAAGATATGCTCAAATTATTTGTGATAATATATTATAGTCAGTATTCTGCATGTTATGGGTACATTAAAAAAATAAATGGTCTACACCGACCGGAAAGTTATCGTGTATCCCTATTTTATACAATGTTCTGGAAAGATCCTGCTTGATATTTTGCTTTGTTGACAACCAAATCATTAGCTGTCAACTAACAATGTTTTTATTCATTCCTATTGGAGATTAAATCTCCTCTTTATCCAGAACTTTACATGTCATTCATTCCCTTCGGAATCAATATAGTCATCAATTATATCCACCTGTAACTCTACCTCGCAGATAATATACCCATCAAATGACAAACGACACATTTCGAACATGTTATTAATATGAATTCCCTACGTTTTTCATTAATCTTCATCAGCGCTTCGTATCCAGAACGTATCGCGTATCGTCGACATAAGTTGATCGTAACGGGATTGGTATTCGGGATAGATGTTCGCCGAGCGCCGGGTTGATATATATGCCAATGTCACAAAGGTAATTGTAATCAGTGATGGATATGGAAGGGCTTTGATGGGGGGGTTAAAGTTGACCCGGGTCGTATTCGAAGGCCGGAGATAATAACGTCTGCTTTCCCAAAGGTTTCTGACCGGTTTTAATCAACAACGTTCCTAGAAATTTTGGATTTTCTTCCAGAATTTTTTTAAGAGAGTTAAGGTTTAAATAGACTCGCATTTTTTTCGTTTCGCGAACGCGAGACGGCTCTACAAGCAATACGTTCATATTTTATGAATATAGAAAACTATTAACCTCTCTACTGGAATTCAAACTGTAAAAAAACTTTCGCTAATACTCACTAGATGCTATTTGGAAATAGAGCGTTCTCGTTATGCACTATTGCCATATCTACACCAGTCATTTTACGTGTTTTTATTCTGTCTAGTGTTGTTTCTGTGCGACTTATTGTTTTATATATACTATTTCTCATTGAGTTTTTGTATTTTTTTACCACATTTTATTGAGGCATTTTTGGTCCAATCCCCATATTCTGATTGTCATAAAAAAAGAATCACTAATATTTTTATCAAGTGCAAGGGCATTTCTAAAATAAATTATTGTGATTTTGTGATTTGGACACCTAAAGGACTACACATACAAACGACTAAATATAATAAAAAGGTTCAGAAAGGCAATAAGTCCAAGAGCTAGTAACACAAATTTCATTAAGTGTTTGATGCACTTTGAAATTTTATAATTTGAAATCATTTGTATGGAAAAGCAGATATACCTGTGTTGGCTAGACCCACCCCGGGACACCAGGTACTGGCGCATAATAGAAAGGGGTCGTAAAATATGACCCAAAAAAAGTGTTTGATTCAGAGGCCAACAAACAACAATTGAAAGTTTAAGTAATTCTAAAAATACTAGTAATTTAGGCAGACACTTTTGAGAGGTTTTATAATTAATAAATCAACCCCAAAGTTGATTTTTTTTAAATATGATTTGAAGTGTTTGATTCACACTGACAGCTGTCCATTGACTGTCAATGAGGAATATAAAAGTAAATATCTTCTTTTCACATTGAGAGTTTGGATTTTTGAGGTCGCTGAATTCAATTCTCATGTTAGATTGGACAAATTGACCGTTGACATCTGTCAATTCACGGTCAACGAGGAATATAAAAGTAAATATCCTCTTTTCGCTGTCAACTGTCAATTTGTTTAATCTGACATGAGAACTGAATTCAGCGAACTCAAAAACTCAAACTCTCAATGTGAAAAGAGGATATTTACTTTTATATTCCTCGTTGACCGTGAATTGACAGCTGTCAACGGTCAATTTGTCCAATCTGACATGAGGTTTGAATCCAGTGACCTCAAAAACATTATCCTATATATTAGAATAATTAAAATATGCTTTTGACATCTGTAAATAGTGTTGAAAATTAATAGTTTTGCAACGGGTCAGGGGAGCTTTGGCAGCTCCGTAGATGCCAAAATATTCATTTTGGCACTTTGTGTCCATGGAGACTTTTGTTCAGGATGACAAAATCTACAACATACCAAAAATTCAGACAATTTGACAGAAACCCAATTTCCATAAGATTATTGCGGGGTCCTTTGATAAAAATGTCGATTGTTTTTAATCGGATGACATGGGACACGTCACCTGTCAACCAAAAATTCGCGTTCTTTTTACAACTTAGCTTAGATCAGAATCTAACTTTTAGTTAGTCAAATATGCCTGTAAAAAGAAAACAACTAATATCCTTAAATTTTTAAATTGACAGTTCATGATTTGATGTCAACTTGACAATTTGAAATTTGTTAAAATTATTTTGTTAAAAACCTACTTATTATGGTACATTTACTACTGTGATGAAAAAATAAATTTTAATACTTAATCTTTAAAAAAGAAAATCTATTCTTTCGAATTTCATTAAAATGATGTGTATGGTACCAATTTACGTCATGAATGACGTGTATTAAATTTCACATTCCAATTTGTTGTGATTTTTATTGATTTTTCTTTAACGGCTTGAGTATTGGATAAGTAATTATTATGATTTTTCAAATCGATAAAAGAATATACATAAATAATTTCCCATCTTTCCAAGACGCTGCTAATGAATTCTCCAGCTGCTTTTCTCTGCTCCATTGTTACTTAAAGAAAAACGAAAACGTAGACGAAACAATAAATCCCGCTGTCAATTAACAGCCTGACTAATTGGTTTGTAGTTCTTAAGACAAAGATAAATAAATGATGACGATATTTGACCTTAAACTCGATAACTGCGTCTCTCGAGAAAAGTATAATTAGAGTCAACGAGAGAGCGATGGAAATTTATTTATGTTTATTTTTTTTATTTTCCATTTCTGACCTTTTCTCCCATCCTTCGGATACTTGGACGATCGTAACGAGGGCTTATTGAAACGCCATGATGTCCATATTAGGCTCTGAAGTACTTTCCGAACTGATTGGTTTATAAGTGCATAGTTGATCAGCTAAAGTGTTTTATAACGTTCGCAAAATGAAATCGGCAATAATAAGAAGATTCCCGATTAAATTATTTGTAGGGGTTTTGAAATTTGTTTTGGTGATTAATTTGGTTTCTATCTGAAGATAAATAATTTCCTTAAGTGTAATTATTAAGGGCTGGAACTGATCCAACCAGTACCTGCGAGTTTGTCAACTGATTTTGTAAGAACAGTTTTATAAACAACTTTTTTTTTATTTGAAATTAAATGTAAAGGTCAACGATAAAATTATTAACGCACTATTATTAATTTCAGATTCGATTGCGGCTCAGGCGTCGGAGTGGTCCGCTCGGAAGAGACGGTTCTCTTGAACCAATGGAATCACATCACCCTGTACCGGCATCGGTGGGACGCGTGGTTGCAGTTAAACAACGGAAAACACGTGCAGGGAAGAAGTAAAGGCCTTTTCTCCAGAATTACGTTTAGGGAACCATTATTTATCGGCGGTCCAGGAAATACAACGGGATTAACGGAGAAGCTGCCCGTTTCGAACGGGATGAAGGGATGCATAAGGCATTTAGAAGTCAACGATCACGTGTATAAATTCGCATTGGAGCCGAAGGGGGAGGCGACCAAGGGATATGGAATTGGTGAGTAATAATGATTATAATATAATAACAAAAATTATAATTAAATCTTTAAAGTACAAGACGGGGAATTATGTACATTACATAATAACATCTATGTTTTTATTAATGATGGGTTATCATATATACATTTAATATTCCACCGTATCTATATGATGTAAGTTATCAATTTCCTCTTGCTTCACGAGATGAGATAAGAGAAGCTCTTTCTCTTCTTGCGTCGCTGCATCACTATTTCCTAACGACTTTATTTCACTTTGTCCAATTTCGTTTTATTTTTAAATGTTCTACAACGCAGCAATTTAAACGTTCAAATATTTAAACGAGCAGCTACGTGTTCATTTCGAAATAACAACGTTGACACCGTTAGTTGACCTCATCAATTAACTAAATTGATCGGTCCAATACGGTTTGTTGGGCCTCTTTCACCGCGAACGGTCTTTATGGCCATTGCATTAGCATCGCCATTCAATCCGTAATGATTGGACCAAAGCAACGATTCCGCTCAATGGCGATTCATTAGCTCATTAACATCGTTTTTGATTTCTTCTAAAACTCCTCTCGTCTGAAAGGGAGTACGAAGTTTATCGATTGATTTGTATTTAAAATATAAAACCAAAAAACAGTAAAGGGCTTGCTTTATTTTATTTATATAGGTCATTTATTTTATAATGTATGTGCTTCTAACTTCTGATATGATTGAAATATCCTTTCAAGATGTTCAGCAAGTATATTGGTTGTTTGTAGATTGCTTTGCCCAACTCAAATCAGTGTTCGGAATTGGTTGGATTTTGTCAGTTCACTTAGAAATTTACTTAAGTTGCTGAGTGACTTTATTTCATAGTTTTATTTGCTGAAGGGGTAGACTGAGGCCTAATTTTTGTTCGGTGATGATTTCTCTAACTTCTTTAAAGTAATTGCCACATTCGGTTTGTGGGACAATAGTGAGGGTATTATCCCACGCCACCTGTTAAATGTTATCCACAAATCATAGTACCGTAAAATGGGGTGACTTTGATAATTTAAACTTAATTTTCTAAATATAATGTTTATTTTTTACTGAGCTTAATTTGTAAAAATGGCTAATAAAGGGCTTGTATTGATAAAGTGTGAACATTTACTTAAAAAATAAATATTTTTAAAAACACAGAGTAAATAAAATAAAAACATGCTGATCAATTTTATACGCGAAATGGGGCGTCCCCTAAAAATATGTTTAAAACGCACACAAGATGTTCAAAGTGATCATAATCGTCCCGTTTGCAAATTGACGTTGTAGTTCTTTTGGTATGTCAAATTTTGTTTTGAGGGCGACTTTGATCGGAATGATTTAGACTACAATTTACTTACACACAAAACAAATCAAAGAATTCATATGACAAAAACTAATAAGTAACTTTCTTAAAATTAGAAACTGTGTAAAATATTATTATTTGGCTATTAATGTTCTTTGGGTATTTAAAAGTTTAAATCATTTTGAAAGTTCCTGCACATCAACTTTCTTCTCAAATTTTATCTCAGCAGTTCCATCAACATTTGCTAGTCGGGACAATATGGCAGAAATATCTGATAATGGCACTGTCGATATATCCTTTGGCATAAGCTTGAATACTGTTTTTTCTTGGTTTGTCGACTTATAGCCAACCACTGTATATTCAGTTTCTGAAAATTGTGACTGAATTTTACAGACATATTTGTACTTCATGGAACGTCGTTTGCTCCCAAGCAAATGAACCAAAACAAAACATTTTGGTAATAAAAGTTGTGGATCGTATATTCTACTTACTCTATAGCTGAATCATCGACTGAAGTATTATCCGACTCCTTGATGTCTAAAGCTTCATCTGAACTGCTGCTGTCAACGGTTGCAACACTTTCCTGGGTCTATATTGATGCGTTTTCGTTTTCGTTGAATTCTTTGACTGTTTGATTTTTAATAAAGCTCTTCCAGATTTCCTACGTTGGTCCAGTTCATAAACCTATTTAACATCAGCAAATTTGATAAATTTGTCATTGCAGATAAAATATTCTTGTAAAAACTTATTTCGAACCCATTTTACTAGGTCAGGCACATAAAAAATGGAAAGTAATTGTTTTCTACTATGGCAAATTTAGGGTTGTCTACAGTAATGCCCAAAAATCTATAGACTTTTTGGTTAACTGTAGATAAATCACACACTATCCCTATAGGTTCCAAACCTGAGTCTCGAATATGTGTTAAACCTTTAATAATAATAGTTTCGAGGGATTAAGCAACGACACCGTTTTGGGTTAGAAAAAAAGCTACTGGAATTTTTCATTAGGAAAATACACTAAAGCTTGTCCAGCAAAAATTGGCTTTCTTTTGTCTTCAAACCCTTCAATGACATCTAATTTTTTATTATATTCGATGGTTTTCTTAATTGCCATCTCATCGAATAAAAGAATACATTTTTTGTCCTCGTTTGTCATTGTCTCTGATTTAATTCAAATATTTTTAAATATCCGATGTCAGGGTTCATAAAATATCACGTAACTTCGTTTGTTTGTTCTATTAAATCATTCAGTTATTTTACAAGCAGAAACTCATAACCTTGTAAGAATTTAGGATTTTAACTGAAAAGAATTCGCATACCTCATCCCAGTCTGTTTATAAGATCGTTGAAGTGAAAAAGAGAAAACTTGTAATATATATCTATGATAATATAAGGAGACCATTATATTGCGCCGATTAATACTACATCGTGGCGACATATTGTGGTGATCGAAAATAGCGCGCAAAAATAAATTTTAATCAGCTCAAGGCCAATCATTCATATTCCACACCACAATACGTCATGCGCGAACTCGTATCATGTAATATATCTCAAAATTGACAACAACAAATATATGATTACATCATTCAACGGCAGCATCATAAAATGCGGGCCAATCAAAGGCGGAGAGTAATAAAACACAACGGTTCTGTTTACTCAGTTAATTTATAAAACATTAATTACATAAGATCTTTTTCAGTTTCAACCAGTACAGACCGAAATAATTTTAAATTTAATTTTCTTGAACTTATAGCGTAAGTTGCGAATAAAAGCATTCGTAAGTATTATAAAAATTGCAAAAAATTAAGTCATCTGCTTTCTCTATTTATTTTAAGTTAAAAAGAAGACATCTTTCTGCAAAAAAATATCACATCATTTTAACAGCAGACAGTAACAAAATAAAAAAAAAATTGAAGGAAAACTATGTATTTTCTCCACGTTTTTTTGTTACAGATAAGTCAGAAAATATGTAAATTAATATATTGTGAAACATTTGTTAAAAGGCTGATTTATAGATTTTATTATTTTAGTAGCTTAGTTGATATTCTTGGGACAATGAATTATTTTAGAAAATATATACCCATTATATAAATATAATGCTTTAATTAACCTAACTTTTTCTAATCAAACACTTTTTTTTAAATATAATGAAATATTGAAAATTCTATATTAAAAACAAAATTATCTCATAATAAATATTCCCACTTTGCACCATCGAGCAATACTACATTTCAGATCTATCCTATATGTACCCCTTATTCCGTATCTGTCCAATTTTCAATACTAGGTAGACGAGGAAGACAATATCGCCTATCCCTCGGTACGAACGTCTTGAGAAAGGATAAAAGGCGAGTTCGGTCAGTCAGGGGCTGGAGCGGGACAAATTTTAGGGTGCTTTTAAATGACATTTAAGCGTGTTAAACTGTCACTAATCGGACTAAACCGAACGCTAAAAGAGTCGTTTGGAGTTAAAAGTGTTAAAGGAGTTAAAGGAACGTGGCAAACCGAACGCAATGATTGTAGTCGTATTTTTCAATCATTTTTATACCCGAATTTACTTTGCTGGTTTAATAATTATGACTTTATATTACGTCCCATTTTAAAAATTATTTTTTGATCTTGTTAAGGAAATGATTTACTACAACTTAAGAGTACCTCATCGTTCAACGAATAATGCATGTTTGATAATGTTAATTTTCCATTAAAAGTTGCCCTTTTTTTAAAAAAATTAATAAACTTTATAATTTTTTTTTTTACGAAACGGGCCATTTTTTCAAAAAAGTATGCTAACCCGGGGCTAGTGCCACTTATTCTCTTTGCAAATAAAAAAATTAGGGTATTATTTTTAAAATTGCGTCTTCTAGGATTAAATCAAAATGACTATTTATACAAATTTCTTGCTATTGTCAGCGGTCAGCGGAGCAATAACTCTTAACAATATTACGAAAATCAGTTTTCTTTACTTTGACATATTTTTAAATCCAATTAAAACAATATAGGGTGGAATAAAAATGACAACTTTCATTAAGTTTTTTCTGCCATCTATTTTAAACTAGCAAAAGCTCCCAGCCGTCTCTAGCTTAAAGAGACTCAATTAGACTGGCCACCTGGTGGTGGTCTCCTTTTGGTATCAAACAAATAAATGCATTGGGCTGACCTACTAGGACTATTTATATAATGTTATTATTGTTAAAAAATTCCTTCTTACTTTTACTAATATCTATCCATCGAGGAATGAATATTTTATTTTACTAAATTAATAAAGTAGGTTAACTAATACCTGTGACTAAACCCTTAGTAACATTATCAGTTCATGAATTATAATATTCAATTTTTGTTACAATAGGAATAAGTATAACTGAATCTGTATAACTGACTTTTCCAGTACCGTGTAATGATGGTGTTACTGGAATAAAGAAATTTTCATTTTTATTTTTTTAATTTGTTTTGATCTGTAAGCTGTGTGGATTTTTTACTGGAAATATTTTTAACACAACATATTTCGTGCTTCATTTATTGTAAATTAAATGGATTTACAACATATTGAATTATATAAAGCATTTAATGTCATTGTATATCTCTCTCGGATTTATTAGCGCTATTATTTACCCAGTAACTATCTTGTATAAAAGCTACACCAAGGCGGTTACATCAAATAACGCGTTACACCGCTTATAATTAATTTTATATAATCATTTTACATAGTTAACACCCTTCAGTCGCTAATATATTCATGAATCATGAAAATTTTACCCATAAATTCAAAAGGGGTAAGCTTAATTCTCCCTTTGTTGCAGAGTTATTATCTATTAGTGCAGAATGCGTATTTACTTTCAAAGTGACTAGGCACAAGGGTAGTTTAGTTTAAACAACGGTTACCTAATTATTTACGCGGGATTTAAAAGGCCTGCAAACCTGCTGCGATACAACAATTTCTATGAAACATGAAATCTTGAGAACCGTGAACGATAAATTTTGAATGGGATTTAGCAACATCGGTTGTTGAATGGTTAATTTAACGCAGTTGTATTTCGCAAATTTATTTCTGAATTATTACAATTTACCAGTGCCGTGGTCTAAATAGGGTTTATATTGAAGATTGATTGCTCTGCCACTTGTTGCCAAATTCTACACTCATGAAATAGACTTAGAATCGTATAGATAACTATCAAAGTTTCCTACAGACATTTACATTTTAAACTAAATAGAAAAATTGCAACATCGTTGTCTTGCAGAGGAAGGTATGGTACATCTGAGGTACATACAAACGGTACGATGTTTTCACTATGTTTTATTATATATTTTGTTATAAACAAGATGCCGATGAGTACCCTCTAAACTTAAATCAAGGAAATTGTTCGAAAATATTATTAAAATAAGACTTTGATAGTATGTTTATAATGAGATAAATATCTTATGACAATTTAATGAAAAATTTTCTTTAGAAACGATGTTTAGGTAGGCTTGATATAATAAACCATAAATTTTTTAAGCTTCATTACTTTTTATAATACTTTTGTACTCATTCATTGTTTACATAGCTCTATCACATTCTGTATTACTAATAAAAAATTATCTATCAAAATATCAAAAGTCATATTATAACTATGGTAATACATGAAAATGCATCTTATTTCAATAACTAATATTCCTAATTTTTGTATACTCTGTATGATTTATTTTACAAACAATTTATCAAAATAATTAAATTGTGACTATTAATTATTATTATTATTATTATTATTGATGATACTGATCTCCTTATTATTCGATAAACGACATAAGGTTTTCAGCTATTATCCTTTCTATCCTTCAGCTCATAAAAATAATTTTGTTCACAACTCAACCATATCGGCAATATAATCTGACAAATGAGGTTAGATCTATATATAAAAGATGGTGACAATATTCTTTCCGATTATCTGAATAATAGAAACCGTGAAAATTGTTTCATTTTCCTTTCAATAAATAATGAAAATGGTCGGTTAGAAAACTTTATAGGAAAACCGCCATTCCTGTGAATAATGTATAATCAATATTAGGCCAGTGAAGGAGGTTCTATTTTAATCATATTGTAACTATTTATAAATATAACCTTTTGAGGATGAGAAACCTAATTCGCATAGCAACAGACCTTGAAATTGATGTGGAAAATTTAGAATACACTTTTACTAATGCGTTTAATGGTAAGGAAATTTATCAGGATTATGCGATATTAAAATTATGACCTTGCTTTTATGGAAACAAGTAGGAAAACAATTTAAGTAGGAAATAAAAGAAAAGTGGGACCTATACAGTACCTCAATTAACTTAAAGTAACTAACAAAAGGATTCTAACACTGTGAGGGCATATAAATATTCTTAAAAAAGACACCGAAAAAATAACATATAACTCTTTAGGATTTGTATGTTAGAACTCTTTAGGATTCACTATTTAAAATCTAAATAATAAGATTGGCATATTGGTAAAAGAAGCTGTGGATTACTAACAATTGAATATTTGCCCCGTACTAAGAAAAGGTTCTGCTAATTTATCAAACGGACACTGATGCCAAATCCGAAGAAACTGGATCTAAACCTAAAGCTTGGAGAATCATCAGGAAAATTGAAGATACAGAAAAAACTGAAAAATCAACTTATATAGCTTCTTATCAATTAAAGTGGGTTAATATTCACAGGACCAGCATGTTCAAAAATAATTGGAGAACGAGTCAATTAAAATGGGGAATGGACTGGGAAAAAATCATTAATTCAATAATTATTAGGAAACCAGAAGCATTTAAATATATTCTTTATGAGTTGGGTAGCAAGAGTCTGAACTTTTTTATACAATTGTAAAATCAACCTTTATCAGTATAGTGAGGCTAAAGGGTAGTGGGGCAACATATCTTCCCCACCTTACAAATTCATTTGTTTCTCATAAAATATATTTCCTAATGCTGTTATTTATTAATTATGTGCTTCACATTTCGATTTTTTTTCTCCACATTTTGTCTTATTTACCTCATCTGATAGATAATCTTTATGCATTTAATTACTACGAGGGTTGCCTTTTATATTTAGGAATTAGAGAACAAAAATAAATATTAATCAAAGAAAATCGCTTTATTGTTTTTCAAAATATTCTCCATAAAGATTTGTACACATCTGCATGCGTTTGAACCAATTGTCGAAACACGTTTACCACTCTATTGATGTATCTCCAAAACATACATTCTCAACGCATCAACCGCTTCTTCAGGTGTCGAAAAACGTTGACCTTTCAGTTTATATATTACGTACGGGAATAAAAAGAAGTCGTTCGGTGCCAAGTCAGGACTATACGGCGGATGACTCATCACATCGACGTTTTAAGTGCTCAAAAATGCAGTTGTTTGAGCCGATGTGTGAGCTCGCATTGTCGTGGTGAAGATCCGTCTTCGACGGTTGGATTTCCTCATTTCTTGGAAGACAACTGGCAAATAGTGGTACGGTTGCGACATGTCCAGTTTTTCCGAAAAAACAGGCGACCATTTTCTTGAAAGTGCTTTCTGCTTCGATGTTGGATTTGGCTCATCTTAAAACACCCACACAGTCGATTGCTGTTTACTTTCGGGCTCATACGCGTAAATCCACGATTCGTTACCTGTCACTATGTCATAGACGTGTTTCGAAGCACCGCGATCGTATGTTTTTAGCATTTCTTTCAACCAATCGATACGAGCCTTTTATAAACGATTGACAAATTGTGTGGGATCCAACGCAAACAAATTTTTTTGACAGTCAAATGTTCATTCAATATTGAATGTATACTGGTCCCACTAATGCCTAAGGTTGTCTCAATCTAACGATAGGTCACATGACGATCTTTCAATATCGGTTCGCGCACAGCATCATTGGTTTCCGGAACAACACCTGATTTTGGACGACCTTCACGAAATTCGTCTTGAAGCGAACTACGACCTCGATTGAATTCACCATACCATCGATAAACACTGGTACTTGATGGAGCTTCATCGCCAAAAATTGATTAAGTTCATCAAGGCACTGTTGCCGAGTTAAGCCACGTCGAAAATTATAAAAAATAATCGCACAAAAATGTTCACGATTGAATTTCATTTTTTGGCCGAGATGAATCTTTTAAGGTGATTACAGCACCCCCTTATAATTTTCGGACAAGGATATCTCAAAAAGTAATTTTTTTAAAAAATTAAAATTTTGGCAAACTATATTAGGCAATAATATCTAAAATATGCATATATTTTAAAATTTTAATTCCTTCCAGTTTCCGAGAAAAAAATCAAAGGGCTTTAAATTTTGAAATATCATAATGAAAATAAATGCATTCCTCAACAGCACCATTCTTAATATAATCCCCAAATTTTAGCTCTTACTCTCTTGTTAATGATTTTTTAAAATTCGCCGAAGTTTGTGGCTAAAACGCCTCGTTAAGTGCTTCTTTCTAGTGTAACGCGTCGTATCGTACACTCTGAGTCTTCATTCGTTTCTTGCAACGATTTACACTAGTTTACACCAGTTTAAACCAGAAAATAGCACTTAACGAAGCGTTAGCCACTAATTTCGGCGAATTTTAAAAAATTCTTAACAAGAGATTAAGAGCTTAAATTTGGGGATTATATTAATAATAGTGCTGTTGAGAAATGCATTTATTTTCATTATGATATTTCAAAATTTAAAGCCCTTTGATTTTTTTTCTCGGAAGCTGGAAGGAATTAAAACTTTAAAAAATATGCATATTCTAGATATTATTGCCTAATTTATTTTGCCCAAATTTAAATTTTCTAAAAAAATTACTTTTGGAGATATCATTGTCCAAAAATTATGAGGGGGTGCTGTAATCACCTTATGTTACTGTAAACAACACAAATAGCGCTCAATATGTCAAAACCTTCTGAGTATGCATGACCTCAAAAATGTCCAACTTTATGACAGAGCTGTCAGTTGCCAGTTTGCAATACTAGGGTTGTCCAATCCCGAAATATAAAAGGCAACCCTCCGATAGTACTTATCTAAATTGCATCTCATTTTCAACTACTGATTTTGTATTTGTTTTATTGTAAATATATTATGTAAAAAACAGACTACATAAGTACCTATGTATTCTCTGTAAATTTGTAAGCATCTTCCTATGTGAAAAACAACTAAATTACTGAAGTTTCTTTTTATTTGATTTACGAAAAGTTATTGCTGAATCTCCGCTTAACTTTTCTCGTTCTAAAATTCTGCTGTAGGAATTGGCCTAAAGCAATTTGGCACAACTGCCACAACGATCATAAAAGTTGACCAATATTGAGTTTTTGTAATAATCTTGACCCTGGACTTGCACAGCATTTTAATAATATGCGACCTAATTTTTGCGAAAAGCTTTACAAACATGAGAAATTGAAGAACTGTTTTATTATAATAATAATTTATAGTAAGAAAAATAAATTGAATATTTGACATGTTTTAAATTAGAACAGATAGAATGGGAGCTATAAAAGTCTATGTTTTTATTTAAATTATTTCATTGCATTAAGTATGTGTCATGTGCCTCCTTCTCTTCTTCTTGTCTATATACAGGGTCGTAGGGTAATTTTTTAAAATACGTTTTCTCTATGAATCTCTCAGCGACAAACAGCAGGTTTTGACTAGTTCTATTTGCCCCTAGAGAATGCACAATTCGTTTAATGACCTAGAGGTAATAAAATGTAACCAAAAATTTTCATAATAATAAAAGTGGGTACCTATTTCAACCAAAATCTATTTTTATGCTGTTTGATTAATGTGAACAGCTGTGGTCGTAATAAGGAAGGTTGAAATTCAATATTGATGGACGTCAACCAGTTTATCATTTCAGCTTTTCTTGAATTTGAATTCGGAGCAGGATTTTCTATAACAATGTGATACAGTGAATTATCCTCAACTACAATAGCATTTGGTGGTAATTTGGTTTTAACAGTTCTCTTAGCCACTTTTCATAATTTTCTTGATTTATATCATTATGATAATTACCAGATTTGGCCCCAGATAGAAACATTAATAAACTGTTAGAAATAAAACCCATGTTACCACCAGCATAAACTATAATAAGTCTCTTTCCTTTCGAAATGATGTAAAACAAACCTTCTGCATTATCATCACCCCAATTATGTGATGATATATGGCTACTATGTATGTAAGTTTCATCAATATATGCAATGAGACAGTTTTGAGAAAGAAAATATATAATTTTTATATTCTATTCTTTTTTCTCTGATGTCAAGCCGTTCTATTAGAACCTGTGCGCTGTTTCGCGTTTTTCGCCACTTGAACCCAATTTTTTTTAAATAGTTCTTAATGATGTGTAGCTCCCTTTCCACTCAATTTCCTTTTTTAATTTTTCACTAAGAGTTTTTACTGTTACGCGCATATCTGAAATCTATAAACTATATCTCTGATTGTTCCAATATTGTAGGATGGAATATCTGCTACACTTGATGTTCTTTTGCGCTTTTTTGGACTTTTAAAGAGAATTTTTCATTAAATTGTCATAAGATATTTATCTCTTTATAAACATACTATCAAAGTCTTATTTTAATAATATTTTCGAACAATTTCCTTGATTTAAGTTTAGAGGGTACTCATCAGCTTCTTATAACAAAATATATAATAAAATAGTGAAAACATCGTACCGTTTGTATGTACCTCAGATGTACGTACCTTCCTCTGCAAGACAACGATGTTGCAATTTTTCTACTTAGTTTCTATCTAGACTTTCCAGATGGCAGCATCCTATGTACAATCTTAGCAAACGTTTCCTGAAGTAATTTAGCAAAAATAGAAGAATGTATTTTTGCATTTAAGGTTTTAAATATGATAAAAAAAAATATTGGCAAGTCCATATCAAATATTTTTTAAATATTATGAATTAAAAGTAAAACAAAATATAGACGTTGCAATATTCTTTATTTTACTCTAAACCTATTTTTAAAAATAATTCATGAAAATACCATCTCTTAGCACTGTATTTCGTTTGTTAGAAAAACCGCTGCGACTTATCATTGACATTCAACTATTTTTCTTTAATCTAGAATCTCGCCTCTTAATAAAAAACAAACATGTACCTTCTTTAGATAAGTATGTGTTAATTTCATAGAAAAGGCTAGAATCAAACAATCAGTAATTGATTAAAAAACTTTTATTAATATTTTTTTTTTTTTCAGAGGAATGTACGGCTGACCGCTGCAGCCACGTGCCCTGTCAACATGGCGGCAAATGCCTTACTAGCGATAATTCAGCCATCTGTCTGTGCCCGTTGGGGTTTTCCGGGGACTTGTGCGAGATCCGGGTTGATTTACAGGTAATGAAACATTCTTTTAGCGTTATCGACTCCATTGCCGCCTCGAATGAGATCTATCGGTTTCCACTTCACCTACCCATGATTGTTTTCCATTTGGGAGTTTTGCGATTCAATTCTGATAGGAAGAATGAAATGAAATGCTGGAAAATATTTTTTAGTTTTCGTTTTCCTTCGTAATTTAAAAATTTGTATATTAATCAAATTTAAGAGCAGTAAATTTAAGGCAGAAATGATATCTACATTATCAACTTGTCGATATCCCATCGACAATAAAACAATTTTGTTCATTTAAAAATATTATAGCTACGTTGAAATATTTGTTCCTTTGAAAAACCTCTAGATATTCTTAAGATTGCAACTTGTTCTGAAAAATCAAACAAAGAAACCTTCCCATCATAAAATACATCCCATTTATGAACATCTTCACTTGTTTGTATGTGAGAAACAACTAGTATTAGACCTAGATCTAACATAATTATTTCTTTTTGATATGTTACTTTCTCATCTGTTTCTACTTGAATATTAACTACATGATAAGACAAATGAATTAATCTAGTATCAATGCGTTTAAAAGCTGGATCTGATTTATTTCTAGTAAAATTATCTATTTAGGTTTTTCGACTTCTTGATTACACTTATTATTTTAGGTCCCTTCCTTCAACGGTTCCAGCCATCTAAGGTACCGAGGATTAGCCGAAAGTGCCCTGACTTGGCTTGATTTGGACGTAACATTTAAACCCACGTCTCCGGATGGTCTCCTTATCTACAACGGTCATCGAATAGACGGATCTGGTGACTTTATTGCGTTATATCTGGAGGACGCCTACATAATATTTACATACAATTTGGGTACTGGTGCTGTATCGGTGAAGACTCAGCATAAAGTGTCAATTGGGGAATGGCATCAGGTACTGAATATATTTGATACCAAACTAGATTTTATTTAATTTAAAAATGTTTTAGCTAAGAATATCGCGTACTGGTCGTTTAGCTATACTTTCCGTAGACAACCAGCTTCCTGTGGAAGTGCTAAGTCCTGGAGCTTTTACTCAGCTTTCCCTGCCGCAAAATATGTATCTAGGAGGCGTTCCAAACTTTGGTATAGTATCGCCGCTAGTTTCTGCAAAATCTTCTTTCGTCGGATGCATCCAGCAGGTGGAAATTAATGGTAATCCAGTTGCAATCCTTGCTGAAGCTCTAGGAGGCGCTAACGTTGATAATTGTCCGCATCCTTGTGTCGCTAGACCTTGTGGGGAAGATGGGGAATGTATACCTGAAATGGAGTATTTTTCGTGCAAGTAAGTTTACTGAATTTAAGTAAATAAGACTTTTAGATTAACTGAATTTTTCCAAGCTGTAATAGTAATTTTTATTTATCATGAAAGTACAATAATATCTAAAATACGTATATTAATAATAAAAGGAAAATTCTGAGCGTGGGTGAGAAATTTTAATTCTATTTTCATGCTACAATAACGATAATATTTATGTAAAATAATTTAAAAAGAGAGAGTTCGCGAAACGGAATTTTTGGATCGGCCATCTATTTACTTTTCAGGATTAAGCCTAAGAGATTTTCTCACTGTTTATAATAAAATTTTTAGGCTTTCAGATACTTTTTTGAAACGATTTATGGCATGCTGAATATCGCAAATGTGAACCTTAATATAAAGCATTACGATTATCAGAACGGTTGTCTCGAAATCAAAATAATAGAACTTGAAGTAAAGAGTTGCTATTCAAAGTCAGAATTATTGATTGAGAACATGTATTTAGGACCAAGTAGGGTTGAATTTAAAATACTTATGTCTGATTAATTATTAGGTTAGTTGGCAGACCATTGCATGTACAAAGGATGTGTACAATAAGATTAAACTGTAGAGAAAATCCTTTGTTAAATTTGCAAATACTTAGTATAGTGAGTTTGGAGAGTATTGGCAGACTCTAGCCAATATAAAAGAGATTTCTTAAATAAATGTTTATTAAAATATACAGGGTGTTTCTAAATTCATGCGACAAAATTCGGGAGGTGATTACTCGTATGAAATTAAGATGGGTCTTTCCTATAACAAAATTTCCTCAGCCTACCCCTTTCCGAGATATCACCCGTAAAAGGTGGTGACTAAAATTGAGTTATTTTTTTTTTCTAAAATTTCAGTAAAGCTAGAAACTTCAAATTCTGTAATTTTCGTGAACTCGCAAAGGACCTTCGAGCATATATCAAAGGACTAACCACAGGTATTTTTTCAATATTCCTGTTACATTATAGGGGGTAAAATTAGCAACCCTTACTTTATTTCATATCAAAACTTTTTTTCGAAATGAAGTTTTATGAAATAAAATTATAACTTGAAATCCTTGTTTTATTTAATTTTTTTTTATTCTAAATTTTTTTCCCCAAAACCAATAGTTACAGAGAAAAAAAAATAAACACGATAATTTATAATTTTTGTAATAAATTGAGTGGAAAACAGTAAAGATGTAAAATGTAATACGATTCATAATATTGAAAAAATACCCGTGGTTAGTCCTTTGCGAGTGCACGAAAATTACAAAATTTCAAGTTTCTAGCTTTACTGAAATTTTAGAAAAAAAAATTTTAGTCACCACTTTTTAAGGGTGATATCTCGGAAAGGGATGGGCTGAGGAAATTTTGTTATAGGAAAGACCCACCTTAATTTCATACGAGCAATCACCTCCTGAATTTTGTCGCATAAATTTAGACACACCCTGTATATGAAGATTATCAAGATTAAAATTTTTATAGTAGATACTGTGATATATAGACTTAAGTTTTTTTATTGTTTCGTTTTAGTTCTATTAACCTAATACGAAATAAATACGAAATAAATACGAAATAAATACGAAATAAATACGAAATAAATACGAAATAAATACGAAATAAATACGAAATAAATACGAAATAAATACGTAATAAATACGAAATAAATACGAAATAAATACGAAATAAATACGAAATAAATACGAAATAAATACGAAATAAATACGAAATAAATACGAAATAAATACGAAATAAATACGAAATAAATACGAAATAAATACGAAATAAATACGAAATAAATACGAAATAAATACGAAATAAATACGAAATAAATACGAAATAAATACGAAATAAATACGAAATAAATACGAAATAAATACGAAATAAATACGAAATAAATACGAAATAAATACGAAATAAATACGAAATAAATACGAAATAAATACGAAATAAATACGAAATAAATACGAAATAAATACGAAATAAATACGAAATAAATACGAAATAAATACGAAATAAATACGAAATAAATACGAAATAAATACGAAATAAATACGAAATAAATACGAAATAAATACGAAATAAATACGAAATAAATACGAAATAAATACGAAATAAATACGAAATAAATACGAAATAAATACGAAATAAATACGAAATAAATACGAAATAAATACGAAATAAATACGAAATAAATACGAAATAAATACGAAATAAATACGAAATAAATACGAAATAAATACGAAATAAATACGAAATAAATACGAAATAAATACGAAATAAATACGAAATAAATACGAAATAAATACGAAATAAATACGAAATAAATACGAAATAAATACGAAATAAATACGAAATAAATACGAAATAAATACGAAATAAATACGAAATAAATACGAAATAAATACGAAATAAATACGAAATAAATACGAAATAAATACGAAATAAATACGAAATAAATACGAAATAAATACGAAATAAATACGAAATAAATACGAAATAAATACGAAATAAATACGAAATAAATACGAAATAAATACGAAATAAATACGAAGTAAATACGAAGTAAATACGAAATAAATACGAAATAAATACGAAATAAATACGAAATAAATACGAAATAAATACATAAATCAATTAAAAAATGTGATGTGGGCATTCTATAATATCTAATTGGTTAAGTAATGTATATTATTTAATTGAATTATTTAAATTTTCCAAATAATATTAAATTTTCTGGATTTGCTATCTACAAACTTTTTAGTACTTTATTTCATTTTACTACGGATTATTTGTTTAATTTTTAACTTTTCCCCCTTTTATAGAGCACTTTCAATTAATTTTAACTTAAATAATTTTGTTTTTTTTTTTACTTTTTTCTTTTTTTTTTATTTTTTTTTACTCTTTTTCTTTTTTTTTATTTTTTCTTTTTTTCTTTTCTTCTTTTTCTTTTTTTCTTTTCTTCTTTTTTCTTTTCTTCTCTTTTCTTTTTTCTAATTTAGTTTTTCCAGCCATTTTATTATATGTCGTCTAAGTGAAATTGTTAATGTCCTTATTTGTGCAAACCTATTTTTATTTAGTTGGTAGCTATGTTTGACAATAATAGATAAAAATAAATAAATATATATAAAAATATATAAAAAATATATAAAAATATATAAAAATATATAAAAATATATAAAAATATATAAAAAATATAAAAATATATAAAAAATATAAAAATATATAAAAAATATAAAAATATATAAAAATATATAAAAATATATAAAAATATATAAAAATATATAAAAATATATAAAAATTTATAAAAATATATAAAAATATATAAAAATATATAAAACTAAATAAAAATAATGAAAAACAAACAAGTAAAATTTCTTACGCCCTAGCTTGAAAAATATGAGTGAATTGATAAAAACGACATATCTGGATATCCCGACATCTCAACAGCCTAGGGGAGGACTACTTTTCCCACGGACAGTTTTATGTGTCCTGAGAGTCAATTCCGCGTTCAATCTGGGGATATTAGCAGATAAGAGCCTTCAATATATTCATAGATCGAGTCAAATCTCTCATTTTCAAGATGGACTTATAAACTACACAAATTAGATTGAGATACCTTTCTGAAAGTAACCTTTCTGTTATTTTATGTTAGCATGTTAGCAATTATTACATAGTGAAGTTATTTTTAAAATCAAACTACATAGTAAGACCAAGATGATCTTCAAGATGTACTTTCTTTGTAAGGACAAGATAAATTGGTTAAAAATTAATAAACTTTTGTTTTTGCAATTATTAAGTCTTTATCACTAAAAATTCGTATCAGACACCATTTTCGCAGTACAAAATTAAGATCTAATTAATTATACCTTTTTTAGATGTAAACCGGGCTACAGGGACCATTTATGTTCGAGGGGACCGCCATTTTTCCACGGCACAAACAGCTACATCCACCTTAAGGACATCTCCACCATGGACGCCATTTCCTCGGATCATTTCGTGGTAAATGTCAGATTTAAAATCACCTCCCAGACCGGTTTGCTATTGTGCGCCTTCGGAGGGGGTAGCTTTCTTTCTTTGGGGTTGGAGGACGGAGCTCTGGTGCTTCGATTCAGCATCAAAGAAGGCGAAGAGGAAATCAAAGTAGTTCATAATTCGAGTACGGTGCACGATCGGCTGTGGCATCGAGTTAAAGCTGTCAGGTGAGAATTTTTTACTGTTCACTGTATTTTTAATATCCAAACAAAACTCGGGAGTGTTTATTAGTATGTATAACAACAAAAATATATTGCATTTGCTAGATTTATTCATCAAACTTAATTGATAAAAAAATTGGGATAAGTATTTAAATTTTATCGATATTTTTAAAATAGATGTTGTTCAAAATTGATCGTTCAGGAGGTTTACAAATGCTACATACCAAGGCCAACTTCACAATATATCCCCTATAGTAGTGCATCTCACTTGTTAAAGAGTTGGCACTAAGTTTGCAGCGCAAGAATGCGTCTGTGTCTGGCCGCTCAACTAACTCGATATGGCGGTAAATTCAAATATAATTTAAAGGCGAAATTTAAATTTCCCGCCAAAATTGTAAATTTTCAGCCGCGGAATGGCGGGAATTTTTAAATATATTCATTCGGCAATAATTATTGAGAAGTATATTGCATGTTCGATTAAACGAGCTGTAAATCCAGGCGCTATTTTTATTTTGATAGCTAAAAATAATACTAATTCTTTTATTATTAGCTATTACAATAAGAGCAGCATTTGGATTAACAACACATTTAAAAGAACATGTAATATACTTTTCAATTTTACCTAAATCACTTATTTTTTACCTATAGAGGTTAGATCTGAAAAAAAATTGGCTCTGGTAAAAAAAACAAAAAATTGTATAAAGTATTTTATTTGAAAAATTATAAAACTTATTTAATATATTTTAAAGACGAAGATAACTCTAGCCATATCCATTTTACTGAAAAAAAAAAAAAAAAAGAAACTATTAAATGAAATCATTTAGTTATTAAGAGATGTTTGTGATAATACAGTGGCAGCTATCGAATGTTGTACAATACGTTTTGCTAATGTCCAAGTAAAAACTACAAAGAGTTAGCATTAGTGGGAGAAGGAATAGAATACTATGAACGTAGCCAGCTGGCTACGTGGGGATGCATCACACCGTGTGCCTGTTCATATTACACAGCACACAAGGCAACATTCATATTATTCGTTTCCTGATCGAACTAATGCGCTAACTCTTTAGTTTTATTTTCGATTCTAGCCAAGCGTATTGGAAAGTGTTCATTAGCCGATACTGTATATAAATGCTAAAATCAATAAGTGAAATAAAAAAATTTAGTTTAGATGGACATCTACTTCAAAAAAAGTAATTATTATACTTGAATTTTAAAGGCTGTTGCCACTGGAAAACTATTATCTAGGGCTTGGATGACAGCCATAGGACTCCCTCCTTGAATCGTGTCCATAGGAAAGCATAAGATCATAGTTAAATTATAATATTAAGAGGGTAGGTATTAACTGAAAAAATATGAAAAATTATTACAAACTTACCTCAAAATTGGCACCTACATTAAAAGAAGGGAAAACGGAAACATAAAATTGTTATACTTGAATTTTAAAGGCTTTTCCCACTGGAACAGTATTATCTAGGGCGCAGACCCTTGGATGACAGCCATAGATAGCAATCCCTCCTTGATTCCTCTTTTTCTGAGTTTGTTGTACGTTTTGTTTCCCATATTAAATAAGAAAGCACTTAATACAACAACAAATCACAATAAATATCGCTGAAACAAAATTAATATTAAATTTCGTAGAAGAAAAAATTATCACTTGTCAACACTGACATTTCACGCTTCACTTATAAAAACTCAACGCTAAAGAATGAAAGATGATTCGAAATAGGAATTATTAACTGGTATCTCTTTCTTTTATAAGTATCTAAACAAAGAGAAGGAGTGGGAGTGAGTAACGCTCCGATCAGATTGTTTTGAATTCGTCGTCAACCAATGAACGTGCCGATGTCAAAAATCAATAACGATACTAGCGCCATGAGACCTGTGTCTGGCCGCAGCGTAACTCAAAGCCATTTCTTGAATCCCAGTTACATTACTATAGGGGATATATTGTGGCCAACTTCGATATGATGCCCTAGAGTGGAGAGGGCATGAAAAGAGTCCTGTCAAGTCAGAAAGAGAATATAGTAACATCTCGAACGCACTCTTTCACTCAGAGTAAAAATCATAACCTCAATCCAGTATGTCAGTCAACGGTCAGTTAATTATTATGCATTACAATAGAATAACATAAAATAAACTTTCAGAATTTACTTATAATAATCTTTATGAGTTATATAATTTTAAAATACAAATATTACCTAGCATAAACCCACAGAACAACAATATGTGCCTTTCATTGTCATAATTGACATTTTATTATTTAACTTCCCGACATATCTCGATCTTCTAACCCAGAGTTAAAAGAGTGCAGGAGTCCATACTCAGAGTCATATCGAACGCGGCAGATCACACTCCGAATCTCTAAAAAAACGCGAAAATGAACTCAGAGCAATCTAAGTTTCTACTCGAACTCACAGCAAGAGTTCAGGAAATATCACCTGTCCTTTAGCACGTAATTAACCTTATATTCGCAATTTCAGAACTGGATCGATAGGCCTCCTGTTAGTCGACAATGGTGCAGCTATAACCCGACAATCAGTCGATTTATCGAAGCAGAGAACGTTCAACCCGAAAGACGAAGGCCTATACATCGGAGGCATGCCTCAAACAGCCCTCCAATCGCTTACGAAGTACACCACCAGCATCGTGGGCTGCGTAGCCGATTTAGTCATCAATACGGACCTGCATCTGCAGCTGATCACCCATTCGGAAATAGGCCACAACATCAGTGAGTGCGAGGCATGAACGTGAACGCGTCAATTAAGAAATACATAAATATAAAAAAATAAAAATAAATAAAAAGTCAATATTTAGCGCAATTGAGACCAAACAAACTGACCGGCGCCCGAGGGCCTAGATTTTTTAGATGAAGTGTGTGAAAAAAAAGTAATTCTTCTATCTGGAACGTTTTCCTTAATCTTCACCTGAAAACATTTGTGTGCTATAATTGTGTGAACAAAAACATAAGGCTGATTACCGAGAGTTTCAACTAGTCGAGATGCGGTTATGACAATTGATAGTAGAGTAGCAACGGCTGTTGTTTTTGGTTTGACATCAAACGACTAAAAACTGGTACTGACCACGGTAACTAACAAAGGGCTAAAATGTATCAAAGTACGAGTAAAATCCATTTTACACTTTATAAAAAATATAATAAATTAAATTTCACGATTGCTCTTCTGACAAGTAAAAAGCGAGCTGCAATTGTTTGCTGTTAAGTGTTTCAGTGTCTTCAAGGTCAAACAATCATAATCCCTTTTGAAATATTCCTACAAAATACTTGATGTCATCCAAAATCAGCAATAAAGATTGCAGTACCGAGCTAGCAACTACATGCCATTAGGTCTTGATTTTTTGGACACCAGTTATGTCTTGTGAGCAAAAGTATAACGTATTATTCAATATGTCATTTGAAGAGGTTAAAATGATGTCATGCTACCTAGTCAAAATGACGTCATGGTATTTCATCAAAATGGTATTACTTTTTGGATAAGATATTCCAACAATAAGTTTCAATTATAATACCACAAGAGTTAGGAATTTTTTGAGAATGATTTTGTTTGATAAAACAACAAAAACTTTTAAAAAAAATTCTCACCCAGCGTATTACTTGGAAAGATTATTTAACAATACAAACAGAACTTTCAGCTAAAATTTAACGCAAATTTTATTTATTTACAAAATTATAATTAATACAAATGCAGTTATCATGATCAATATTTGCTTTATTTCCGTAAGATATAGCCGAAAAAGAAGTTATTTTTAATTTTTTGACAAATTTCATATCGACGTTCTGCACAAATTATTGATGTTACTCTGGTGATGAATTCATTTTTTAAAATCCAATTGGTATTGAGTGAAAACACTGCGACATTCAGTTTGGTGTGATTGGCGTGTGTTAAAAAAAGAAGATTGTCATTAGTTAATTTATTAGAGTGTTAAATAATCAGTACAATGTTATAATATATATTATATTCAATGAAAGTTAACAAAACGTAAATACTTCAAACCATAGGCAGAAAACTGTAAAAGTAACAAAATGAAAAGGTAACCAAAAAGTCGAAGGGTGTAAACATATGCGTAATAAAAAACACTATATATAATACATGTATGATAACAAAATATACTAGTATAATAATCAATTTTCTAAATAAAAAGAGGTATATCAAAAGAGAAGTTTGAAACTTAATTAATTTTATTTTTCTGTGTTACTATCAACTCTTTGTGGTGCGTATTTATAAACAACATTTTGATGACATTTTCTATTTGCCTGGTTGTGATTAAAGCTGACGTAGATTTGATAGAAACTGTTAACAAATAGTCTTTAATCGTAAAATTTCAAAAGAAACTACAGATTAAGATATTTATAATATTTATAGATTTTCGCTTATTTCTATTATGAGGAAGCTTCCAACAAGAGCTTTTTACATTTCAAAAATTAAAACAACTTTACTTTGTGAACGTCTGAAAGCAACAACTTTTCTAAACTAAAGACCAAAGACCTTTTGTTGAGAGGTTCGGGAATCGTAACTTACGTGGATAAAGCACAAAGACTTATTATTGACTTATTATTCATTGGGACCTTAACAACCGATGCCAAATTTATCATTTAAGAGATATTTAAGAAGTCAATATTTATGGAAGATTTTGACAATCGTTCGTGCAACCGGCCTCTGAATTAACTTATCCTTATTATATTGTAAATATATTTTAAAAATATATAAAACTGAGAGAAACATCATAAATTTTTATATTTTCAGTGTCTATGTCATCTTTCTTCACACAACTATATTGCTTTACTGAGTTAACGAAATATTCAACAGATATACATATAGTCCACTAAAAAAATCTTCAACCGTTCCCTGATATGCCAATTTGATAGTTTTTAATATTTCTGTGGATTAAAATAAAAGAATAAGAAGATAATATAAAGATTTTTTTACACTCTAGACATATTTATAACTTGTAAACAAACAAATATAAATAGTCTAATTATTTTCTTAATAAAATTTAACAGTTTTTAGCAAAAATTGAATTTTTGTTGTCTAACTAAAAATTTTTTGTTGATAACAAAATATAATAAATATGAATCACTAATGAAGAGATGAAAATTCAAAATAGAAAACGAAATTTTATAAATAAACTGTAAGCATGAATAATGTTTATAAGTTGAGTAAGAATATCCGATTATCTGGTAAAAATACTCGCGTTTGGTAACACTGTTGCTTGCCGTAAATACACTAGCGATCCTAACGGATTTTTACTTGTTACCTGGATAAATTTGAGCTTTTGTTTTCCAAATGGTAGTTGGTTCACCGTGGTACTAACATATCATACTTTTTTCTAACTATTCTAACTCTAACTAAGGGAGTATTTAATGGTATTTGTTAATTTAATATTTTGGAGTAAACTTATTTATATCAATTTACATTAAATATAAAAATCCATCACGGCCTTAATTTTTGAAATTTTAAAATTTAAGCAATAATATAAAATATCTTTTGAAAGGCAATAAAGATGTTGACATATTTTATGTAATTAAAAATGAAACAACGAAGGTATACGAATTTAAATTAAGTAAAAAAGGTAAGCTAGTTTTTAGTCGTTTACATTAAAAAAAAGGTTTATTCTGAAATTTTCTAAGATATGGGTTGTATATTTCATTCTATCACGTATTTACCACAAGAATCCATTTTGATTGGATGATGTTGATAAATTAAATAAAATATAAATAATTAACCACTACATATTTTTTTTCACAATTTGTTCTTCTGTTAATTTACTTCTTATTCTTATTAAACTTCTATAAACTTTTTCGTATTTGCTACTCTACTATGACGTGCCTTAAAAACTGTATCACAAATCATAAATTCTTTAAAAGGCCATAATTTTTGTGTCCGTATCTTCAACATTAAAGGCTTAGTTCTGCTATTTAAATTATAAAATATAATACAGTTTAATACATAGATGCTTCAACCAAAGATTACCGTTCAGTACTACAACTGTTCTATTTAAAAGATTAAAAATTTAATACAGATCTTTTTGTATTTTTCCTATTTTTTGTATAAAACTTGAACATGAATTAGAAAAACGTTTTAATCAATAAATTATTTCTTTACCTTGGGTTAAGTTTTTTTATTGACCAATTTTAAAGGAAGCATGTTTTTTAATTAAAAAAAAATCTATCAAAAATATTAAATAGCAGATTTAGGTCAACCCAGGTCATATAAACGGTAGATTATATATAAATGTATATTGTCCGCCAACAGAGGCACAATTCGAGGGATTTGTGTTTAGGATTGTAGATAAAAAAAAAATATAAATAAAAAGAGTAATGATAAGATCGGGCTTTTGTACGTTTTTCATGTTCTTTTTATATTTTTCAAACGTGGACAAATATCTATGAGGCTTTAAAATGTTCAGACTGCATTTGATCGATTTGGTTGTATTTATGCTGGATGTCTTCCAATCAAAAATAACGCATTTTTGTTTCGTAAAATTCATAATTTTATTGGGACTAAGAATCTTTAAAAATGGTTATAAGAACAAATATCAACCTTATTGTTATTTCAACTTCGAATTCACAGTTTTAAAGGTCCAGACTCTAACTTTGCTCTAACCACTGAGGTGAATGCGTTTGATATGACCCATGTATTTTGGCGAGCTTAGTTATAATCTGTTCTTCTTTTCTCTTCTCCTTTCATTACTTTTCTCCATTTATATGGGTTTTTATCAGCCCTGTGGTCTCTTATTATTTTTGGTTGGATATATGTCCCTGGCTTTCCGAGGTTATATACCATGTTTTCTTTGGCTAACGATTTTGTGGTAATGCCTTTCACTCTCATTGTTGTATCTGCCTTTGACCTCCATCTTTATTCTAAACTATGCTAACTTTCTAATTCATCCAACTACACCGATCTTCTCTAATGTTTCTGATATTATTTGGTATATTTCCTATCTATGGCGTCCATTCAGCAAATCTACTGTCAATTAAATAAAAAGGTTATTTTGTATTTCCCAATGCAGTCTTTTCTGTTTATCTTTGATTACTTTTCTCCATTTATATGGGTTTTTATCAACTCGGTGACTTCTTGTTATTATTTTTGGTTGGATTATATGCTCTCTGGCATTTCGAGGTTGTATACCATGTTTTCTTTGGATAACGATTTTGTGGTAATGCCTTTCACTCTCATTGTTGTATCTGCCTTTTACTTCCATCTTTACTCTAAACTATGTTAGCTTTCTAATTCATCCAACTACAGTGATCTTCTCTAATGTTTCTGATATCATTTGGTATATTTACCATCCAGCAAATCTACTGTCAATTAGATAAAAAGATGATTTTGTATTTCCCAATGCAGTCTGGGTGTATTTTTAATGAAACGCAAGCACATAATAAAAACTAACCATATCATTTAGATAAGGATCTTTTACACATTTGTCGCAGCTTTGCTGAACTGTCCTCGCAAACTTTTCGTTAAAGATATTTCTCTACGTTCTTCCGTTTCACATTTTTGCAATAAAATTAGGTACTAATTGGTCCAGTGTAAAACTCACCTTGTTATAAACTATGTATATGAACTCTTATTTGTACAGGTAGTATAATTTGTGTGTTAATAAATGCTTTTGATCTATGTTTCTGTTTTATTTAAGTACAAATTTTGCGAAACAAGAAGTATAATAGACATTAAATTATACAGTAGATACAGTATACTGCTTGGGGTCACTGGCGGCCCGTGATATTTTAAAAAGGGTGTTCACAATTTTAAATTTGGTGCTCTTTAGAAAAAAAATTATATAATTTTCACAACGACGTATACAATATTAATACGTCGAATAATGCAGTGTAAGAAAAAAAGGCCAAATTTAAATTATGGAAATAATGAGAAAATATGCTTACCTAATACACTCAGTTGTCAAACTACAAACTACCCATCTCTAGACGGAGCCTGGAGTTTAATAAACCTTTCCAAATTAGAAATACATTGTACGCAATTTTTAATTATTATTGTTTGTTTAATACCATCTTTTGGAAACGATAACAAAATTAGAGAGAGATAAGAGTCAAATTATGTGAAGAAAATGCAGTTTGGTCTTAAGCTATTGATTATCAAAGGAAAAATGTTGGCTAGTAATAAAGAAAAGTCATACATCGTTGAAGTAAAGTACCTATGTAAGGAACTATTTGTCATTTTGGAATTATTTTAAAGATTACACTAAATAAATAAATAAAGCTTGATACATTTATCTCTGCATCTTGTGCTTATCCTAGATAAATCAAATTCTATCATATTGGAACATTATTCCTTTTTGGGAATTATAATATATCAGTAACAACTTGCAAATGGAATGTATCCTCCATAAAAAATTGTATCAGCAAAACACTTAATTCTCTATCTGACCCTTTCAATATTTATTTCACAATACATTCCAAACGAATAAGAAACAGAGGTAACATGATTGATAATGACAGGCGAACATCACTTTATATAAACTATTTTAATGTGCTATTTCTAAAGTTTTGTATTACATTAAATTCAAGTATGGTTGATCCATTTTTCCGATGCTTATTTGTAAAGTGACAACTGCAAAACTATTTAGGTCTCTTTATCTTATCTCCTATATACAACGTTTATTAATTGTTCGTTTCCTTATTTATGTCAAGTAGTTACCTTATCAGAATAATCCATTTTTTTCTTTCAACAGGTTTTGTAGGAAACAAAAAAAAAATAACAAACTTGTGGCTTACTTACAGTGGGTACAAAATATATGACTATTCTGCAGTAGTCTTAGATACTGGAAAACAAAATATAAAACATAAATTACAGTTGTAAAACTAAATTATTGTGTAAAATTATAGGTAAATAAAATAACAACCTCAAAAATACTTTTTTATGCCCATTATTTTAGAAAATGCTTTACCTTAAAGATAAAATAGTCTTATGTAGCTTTATATTTGTTCGTTGGTTTGTAAAAGTGTTTCCAGAATAAGTTTTTGATATGTACTAAATTTATCTAAAAACTGTAACAGATTTCGTAAATATACCAGATTTTTCAAATTCTATTTGCAGTGACGGTCTAATTCATTAAAGAGCAAAAAACGGATCTTTATAGAGAACGAACACAAACAAGGAAGACAACAATATATATTTTACACATCAACACTGGTGCTCGCCGGGAAAAAAGTACTAGATTTTGCTTCGATAATGTACTATATCTATTACGCCCGCCTTATTTTGTGATGTCACGCCTTGTTGATGTGCGATGCATAAAATAACGTGAATAATGTCAGGCCTATGCTAGTTCTCCCACTTTATATACAGAATTTGACAGTTTTGCCGCGGAGCTAACCGAAGTAAACCCGAAACTTTGGCGTAGGAAATTATTTTATAAATAGTTTAATAAATTGTGAATAGTTGTTGAATTTTTTTAGAATTATGATATGGGATATTATTACTTGTTTAAATAATGGCCTATAATAGTAAAATTTTTGTATTACTACATTTTTTACATTACCACTTATAAAGTACTTTAGCAAAATTTAGAAAATTTCAATTTGTTGCCGAATAACTACTTTATTTTCTGTTAGTCCCATCTCTGTGTGTATTCTAGTAAGAGTGAAATAGAAAAACTATTAGCGGTTCTTTTTTTAACAATTCTGGACTATTTATTAAGTGGTGTTGCAATAAAATAAAAACGGTAGCGTCGATTAAAATTTACTGACAGTATATTTTAAAATTTTTATAGTTGTCCAGGAATCATGAAAAAAGTTGCTTGTATTGTCATTCTCTACAATTTTGTTCCCCTACATGATTTTCCCAAAATATATTTGAGGAAAAGTGCAAATTTCGAATTTTAAAAACGGATAAAGAGAAAAACACCAAATTTAAACCCCAAGCTTTAGTCCATCCTGCGATGAGCTGATTAAAGTTTGGGAATAGTCGAAGCATCTAGGGAGTACTTTACAAGGTGTCGTTTTTTTTTACTTTATTTGCAGTATATTTATAAATATATTTTATTTAAGAAAAATAAACTTTCATCCTTTAAACAGATGGGTGAAAGTCGACCTTACTTCGAATTTTAGACCATATTATTTGCCGATTACAATACTTATAAAATATATTTGCAACTTTAAAAAATAAATAAGTACATTACGAAATTAATAAATTAGGTATATATTTTTTTAATACAATTTATTTATATGAAAACTTATTAACAATAATAGCAGTGTCGACGTTTTGTGCGGATCTTGTTTTGGATTTTCTTACAAATGGTCTCCTCTTCGGTACTGAGCATGAAAAAGAAAATTTATTAATTTCAAATTTTTTCTATTTTTTTTTTAATTTAATTTTTATTGGTTTCATTTATTTTATAAACAATTTTTATTATTTCACTTATATTGTTTAATTACTTTATTATTATGCCATATTACCTGGCAAAATGTGTTTTAAAACCAATTTCCAGCCTTTGGTCATTTAAAAAAAATAATTGCCTACATGTTTACTTCCAGGCTCTTATGTTTATTTTTACAACATAGATGATCAATCTATATAACTGTCTATATCATTAACCCTATCAAATCAGAAGGTTCATAGTGTTGCCATATTATAACCTATCAGTGGCCTGTTATGTCGAACGTGCAGCCATTTTGTTTGGAATGCATAATATTTCTTAAATTTAGACTGACTTGCTTATCCAAGTCCCACACTACTTAAACAAGTCGTTAACCACTTTTTCAAGTTGTAAATCACGACAGGTGGCGTCATCTAGCGGTAAAAATTGAATAAGTGAGTCTGAACCCTCATAGCTGCACTACTTTTTAAATTCCAATTATTATTTAAAAACAATATATTTATGAAATAATTTCTAAAGTTACTTACATCCCCTCCAAGCGATGAAATTAAGCGTTTCATCATGGACACCATTCAACGGATTAAATTTGTCTCCTTGAAGCAGTTGCGCAGATACAGCCTTTTGAAGGGGCGGAGGATAGTTTTTCGGTAAATCTAGAACAAAATAAAAATATTTTAACTTCCTATCTGTGAAGAGCTTTGTATGCATATTATTATTTATTACTTACCATCTATTACATCTGCTAAATTAATAGAGGTATTTGCATGTTTTGGCATCGATAACCTTCTTACTTCTAATCTCTTCAAAAATTCCCTTGAATTTTCAGATATAGGTTTTCCATCTAATACCTCTAAAAGTAAAGATATATTAAAATTAACGTGCATTGATGAATTTATCTGCAAATTTATAATTAAGAAAGGAGGTGTAATCTGCAGAACTGTACTGTACTTAAACAATAAGGCAGCAATATTATTTTACTTTATGTTACATGTTAAAAACTGCTTGTAACACTTTCATCTTTGATTTTTCTAAACGTCAAATCATCTAAATTAAATATGTGGCTCTTATTTAGGACGCTAAATCATTTAGATGGGTTGCATGTAGAAATTTTGTTGCTGTCAGAACATAAAAAAAAAAGAAAAATCTCTGTCATCTCTGCTGCGACAATTTATATTCATGTAAAGGCGCTAGCATGTTAAAAATACTTTATTAAAACGTATTAAATATCAATCAGTATCGTCTTACGTCATGAGGACGATATATTTATAATCTTAATCCTACTTGTATCAGTATCTGCAGTTGAAGAAGGTGCTCCTATTATGTACTCACCTAAATAGTAACAGTTAACGATAATATCTTCCCTGTATCTGTGATTTTTCGCAAACGGATTTCCACAAAAGAAAGCTACAGTTAAATATCTCCAATTTTTTAAGGTATCGCACACTTCTTTAATATCTTCAATATCGCAATTAGACGCGTCTATAGATTGGAGTTCTGTGAGAAATGATAATGAAGAAAACGATGGAATTCTATTACCAGATATGTTCAGAATCCTTAATGTTCTCTACAATATTTTTTTTATTAAGTATATACCAAACATCGATGACTAAGAGGACAAATAAGTTTAAAAGAATAATTTTGGAGGTGACATTGACGAGCTGTATACTTTGTATTAATATCGGACATCCCATATTCGATAAAAATAAGCATACAATATTTGTCCTCTTAGATATAATCATATAAATACTTACTGAAAGGCTTAAAGTACATCTTGGATCAAAACAAATACCCATTCCATCTGGTAACGTTTGATGTTCAACATGTAACTCTTCCAAACTGTACAACTCTTCTAGACCCTCTATAACTGCTATCTGGTTATAACCGATATATAGTTTCCTCAATCTGTCGAAAAGTAACTTATCTATTTTTTTAATTTTATTATTGTGAAGATAGAGGCATTTTAAGTTTGGAAATATATTTCCATTTAGATTTTCAACGACTTTGATCGCATTGTTGTACAAATATATAACACTCACTTCTTTTGAAGGAGTAAACTTAGGCTAAAATAAAAAAAATATTAAGAATTAATGAAGATATGACGTGTAGCCGTTAATGAAATAATTTAATAATATAAATTACGATATTATAGGTACATATCCAAGGAATATCCAATTAAGTCCTAGAATGATGCTCATAATAAATAAATTATGTGGAAGAGCTTGGAAAAGATAGAGATATACCGGCAGATTAGTTAGAGAGAGGTGGGATTATTGATAAGAATTGATATTTCAGTTTACAAAGAAAATTATTAAGGAAGTGTATTAGTTTTAAAACTACTTTATTTTAAAAAACATGAAATATTTGTAAAATGAAAAGAAGAAACTAAAAAGTGCGTAAAAAATACTACAGAATATATTTATGTACTTACAATGTCTTGTATGCCTTTTTCTTGTAAATACAGATGACTACACTTTTTTATTTTATTTACAACCTTTTTGGTGTCTTTATCTTTTGGCTTAGATTCACTCTTTTTAATTTCTAACATTTTCAATGTTGTATGATTCGATTTATCAAGAAAACTGACGTTTATAGCAATGCCGGCTGGTATTATTGAATGCCATAGTTACTGATAGGAATTTAATTAGTTTGATCGATAAATTGTAGTCTAGACGATAGGAGAAATATTTTGGAGTTTTTAATTACAATAATGTCCACGAATGTAAAAAATTTAGTATTGCATATGACAGACGTTCTATGAGAAAGCAGTGGTAGTTTATTGATGCAAATAATTTTATATTGAGATGCTGCAAAGCTATATTGCATCATTTTATTTGTTTCCGTTCCTTTTTATCTTTTTTATACCCGGTAGTTAGAATTTCACAGGATTCTGTATTAAAATGAACTGCTTGACTACAGTTAGGCTTCTTAAATATTATACTAATATGGTTTATGATGTTTTGACTCTTTTTTACTAATAAAAACAAGTTAAAAAAGTAATTTTAAAAAACGACTTTAAAATTGTGAAGATGCCATCACCACATCTTAGCCAAATTTATAGAGGACCACCCCTTAGGTTACCCCTTTTCTAACAAAAAAAGAATCATTGAAATCGGACACCGTATTAAAGAATTATCGCTGAACATACATAAAAAAAACATTACGACGAATTGAGAACCTCCTCCTTTTTTGAAGTCGGTTAAAAAGCAGTTTTTATCCCTCAAGACGGCGCTAAAATTAAAAGTAACGCAATGAGCAGTAATAGAGTTTAATTTCCCATAAAATTACTTTTTAAATAATGTTTTATACTTGGTACTTTCCCTATTTAAATTGTGTTTGTTATAGTGACGAAGAGGATAATGTTTGACAGTTAACATACAAAAGTTGGAAGAAAAATCGACTTGTTTTTTGCATTTGCCTTTTTTTAAATACTTCAAGATATTTAGTCCGTTCGTATTTATTTAATTTAGTTTTGCAAAAACCATATCACTCTTCAGGTGTTTTGTATCTTTCCTCCTGCAACCGTTGATCTATGCTTTAAGTACGACTGTTTTCGAAAATCAAAATACTTAATGTCTGTTCTCTTTGTTTTTCACTAATAGTTTTTGTAGCCAAACACTTCACAACCTGGCTAGTAACTACCCAGACAACACACCAAATCCCAGAGATATCCACAGAATATCTTTTGTGGATATCCAATATATCCACAGGATATCAGAAATATTCCGTGGATCTAATATGGATATCCAAATGTCCGTCTATATCCAGAATATAGAAGATATCCTATGGATATTCAGCAAAATATCTAATGAGTATCTTCCAGACAATACAAGAAATCCCAGAGATATCCACAGAATATATTTTGTGGATATCCAATATGGATATAGAATTCAGATATTCAGCAAAATATTTTATAGGTATCTTTAGTAGAGGTTCATAAGTAACCAATGATTATTGAATAACCTCGAAAGAAAATAGAGATAAAAAATATTTCCAACAATCTGCCTTTGATTTTGCCCACTATAAGGACACTAAGGAGAAAGTCATCCTTATTAGGACTCTTCAGCAATAAATGGAAATTCTCGACTCCAGTCTCTAATAGAGTGTGATTGCCAAAAAAATTCGATCGAACTCATTTACGGCGGGTTGAGCATGAGTAGATACGAAAGTGGTATCGCCATCTATACTTAGGAAGCAAAATCAAAAATTACATCTAGTAGATATCCACGATGGTTTGCGTCCGCGCTTAGACTTTGATATATTTATATTTATAGTGGATGTCCATGGGATATAGAATACACCTTAAAAAAATTAATTTTAAATATCTGAACGGTACTATTAGCCACAATGGCGAGCACAATGGCGTAATTTTTTAATAATTTGCTATATAATTACTATTATTTATGGACATTTGCATGTCTATAAATTACATTTCATGGATATAAAATAGATATCCACCATGGACTGGACATTCAGTGGATATCGGGATGTTCATTAGATATCCAAAGGATTTGGTGTGCTGTCTGGGTACACTTCCTAAAATAGTAGTTATTAATGTACCATTAGAAACTATTTTTCTTTAAAATACAGCATAAATGAGGCGTTTAGAGCAAAAGTGGCCCAATCCACATTTTTTTTTTTTTGAAATTGAGTTAACAACATAAATGCCCCACAAATAAATTACATTTTCTTTACGCAATACCGGCCCAAGCCTATTTCGACCATTCATCACAAGATGGCATATAAATTCACTTTGCGCACACATCGGTTATTTACTTAGGCAAGATCAGCGCAATCCACTTCTAGATTGTAGGCCGCTGTTGCATTCAGTGGTGACGCATATTTGACCGCGTGTTTGTTGTTATTGTGCTAGCATACCTTTTATCCGTCACATTAAAGTGTATGTAAAAAATGCAAAGACGTATGTCTGGTAGTGACGAAAGTAGCTTTGGTAAGTAAATTATGATGTTTTTGCTTGTAAAGTAGTAAGTAATAATAGTTTTAGTGCATAAAAAGCCATATTTGAAGGTTATGTTAAATACTGTGTTTTAGTGTTCTTTGCTTGGGCCACTTTTGCACTTAAATTTGTTTGTTACAGATATGGAAGAGCCTTTTCAGGACTCAGGTTCTGAGTTTGTTCCTTCTGATAATTGCAGTGAAGCTAGCAATCTCTCTGGTTAGTTTATATTTCTTAGTTTCTTATTATGTTTATCTCTATTGATTTTTTGTTTATACTGCAGACAGAGAAGGCACTTCCAGCGAGCCAGTTATTAGTCAGTGAGCAAAAAGAAAGACAGTGGAAGAGAAATATTGGAAAAAGAAAGCGTGCTGCTGGCGAAGAATACGTTAACACCAGGGAGAGGGTGATTCCTTCTAAGAGTATTGAAGCCAAAGATTGCCCGTGTTCAAAGAAGTGTCATGAAAATTTTTCGCAGAAGTGGCGTGAGGATTTGTTTAAAAATTTTTATAGATTGGGATCTCATACCTAGCAAAGTTCTTATATTTTTGGACATGTCAGAGTTCTAAACAATGAACGTACGAATACAACGGAAAATAGAAAACCAAAGGAACACAGTAGGTGTTATATTTTGCCAGATGAAAAAGGAGAAGACAAAAAAGTTTGCAAAACTTTTTTAAGCAGTCGTTGGATGTGTTGGATGGCCGCATAACTAGGGTATTGAAATCGAAAAGCACTACTGGAACACCACAGCCTGATAAACGTGGAAAATCAACATCTGTTAATAAAACGTCTCTGGAAAAAGTCACTGCTGTAAAAGGTTTTATTAATAAATTACTGGCGTCCCATTATTCTTTAAAAAAAATCCAAATGTCAGATATCTTTCTTCAGAACTAGACCTTAACAAGATGTACAATTTGTATAAGAATGAAACTGAATAACCCGTGTCACTGTTTGTTTTTCGTCAAATGTGATGTATTTGATATTAAAATTAAGTCAGCTATAGCAGATGGCCAGGAATGTAAGGTAATTAAAGCGGAACAAGAGCTGCACGATGCTAAAGCTGCAAAATCGGACACTGATATCACATTAATTTAATTTGATTTAATAAAAACATTGGCAATGCCAATCATTTCAACAGGAGTTGCGTACTATAAAAGGCAACTTTGGACGTTTTGTTTTGGGATTCATGATCTCCAAACTGGCAAGGTACATAAGGGACGAGAATATCGCATCACGGAGTCCCCAGGAAATTGATTCGTGTATTGCACACTACATTAAGAACTTTTTTTCCACAAAAAAGTTAATAATGTACAGCGAGCAGTGCGGTGGTCAAAATAGAAATTTTAAAATGGCTGCCCTTTGTACTTACATGACCTTATCCAGCGACTACAAAGTTGACATTATTGACCACAAATTTTTAGTATCTGGTTATTCTTACCTCACTAACGACCAGGACTTTGGTCTAATTTAAAAAAAAAATATATATGTTCCCAATGATTGGGTGCAAGTAGTTCTTGAAACCAAGAAAAAAAATCCATTTAGAGTAGTAGTTATGACACCCAGCGACTTTTTCTCAACAAACGAACTAGAAAAAGCATTAACCAATCGTAAAAAAAACGGCAGCTGATAAAAAAGTTGAGTGGTTACGTATACAGTGGCTGCGGCATGAGAAAGAAAAACCTGGAATTATCCAATATAAGTATTCCAATAACGAAGTTGTTTTATTTAACGAAGTTAATGTAAAAAAACGGGACAAGCAAACTTTTCAAGACATGGCCAAACTTCTTCCTTTGTTTGAGGGACCCAAGCCCATACAAGAAAAGAAATACCAAGATTTGTTATCTTTGCTTGATTATATTCCACCAGTAAACCATGAATTTTATGGAAAACTGGTTCACAAGATAACAGGGAGGAAAAAAATGAATAAAAGACTTTCAGTTAAGTTTTTTTTTAAATTGTCTTATAATTTACCTCAAAATAAATTATTTCGCTTCAAAATCTCTTTTTATTCCGAAGTCAGTCAAAAAAAAAAGGCTACGCAAAAGTGGCCCAAGCCACATTCAAAATCTTATTTATCAAAAAAATGGGTTAAAACACTATGCATAATATCCTAACGTTTACCTGACTGTAAATAAATTTAAAATCTCTTAAAATCACTTCTAATAATGACGTGATTAATATTCAAATATTTTGATAATTTTCTTTTGCTATTTTCTTCATAATAAATATTTTGGGCTTGGGCCACTTTTGCGCTCAACGTCTTAAATATGACATAACCTAACTCTATATCAATTATACTATCAATTTAATTACATGTTAATTGAATAATACGTACCAATAATTACTAAAAAGACATCTTGATATATAGAAATAATATTAAATTTTAAAATAAATATATCTATACAATCCTAAGCACCATTAGGAAGATATTAAAATAACTTAAAATCTTGCTTTTTAACATTGAAGACATAGGCATAATAAAAATCATGCGAAAGACTGACCGAATTTCGTACTGCTAACCGCTTCACCTGTATTTTTCCACCATGATTAAATGTAAGAATTGCTTCTGACTAAATCCCTCCCTTTTTATGTACACTTTTATTTTGAGTATACAATAAAGACGTTTTATTATTTTTATTAATAATATAAAAATACAGGCCCCACGTTGGACGGCAAAAATAAAGTAACCAACAAATTGTTAATTCCGTTGAAAGACTCCAATTTAAACAAACGTCTGTTGTATTATGATACCATTTTAAAATTAATTGATCCGTAATTTTTTCGTAGCCTACTCTGTATTTACTCTAAAACATTCTATAGCTATGACTACGGTTAAGCTTGATCAATACTCATTCCTCAAAAATGGAGAAGTCAACAGATCCCGACCAATTGTATACAAGGTAAAATAACCAAATAAAAATATCGTAAATAATAATTAAACGTGAATATATTTTATTTTAGCTTTGATTCTATTGAAGGAGCAACAGATAAATCCAATTGGTATGGTCTTATTCAGCATCTCACGCATAAAGGCCTTGAAACTTTGAGAAATATTTTTAAAAAGAATTCGTTGAATAACAAAGAAATAGGATTGACAGAAGATGAATTTAAAGATGCAATTTGCAGTATATACAGTATGTATCATAAAACAAATTAAAGCTATTGGGTTTTCAGCAAAAGTTTAAAAATAAGTCAATGATATTAATAAGAAACGATGATAAATATATTAATCAATATAGTCAGAAAATACTATAGTAAGTAAATAATCAATAACTTCCAGCTTTCCTCTTTTTCCCAGTTTTTACTTGATATAATAATAATAATAATAATAATAATAATAATAATAATAATAATAATAATTTATTCATCCAAAATATACATTACAAAAACAAAATTAAAATACAATAAAAACTAATAAGTTTGGTATGAATAAGCTACTCGATAAGTGATCAATCACTTGTTTCAAGAAGAAAATAAAAGTTATTAAAATAATTAGTTTGTGACTAAAATAGTCACAACTTATTTTACTAGAACTATCAAGCAAAATTTACCATATTTTACACTCTAAAAGTAGGAGATTATAAGTACAATAATTATAAACATATACATAGACATATACACACTAAAATAGAATATAATAAAGTAAAACCAATTAAATAGCAATAATAATAACAGACGTGCAGTGTAGGAAAAATTTAATTAAATTATTGACTTCATTGGAAAAATTAACAAAGCCGGACATCATCTACCTATATTTTTTATCACATGAAAATTATACTCATATATCTTTATACATCCTATAAGTATAAATTTACAATTTTACGGTAAGTATTTTTGATTCTATTAAATCATTTATTATTTGACGGGAAGTATTAAACAATAGATTTTTAATTTGTATTTTAAATGTAGATTTGTGAATAAGATTTTTAATGGATTCGGGCAATTGGTTGTACATTTTAGGTGCAAGGTAAGCAAAGGATCGTTGAGTAAGTGATTTACCAACCTGAGGAAGATGATGAAGATTTCTGTTCCGAGTATTATAATAATGGAATGGTAGATTAGGTTCTTTCGTAGTGAACTTGTATTTTTGAACCGAACAGTAAAAGTATAGTTGCCTAAGGTCCAGAATTTTGTCTTCCGAATACAATAGGTTACTAGGATAACGAAAATCTCGCGAAAAAATTATTTTTAAAAACCTTTTTTGTATTGTTTCTAATGCTTTCAAGTGACACCTAAGTGCACTTCCCCAAATAACAATGCCATATCTTAAATGACTTTCTACCAAGGCGTAATATAATGTTATTAGATTTTGTACAGGTAGATGTTTTTTTAAGTATTTAAATTTGTATAAAATACCCTGTAATTTTTTAATAGTATAATTTATATGGTATTCCCATTTCAGATGATTATCTATATATACACCAAGGTATTTTATTTCAGCAACAGATTCCAGTGCGTAGTGGTGTCCACGTGTCTCTATGGTTAGTTGGTTGTACAAAGGGAGACAAGCATTGCAAGTAAATGGCATGTATTTTGTTTTATCCATGTTTATAGTGAGTGACATGTTATCTAGCCATCCCTTCACTTTCAGAAAGTCGCTTTCTGCAATATATTTTAGTTCATGCCAATTATTTGCCTCATAAAAAATTGCAGTATCGTCTGCAAATCCCAAAATTCTACCTCGACTATCAATTGAAAACAGATTATTTATATATATATTAAAGAGGACTGGACCTAAGACACTCCCTTGAGGCACTCCATACTTAATAAGCTCAGGTTCGCTAGTCTCACCATTTATTCTAACACTCTGATATCTATTAGTTAGGTAACTTTTAAGTAGGTTCAGGGGGATTCCTCTAATACCTATGTTTTCCAAACACTCTAGTAATAAACAATGATCGACTGTATCGAAAGCTTTACTAAGGTCAAGAAATATACAGATACTTGGTCTGTTTTTTTCTAGAGCATTGTGTATTTGGGAAACTAATGTTAGTATAGCATCCTCGGTAGACGTTTTTACTTTAAAACCATACTGTTTGGGAGATATTATATTAAACTTGTTTAATATAACCGCTTTGTTAATCTAGATTGATCCATTCTCCATAATGTGTCCATTTTAGATTATGCCTTTCAATTAAATTAACGTTTTGTTTTATTAAAAACTCACCAAACATACCTCAAATTTAAATACAATGTTAAAAATGTTCAAATATCTGGCTCTTCAAAAAATAAAATAATTAACTGAAGAAGGTTATCTATCCAACCTATTTATGTGGGATTGATTTTGATACATTCCTTACCATCCAAGAAAATAATTAAATATATATTTTTTTTTAGAAAGTACCAAGTATGGCGACCAAAGTGTATTACTTTTCAATGAAATTGCCGAAGACAAAACAAGAATAGATTGGAATAATTTTCTAGACTTTCTCATTGATAATATGAATCCAAAAGTTGATCTTCCAGTGCAATTAACTGTTGGTTCTATCGAATCTGCATCACACATGAGTGTAAGTATTTTTTAAAATCTAATTTTAATGCAAAGTTGTCACTTAGGAGATAAAACTGTCGAATATTTTTGTATGCATCGGCTTTGAAAACTTAACAAAGGTTTACTGGTTTCTAGGATTTTCTTCAATAACATTCAACTAAATTTAATTAAATAAGGTAAACATTCCAAGTATTCATTTTGACAATAATTGTGATACTACACAGCATATTTTAATTTGATTTTCCATCTCTGTATCTATAATGTGTGGAGGCCTCATTAGGCCCATTGTGCATCCTCCTGAGAAGATAGGCACCTCCTAGCTCGTGAGCCAGCCTACAGATTTAATGTAGTTGACAAGGTCGCCAAAAGGTGCTTCTCTTATATCGGCCGGTGTTAGCCGATACTCGCCGAACACAAATCTTCTAAATAAATGAGAGCGTTGAGCAATCGTAAAGGATATGCTCGATGGTCTCATCTTCTTGTTCGCACCCTCTCCAGAGTGCGGATTCTGACAGCCCCATGATATGGAGATGCTTTCGTACTTGGCAATGATCAGTCAGAATGCCTGTGACTAGGCGCAGATTCTCTCTAGTCATAGTCAAGTATTTGTTTGCTGCAGTGTTGTCAGGATAATTTAAGAGCTCCTTGGCAACTCTGCAGTTTCTTGTTTCATCCCATCTTTCCTTGAATTTCACAAGGGAATGTTCTTTGATTAGGTCTGTCACTACCGATTTTGTCAGGACAATAGAAAGGCCAGGTCCAAAAAGTATTTGGTTGGCTGCTTTCTTGACTAGTGAATCAGCAAGACGGTTACCTTTCGATGTAGCGTGACCTTTAATCCATCTTAAGGTGACCACGTTGTTGATGGATACTTCGGCCAAAGCTTCGTGACATTCTAGTACTAAACCTGAATAAATTCGTGGTCTGTTCAGGGTCAGTAGTGCTTGTTTGCTATCTGTATAGATGATTTTCCATATTGGTGAATGTGCCATTGTGATGAAATATCTGGAGTTTCAAACGCTTTGTGACTCTGTTACAATAAATATAAAGGAAGAGACTATGTAGGATATGCTATTCAGAGTTCCTCTCTAGTAGGTACACGGAGGATATATTTTAGTATAATTATTTTAAATACTTTTTTATTTCTTTATTTTGGTTCATTTATGTTGATTCTAAATACAAATTTCTCCCTTTTTTTAAATAGTAGTACTACACTAAAATATTTTTTTCCATACTTATTCCTACATCTTCTGCGTACCTATTGTAAAAAATGTGTATTAGCTTGGATTATTTCCAATTTCAGAGGGAGACCATTACGAAAATAGTTGTAATAGAAACAGAAAAATACTTCTGCTATGCAGCCGTCTCCCAATACGGCAGAATAGGCATATACGATGGCAATCTAAATTTTATGACTTCCTACCACGTCATAATGACCCACAAGGATTTGGAAAGAACCGACGATGAAAGAAGACGAAGAAATAGATGGATCACAGACGCTATATTTTGTGTCGATATCCAAATGTTGATCGTATCGAATTCGACGAGAAGCATTGCCATTTACGATGCTTCCGGGCTGAAGCATGAACCTTTGTGGTTGATAATAGGGTCTCCAGAAATTATTGAAGTAAGCGTATCTGAATTTTCTTTAATTTTTTGGACAGTCTTTATTATATTTTTAGTGTCTAGCTTACAAGAAAATCTCTCAAAATAAGGTTAGACAAGGCTCACAGTGTATTTTATTTGGAGGAACAAATGCAGGGGATGTAATTCTATTTAAGTTTTTACAGCCAGAAACTTCATTATTGAGACGTAAGCATACGGAAAAAATAAATATAATTTACTGGCATGTAAGTAAAAATATTTTATTATAATCGATATACAAAACAAAATATTGTAGTCGCGCTTTGATTTCTGTCAAATCACCTGTCAAATGCATTTAATTAACCTTATTTAGCAAAAAACAGAAACAATCTGAAGAAGTAGTAAAATAATATTAACCCATATTGCAAGCTAAAAAATAAAATGATGTAGATGTATCCAACAATCTTTGGAGTACTTCAGGGGTCGTACTTAGGACCCCTACTTACTAATACCATCGCTAAATGCTTTTATTTTATAATTTGTTTATTTTATCAAGTACTTATAATGCAAAAATAGGTTTTTAATTTTTAATTAAATGGATCTGACTTGGAAAATGAAAAATTTGTTTCTGTTTCAGGAATTAAAACACGAGAAGGATTATCTGAAAATTAAACCGTATAAAAATGTTCATTCTCATAATATAGAACAAATGGACTTCAATGAAAAAGATAATGCCATTATATCTTGCAGCAAAGATCCTTACGTTTCTCTCATTAAGACTTTTTTGTCCAAAAGTAAAACTCCATATATTTTAAAAATGCGTAAGGTAAAAATAACATTATTTATTAAAAATATACTCAAAAACTATTTTCTTCATCATACTTTGAAGTATTATTCAACATCTTCTTGTTAGAGAAAATTGATTTATATCCTGATATTATATTTGACGTTTAGTTTAACCTACCTATCATACTTGTATGATATGCAGATAGTCACTAACATGTTGCCAATATAAAGGTACTTGTAACGTAAATTACTATTAATCTTAGTCTTAGAAATCAGCACTGCTTGGAACCTCCAACACGTTGGAGACTCTTAGGTACCAGACAATAATAAACGTCTTTATTTATATACAACGTAGTAACCAGAAAAACTCAAACTGTTTTTTTTACTCATTTTCATTATTTTTCTACATTCTCTTATTCATTTAATATTCTCCTTCTATTGTGTTCTGTCTCTAGACACGTTTACCTTTAAGCGATCTATACTTAGGTCGTAATACTGTTTCCCTTTGCATATAAGTTAAAGGAGACCCTAGAAGGACCTTCTATAATATCAAACAATGATACCAGACTTTGAACAGAAATAATGATAAATATTCTAGTTTTTGGAGCAGTTTGTTTAACTATAAACTATAAATACATACATTTGGGCCATGGAATAAGTATAAATCAAACCGATAAAAGAAATCTAAAGAAGAATAGACCTGAAACTACTATCTACAACAAGCAAATCACTAAGGCAAATGCTAGAAAATTAATGACTTCTTGCATCAGTCAAGACCCATTGGAAAAAGTATGAATACAAAAGTGGACTTTCACAGGTCACAAATCGAGACCTACTTATAACTGTAGGGCAAAATAAACTAATAGGAAGGAGACCAAGAATAGACGAGGCAGCAGTACACCATCCACCCAATGGGTCGACTATATAAAGATTGAGTTTTCTGGAGAAGTTTGGATGAGGCTTATTCTCATTAGTGGACATTTAAAGCAGGATGATGATGTAGATAGACTTCTTAAAATAGTGTAACTTGTATATGTCTTAGAATTATCTTACAATGTACAAAATCCGAATGAAAACATCTGAAAAGAAGATCAGTTCATATACGGAGCAATGAAAGATAATCACTAGTTTACAAAATTTAACTTTTTGTCTGTTGCCGCGAATTCTGTGGTTGATAATGTTCACTTATAACGACTTGTTTTTATCAAATCTAACCTCAAAATTTTTTGAGCAGCTCAAGTTACTTTGTTTTAAGCGTATATATTAATTGATAACAGGGGTATTTTACTGTGTTTAGATTATTATCTAAAGTTTTTGAGTTTAAGGAGACGAGGTTTGAACAATCCAGATCATTTTTGCTATACAGGGTGTTAAAAAAAAAGTGTCACAAAATAAAACGGGGGGTAGTATGGGCCAAAATATGCAGAAAAGTCTTAATAAACATATGTCCGCAAATGAATGGTTTCAGAGATACGGAGTGTTTTGTGTTTTGTATCATTTTTTGATTATCTTTTTTCATTCTCAAAAACTTGCTTTTCTTATCGGAGTCTACCGATGTTTTTTCATAGATACTATTTGCAATTATTATTTTGTTGTGGGTGAATAATTTTATAAATTTTCGTTATGCCTGTTTACACTAATATTGAATTAGCTGACATGCATTTTATGTACGGTCGTGCAAATGGCAATGCATTGAAATGGAGGGAGGGCACTTTGAACATCTCATTTAACTCTATGTAGATATTGATTGTTTATAAATATCATTGTTTTTTTATAATAATAAAAAAATGTTATAAACACAAAATGGTCCGTATCTCCGAAACCGTTAATTTGCGGTCATATATTTATTAAGACTTTTCTGCTTATTTTGGGTCATACTATTCACCATTTCATTTTGTGACACTTTTTTTTAACACCCTGTATATGCGGAGAATATGTGTTTAACAATTGTAGAAAAGTTATGAGTTGGTGAAAAATACCTATTTTAAGTATTTTGGGATGCTCTTGGATAAAAATGAGAAGTCTTGGACTCCCAATTGTGTTTGTAAATCGTGTGTGGAATATTTAAGATTATGGAAAAGTGGTAAAAGAAATGTCTTTAAATTTCAAACACCGACTATTTGGCGAGAACCACGAAATCATCTCGACGACTGTTATTTTCTTACTGTCAACGTAAACGGTTTAAACACTAAAAATCGAGCTAAATGGCAGTACCCAAGTACTAGTTGTGTTCAACGTCCAGTACAGCGTTCACCTAACTCTTCAGTGCGTAAAAATATATCTGAACCCTTAGAACAAGATATTGAAGGACCAAGTTCATCACAAAATAATTTTGAAGGTATGTCAAATGAGCCAAAATGCTTTTCCCAAAATGAGTTAGATGATCTTGTAAGAGATTTAAATCTTTCTAAACAAGATTTAGAATTGTTAGCATCAAGACTGAAAGAAAAAAATTTGCTTTCCTCAGATACTAAAATAAGTTTTTATCGTGAAAGAGATAAAGAATTACGGCGTTATTTTTCCGAAGAAAACGGTATTATCTTTTGTTCAGATATTAAAAACTTGTTAATAAAAATGTGCTTGGAACAATACGAACCAAACGACTGGCGTTTATTCATTGACAGCTCAAAACGTAGCCTAAAATGTATTCTATTACCTAATGGAAATAAATACGCTGGGGTACCTATTGGCCACAGTACAAAGTTAAAGGAAGAATATTGTAACATTTCGCTAGTCTTGAACAAAATAAAATACAGTGACCATAAGTGGCAAATTTGTGTCGATTTAAAAATGGTGAACATTCTTCTTGGTCAACAAAGTGGTTACACTAAGTTTCTCTGTTTTATATGTCTTTGGGACAGTAGAGCTAAACAAGAGCATTGGGTAAGAAGAAAATATGAAGCATGGAAAGCAAAATATAGTCCAGAATTCATTAGTAGCTCGTGACAAAATTATTCTTTCACCATTACATATAAAACTGGGCATCATGAAACAGTTTGTTAAATCATTAGATAAAAACGGAAACTGCTTTTCTTACATTTGCCAAAAATTTTTTCAGCTCATTATGGAAAAGATTAAAGCCGGTATTTTTGATGGCCCCCAAATAAGACAACTTACGAAAGATACTCAATTTAAAAATTCTATGACTAAGTTAGAACTAAAGGCTTGGACAGCTTTCGTCTCTGTGATGCAGAATTTTCTCGGAAATAAAAAATCTGCAAATTACATTGAACTTGAGGAAGACCTTCTGCTACAATTAAAAAATATGGGGTGCAATATGAGCATAAAACTCCACTTCCTCCATAGTAACCTGGACAGGTTTCCGGACTTACGCGTCATGGAAGAGCGCTATCAGGGTTTCTGTGACACGAATATGATATCTGACTATTGTTGGTCTTTGATACGTCATTTTCCAAAGTCTACATATAAGAGAAGAGCTTTAAAACGAAATTTTTTAGAACTCAATGATTATTTATTTTTTTAGTAAAGTTTTTCTTAGTAAATACATATTTTTTTCTGTTTTATACCTACATAGCTGAAACTCAGAAACTAGAGCTGATAAAAGTCTTCTAATTATATTTTTGAAAATAGCATATCATATGTAGTCAGCAACAGCTGACATTTCTTCGGCAATAGATGTACTGTAAACTAGTGAATTAATAGAATGTTTTAATTAGATAATAAAACACTTTGTCTAAAAATTAAACTCAATAGCTAACCAAGTACCTACCTAAACCGAAATTGTTATCGAAATGATGTTGTTTTAGGGATGTAATTGTTTCGCGTATAGCAACTTTCTCAAAATTATAGTAACTGGAAGTAGCGATCAAATAATAAGAATATGGAACTCTGTACTAATTTCAAACATCATCGCTATCTTAAAAGGTCATAATGCAAACATTCTAGATGTTGCAATAATGGATACACAACACATGGTGCTATCATTTTCTGAAGATGGGGCAAGTCTATTTTCTTATTACTACCTATTCAATAATATATATGTTGTCAGATCCGGTTGTTTTTTTTTAGATAATTAAATTATGGGATATTAACGAAAACAAATGTCTACAAACGGAAAAAATTGAGTTTCCCGCTTTTACTATTCTCGGAAAAGCTATAGAGTATGGCACAAAAAATATATATCCAGGTCCCAAACGATCTTCGAAATATTTCGACACGCAAGAAGAAAGTGAACTGAACAAAAAGTATTTTGGAATTCCTGAAGTAGAAGAGAGACCAATGCACACCGAAACAAGTAAGAGGTAAAAGATATTAAAGTGTAAAGGTGTGATAAAGAAATAAAAGTGAAAATTTATAATTGAAATGGTTTTCGATAGTTGCAGATACATAAATATTAATTCGTTTTAAAATAGTTTTAGAGGTTCCACGGGTACTTGGGAAAGATCGAATTTATTGGTAACATGCTGTAACTATATAGCAACCTTAAATGTTAACTACGAAAATTCAGATATAAGAAGATTAAACGAAATGACAATACTGCCTCCTCCTCCTTTACAAAACAGCGTCTTAATACCAGCTTATTGGCAAGTCAGGACTAAGGAATTAAAATCAAATCCGTAAGTATTATTATGTAACATTTTGTAACGTAAAAGGGTTATTTTACTGCGTATTATGCGAAAACACCTAAAAAATAGGTTTTATGATAGATTTAAATGTCAGTCTGTCTATCGCAGTTACTTTTTGATATTTACCCATTTTAGATTACGATTTTTAAAATCGAGTGAAAATAATTTTAAACTTAATAAACAAAATTTTTATTTCTATTCACCACTCAAGAAGTAATTTTTCTACCAATTTAAATATAATAACATTAATAATAAATCTACAAAAGATTTGATTTTCAGCAATCAAGTAATAGAGCAAAACATAAACGATACCCTTAAAAGCTTGGATTTTATAATAAACAAGGATTTGTTTGATACAGAGGGTTCTAAAAGTGACATCAACTACAAGATAGCTATTTTGGAAACAAAAAAGATGCAGGTAATTTTAAAATACTTGACTATTTTTTTGTGTAAGTGATTTTTTATAATAGCATGTATATACCTGAAATGAGGCGGCATGCAGTCCCAACCAAGTCATTGGCTCACGGACAAATTTTTAGTAAAATAAATTTAATGTCAACCCTGGAATAAAGCGACATGCAGTCTAGCCAAGTCATTTAATGCTATTTAATATATGTTTTGTTTCTGATATCCTAACAGTGACTGGTCACAAATTAAAACATTTTATAACACTCCTAGAGCACGTCGCATATTTCCTACTTTCACATTTCTTGAAAGACTACAAAATATAAATTAGTTTGGTAAAATTTGATCAACTAAAAAATCGGCACGATTATCCTGTTCTATGTTTTTTTTAGATGAAAGCCCATGTTGCTAAGGGTGCGCCGTTTCTTGCATTGAGTTTATTGAAAATCGAAGATTTGAAATTATCCGTTGAGTTGCGAACAACTAATAAGTCTTTTAGGAATATTAAAAAAATGTTAAAAGGGGCTTCTGTGAGAGATCAAGCGTTTTCAGAACCTTCGTCTAGCAAGTCTCCAGGATCTTCCAGAAGTCATTCATTATTATTATAAATATTTTAATAATAAATGTATTTTTTTATGGTGTGTACTATTTTCAATAAATTCTTCAACAATACCCGCAACCCACGTTACTAAATTAATGTTTAATGGTAAAAACAATGACACTGATCTATTTGGCAGAACTCAGGACTAAAACTGGTTATTTTCATTAATTTAATAAGTTAAATAAGGTTAAGTTAAATATTAAATTAAAAAAATTAAAAAGTACGTAAAATAAAAATGAAACTGGTTTATTTAATACGATTTTATTTAATATCAGGAATAATAAAACAAAACAAACCATACACATTAAAACAAAAAATGCGATTGGAAATTTAAAATAGTTGTGGTTGTAATATAATTATTCATAATTTAAAACTACAGCATAAACCGTAAATACAAAATATATTATAAATGAAATTCTGTCTATAGTTATTCCTAGTAATATCCACATAGATTGTAATTTTTCTGCATTATCGTTTAAATTTCCGTATTCATCTGCCATCTAAAATATAAAGAAAAAATGTTAGTAATCTCATGATGATGATAACAAAATTTAGGACCTATCACTAGCTCTAGCTACTAGTTAAATAATACTAGCAGTAGCTTACAATATCATTTATTAGTTAGTTAGTAAAAGTAATTAAAGGCATATTCTAAACATATCTTTAATCGCAAAAATACAATTTAGTGAGTACAAATAGGTGAAATACATTTTTTAAATAAATAATAAACAAAATAAAGTGATAGTGAGGTCCAAAGATACATTGCAGATACATAAAGATAAGAGGAATGATCTAAATATTGATGAAGTTTTCTGTACTTGTATTTTGAAGGAGACAAATGTTATTTATTCGGATTCTATATAATCAAAATACAAACTTATACCCAGAAGCATAAAAAATGAATGAATGACAATAAAAAATAGCAACTACTGCAATTTTAGAAATCACTTAAGCCTCTTCTACTTTTTTTTTATCAAAAGATTCGCTCCCTCGTCTCCTTCCATGGGATTAGTGAAATAAAGTAGGTACTGAGATTACTGAGTATAGACAACCAGTAATACATTTGTATCGCAATTTATAATTCTTTATCCATTAATGGAAGCTATAGTTTTAGAAACAAATCTTGTTTATTTCAAACAATCTTGAATAAAATAGGACTGGTACAATCCCTTGCCTCGTCCATCTATTTTTAGGTAGGTAACTTGTTTTTCTCATTTTCAACAGCTCTTTTTATGATCCCATACTCTTTAGGACTTCTTCTTAGAACAGTATCAATTGCAAATAAATCAAAACCCGCAAATATAATGTCGATGAAAAGATGACAATTATGAATTATTATTATTTATGGTTAGAGCAAACATGACAAAGACATTAAAAGGAAAACTAAGATCAAAATATTGATCAATCCAGTCGATATAAATTTAAAAATTTTTACCTTAATATTGGGTAGGAATAAAACAATCTTTAAAAAAAGACTTGTTAATATTTTGCACATAAAATGTGGCACGGCATTCGTATGGTTATCTCTCGATATATTTATAACAACTGTGGATACAATAAGTGCTATTAGTCCTGCAACCAAACTGTAGCTGTACAATGAAACTAAAAACAAAAATAAAAATATACAGGCTTAATTTTAAACCAATTAAAATAGTATATCTACCTAAATAAGGAACTTTATTCACATGGTGAGGTACTATCATTGCTAAAGTTAGCAACATTACAACACAAAGGATCATCTCAATGCAGCCTATCGATATTTTCAAGCTACCAATTGAATCCATCCAGAATGATGAGAGAATTGAAAAAGCCATAACTTAAAATAAAAATTAAAAATAATAAGTTTTTAACACTAAGACAAAATAAATCAGACAAGGCAACTACAACTTTTTAAAAAATAGCAGCATAATTGTTAAATAATAAAAAATAAACTGATGTTCTTAAAAATTAAAAGCTTAGTTTCCAAAAATTCTCACAAGAAGTTTGGTTCAAAAAATTTGGAAAATATGAATTGGTAATTATTAATATTAAATAGAAGCAATGAGAGATTTTGAAAGTCATCGGTGTCTATTTAATGTAATATTTTAAAAATAGTTCATTAAAATTTGAAATTTAACTTGGGTAAATTAAATAAATAGTAAAATTAAAAAAAAAATGTTAAATCGAAGTCTTTTTTTTACTAAAATTGTATTAGGTATCTAATTTATTTATCATAAATTTGAGAATTTGTAATTAATTAAAAAAATACTTTGGTTAAATTTGTGTAGGTGCGAATAAATATGTTTCATTCTCAAAATTCAGAATTACTTTTAAGAATTATTAAAAAAAAAGGAAGAATAGTTATTCTATATAATAAAAAAAATTAATAAAAAAAAACTTACACACAAATGGAGTAAAAAATAACCAATTATATATATTGCTGTTTCTTTTTAAAGTAAATATTATTTCGAAAATAGCTGGCTCAGAGGTTTCATTTTTTTCGTTAAATGTAAGACCTGATATTACATCTGCTTCTAAAATAACCCATTCTAATGTATCCTGAACAATCTAAAAATAAATATATATCAACTTAGATATCAATATTAAAAAAAAGTAAAATAAGATGTTTTTTGCAGCAATAAGCTGCAAAATAGTTCAATTTCAAACACTGAGAAAATTCGGCTTATACAAGTCAATATCTAACAATAACAAATTTTTAAAAAGCCTGCCAATATTTTATTGTTCTTTCTGTGACCACATAATATCCATATAAACTGGAACATTGAGATCAAAAGTGCCGACGCAGAGTGAGCGATCTGATTCTTTAGCTATAAACTGTAGCATAGGAATCAAAATGGCCGCGCCCTATGTTGGGCGCAAAGACATGTCTTTGGTTGGGCGTGTCGGACCTCTCTCTTGCACCGTATAGTAATCAAAGTATGTGATTTTGTACACACATACTATCTAACATCAATCTAACACTACTCGGAGATCTAACCACTTAACTTCCTACCAGAATCCAACAGAAAAACAAAATTATATTTGCGGATGTGTAATTGACACTCAGAATAAGAAACAACAAATTTTGTTGATTTAGGTTTTGCTTATGAATAATAGAGATCGTCAGTAAGGGGATTATGATGGGATTAGGGGTGAGATTGCAGAACGTCTGCAACTTTGCAGATCTGCAACTTTGCAGATCTGCAAATATGGCGGACTTACAAATGCAAGTATTCCAAAAAATATCTGCAAATTCGCAATATTTATTGTGGTTTATTACCCCCAACAACACTAAACCCAAATTTGGAATACCAAAACTTGATACTTGCATGTGTAAGTCAGTCATATTTGCAGATTTTCAAAGTTGCCGCCATATTTGCAGATCTGCAAAGTTGCAGACGTTCTGTAATCTCACCCTAGGTCTACTTACAGGTAATAAGAACCCTAAGCACAAGGATAGCCAGATGTTACATTACTTGGTATGTGTCTTCCTTTTAAAAAATAACATGTGACCCTATCACATTGACGGAAAATGTTATAAATGCTCTAAGACTTATATTTATTCTACCAGATGGGGTCGATTTGATTTAAAACAGAATAAAAAACATAATGTCGCTTTTTTTGTGAATCTTGTTTCTGGTTTGTATGTCAAAACAGTGAGCAAAAAGTGAAGAAAATGAAAAAAACTTTTAATAAGGGATAATGGTCATGAAATTCAGCATATATCACAAATGCACGCTTCGTTTTTAGACCCAAGACCATGATTATTAGAAATTAGATCTGAGAAGAGAAAATTTATTTTCCAAACACACATTTTATTTTTTTATGATGAATAATTTTAGCTATAAATCAAAAGCGGCTAAGTAATTTGTTGACATCTTGTCTAGTCTCGAATTTTGAGATTCAATTTTATATGTAGGTTAATTAAAAAGAGATAGGTATAGAGAAAGACAAATTTCACCCTCTTCTTGGTCCTTTTACCCTGAGAATATTGATCTCGCTCTATGTTCTCACTCCAAAGTCAATTCAAACACGTTTGGTTTGCAGCCACATACTTTGATTTTTTTGCAGCGGTCGGAGATCTCTGATGATCAAATCAAACCACATACTTTGATTACTATACGAGGCAAGAGAGAGGTCCGACACGCCCAACATAAGGCGCGGCCATTTTAAACCCTGTGACACAGTTTACAGCTAAAGAATCAGATCGCTCACTCTGCGTCGGCACTTTTGATCTCACTGTTTCAGTTTATACACTGTGCAACTCGGATAATACAATATATGACAACCGCCTATAATAAAACAGCAGTCTTCTGCGTATCCTGAATTTGTATCCCTGGGCCTCAATTCTCGACTTTTTTTCCCATGGGAAAAAGATAATTTTCCTATGGGAATTTATATTTTGTATTCTCGACACATCCACTAGGAATATTTTCTCACGAAAAGTATGGGAGCAAATACACCTGGTATTTGGCATGGGAAATTAAATTTCCAATGGGAATCTGTCACCGGTGACATTTGCTAGTTACTTCAAATAATAATATTTATATATTATTATTACTAATATAACTTTCCTAAAATGGATGAAGCTATTTTACTTTCTCAATTAAACAATATAGAAGAGGCAGAAGAAGAGCAATTAATGTCCCAAGAGATTTTTGGTCTAAGTGGAAAAATGAGGCAGGGGATCCCTTTGAATCCTTAAATGATAGACAATTTTTCAAATATGATCAACGCAAATTTTCTAGAATAAGCAATCCCAGAATAAATTTTGTTTCATTATTAGGAATAGGCTATTTCAGAATAAATTTTGTTTTATTACGCAAAATAAATAGCAACTGTTAATAACATAATGAGATGGTAAAAAACTTGAAGCTAAAATATTGAACACTCTTAAAAATCCTTAAAATTCCTCTGTTTCTGCTATTTTTTCCAAGGCACACGTTATTCGTTCTTTTGCCAAAACATTTCTCTCTAATAACTTGAATGTTTTGTCATAATAATTTTCTTTATTAAAGTTTTTATTTTGTAACATGCGTTCAATATTTCGGCTAGTATTCAAGGTTTTAGTTAACCTTGTAGCAGCTACTCTTCGTTTGGGCTTTATTGTGCCCCTTGTACTAGGTTTAGCACATGATATATTTTCACGTTATTTTCTAAATAAGAAGGGTTGATTGTTTTCTCTGACAAGATGGCAAGTGGCAAAACAAGAGTCAAAAGTTGACGATATAATCAATGATCCCAAGAAGGGTTGATTGTTTTCTCTGACAAGATGGCAAGTGGCAAAACAAGAGTCAAAAGTTGACGATATAATCAATGATCCCAACATTACTACTTGAAAGTATTGAAATATAATATTGATTATGATTGGTCAGTTTCCAATATTTACATACTTAATACCCGACATACGTTAGACATACGAATAATCGAAATTCCCATAGGAAAAAGGTTCCTAACCTAGTCGAGAATACCATTTTATAATACCACTGGAATATAAGCATGGGAATATTTATCCATGGGAAAATTTTCCGGTGAAGTCGAGAATTGAGGCCCTGGAGTGGATGTTATTTTGGAACTTTCAACTGGTCCCAGTGAGCTAACTGATTCTTTAGCAATATACTGTGACTTCAAAAATAATATTCACTGACACTGACCGCAGCAAGCAAAATATCAGGTGCGTTTTAATCATTAGCTTCTGCTTCCGGAATTGTCGGTTTAGTCGTTTTAACCTGTCAGATTAAAACAAGAAAACCGACAATTCCGAAGCAGAAGCGGATGATTAAAACGCACCTATTAAAAATATTGCGCCAAGATGTAGGCAACACGTAATAAGGGTTCAAAATGGCGGAGTTTTCTATCTCCTTTTAAAAGACACTCAGAAAGCTGCGCAGTGCGACCATTCTCCGTATAGTAAAAGAAAATCAAAGTATGTGAATCAAACGCACTAATGATATAACGTCAGTTGACCAGTTAACAGATCGTCAGTTTGAAATTTATAATAAGCAGTACACCAAAAAAATGTAATTAGTTCACTAAAATTAGTATGTCAATCGATATAAAGCAGTTACCAAGGTGGTACTTTGGTGGTCTAGCATCAGCATGCGCAGTTTGCGTCACCCATCCTCTAGATCTTATAAAAGTCCACTTACAAACCCACAAAGGCCGCGCCATTAGTCTTCTTCAAATAACTGGCTCTATAATAAAGAATGAAGGAATTCTGGCTTTATACAATGGAATATCAGCTTCAATCTTCAGACAACTGACCTATTCGACCACTAGGTTTGCCATTTACGATTACGCTAAAGCGAATATAGATATGAGTAGTTTTACCACAAAAATGGCAGTAGCTGCAGTTGGAGGAACAGTTGGAGGTTGGGTAGGTGCTCCCGCAGATCTAGTTAATGTCAGATTACAGAACGATATGAAGCTACCAAAAAAACAGAGAAGAAACTATAAACATGCTATCGATGGAGTATACCGAGTTATCAAAACTGAAGGACTACCACGATTATTCACCGGTTCTTCCACAGCTTCAATGAGAGCTGGTGTTTTAACTATTGGACAAATTGCTGTTTACGACCATTCCAAATATCTTTTTTTACGTTTACAATTGTTTAGAGATAATATAGTGACGCACGTTCTTGCTAGTTTTATAGCAGGAATCGCAGTTACCATCCTGGCACAACCTCTGGATGTATTGAAGACGAGGCTGATGAGTGCGAAAAAAGGAGAATTCGCTGGTATTATGCAGTGTGTTGTATTAACTAATAAAGAAGGAATGAAGGCATTTTATAAAGGCACTATTCCAGCCGCTGTGAGACATGTTCCTAATGCTGTAATTATTTTTATAATTTATGAAAAACTGACGTATAATTATGGGTATATTCAGATAAAGTACAAAAAATAGTGTAAATATTAATTTTTATTTATTAAATATTTATTTTTTATATTAAACAGTAGTTCTAATTCTTCATATTATATTATTCTATAATTAATTCAGGCCATCTATAAAAATAAACTACATAATTTTTTGAGAGTAGTGATGAAATGGGAACTTGTAATGAGCAGATCACTGACCTGCATATGAAAAGATGATTGTCTAAAGTTCATAGTCATGTCAAGTCCTAAGAGGTACAAAATTATCCTGTAGGACGCATTCAGTTTAGCACATCCTTATTTCACAGGGCTAAAACTCCTCGTAGAGGTCAAAAAATGTAATTTCGATCACCTTGCAAGTCCCAAACTCCCAAAATTTGCAATCAGAAAGGAATAACCGCCATATCCAAATTTCACTTCGATCCCACTTCTACAAAACGGTTTTCCTTTTAAGATTCCATAATCCGAAAATAACTTAAAACACCACAAACCAACCAAAAATCAATTCAAATTGTAGTTGAATGTACATTAACTCAAGAATACAGTGATAAATAGTTCAACATTCTACCAGAGAATAAATTTAGGGCATTACTGGGTAAATAGATCAATAGATTGAACCTAAAGGAACCTAAAACTTCTCTTTACAACGTTTACAGAATTTGGATTATACTTTTTCTCAGCAGACAAGGCCAAATATCAAAATTATACCTGCTTTTTGGTATATTTTAATATTAATTTTTATTCTAATGGTCTGATTTTCGTGCATAAACTTTTGAAGTTTATTTTCTGTCCAACATAAGCATGACACAACCAATCGGTACCTTTTTAATTGCGATAAAAAGTTTTATATCTTAAGTATATCTCTGTCTATACCTAAGTAATGGCAATTTCTCATTATTAATTGATAATAATTATTGCTATACGAAATATTTTAATAATTGTTTCTAGATTAAACCTGAAACTAATTAATTCGTGGTGTATAAAAATTGATGATGGAACTTAACCGATGTCAACCTGAAACAACTGTCTAATGTCACATTTATTTCAACAGAGTGCCATAACATTCAATAGAAAATGTAAATTTTTGACCGAAATAATATATTATGTCCATCGAAATAAAAAAATTTCCAAGATGGTACTTTGGTGGCCTAGCAGCCGCATCCGCAGTATGCGTTACGCATCCTCTAGATCTAGTAAAAGTCCACCTACAGACCCACAAAGGCGAACCCATTACTCTTCGTCAAATGTTTGTCACTATAGTTAAAAATGAAGGGTTTCTGGCTTTATACAATGGAATATCAGCTTCAATATTCCGACAACTGACCTATTCAACTACCAGGTTTGCTATTTACGACTACGCTAAAGTGAATATAGATATGACCAATTTTACCACAAAAATGGCAGTAGCAGCAGTTGGCGGAGCCATAGGAGGTTGGGTGGGAGCTCCTGCAGATTTGGTTAACGTCAGACTGCAGAACGACATGAGAATACCAAAAGACCAAAGAAGAAACTATAAACACGCCTTCGACGGATTATATCAAGTGATCAAAACTGAAGGATTACCCCGACTATTTACCGGTTCTTCCACAGCTTCAATGAGAGCTGGTGTTTTAACTGTTGGACAAATCGCTGTTTACGATCAGTCTAAATTTCTCCTTCTACGCTCAGGCATGTTTCAGGATAATGTAGTGACGCACCTCGCTGCTAGTTTTATAGCAGGAATAGCGGTTACGATCATGACGCAACCTCTGGATGTATTGAAAACGAGACTGATGAATGCTAAAGAAGGAGAGTTTGCTGGTATTACGCAGTGTGTTGTATATACAAGCAAAGAAGGTCCATTGGCGTTTTATAAGGGCACTATTCCAGCTGCTGTTAGAAATATCCCTAATACTGTCATTACTTTTATCATTTATGAACAGATGACGAAATATTTCGGATATATTCCTAAGTTTAAATGAGCACAATAACATATTTTTAATTATTTATTATAAATATTTTATAGAGGGTTGTTGTTTGATTTTAGGAACCATTGTTCTAAATAGGGCTCAGTACGTTTGCTCCAGCAGCAGTAACCCATATATCAAGGATTCTCTACCATCATGAGTCCATTTAGTATTAATCGGGTTATGTAAATCATAGATGTAAGCCAACATTACTTATATCTATTAATAATTGTGTAAGGAACCTCAAATAATTCCTCCTGTATATTAACACAGGATGTTATGGCTTTAAATCACTCTTACTATATATGAAAATAAATAAAATGAGCAGAAAAGGTTTGTTGATATGTTGATTAAATGCTTTTATCCAATAACTGAATTTAATAGATTTTCTATTTTGAATTATTAAAAAAATTATCTTACCCTTTTGGATCAGACATAAAATACGTTAAAAATACGTTAAAAATACGTTAAAAAATACGTTAAAAAATACGTTAAAAATAGGTTAAAAAGAAGGTAAAAATACGTAAAGATACGTAAGAAAGGGAAAAATATGTAAAAATATGCAAAAATACGTAAAAATTCGTAAAATTTCGTAAAAATATGTAAAAATATGTAAAAGTACGTAAAAATACGTAAAAATACGTAAAAATACGTAAAAATACGTAAAAATACGTAAAAATACGTAAAAATATATAAAAATACGTAAAAATACGTAAAAATACGAAAAAAAAAACGTAAAAATACGTAAAAATAGGTAAACGTACGTAAACGTACGTAAACGTACGTGAACGTACGTAAAAATATGTAAAAATACATAAAAATATGTAAAAATATGTAAAAATATGTAAAAATATGTAAAAATATGTAAAAATATGTAAAAATATGTAAAAATATGTAAAAATATGTAAAAATATGTAAAAATATGTAAAAATATGTAAAAATATGTAAAAATATGTAAAAATATGTAAAAATATGTAAAAATATGTAAAAATATGTAAAAATATGTAAAAATATGTAAAAATATGTAAAAATATGTAAAAATATGTAAAAACATGTAAAAATATGTAAAAATATGTAAAAATATGTAAAAATATGTAAAAATATGTTAAAATACGTAAAAATAAGTAAAAATACGTAAAAATACGTAAAAATACGTAAAAATACGTAAAAATACGTAAAAATACGTAAAAATACGTAAAAATACGTAAAAATACGTAAAAATACGTAAAAATACGTAAAAACCTGTAAAAATACGTAAAAATAAGTAAAAAGAGCTTCCAAAACAAATTATGTACTTACAAGCGAACTTTCATTTTCTCTAAATGACAGTTTCATACTGTTAAATTCCCTCATAAATCCTAATATCACATTGCAACTATGGTTATCTTTGGGCCATGTACCTAAATCGTTGCTATCACAGAAGACCTTTAAATTAATTTTAGGATTCCATTCTACGTCACCAGTATAATGTGCGACCATCATTGTGTCTTCTAGCATATCACGAGCGTCACCGAGGGCACTGGACACCACAAAGATTTGATATAAAATGTATTTGATGTAAAAATGTCAATACTACTAGACAAAGTCAAAATTTTACATAAAATTAATCATTATTAGAAAATTTTTTAAAAAAATTATGAAATCGTTAGTAAAACTTCAAAACATATTTTTAAATTATCACAGTGAACAGAAAAAAACTATTTATCTCATGCCAAAAACTCACTTGTAAAGAACCAAATCTGGCTGCCAAATTTCTCGCCTGAATATATGTAGACTTTTTAATCCGCCATATTGATTGGGGTCCCAAATAAGTTTTTCATCCTGCCAAACCTGGACAAACGAAAGTTTAATAGATTTTAAATAATTTGTTTTTAAATATTCACCATTTTTGTCACACCCGATAGTTCCATTGTTGCCTTATGTTCATCCTAAAATAAACATATTTTGTAATTTGTTTCATTATAAATTGGATGTCGTTAGTAAATGAAGCTCATTTGCGGCAAGAACGTCATAACTCCAAAATTGTCATTTAAAATTTATTGGCACAATGAAGATCGTAAATAAAAGCCCTATTATCTAGTGTCACATCTGAACTTTCTATAATTGCTGTTATACCTACCTAAATAGGTACTAAAGGTGTTTGTTTTCATCTCAATGCTATAATTTCCATATTTCAGTTGCTGAGAAACTGATGAAGCATCACTAGATGACTAAAACAATATTTTATTTCTTATTGTGACTATACGTTTGCTATAATACGTTACTCGATCAGGTCGTATTATTTTATTTTATTATTTAGCTGTAAAAACAACATTTTTGTGTCATGACGTTTTTTCAGTAAATAAAATTGTAGCAGAAAAGTTATCTAATACAAAAAACATGAATACTAACCAGTGAAATAAAATTAATGTTCAATGCCATTGAAACATTGGTAAATGTCGATATTTTTTTAACAGGTCTAACATAAGGATCGTAATGGTAAAGCAAGTCACGTCTGAGTTTTTCTAGATGAGTCAATGGTCTTTCTATTTTCTAAAAAAATATACTCATATAAAACAAAGAAAAATCAAGAATCAAGAATCTAGAACTAAAGTTGAACCTAAAATAACAGCGTTGTTACCTATACAACAAAAACCAATAAAATAAATAGGAAGATTGGAAAGCAAAACAACTACTTTTTACATTATTCAACAATAATCTTCACTTACTTTAATATTGTCGATTTTACAGTCAAAATACCATTTTGCTTCAACACCTGACCAAGTACTGAAACTTATCACTTTTAATGGTAATGGATCTGTATCTACCCATGAAATGAAGGGTAGTTCTTCGTTTTCTTTTCCGACAGCAATATCTCCATCTAAAATTATATGGAGTTTATTTTATTTTATTTCCTTCATCTTCTTGTTTAGTCATTAATTTATTTATTTCGTAAATTTTATCATAATTGATATATAATTATTAATCGCTAATTTATTGCTACTTTTTGTGTCTCTAATTTATTTCTATATTATTACTAACTTAGCGCTGTTTTATGGTTATTGCTATTTATTACTAATGTATAGCTATTTTATCGCTATTTTATTTTATATCTGCATTACTATTTTATTGAAAATGTATTGTTAATTTATAGCTAAATTATTGATAATTTATTTTTAATTTATTGCTTATTTATTTCTAATTTATTGCTAATTCATTGCTAATTTATTGCTAATTCATTGCTAATTTATTGTTAATTTATTGTTAATTTATTGTTAATTTATTGTTAATTTATTGTTAATTTATTGTTAATTTATTGTTAATTTATTGTTAATTTATTGTTAATTTATTGTTAATTTATTGTTAATTTATTGTTAATTTATTGTTAATTTATTGTTAATTTATTGTTAATTTATTGTTAATTTATTGTTAATTTATTGTTAATTTATTGTTAATTTATTGTTAATTTATTGTTAATTTATTGTTAATTTATTGTTAATTTATTGTTAATTTATTGTTAATTTATTGTTAATTTATTGTTAATTTATTGTTAATTTATTGTTAATTTATTGTTAATTTATTGTTAATTTATTGTTAATTTATTGTTAATTTATTGTTAATTTATTGTTAATTTATTGTTAATTTATTGTTAATTTATTGTTAATTTATTGTTAATTTATTGTTAATTTATTGTTAATTTATTGTTAATTTATTGTTAATTTATTGTTAATTTATTGTTAATTTATTGTTAATTTATTGTTAATTTATTGTTAATTTATTGTTAATTTATTGTTAATTTATTGTTAATTTATTGTTAATTTATTGTTAATTTATTGTTAATTTATTGTTAATTTATTGTTAATTTATTGTTAATTTATTGTTAATTTATTGTTAATTTATTGTTAATTTATTGTTAATTTATTGTTAATTTATTGTTAATTTATTGTTAATTTATTGTTAATTTATTGTTAATTTATTGTTAATTTATTGTTAATTTATTGTTAATTTATTGCCAATTTATTGCTATTTTTGCTAATTTGTTGCTAATTTATTGCCAACTTATCGCTATTTTATTGCTAAATTATTAAATGTCCTGCGAATTTCCAAACTTACCCTTAGTAATATGCAACCAAAACGATTGAGGGTCAAGAGGACTCAATAATCCGTTAATTCTAACTGACGCCTTGACGTCAGCCTTCTGTCTCCTTCTAATATCGCAAAACGTGTTCCCTCCTGCTCCTATGACGATTTCGTAAACGGGATCTCCTTTTTCTACTTTGTCCGATGGCGCTAAAAGAATATGGGCATCGCTAGGAGCTAAGACTGAGAAGTGAAAGTCCAACAAGAGAGTGTCATTTGCACCGGGCATGTCTGTTAAGGAGTAGAAATCTCTGTAGACGCTTCCTGAACGGGAGTAGTGAATCTTGCATTTGGTCAAGTCTAAAAATGATCGACAGAAAACAGTCTAATAAATAAATCATAGAATGAAAGAGGTAAATGAAAATTACGACAATTAGAAAAAGGAGAAAGTGGAACTAAAAGGAAAAGTGGTGAAAGAAGCAGATATAAATACCAACGAAACCATGCCATGCTTCTACAGTGATATTAAATATATTTTCTTATGAGCTTGTGTAAAGTAGTACTTTTCCGTATGTATTCCCGTGCGCAAAGTTAGACTTTTATGCACGCCGTGCGGATGAGATTTAAAAAAAGCTACTCAATAATTTTATTGATATGAAAAATTAATATTTATTTTGGAAGATGGAAACTATTTTATGCAAAGTGAAAGACGTTACACGTGTATTCGCTTATACCTACCTTTTATTCGTAATTCCCGATATTTGTATTTTAGATTAAATTTTAAAAAAACTAGTACATTAAGTACCTTGTATATTGATAAACGATATACATAATATATATTTTTGTTTCATTGGTCAATTCACATATTTGATCAGACAATTCACTTGACTTAATGGCTCAGATATTTCTTCCTGACAAAATCAATCTTTTTTAATATGAAAATGTAGGAAAATATGTGCCTTTAGCGTATCACATATTTAAGAAACTCGTGTTGTTAAAATATTTTGTAAACCAGTACTGGTATTTAAAATTACAAACTTTTAGAACACCTAAATCTTTACTAAATATTCTTTTAAAACTTAGTATAGGACTGTTTGTTAATGAGCTACAGAGTGTCAAAAAATATAATTTTTTTTATACTTCCATATAAATTTTAGAGATTGGTAACCATGTTAGCAAAAATTTGAAGCCAATCTAAGAAGTTCAGTAAATATCGGTTTTTTACCAATATATTTTTTTACTTTGGTATAAGCTAGGTATGGATAGTCATTTATTTCATAATCCTCGATCTTAGGTATGAAAACTTAACATTTTTATAGTGGATGTCATTTTTACCTATTAGTTAACATGGATCTATGTTGATATCAACAATTTATTACAAAACAATGTTGTTGTTTGTGTAAACAGGTCTGAAGAAGGGTTTATGTGCCGAAACTAGTGGTACTTGCCATTTTGTCGGTAAGATAAATAAAAATTATATATTGCATTGTATTTTGCGCCTTCGAGATTATGGATCATTCTAATTTATTTATTTGAAACATATTTCAGGTAATAAACGGTAATTTTCTTACCTATTTGACTGTGGTTATAAAGATTTCCAGTCACTTCATAGCTAAGAGAAAATAGAATCAACAAATAAAAATAATGCAACTGAAACATTGCGATAGACCTTCGAAATTGGTCCACAGACTGAAATAATACTGACAATGCGACAAAGATTTCTAATTTATCACTAAATTTCCTGTACATTTTTATCTTTGTTGTAAAAGAATTATTATCAGTGTTATTGAAGAATATTTATTTAGTGGAAGACCAGCAGAATTATTATATTTAACAAAATTGGTTTGCTAATAATATATTTTTTCTACTACCGTGCGTAAAGTACGTACTTTACGCAATCCACGAAGTGTGTAAAGTTGTACTTTTTTCACTGGTACGTAAAGTAAAACTCTTTACGAACTAGTTAAAAAAAAGTAAAATTTGACAAAATTTGTACAACAAAATATAACGTTTTATTTTATATTAACATTTTTTTGCTATCTCCTTCTAAGACAAATAAATAAATTATTTTTGCTTATATCTATTTAGTGTCCAACAAATTATCAACAGTTTATTTTAATTATAATTTTCTCTAAATGTCATCGATTTAATTAAAAGTAAACATACAGTGGATGTCGATTTTGGTAAAAGTAAGTTGGCCGTGGCTGTGTGGATTAGAAGAACTGTCAATCTCTAAACTTTTAATTAGTACCTACCTTATAACAGAACACGACAAAAGTATACTTAAGTTCAATATTAGATTCTAAAGCCAATTTAGCATTTTTTAAACTCAATCAAGTTTGAGAAGGTAAAAAGTTTTACTTTTTAATGTTTGTTTACTTAAATTCAAATTTTATTTGCAGTTTATTATATCTGTCATAATCGATATGGATTCAAATTTATCTAGCGATAGCGAATTTGATAATACTCCCCCAGATATCTTATGCAGTGCACAAAAGGCCACTGAAAATTTATTGCCAGAAAAATCTGCATATATTTATCAGCAAAAATACAATGCATTTATAGAATGGTGTAAGAAGAATAAGGTGACAAAATATTCGGAAAACGTTATTTTAGCATATTTCTCTGATGAATTGAAAAATTGCAAAGCTTCTACCCTATGGTCGATTTATTCTATGCTTAAAAGCACCTTAAAATATAAAAACAACGTTGATATTTTGAAATTCAACAAGTTAATAGCGTTTCTCAAACAGAAAAATAAAGGTTATAAACCAAAAAAATCCAAAATTTTTGAACGAGAAGATCTAATTAATGTTCTGTTGAAAGCTCCAGATTCCAAGTTTTTAATGATCAAAGTAAGTAAATGCCTCAGTAAATGCTTGAATGCTCAGTATAAAATTAAAATATTCTGTAAAGTTTTGCAACGAGATGTGTGTTCGTATGGTGTGTTGCCTAACAAAATCAGTTGCTGTCCTAACAGGCCACCGGGGTTGTTAGGCAGCACATTATACCTAAAACTTTTATATTTTTTACAATAGCATTTATTTGGAGTTTTACATGCGCAACGTCAAGATATTTCCTAATGTTTAATAAATTATTTGTAACATAACAATATGTTATTTTTTTGGTAGCTTTTATAATTGGAATTGCGGGAGCTTGTCGCCGGGAAGAATTATGTAAAATGACAATTAACGATGTGGAAGATAAACAAACAGTGTATATTGTCAAAGTATTAGAAACCAAAAATGGAATAGAACGCATTTTTACGATTTTAAATCCAAATAATTCTGCAGTTGATTATTTATCTTTCATAAAAAAATATACCTCATTAAGACCATCAAATATAAATTGTAACAGATTTTTTTTAAAATTCGCAAATGGAAAATATTCTAAACAGCCTGTAGGGATAAATACTTTTGGTAAAATGCCAAGTGTAATAGCAACGTATCTAAACTTACCCAATCCAACGGCTTTTACAGGACACTGCTTTAGGAGGTCTTCAGCCACTATGCTGGCAAATTCTGGAGGAGACCTTCTAACGGTAAAAAAACATGGAGGATGGAAATCATCTGCTGTTGCAGAAGGCTACGTAGACAGCACAATAACACAAAAAAACAAAATTTCTAATAAAATTTTTATGGATGACAGTATGCCATCCACTTCCAAATAAAGCTACAATTTTACCGTTGACAACTCTAATGAAGAATTAGTGGAACCACTCGACAGTGAAACTAGAGTTACACAAAATATTTCAACCTCTTTACTTGAAAAGGCCAAATCCATACCACTCGAAGCTCAAAATAGGGTTACAGAAGTAATATCACAACATTTTTCAAACTCTGTGCTGGAAAAGGCCGAAACCTTAAGTTTTGGTAATTGCAATAATTGCACATTCAATATTAATATTCATAAGAGTTAAAAACCTATTTTTTTAAATATTTCTTTATTTGTTACTCATTTTGTTCTGTAAGAATTATAAATTTGTAAAGTTCCAATAAATTTATTTTTGTTGCTGTGTATAATTTTTGGCACATTTTACTTTTTTTCACTAGTGCGTAAAGTAAAGTACTTTTTTTCACTTGTGAAAAAAAGTAACTTTTATATTTCTAATATTAGTGGATTATGTGCACGGTAGTAGAAAAAATGTTGTATGCCACTCGTGTGTAAAGTCGCTTTTTTGACACACTTGTTGCATAAATAACTATATTTTCTTTTAAGTTGTAGGTGTAACTGCAAAAATTATGGAATATTATTTAATAATTATTGTTAAAAGAAAGAAAACGCATGAATAAATGCAGAATAAACGAAATTTGATCAAAAATATGATTGTGTAGCTTCAAAAAACTCTCCCTTTAGGTCTCTATTCTTTTACATTGAATTGAACCACTTTTCACAGCAATTTTTACAATAAGATATTTCCTAATTGTATGACTTAGTGCCGATTTTTTCACCTTTGAGTAAAGTTAGAAACTCTTGTGGAAAGGCTGTACGCTGTCCCTTCAGGCAGTAGGGGAGCACCACAGTTTCTTAGAACATCGTTTAGCGCAGGGGTCATTTGGATGACCTGCGCTAACCAGCAGACCGCGGACTGGTTAAGGAGGACGGTCGGCATTCTAGGAAACCTTTGGGAGGGCGCGGATTTGACCGTGGTTGAATCTAAGGACCTCCCGAGAAGACCCAGGGTTCTGGTTTTCATCCCGGACGAGTCCGAGGTTGAAAAAGTAAGGAGACTTCTTCAGCTCCAAAATACCTAACTGAAGACGCCGGACTGGCTTTTAATGAGCAGGAAAATTGAAAAGGGAGGGCAACTCCTAGCCTTTTCAATTGACGAAGCGTCATACGGGGCCCTCGAGAGGTCACAATTCCGGACCTATTATAAGCTAGAAAGGGTGACCTGCAGGGTCCTAAGGCGGCCTGGCAAAGATCAGGATAATCCAGATCTACCTCCAGCACTGTAAGGCTACTTTGGCTGTACTTACAGTGGCGATGCGGAGGTTTGAAGTGGCTCCGGTACAAGAACCGTGGATTAGACACAGTACAATAAGAGGTTTAGGAGGGTTGGGTGGAGAGTTATTATATGACAGATCCACAGATACCCTTTGAACCTGCATAATTGTCAAAAAAGGCATAAAAATACTGCTGTTACCTAATTTCTGTTCCAGAGATTTGACAGCAGTCAGAATCAAGATTTATGCAGGAAATGGACCGAAGGAGAGAATACTCGGATCGGCATATCTACCTTCAAACGATCCTGAAGCAACACCTACCAGAGAAGTGGAGGAGCTGGTGAGATTAAAGGTAATATTGCAAAAAAAACTTATCGGTATCCCAGGAAAACAGCACACAATGCTTCCCTGGAATGTAATCTCCCGAAGATGAGAAAGATGATAAGAACAGCAATCGACCTAGAAATGGCTGTGGATGAGTTTAATGACACAGTCACTAGCGATTTCAACGATACCTGTCCCTTAATAGCAAGGAACCCTATCAGGAAAGTTCCATAGTGGAATGATGACCTTGCTATACTAAGGAAACAGGTGAGACAAAAATTTAATAAGACTAAAATAACCGGCGAATGGGAACTATATAGAACCATACGCTCCTGTTACAACATAGCTTTACGAAAAGTCAAGAGAGAGACTTGGAGAAGGCACTGTGAGGAGATAGCAGGCACTCAAGAATGTGCCAGGCTCCAAAAAATTTTGTCAAAAGACACACAAGGCACAATAAACACCCTTAAGAATGAACTGGGAGAGTACACAATCACAGGGAAAGAAACAGTAAGGGAACTCTTCAGGGTTCACTTCCCTGGTGTACAAACCATAGCACACACACCGGCTAACCGGAATCTAAACGGACTGAAATCTCATAATAGAGCCAACAGGGAAGATTGGAGGATAGCCAAACAAGTGGTGAACTATGATAATAGTTGCATAGAACAAACATTTTTGACAACGAAGAATGGGGCTTACATAAGAGGCAACTTTTATTGGCAAATCGTAAATCCGTATTTTTCTAGAAAGAGTTTTCTCGGAAAAGATAAAACTAATTGTACCTGTGGGTATATAAACTGGATCCTCGCCTTGTTCTACTTTTCTATTTATTCGTTTCACGTCAAGGCTAGGTTGATATCAGAAAACTCTTTGATCTCATCATCTGTTAAAGTTATACAAACATCTCTAACAATTTCTTTGGAAGTTATATGATGAAGAGGAATGAAAACTTCGGAATAAAAATATTTGCAGATTTATAATCATCAACACGCCTAATTTGTTTTATCCCTTTCGGTTAACCTTTACAATTTGTATAATATTAAGGTTAAATATTGATTTATCTATATTCAAAATATGAAGATTACCTTCATTTTTTTGTTTCCCTTATACATAATCTTTATGGTGGCCTGAATTTGAAGCAGAGTATCGTTTTTCTTTTATTATTATTTGAATAATTCCACCAGCATTTTTATCTGATCGATCAGGAAGTTTATGATCTCCCATTTTAGGCGGTAGAGAAACCCTAAACTTCTTTAGATCAACGGAAATTCAGGTAAATGTGTAGCACTAGGATTTCTAACAGAATAAAAGGGGATAACAATCTAACAATCCCTCACCAATTTTTTTTCAGTACTGATGCATTCAAGGGGATGGTATTCATCAGGTGATTAACAAACAAAATTCCTTTTAAAACCCAATAAATATATTCGGATTTATAAGAAAAACATTTAGAAATTACTTAATTGACAACCTTTTCATGAAACCCTAATGTTTACATACCTATATTTAAGGATTTATAGGTATACATATAACTATTTAAAAATGTTTTGTGAATACGCATGTAAATTTTGTTGATTTATAAAACTATTCACAGACTTTTAAATTAAATATGGAATGAGTATCTAAGTACTGTACAATAAAATAAAAAAACAAGTAAAATTTTTATTATATATTTTAATTGTTTACAGCTGTACTACTTAGGATAAACCTTGTCGTATGGTATTTTCTCAATGCCTTGTGCGATAATTTTATCCAAAAACACGGTTACCACGCTTTCTATTGCTGGAGTAATTTCATCTACCAGAGCGTTGACGTTCTTCTTGAAAATATCATTAGTTAGAAATTCTGAAAGGAAACCATCAATTAGTCACAGTATTCTTTAATTAAAGGGGTTAATGGAAAAATGATTCAACCAGCAAAGCAGCCATTTCGAGATTATTTCAATTTGCCATATTATATCATTGTTCAGAATGTTATAACAAAACACCAGTAGGTTGTTCGAAAAAAGTTTAACCTTTTTATCTAGATACTTTTCAAAAAGAATTAGTAACTAATTAAATGAAAACTATAATGTTGCAGTTAATGATGCTATACTCGTTCTTACCTAATTCTTTAGACTCTTTAAAAAGACCTGTAAGTCCATAGTCAGTAATATTACCAATACGCATTTTGGCAGAAATTTTGGATGCGTGTACATATGAAACTCCATTTTTCAGTCTTTCTTCTAAGGTGTAATTACATTTACAATTTGAATCACCTAAAAACCAAAATTGTCCAATTTTATTACTATTTATTAGCTACAGTAGATTTTTTTTTGTAAAAGTTTTACTAAAACTTACTTATGTTAGCAAAAATAATGCCATGGCCATTAAGAGTAGCAAAGAACAGGTTCCCTTTCAGATCGTATGTTCCATTTATAGACATTTGAGGAAGGTCTACGTCTATAAATGAGAACATTGGTTTATCAGGATGAAACCTAAAACAAGAAACGAAATTATTTTATCACTATTTTAAAATTTGACAAGTTAAACATTAAGTAGTCCATTATGAAGGGCAGGATACGAAACAAGTGCCCTAACGTTTATTAACAAAAAAATTCCAATACTGAATTTTATTAGTAATTCCAGGCAAATTAAAACAGATTCAAACTTTTATGCATAGCATAAACTTTATTAAAGCGGATACTCCTACTTTTTTGATGCCCAATAAAGAGGACTTCACCCCAGATTTGTTAATGTACACTGACAATCTTAGCAGCGCAATCAAGAATATAGAAGTAATCCGCGACATTGGGACAGACCACCATTCTATAATGTTTACTATCGAGCAAGGAACGCCCTCTCCTTTTGCAGACCCAGCTCGTAAATATTATTTCAATAAATCAAACATTAAAAAAATAAATAAAGAAGTAAACCAACTAATTTCAAAGAACACTAATATTACTACCAATGAGTCAATAACTTTCACACAAAGGTCTCTGAGATTATCACAAACAACACACCAAAAACTGCAAACAATGCTCAGAGAATACAGGCAAAACCCTAGTCGGGAAGTCAAAACAAACATCAACAACTTTAACAAAGACATTCAAAAATTAGTAAAATAATTTCAGCAACACACATGACTACAGATCTGCCAAGTAATCAATCGAGAACAGGGAAGGAACTTCTATCATAAAATAAATAAACTGTCAAAATATAAAACAAGGAATAGAATTCCAAATATCACAAACAATGGTATAGACTATGCCACAGATGAAGAAAAGGCCGATGCATTCAAGGAGAACTTCATTAAAACATATAACGAAACGAAAAACCCATCTTTTGAACAAGAAAACTGGAATAATGTAAACTCATGGTGCAAACAATATTTTAGGAACAACCCAATCAATGAGGAAGATAACACAGACTTCGAGGAGGAAAATATTTTCAAATAATCCGCTCCAGGATTGGACATGATCCCATGGCAAATTGTGAAAAAACTAGAATATAATATACATATCTATATTATAAAAATGTATGAATTCTGTTACAAAAACTCGCACTTTCCAGATAAATAGAAAAAAGGCACCATCATAGTTATCCCAAAACCAGGCACAGACCACAAAAGAATGGATAATTACAGACCAATCACCCTTCTTCCAGTTTTTGGAAAACTATTCGAAAAATGTATTAAGGTCATACTATATCAGCATTAGTAAACGAACGAATCCCGCAATTTCAATTTGGGTTAAGAGAACAAATCTCCGCTCTGGTACGAACCACTCTGCTGGTTTCCAATATGCAAACAACAAAATTGAACAATAAAAAATCTGAAATTCTCCTGTTGGACAATAAAAAAGCCTTTGACTGTGTCTGGCACAACGGCCTTCCATTTAAACTAAAACTTCTTAATGTGCCTGATAGTCTTATAATTCTTATTAAAAACCTTCCTTCAAAACAGAACTCTAAGAGTTAAAATAAATAGCCACACATCTCCAAGTTTCATAGCAAATCAAGGTGTACCGCAAGGGTCGCTCCTTTACAACATATATTGCTTTGATTTTCCTTCAGGTCAGTTACACCTCAATGCAGTAAATTATACACTCCAATACGCAGATGACACGGCCTTGATATCGCATGGAAATACGCTGAATCAAACCATCACAGTGCTACAAAATCAATATAACGAAGTTGCTCAATGGCTCAATAAATGGAGATTACAAGTTAACCCACAAAAATGTCAATTAATGATATCCTATCATGATCTAAGACCGACATCACCTACACTCTTCATATTTAACCAACCAATCTATCCCGTATCCTCAGTGAAATACCTAGGCCTTATTATTGATAATAAGCTGAACTTCAATGAACACACCCGCAGACAAAAAAAAACAAAATCAAAACCAGAACCAAACATTTCCGCTCTTTAAAAAATTTTTTTTCTGAAAACTTTACCACACTGTAGCTCAAAAGTTAAGAGGTTTAGGACATGTGTTCATTTGAACATTTTTCCTTAAAATAAGTCAAAAATTCAACATTTAAAGTTTGTACAAGTACTTAATAAACACCCTGTATAGCTTGTAAATTATCATACATACCATACAAATTGTACTGGCTGAAGGACCTAGGTCGATGGCCATTTAGTTGTAATATTCATAACCAATAAAGTGCTTTTATTATTATTATTATTATTTTATTTATCAGTAATAGTTTTTAATTAATTAAACTTTATTAATTGGTCAAAACCAAATGTGGCTATTAAAGATGCTGCAAACTATGTTTACAATATAAGTGACAATTAAATAACATTTATTTTCATAAAATTACGGTTTATTTTGTTCATTATCATAATTTTCCTGAACAAAATGTACTAGTTACGCAAATTATTTTAATATACATACTAATTGGTTTTTTTTTATTAATTGTATCTTTGTGCATAAGTAAATACTATGTGTACGTTCTCATCTAAAGCAGACAGATTGTATTAAGGGTATTAAGGTGATTACAGCACCCCCTTATAATTTTCGGACAAGGATATCTCAAAAAGTGATTTTTTTAAAAAATTAAAATTTTGGTAAACTATATAAGGCAATAATATATAAAATATGCATATATTTTAAAATTTTAATTCCTTCCAGTTTCCGAGAAAAAAAATCAAAGGGCTTTAAATTTTGAAATATCATAATGAAAATAAATGCATTCCTCAACAGCACCATTCTTAATACAATCCCCAAATTTTAGCTCTTAATCTCTTGTTAATGATTTTTTAAAATTCGCCGAAGTTTGTGGCTAAAACGCCTTGTTAAGTGCTTCTTTCTAGTGTAACGCGTCGTATCGTACACTCTGAGTCATCATTCGTTTCTTGCAACGATTTACACTAGTTTGCACCAGTTTAAACCAGAAAATAGCACTTAACGAGGCGTTAGCCACTAATTTCGGCGAATTTTAAAAAATTCTTAACAAGAGATTAAGTGCTTAAATATGGGGATTATATTAATAATAGTGCTGTTGATAAATGCATTTATTTTCATTATGATATTTCAAAATTTAAAGCCCTTTGATTTTTTTTCTCGGAAACTGGAAGGAATTAAAACTTTAAAAAATATGCATATTCTAGATATTATTGCCTAATTTATTTTGACCAAATTTAAATTTTCTAAAAAAATTACTTTTGGAGATATCCTTGTCCGAAAATTATGAGGGGGTGCTGTAATCACCTTAAGATGACCATATATATCTAGTACAGTCAAGTCACTTTGGATTATTGATTATTTTCGGAAAGTGAGGACGCCATTTTTAGTCCAAAATTTTTTTAATAATGGATTACACATAAAATGCAACCCAATTTTAATTTATAACTATTTCGGAGGTCTGAGCCTTTTCGTATTTTTAATGTTTAACATAGTTGGTTAAAGGTTTCATTTTCAGAAAATTTATTGAATTTGTAGTTTATTCATACAATGAAAAAGGTCTAAAAATAGGCCATTTTCTACCACACGTTTTTAATTAAAAACAATTAATTTAAAAAAAGTCAATACCTGAACCACCTAAGTTGGACCTTTATCTACAATTAAAATAAAAAAAATAGTTCGATATACGGTATAATTACGAAAATAGTTACAATTAACTTTTGGTCTACAGACGCCATTCCAATGCACAAGGATACTCTGTCCTCAACTAACAATAAATATATTGACTATGGGTTCAGACACAAAAATTAAATAATATAAAATTTATAAAAATATACGTTCAGTAGTTAAAAAACAATAACTTTGATATTCTGTATGGCCATAAAACTTGTATTTATGGAAAAGAAATGTCATTATAGCAACTGGTGTATACAGTGCTTTTCAGATAAAAGTATCCACCTTAAGTAACTTTTGAAGGACTGATTATTACAAAAAACAAAAAATACGTCAATTAATATTCGAAGGGGGAGATATCGTGCCATATTTAAGTTTGCTGAAAAAGTCACCCTTTCACCCCTACTATCATCCCTTCAATTTTTTTAAATGGCTTCCCCCATTTTTTATCCATTTTTGGATTGTTCTCGTTTAACTGATTTCAAAAATGTATAAAACATGGGGTTTAAAATAATTAGTTTATGATCTACAGGGTTCCATTATTTGAGTGACGAATTTTTACATCTCACCTTACTGACTGCAGCAAAATTGGATTTAGAATACATTATACCTTAATCGTACCGCTAAAAACTTGTTAAAGTGTTTTATGATTTATGATACATGGTAAAGGTATTGGAGATTTGAAAAATGAATTTAAATTACTTTTATAGTGTATTTTGATACATGTGCACATTGATTTGTTGAGGTTATTTATTTGATTTGAAAATGGTTTACAGTTTACAAGAAAGAATTGAACTTGTAGGTTTATACTACAAAAATAACAGTTCTGCACGAGCTGCTGCTAGAATTTTCAACGAAATACACCAAGGAGGTCATGCAACTCATAAGTATGTAATTGATCTTATGCATAAATTTACATCAACCGGGTCAGTTGGCAATAAAAAACATAACCGACTGGAACTCGTAAATAACGAAGCAATTGAAGTCGCAGTTTTAGGACAAGTAAGTCTTGAAAATCAACAAGCACAGTCACTGACAACAATAAGCAGAGAAGTAGGTGTTTCATCTTCTACAGTTTATCGAATATTACACAAGCATAAGTACCATCCATACAAAATTAAATTGGTTCAACAGTTTTATGAAGATGATTTTGATCGTCGTCTTGAATTTTGTGAACTATTGAGTCAGCGCTTGACTGACAATCCACATTTGTTGCACAACCTTTGTTTTTCGGATGAATGCACATTTTCAGTTAATGGTATAGTTAATAGACATAATTGCAGATATTGGGCTGAGAGTGATCCACATGTTGTGCGTGAATACCACACACAGAATCCTCAAAAGTTAAATGTATGGTGTAATATCCTAGGAGACCACATAGTCGGACCTTTCTTTTTAGAAGGAAACTTAAATGGAGAGTCATATCTTGAGTTATTGAGAGAAGTAATTGATCCACGTATTACAACAATAATAGAAAATGATCATAATCTTTCTGAAGATTTGCTTGTCTTTCAACAGGATGGAGCGCCTCCACATTTTGCTTTGCCAGTACGACAATTTTTAAATGAAACTTTCCCCAATCGTTGGATAGGTAGAAGAGGCTCGATGATGGAGTGGCCACCTAGATCACCGGATTTATCACCTCTAGACTTCTTTTTATGGGGTTATTTAAAAACAAAAATGTATGCTACCCAACCAGAATCTTTAGAAGATTTATGACAAAGAATAGAGTATGAATGCCTACATTTAAATGCACACGTGTTCGGTAATGTCAGGGAGGCTTTTCAATCCAGGTTATACCATTGTATGGAAGTAAATGGTGGACATTTTGAACAATTTTTATAATAAATTTTGAAAATGAAATATTCGTTTTGTCATTGGAAACGCTTGTGACAAAATGATTAAAATAAAAGTTTTGCACAATTCAATTTTATTTTAATTTAAAATTCTGTAGATCGTAAACTAATTACTTTAATCCCCATGTTTTATACATTTTTGAAATCAGTTAAACGAGAGCAATCCAAAAATGGATAAAAAAATGGGGCAAGCCATTTAAAAAATTGAAGGGATGATAGTAGGGGTGAAAGGGTGACTTTTTTTAGCAAACTTAAATATGGCACGATATCTCCCCCTTCGAATATTAATTGACGTATTTTTTTGTTTTTTGTAATAATCAGTCCTTCAAAAGTTACTTAAGGTGGATACTTTTATCTGAAAAGCACTGTATATTGGAGGCGGTGTCGATAAAAGTAATTTCAAAAATTTTACAGATTTAGGTTATATGTCAACGAGTTGATTGTATACTGTGTTTTCTGTAAACAATAAATAGTATTTTGTATTTTATTACTGTTTTTTTTTGCAAACAGGCAGAAAATTATTAATCTATATACTTACACGTATCTCTTGAACTTATATTGGTCCATACCAAATATCGACATGTTAGTGATATGGACTTTAAAGTTGTAAGCTCTGCTTCCCTTTTGATCAATCGTCACCTCTGGCACGATGAATTCCTTGATTGGCGGAAGAAAATCTGGAATACCCTCCCTAACGTAAGGTCGAACGTATTCTGTGGCATTTATAAGACATTCTTCCATCTTCGGATCAGATCTGCGGCATCTCGGAAAATGAGATGCTAAAAAAATAAGGAACTGATCAACAATTAGTCCTTATTTAACTGATTACGAACACTCAGGGCATAATGGGGTGTAGTATCGTCTAGTTGGAACTAAATTTTGATAACAATAGGTTTTTCCAACAGGACTGACTCTCTATTTTCTTGAGCCAAATGTATTACTTATTTTTGCTGCACAAAGGAATGTCCTTTATTTCTTGAGGTATCAAAATAAAAATTCTAGAAGCCAGGTAATCACTACATTTTTAGTTAATACTTTTTTCTGAGAGCGGATATGAAATAGCTCTAAGTCAACGTGTATTGAAGATATTAATATTATTTTAGATTTCTTCATAAATAATATTTGTTAAAAGTATAGCTATCTGATATCATATTTATTGGCACAAACATTTTTTTTTGTAAATTATTCTTAGAATTTAATTTTGTAATTAAAAATATTACACCACGCATCTCCCAAACCAATGATACTGTATACTAATACGGATTGTATTAAAACAAAATAAAAAACTTTAAGTAGTGTAAGTTTAGAAATTCACAAAGATATCTAAATTTTGGTAAAAAAACCATTTTAACGTTTTTGGATGGAAGTAACAATTTTAGCGGATATATCTAAGTGTAGAAGTCCCAAAACAGTACCTTGTGAGACACCAAAGGTTACGATATCTATGTGTTATTATTCACATTGTCAATTTTCATTAACTGTTCTCTATTTGATAGATGACTTCCAAAGATACTGGATACTTTCCAGAAAATCCTATATTTTTCCAATTTTTATACCATTTTTATAACATACGAACTCAAAAGCCTTTGAGAGTTCCAGAAATATACGGAGTATAGTATTTTTTATCTAACTCATCATCGTATATGGTTGAATTATTTATAAATTGCCTTCCCAGGTTGGACAAAATGGCAAACCAAAATAAAACACAAAAAGAATATATTTAACATGTAAATAAAAACAAAAACAATGTAAGATATAACAGAATGCTTAAACTCGGTCCTTGCAAACTTGACAAACTTCATGTACCCACTTTTAGCATAGTTGGGACTGAACCAAGCTTCTTTAGAATTTGCTTTGCCAAACAGATCGTTAAATAAAGACACGGACAGCCCTCTTCAGTATCACTAATACGATAGGGATCTTCTACTCAACTAGTCTCGTCTTTCATCAACCTAACCCTTCCAAGAGGTCTTTTACTTTTTCTCGACTGCTTTCTAAGTTTTTTCTACTAGCTTCCTTTCAACATAGTTTTTGTATATCTTTCTTTGTTATTCTTGGGTTTTCTAAATTTCCTTATTCCGAATGCTTTGGACTTTTGGTTAAAATATCTTAATATCCAGTTGTTTTACGCTTGATAGTCTTTCTGACGTTAACAAATATCTTCCTATCTAAAAACGAATGCAAGTCCTCGATCATTTCTATCTATAAAAGTTAGTTGTTCTTATATTGTGCTATGTTGGCAAAGGGACCTTAATGCACTGCGACCTAAAAGATCTGTTGTACTCCCTAATATAACAAGGCAATATCTTAATGTCGATAATGACCCTTTCAATCCTATCTTCTCAAGAAAGTATAGGATTTGGAGTGGCTTCAAGTTAGGTAGATCTCCTTCTTCTATTTGCTTCTAGGTATAGTGCGCTTGAATTCTGGAATGCTACACATTCAGTCAGAATGGGAATGAAGGTTTCGTCCTCCTCCTCATAGAATCTGCACTTACTATATTCTACTACACTCAGGTACGGAGGTGTCCTTTAAGTCGGCAATGTCCAGTAAGGATTCCTGTTACAATGCGTAGCCCATTCTTGCTCAGGCATATACAGGCATCCGATCTTTTCTGGTTATATTCACTCAGAACTATCTTAGCCTGTTTTAGCCCCAAGAGATTGTTCCAATTATGGGTTCTTCTACTGCCTAATCCTCCTAACATTGTTTTACTGCTGATATCACAGAACGGCTCAGATTTCACAAAGGGTGTTTGAGCCCCTTTCCTTGCGAGACTATCTGCATTCCTGTTACCCTGTACGTCGTTATGTCCCGGGACCCACGTGAGAGTCACTTTATTTTCCTCGCCTAGCTCATTCAATTTTTCTAGGCATCTCTCGTCTACGATAGTTTTTCTCGATGTTAAACTGGATACACTTATCAATAGTTCTGCATACCATTAGGGCTTTTGTGGCCTTATTTACTACTTCCTTCTCATGTAAGTTCCAGAGAAGTTTGTTGTCCAGGGTTAAGCCTAGATATTTGACTTCATTTTTCCATTCTATATCTATCCCGTCTAATTTGACGGTTTTGAGATAGTTTTCTTTTCTTTGAAAAGGCACCTCCTTTTGGAGTCTTCTAGTCGAATAAATTATTACATTTAAAATCAAAAACTTACTTACTCAATAAAATCTGTATCTGCCGCACTTTACTCTACTTTACACTAACACACTTTTACCAGCTTAAACAATATTGCACTAAATTTTCTTGTATCTTATTTTTTTACCTAAATATTTTGCTGTATCTACTTAGGTTATTTGCATCTATATGATTCTCTCCTACTGCCAAGATGACACCTGCAAAGGTGGCTGTTGTATTATCTTTTAATTCTGGAAGATAATGGAGCAAACTTCTTTATTTGGTGGACTTGGTCAATGATCGAATGTTTCTCTCTAAAGCCAAGTTGATGTGACGGAATTACAATTTTTTCTTCTGTGATTGGTTTTAATTTCTTCAGGAATGCCTAGTTTTGAAATTACAGGACGTAAAGAGATTGGTCTATAAGATAGTTTGATTGGTTGCATTATTACCTCAGCCACTCTCCATATCTTAGGTATACGCTTTATTCTGAAGGAGGCATTTATAAGATATGGCTTTCCTAGTTATTTTAGTATATCTTCGGTACTTTATATAATGGTAGTTAATTGAATATTAATCCTAGTGACTCAGTCGATTAAGAATTACCCGTTTTTTATCCAATAATCATTTAAAATAAAATTCAAATGTTCTATTCATGTGTCATTATGGAAAAATAAAACATGTAGGTATAATTAACTAATTAAATAACATTGTTTTGTTTTGATTAGTCTTTCAATTAATTACATATTCATGTTATAATTTTAAATTGAAAACAACAATAGTTGAATATTTGAGCGTTAAAATAAAGGTAAAATAAAAAACAAATTTTATCTATACCACGCAAATATCCTTTTAATTTTAAAATGGATATCTAATCTACATATTATAAACTTCAAAAAAAGGTATTAGGCATACCTTATCTTCAAATTGTTCAAATGTTCAAATTTGTTGCTTAAGTCATTTAGTTTTATCTCACAAACTGTGCTCCAAGGATTAAATTTGGGGCAGCTATTTTTAAATAAATTCATTGACGATATTCATAAAACTGTTGAAAGAACTCTCAATTTGTTTACTTTTCAGGTGATTTAAAACAGCTCCACAACTCCGTGTCGGCGTCTTTGATCTGGCGGTAGAGAACCAAGCAAGACGGAATGGTGCTATCTCTGTTAGATTAAAGGGAAAAGTCGGGCCCGGATTAAGCAATTTTTTTATTATTGAAAAAATTGAAAACCTTGACGTAATAAGGTTGGTTACATGCCATGTTAAGTAAGTTTTGGGAAATTAAATTTTTAATTTGTTTTAAATCTGTCAAATATAATTAAAAAAATTATTTAAATATAAATATTACGAAAAATAGCACATCTTTCGGATTAGAGGTAAAATAATTTGTATGTGGCTAGTAAAATCCTCGTTAACAAATGTTTTGAGCTAAAACAGTCACTTCACGACAAATTGTGACTTGGATCCTTTTTACACCAAGGGCTTCAATTGTTAAAGAAATGTGTCACGCTCGTGGATGCAAATCAAGTGGTACCCCGTGTCTCTGGCAAGTGTTACTCTTCGCGCAAAGGGTTTATACCTAGATAAACGAATGCTTCGACTGAGGTCTGGGAACTCTATGGTATTTTGGAATTATAAAGAATTTGTGCTTTTATTTTAACAATATTGGTTACAGTTCATCAAATTTCTAGAGGTGTTCGACGCCCAGACAGAGAACGCGCTACGTGTGACTAAGATAGCTATTGTACAGTCTGCTAAACAAGTTATTTTAAATAGTTTTTAATATTTTTAGGTAATTAAATTTTAAAAGTGTGGAATAGTTTAGGGATTAAATTGGTCTGATTGGACTTTCTTAGAACGTTTTTAAAAGCAGCTAAAGATAGTATGTAGAATTGAAAATAATTATTATGCCATAAAAGGTGTTTTGGAATTCCTTCAACCTTTTGAAATTGAGTCAGAAAATATAAATTTTATAGGATAGCGGAAAATACCTATAATTTTTTTGTAGGCCTTTGTAAATCGTGGAAATAGTTTATATTTTATTTCTATCTTATTAAGGAAAATGGTACCTATAATTAATAACGGTTGTTTCTGAAACATTACTAAAATTTTCGAAATTTTGTTCTTCTACAAAATAATAAGCTATACTATTTAGAAAAAAATTTATTTCTCTTATAATTTTATAAAAAATAACAGGGGAATATTTACATTTCTTGATCTATTAAACAAAACGATAAATTATCTCGACGAATGACACCATGTTCTAGTACGGAAGCTAGCTTTACATTTTTGTTGGTGGTTTCATGGGTTTCATATCAATTTTTTGTAATTGTAGTTTACACGTACATATACCTCTTAACACTTGTTTGCTTTATTAAAAAAGTGTGTTGTGATTTACGTCGAAATAAGTCAAAAACAACTTGAAACCCCATATAAAATCAAAAAGGAGAAACGGAAAAAAATTGAGCCTGTAAATGAACACAACTCAGAAACAAAAATAGCTATCTAATAATAAAAAAATAAAATTTGATTCTTGTGCAGCTTCATCTATATCATTAACTGTTTTTGGTTTTTTAATGGTTTTTCTTGGTGATGAAAATTTCGATATCTCACGGTTATCGATTCTTTTTTTCTCTTCAGAAATGCGGACGACAGTGTTTTTAGATACTCCTGTGGCTGCAGCAACACGATCATTTACATTTTTAAATGGTATTGAAGGTGAATTAAAGTTTCCTTCTCTTCTCATAAACTCTATAACATTGGCTATTATTTCGCGAGATTGACTGTTAATCACGCGGCCTCTTAATTTGCTATTAAACTCCATACTTAGGTTCTATTAAACTGTAATGAGCAAAAAACACAAACGAAAATAAAAGAAATGTTTTAGCGAAATTTACATCTGACATTTACGTCTGAATGAAATAGTGAAATACTTGATGCGCAGAGTGTACTTTCATTGCGTAAATCCGTCGGGATGCCTGTCAGTAGTGCTTTCTCTGTCTAGCCGTCGAAAGCCTCTAGAAATTTGATGAACTGTATATTTAGATGTATTCTTATTAATTGAAATACAGATTTGTAGAAGTAATACTTTAACAGTTTTTATTAATATAATATATTCAATTTTTATCTGACCATACCGAAGTAGGGAATTTTGAAACTTTATAGTAATGTGAAATTTGAATTACAATATTACACGATATTACATAATTAGTACTTATTTTAGGTAGGTACTAAATTTGTACTTGGAGAAAGTAATATCGATTTTTACAAGAAAACTTGAAAAGTAAATTAATTTAGTTCTTATTTCTGATGTAAAACTTAAACCAAGAAAACAAATAAATTGTAGTTTGTTCAACAAGGGTGGATATGATAGCCATATCACACAAAGACGAAGTTTGAGCACGACGTCGTAGGCGGAGTACTCAATCGTCTGATTGTGATATGAACAATCCACTCGATATAGTCAGTATATTTTTTCTACGACCCACTAACGAAAATCTACAAATTTAAAAAATTATTTTAGGTTATTTAGACAAAATAACTAATTTTAAAATAATTTACGAAGTTGACTAATTTATAAAATAAAATAAACATGAAAAATTAATTAGTCCTCGGCCTAGATTCGATCCCGGGCTTTTCGCATGGAAGGCAGATGTTCTGTCCTCATCTTCACCGAAACTTTCAGGACTTTAGTTTTAATACTCGTAATTAAATTAGTATCATGTAGTTTGATTAAAATTTTTTTTTTTTAAATGTGGACATAATAAAAACAAAAATGCTATTATTTATCGAGTCTACACAAAAATTTTATTGTATATTTAATATCAATAACTAAAATATATATTGACAATTAGTTTAACAGAATTATCACTTATTTAAAAATTTTTAAATAATAGGAGTTGGGTGACCAAAATATGAACTGTGATTTGTAGATTTAATTTTGTTAAAGTGTTCTCACTACCTAAAATGGATATGAAATATATTCGTAGTTGAACGCAATAACATAATTTTTCGTTTTGTAGTATGTGCGTAGATTGGCTAATATCCATGCACAGATTACAAAACGAAAAAGTATGCTATTGCCTTCAATTGAACGAATATATTTTATATCCATTCTAGGTAGTGAGAACACTGCAAAAAAAATAAATTCGCCAATCACCGTTCATATTTTGATCAACCGACTGCTATTATTTTTAAAATTTTAAATAAATTACAATTCTGTCAAACTAATTGTCAGTATATTTTTTAGTTATTGAGATTAAACATACAATAAAATAAGTTATTCTTTTGGAAAACGTTAGCATGGATGACTAAAGGGTATTGGGTTAATTAATTCTAAAAGTGTGGTACAAATGTTATTTTTTGTAGCCAATTCTTCAAAATTATTTTAAAATATCTTTTCAATATTGAATATTAGTTCTACAAATTCATCATTTGACAGTTGCAGATTTCCAAATGTATCTGAATTGGCGTTATCATATGCCTTTTAAAAGCAATAAAAAGAAAAATCGTCTAATTCAACGTGATCTTTGTTATATTTAAGACAGGTATCGCAGGAGTGAATCCGCAAGGCTTTTATTAAAAGGTAACCACACACATACCTGATAAAATTTTTCTGTAGCAATTCGTCTTTACAATAATTTAGGGTGTTAATAATTTCATCATAAAATAAAATACAAGGTGTTCCATTTAAAAAACATACATTTTAATTTTCCAGGCAAAACGTGACACCCTGTATATCCAAAGATATTTTTAAAATATGTAGGTATTTTTCAAATCCATATAACTTTTATTTAAAACTTTCTTGCGTGTCTACAACAAAATAATGAACAATAACGCACTAATGAGACACCCTGTATAAATTATATTTTTAACAATGAAAATTTCTTATAATGTAGTACTTATCGGTTTGGGTCCTTGGGAAAACTAAAGAATGTTTTCTTGCAGGTATAACCCTTATTAAAACAGCTTTTGACTGCACAAACTCATTCTACTCACAGCTAAAGAGTCACCAAAATAATAACAGTACCTTTAACTCAAACAAAATCAACGAAATTATAGGCTCCACGAAATTATACAATCAACGAAATTATACGCACGACTCAACACCTTGCCTAAGTACGCTTCTGAACGCCAAAACCGTCTTTTCCCTTCAAAGGCGGAGCTTAAGCGATGCGCGACGAAATCGACGCAAACCGTTGCCGCCAAGAGAGTGTTTTAGCTGTATTGTATAAGCTGTGCTAACGCCTCAAAAGGATTTAAATAATTTGGTTCACTGGCATTATTATATCCTAATGAGTATATTACATCAATCAGATGTCACTTTCCGCAGTTATTAAAATAAAGGTAAGATTCATTAGAAGAATAGTTTGAGAATATTTAATGTTAATGCACTCTTAACTGCTTCTGTAGTAGAGTAGATCATATTGATCATGAATATTCGTTATGGAATAATCTTTTTGATTTTCCCAAAATTAATCAAATAGTTGCTTACCAAAGGGAATAAAGCATGCAGAGAACGGGTTAGAGCAAAAAGAAGAGCAGGAAGAAGATGGCAACAATCTGTTTCAAACAATAAAACTAAAAAACAGAAAAGAGTAATTCAAAAGCTCAATGAAGAATCAACAAACTCATAACTACAGAATCTCTCACCATATGAATTATCTTTTAATATTTGTATATAATACTACTACTGTAATGCCTAAAAAGTCGAAACCATCTTCAGTTTAAAGCAATGAATTTTTTAACCATGACAGAATTATAAAATAAACTTACGTAGTTCTGTTAAAGCTGCTATTTCTACTGTTAAATTTATGATCACAACAAAACCAAGTAGAAATTTAACAAACATTTCGTTGGAAAAAGTTGTGTTCAGCGAAAATACTTTTCTTGTATGATTTTTATATTCAATCAGATAATTTTAAATGGTGTCCAAAGAGAGAATTTATTTGCAATTAAGTATTCATGTTTGACTTTGTACCTTGAATTAATTGTCGGTAATTGCAAATAGTTTCTAATCAAGTTTATTAAGGTGTGATGTTGGCCTTTTTTGATATCAAAAGGCTGTGAATGATTGAAGTTGAAGTGGGCTTTGAAAAAAGAAACTGTAACAGTCTTTTATACTATTTTTTCTACTGTTATAGTATAAAGTTAAACTTTTTCAACTATTTTTGATTAAGAAATTAAGTTCATTTACTGATTTGCTAATTCTGGTAAAATAAAGTTAATATTTTCGTATCAGATTTTTATCTGATAAAACAAACTAGTTATTAACTAATTTTATGACTATTTACAGATAGAATCGAACAGAAAAAAGCTCAAACTGCCTATATTTTATAAATGAATTTACTAGTCAACAAACTAATAAAAAATAAAAAAAAAGATCTTATTAATAGAAAACGAATTTATTACTTTTTATACATGTATTTTCTTAGCAAACGAATTCCATGACGATGAAACATTGTCGCCGAATGATTTTGAAGCTTTGGACACTCTATCGAGTAAACCAGTCGATGCTTTGTCTGTGTTTTTATTGTAGGGCCTTTCTCTATTTGTTTCCAAGTAATATTTGCCCGTTTTCGTTGTAGTCAAGTCTCCCATCGATACTGTGCTGGTTTCGTTACAAATTTTGCGCAAGTAGGACCATTCCGAGCATTCTTTGGCTACCAAATAGTCGACGGGATTTTGTACAGCTTCGATGAAGTAACGATAAGACCTTTCGTGATCGCATACAACTGTAAATAAAAACGTTTTAAGAATGTTTACAATTTTGTACTTACAGAAGTGATAATTTTCAAAATTTAAAGACAATAAATGAATAAAAGTTATGTTTTGACTAAAAAATATCACAAACATTGCATTTTTATCACTTTGTTGAGTTCGGTGACTGCGGTCCCATTTACCCAGATTTTTCTTCTGAATGGGGCAACTGGGACACCAGAACAAGGGCAACTGGAACCACTATATCCCAGTTACCTCTTGGCCATAAATGCCAATAAGTACATAAGTACAAATATTTTTTTTTAGGTGAGAAGAACATATATCCGAAAGACAGAAAAAGGAGTAGGCATATGCTACACGAGAAGAAGCCTTGAACTTGTTATTGGTTACAGGACTTAAAAAGGGACAGCAAAGTTTTATGGAATTCAAAGAACTTCCTTAAAACACTATTTAAATGGTTACTCAAGGACATGGATGTGTCGCATCAACGGCGGAGGTGGCAAACTTCAGCTGGGAGAGGAAAATAAATTAAAACTAGTCGAGGGGATAAAAGATTTGGAAAAATGGGGATTTGGATTATCCCGAGCAGAAGTCTTAGATGTACTGCAAACGTTTATACACGATAATAAGTTATTAACTCGTTTCAAAGACAGCCGACCAAGAGAGGAATGGTTGCTTTTGTTTTCAAAACGACATAATCTTTCATTTAAAAAAAATAACAGGTTGTAGAAGCCGCGAGAATGAAGCATATTAATCAAGTCACTGTCCACGGGTTTTATGATATTCTGTCCAATACAATAAAAGACTTGAAATTGGAGTACAAACCATCGCAGATTTTTAATTGTAATGAAACTTCATTTAGCCACGACCCAAGTAAGACAAAAATAATGTGAGTCAGAGGTACCAGAACAAAACGGCTAACTGCCAGTTGTGGAAGAGAACATACATCAAAAAGGTTCGATCGAGGCCACTTATTTTTAAAATGGTTTACAAAATGCTTTTTAACCTCCGTTCCTGAGGAATCTGAAGCTACTTGGCCTATAGCAATAGAAGAGGATTATGTAATGGACTGTATTTTTCAGGACGTGTTAAAGAAAGAGTTGAAAATCGAGTAAAAATTTCCTGCATGGAAAAGTATGGAAAACTTGGTAATTCTTGGAGATGGCCCAAAGTAGAAGGTTCGATATGGTACGATAGTGCAGAAGTTGTAAAAGTGATACATCCACCAAAGGTGAACCACAGCGGCATATTTGATGTACCATTGATGAATAAATATTGGCATGAAGTTATGAATTAAGTTAGTTAAGTAATAAATGTTTTTTGCCTTAATTTTTGTGTTTACTTACAGACAATTTTAAATGTTACAGCCATTATAATCTACAAAATCTTACTTTCACAAAATCAAGACTAGGTAAACCAAATTTGGACGCAAAATTTAAAGTATCATAAAGTATTACCCATTTACCTTCAACAAAGTTTCATATTTTATAAAGAGGAATTTAAGCTAGGTGTCCCACTTGCCCCAAGTTTCGGGGATAACTGGGACCTCCGGTAGAGTTTAAAAAAATATACTTCGAAAAGTATTGAAGTTGGAACAAGTTTAATCATCACAAATGCAAGTCATATAAATATGCTAAGTACCATCCAAAATTTTAGAATTTATCTTAAACACTGAAATAGTTGGTCTCCATTACCCAACATTACCTTACCTCACTACCTACTTTTGGGCAATCGTTCATAGTTTTAGCTTCTAGCGAACCTTTGAGCTATATGTAATACCTTAGTATACCATTCAGCTACCTTTGTGCAATCGTTTAGCGTTTTAGATTTTAGTGAACCTTTAAAATAATCTTTATATTATACTCTTTATACCTACTTTTATGCACTCGTTCAATGTTTTATTTTATTTATTTTCGATTTATGGCCTAGGTGTATCTCTTCTGTATCTGTATCTGTGAAGGGTGGGTTACCCTACGGCACTTAGGCCTCATTAGGCCCATTGTGCATCCTCCAGAGAAGATAGGCACCTCCTACCTTGTGAACCAGCCTACAGATTTAATGTAGTTGACAACGTCGCCAAAAGGTGCTTCTCTTATATCGGCCGGTGTTAGCCGATACTCGCCGAACACAAATCTTCTAATAAATGAGAGCGTCGAGCAATAGTAAAGGATATACTTGATGGTCTCATCTTCTTGTTTGCACCCTCTGCAGAGTGCGAATTCTGACAGCCCCATGATATGGAGATGCTTTCGTACTTGGCAATGACCAGTCAGAATGCCTGTGACTAGGAGCAGATTCTATTCAGTCAGTCAAGTATTTATTTGCTGCAGTGTTGTCCGGATAACTTAAGAGCTCCCTGGCAACTCTGCAGTTTCTTGTTTCATCCCATCTTTCATTGAATTATACAAGGGAATGTTCTTTGATTAGGTCTGTCACTACCGATTTTGTCAGGCCAATAGAAGGACCAGGTCCAAAAAGTATTTGGTTGGCTGCTTCCTTGGCTAGTGAATCAGAAAGACGGTTACCTTTCGATGTGGCGTGACCTTTAATCCATCTTAAAGTGACCACGTTGTTGATGGATACTTCGGCCAAAGCTTTGTGACATTCTAGTACTAGCCCTGAATAAATTCGTGGTCTGTTCAGGGTGAGTAGTGCTTGTCTACTATCTGTAAAGATGAGCATGTTCCTTCTAGTGATATTGTTTCTGGTTATTTCTTTTGCTGCTATGAGAATCCCCGTTAGCTTTGTTTGAAGTACACTGGTCATTTTATATTTAGGGTTAAGAATCTGGAGTATATTCCACATCCCGAGCCTTGTTTTGTTTTAAAACCGTCGGTGTAGATATGAATCGTACCTGCCACTTCCGGCTCTTCTATTTGTTCTATTATAACTTTATATGGCTTATGAAAGATATATTTCGGAGATGGAGTCCATGTTCACTTAAAGCAATGGGAGCGTATCAAGCGCCTCCTGCCAAAAGTGACGTCTCGCCAGATCCTACATCAGGTTCTATTCCAACCCTGCGTCAGAGCAACCTCCTTGATGTTAATATCAAGGGGAGTGAGACTAAGAATGACTTCCATCGCTCTGGTCGGTATTGTTTTCATGGCTCCTGTTATGTTGAGACATGCTGTTCTTTGAATTTGTTCTAGTTTACCTAGGTAATTCCTGTTTGCTTTTTTTCCTCAATCAGATCTCCCTGAACTACAACCTCTGGCATGGTACTTCTGAGCATTTCTTTGTAATGTTAATCTAAACTTCCATTTTCCCAAAAATGCTTCTAGAGCAAGATTAAGGTAAGTCGTAGACAATTTCAATTGGAAAATAGAAACCTGATAACATGTCAATCTCATAGAACATGTTTTTTATCATATTACTAAAATGTTGCAACTTTGTTTAGGTTCTCCCTAGGGATATGACAACTGTTAAGAATAGGTTTTTTAATTGCTATAAAAGAAAAAGGAAGAAGGTAGGGTGGGTTAAGAAAAATTTAAAAGCCAAAAGCCAGGGCTGGTATATCTAAGAGGTCGCGACATAGCCTTCCATCTTGGACGCCATTTTTTTTTAAATAGTAGACGCTAGACCTGCCAATTTAAAAAAAAATTAAGGGTTTTTTAAAAATGACATCTTCATTGTGTTCTACATAAAATGCCCAATCTTAATTAATTATTCATAACCTCACATGTAGATAGAACACGTCGTGATAAATAGATCACTTTCAATTTGTGCTGTTTTGATTTGGTTTATTTTAGGGCTCTAGTCCCCTTAGTTTATTTATCTTAAAATTTAATATTATTACTACATATTTACCAATCTTTTTAAATTGTTGGTAGGTATAATAGATATTCACTTTGTACGTTTTTATTTAATTTGAATAATAATTTTGGGTAATATCTTGTGATTTGTTTTCTATACGTTTTAGTATATATTTATTTGCTACATCTTTCAAATGATGGCTCTGAAATACCTTTACAACATAGGTTAACTAACAATTTTATTTTATTTTTCTTCTGGAGAATTTTTGAAACAGAAAATATTTTATTTTTATATGAACTTATTGAAATAAGCTACTATTACAAAAGAAATAAAGATTTTATGGTCAACAAAAAATAATTACAGTGAAAGATTTTGATTAGGAACTTTAGAACGAACAATATGCAACTTCTGTATCGTGTTTGTATTGTTGGTTGCCGTAATATAGGTACCATCACCACCTAGCTTAATGGGTACAAATATAGTGTATAGTAGTACTTGACTTTATTTTTATTATAAGTTCTTTCAAATTAAAACTAGATATAAAATACCTACAATAAGAATCTATATTCTATTCTAGCATAACAGTTCATTTTAAAGCTGTGTTGAATTTAAATTAAGTATAATAATTGTAGATCTAGGAAATATCTATATTACTTATCCAATATTTAAACACGGTTAGACTTCAGACGTTCTTACCTGGATCTTTAACCGTCGAGATATCCAAAATATCCACTCTTGTACAGCCAGGCTGGAAGTCACCACCGTTGGGGAAGAAATCAATAGTACCGCAAGCGTCCTTGAATCCAAAACTACCTCCATCAGAATGAATAACATGTACGACTTCGGCATCAGTAGGATTTAGACGTTTATCGTCAGGCCTAACATCGAACAAGGGGCCAGCAGGATCCAAAGCAACGATTCTGTGCAGAGTTTTACCTAATTTTTTCAATCTCTTACCTGCAAATCCACTGATTTGCCCACCTAGAGAGTGGCCTACTAAGATGAATTGGGGCATAGTAAGCTTGTCTTCGTCTACAAGTTTGACAATCATGTCGGCAATTAGATTTCCTGAAAATAATAATCTATTTAGGAAATATTTATCGATAAAAAATATTGTGTATTTCTGTATATTTAAAGTGGATTTAGTCCAAAATTAATGGCGTAGAATACTTACTATTACTGATTGTTGTTGACTACTGTAGAAACTGGCGTATTACTTATAAGAACAAATGCTTACCAATGTCAAATACGTTAATAGACGAAACATAATAAAGTTGATTAGCTGGTTCTTTCCAATCCACACCGATGACAACATCGTTAGGGTAGGTTTTCAAAAAGGCATCCTTAAGGCTCAAAACCCATTCACTGTATGCTGTATCAGTCCAACCATGAGTGATGAAAATGACGTGACCTTTGGTGCCTTTTAATAAATCCAAATTGGTGTCGTTCAATACGATACTTTTGGGTTCAGGTTCGTTTCTGTAAGCGTGGAATATTACTTGGTCCCTGGTGACGTGAGACTTGGTGACTTCTTTGGTTTGGACTGCTACGCCTTTGTAGATATTGAAGAAGTCTTTTCTTAGATCAAGAGGGATTTCGCACAGCACATCTTGGAGAAAATAATCGTTAAATATAAGGTACAGTTTAATTACTTTCATAAGCTATTTTACTAAGATTTATTGCTACAGGGGTTAGTATAACTCATATTTAATACCCTCAAGCAAAAATATATAAATTACTGCCAGCCAGTCTCAGAAAATTAAATAAAAGCCCAAATAAACTCGTTAAACAAATAGTCACTGGGGATAGATAACATTTGAAATAATTCAAACTGTAACTGACGAAATAGTGCCATTATTTTTATGTTTATAGATCTGGTGAATACCTCAAAAACAATTAAAAAAACAGGTATTGTGTCTTTGAATAAAAAAGGTCCAAAATATCTTATTAATAACTGTAGACCAATTTCTTTAATAACAATTTTAACAAAAATATTTGTATTGAACATAATGTCGGTTTTCAAAAAGGCTTTCATGCAAATAATGCAGTTTTAGCTTTATTACAAATAAATTAGACAGCTGTAGATGAAATCAAACTATCTTTATGCGCATTTATGGATCTTGAAAGAGCTTTTGACACTGTGAGCCATCCACAATTGTTGGAGGCTTTGAAAGATTCACATTCGTGGCATTACACAAGAACTCTTAAAGAATCTGATAAAGAACACATAAAAGATGAAAATGAATTAGGTACGAGTCGTACAATTAAATTTGGAATGCCCCAAGGAACAGTGTCGGGTACTTTTATTTTTAATTTATCTAAAAAATCTTTTAACTATTGATATCGTTAGTTTTGCAGATGACAAGGTGGTATTTTATGAAGCTAACAGATGGGAAGAAGTTAAAAATAATAATAATAAATTGGTTTAAATATAAACAACTTGCAGTCAACTATTAGAAAACATTTTTAACAATTAAAAAATTTTTAACGAACAATATATTTCTACAAAATATATAAATAAATGCTTGAACGTCTCAAGAAAGCATTAAAAAATGTAACCACCAAGTTGGGAAGAAAGGTTAGATTTACATCTGGGTAAAATTAAAACCCAAAAATACAACGCTTTAGATTTAATTATGACAAAATGAGATTAATATTAAAGATAACAAATTATGAATAATATAAACGTGCACTCAGAATTGGAAATATATTGGTAGGAGAGTAGATATCTATCTTTTTTCCTCCCAAAAGGAAGGACTTTCATGATGAAGGGATGACAGGGAAAAATAAGTTAAATATAGTTATGATCTAGATTGTAAACTCTATGAAAGACATTTTTGGTAACGAATATTAGCATTTCGTTTACAACAATTTCTGTCATAATTTTTACACTCTCCATATGGTAACTCTACTAAGAATGATGTCCACGAAACCTAGGCAAGGAATAACAAAAAAAAAAAATGAAAATAGTTTCAGATACAGAAGCAGTAGACGTGTATGTGGTGAGATTGGAAGTAGAAAGTACCACACGAGCAGGCTTTTCTAGACATGGAGCGTTCATTAACGCCCTTCCTCAGTCTTTGTTAGCTTCTTTTGAAAGAAGAGGAATCGACAAATTGACTTGTAACTGAATCAAAAGCATACTTGCAAACCGGAACATCATTTCATCACTGCAGGGAGGAGAGAGTCACTTTCAGGCTTGCTAAAGGATGTCCATGAGGTAACTTACTTTCACCCCTACTGTGGACCATTCTGGTGGATAACCTGCTGGACGATCCCTCTCGGTAGGGGGTTGATTTCCAATGCTCTGTGGACGAACTGGTTACCATAATTAAGGGAAAGTACGAAGAGGTGTTGTACAACATCCTTTGGCAAGCCCTAAACAAGGTCAACAGATTGTGCGAGAGGGAGTAGATGTCTGTTAACTCCCAAAAAACTGTTACCTTCCTCTTCTCCAAGAGAAGAAAGCTCGACAAGCTTTGACAACCTACTTTAGCGGGGAGAAACCATTCCTCTTGCGGAGGAGGTAAAATATCTGGGGATTATCATTGCGTGGAGATTTATTTAAGGAAAATAGCGGACGCAAGGAATCAGCAGTAATAAAAATTTGGCAAGATACCTTCATCAAAACTAGTAAACAAGCCTTTATGGAAAAGGTCTCTTATGGATTAAAAAATCTAACAGAAAAAGGAAACCGTACCTCTATGGAATGTGACGTTATATCTCCACTTTTACTGTATTCCTTTTTTATTCAGAACATAGTAACCACAATTTTTAAATGTAATACCATCCGGTTTAGCATAGATTTAAAATAGCAACAAATCAAAATATTGCAACAAAAATGCAAAAATATTGACGAAATTTATTTTTGAACAAGTATTCGATTTTAGGTCCCAACAAGGTTATCTATAATAATTTTTATCAATACCATGCAATGTAATTAGGTAAAAAAAGCTTAATCAATAATACTTACTTGTGGTTATTAGTGAGAGAACAAATCCCGCAAAAGTAATTGGCCACATTTTAATTATCAAACTATAGTAATGATTTTTTTAACATTTCACCAGAATATATATGACGAATGACATAACCTTTGGCATAATATATAAAACAAAAACAATTTATCTACAGTAATTCCAAATTAGGTAATGAGAAGCTGATAATTCAATATTTAATAAGGTCAATATCAAATAAAAAAACTGTTTTTTCCAGATTTTATAATCTGTCCTTCGATAAAATAAACAGGAATATTTAAAAAGGACGCGTTGTTTTTTTCTTTGTAATTCGGAATATTTTTTTTTTGTTTTAATAAAAAGAGTAATATCACTGTTTTTGTAGAAATGCTTCAAATACTAGAAAGTGTTATACCTATTGTGAGGTTGTCATAAATTGAACCTGTGTAAACAAGTTAGTTCGGGTCATAAAAACGCATTGTTATTCAAAAAGTAGCAGAATTCGAGAAATAAATATTATCATGATGGCATTATGGTACATTTCTATTGCTAATAAATGAATATCATCAATGTATAGGTAGTAAATGTCTAATAAATGGATTAAAGCATGATATACGAAAAAATGTCCATTATTAGATTCTAAATAAATAAAATATGGAAATATAGGTAGCCCATCCCTTACTGAAAACCTCTATTGGTACCATTTATCTTATAACAATGATATTAATTCAAAACTTCGCACAAAAATATTAATTTAATTAATTGTACATAATGTTCAATATTTCATAAAATGTAAGCTTATCTTTTGAAAATTAAATTAAATTAAGTTTAATGCGATCAAATAATGCATTTGCCAATCATCAGTATAAGTGCAGGTATACAGGGTGTGTCGTAACTATTGGGACTGCAGGTTATATGAAGCAAAATATGAAAATTGGCCAGAACATTGTTGTGAAAAAGTTAACGTATTTTTTCTTTCTTTTTTTAATAATTTCACATTTTCAAGAATCAAAAATGACACAGAGACATAACTTTATTCATGTTTTCTCTTATTCTTCACAGAATCTACACAAAGTTGCTTCTTCTGCTGGATTAATATGACATTCATTTGCCTTCTTAGGAGACAGTGTCCTACTGTTATCTACAATAAAGAAACCTTCAAATCCGTATCAAGTATTAATTTACATTCCCTGTTTTTTTCTCGTTCACCTTTTTTTAAATTTTGCTGAAGTTGTTAAAATCATTTACTGTTTCTAGTTTTTAATATTTGACAAAAGAAATAACAGGAGGAAGAGATAAGAGATAAAATTGATACAATAAGAATAATATTGGTTGACCACTGATTTTTAAAGATTTGAAACAACCATGGTTTATTTTATCTACGGTTTCTAAGTTTCTAACCCAACAGGTGTTGCACTATTATCTCCAGATTTCGGTTGTTATTAGCACATAGGCAACGTCGCTTCCAAAAGGATTATACGCTGGCGAGTTGTCTCAAAGTTAACAATAGGTCGGTCATACACCCACGATTCAACTCACGTGTATATTACCCATTCAGTTGCGTAAATAACAGGGCACCATAACATTTACATACATCTTCCTACCTGATTCTGATTCTCTGCTTCGTTGCATTAAACGGACATTAACAGAAACTGTTCGGTTCGAAAAGGCGATATATAGATGCTAACAATATTCACTGAAACTAAAATGGGAAGGTGCACACCAAAAATTTAAAACCATCATCGTGGGTTTAGGTAATAAGAAAAAGGAAAGCTAAAGATACATATTTCATTTAAATAGTTAAATTTAATAATAATAAGAAGAAGAAAAGGACTAAGGGCACCGAGGAAAGGAAAGAGTAAAGAAAGAAAGCTCTGAAGCTGGGAATTGTGAATAACAAAATATAAACGAAAAAATTCAAAAATGTGTGCCATCGATCACAGGTTCAATTTTAAGCTCTATAAATAAGACAAATATTAAGTTTAAAAAATTTTAAAAATGACTCCAATAACGTAATAATCAAAAGTTAATATAAATCTTAGTGAAACTCAGTAACTAATTTAATTGCTAAAACTAAAGTCAATTTATTACTAACAGAAGATTGACCTTAATTACAAAGGGTGCCTGAGTATGCCCAAACCTAGGGCAATCCATCAGGCACAACCTGCAACAAGACCTGCTCCTAGACCTGCATCACGACCCGCTAAAGTCATCAAAGGGTGAACCTACTCCCAAACCACCACCAGCGAGACGCAGAAGAACATTTACCTCGGTATGCAACAACTGGCTTTTGCAGCAGCTATTAAGCAAATCCAAGATTCCTTTGCACAATCGCTGCAAACAGTCGTGATGCAGTTTAACTAACAACACAATGTGTAGTACACCACCAATCAGACCTTAACAGCTTAAGATAGGCTCATGGAACTCCGGAGACCATGGGGGAGTTATTGGAGATGAAGAACCTAGACGTACTTGAACTTCAGGAAACTTAGGTTACGGATTCTCTTAACCTTAAGTGGCCAGTATATAGGAACGACTTCACCAACATGTCAGGAGGAACTGCTATTCTTGTCAAAAAGGAGATGGATCACCACTGAATCCTAACACCGGACAATCTGAGGTCTATGGAGGCCTCAACGATACTAATTAAAACCTCTCACGGGGATCTAAGGATATCGTCGACCTATGTAAGACCACAGTCTATCCTCCACCATGAAGACCTACTAGCTCTCCTTCCACCGGACGTGGAAGGAATCATTATCGGAGACTTAAATGCAAAATCACCGGACTGGAACAGCGTAGTGCACAACCCCAAAGGACAGGTGCTGGAAAACTTCCTAGATGAAAACCCTGGCTGTGCGGCGATCGGACCTCTAGTAGAACACACCCACTGTCCTGGAAGAGGAATGCCAGATGTAATAGACATTGCAGTCGTCAGAGACTGCACATTTCCCCTCGAAATGTTCACTCTGCACGAAGGAGTCGGAGCACACAAACCCACTCTCCCTGTCCTCGCAGAGAGAGAAAGGGCGGACGCTCCGAGAGAAATGTTGGAGACAAATTGAAAACAATTTAAAAGGATAGTGGGAGGAAACCTGGGAAACAATTTCAGCTAGAAAGAGAGCAAGGAAAATAGCATTTTGCACAAGAGACCCAGCGGATAGACGCCGAGCTAAAGTTTTAGGATGTCGCGGAGACATTGCAACTCATTTCAGACTTTATAGCTGCCCCACTCACAAATATTATCAATACAAGCCTTTCTACAGGATCTTTCCTCAACTTTTTAAGCAGTCTCTAATTATTCCTATACATAAAAATCTGATGTGTCCAACACATGACTTTCCTGTCCATTTATGATAGGCTTTTCCGGTTAATTTGTACAACCTATTGCAGCACCTCTATAAATGTTTAGAGGATAAACTAAATATATACGTTTTCCACATACATTCAACTCGAAACATTTTTCTAGAGATATTCATTGAAAACGAAAATACTGAAAAATTTTAATTTAGCACTTTTCCTCTAATTTTTTAATGACGGTCCATTTTAAATAAATCATGTAAAGAACAAAAATTATAGACATTGATATCGCAAACAACTTTTAGTTTAACAATTTTCTTAAAAATCTGAATTTTGCACATTTTGTCAAATTTCTCGAATGCGGACCATTTCAGAAAAATTTGGCATAAGGCAAAAATTATAGATAATAATATAAGTAACTTTTATTTGAACAATTTTCTTCTCCAAACATAAATAACAGATATATTCCATAAAATATAAAAACGGCCCTCCTTAAAGTACCCCCCAGATGTTCCGACTTTGTCCAAACGTAAATAACAGATATATTCTATAAAATATAAAAATGATCACATATAAAGTACCCCAGATGTTTCGACTTTGCCCAAAATCTAATCAGTTCACTGGAGGCCGGAATAAAGCTTAAGTTTAAAATTTGGTGTTTTTCTTTGTATTCGTTCATGACTTATCAAGGGGACACACACACACGCGCGCGAGCGCACGCACGCACGCGCATACACACAATGTGTGAAGATGTCACACATTGAAACAAAAAGATGGGGTTTCTGGTATTTTAAAAATTTTAAATTGTTTGTAATCGTTCTTATGTATTTTTTTAATGTTTTTTAAATTTTGACTGCACCCGAAGATGGAAACAAAGTTTTCCGAAACATACGTAGGCGGTGCTAACGATATTAAATAAAATTTATACCGAATACACCAAAGAAAATTTTTATTTATAAAAAATCTCTTTTTAGTTGAAAGTAAAGCAAATATTATTAGCTTTGCAGATGACACAGTAATGCATTACGAAGCTACCGACTAGAATCATTTGAAAAAAATGGTAGAGGAGGATTTGCCCCACTGATCTGTATTATTTTACTGGATAGGATATAGCCCCCTAAAAAACGTTCCGAAAAATTGGCCGATTTGGGCAAATAATATGGCGGACCGGATGTTATTTAACGTAACCTCTATTTCCATTTGTCATCACATTTGTCATTTAATTGTGTCAACAAGCTACGATGAGATGTTTTTATTGTGGAAAACAAAGTAAAAAGAGTATGAAATAAATAATAAACGTTCATTCCTGAAGACACAATATAGGTTCTTTCGTTCGTCCCACAGGTGTAGGAATGAACTACACCAACGTACACTAAACCTTTCGTTCGGCCCGGTGTAAAATCCACTAAACCTTCCTGTCGGCGATCTGGTGTCCACTGGTGGATATTTTCTCCACCAGCTATTTAGCAGGAGTGAATTACACTCGACATGTATATAAGGAATAAGGAGGGAAGTAAACTAAGGTAAATAAGGTGGTGTAACTGGTGTAATTTACACTGCACCAACAGCGAACGAAAGAACCTTATGCTTCACGTTTCCATTTTTATATTTTCTTTCATAAAAAATTAAATGAATGAATTTTCCCGAAGGACATCACCCGCAAAAGGAATAGAAGAAGAATAAGAAGAAAAACTATTTAAATTATAGGTTAGGTATGTCAAATTATCCCAAATTTCAGGTCTGTGAACCCACCATAATTTGCCCAAATCGGCCAGCATTGTTGCACTTCCGGTCTCCTTGGTGGAACGGTGTATTAGTATGTTAAATATAGCCTATATCCTATCCAGTAAAATAATACAGATCAGTGATTTGCCCAAAATAAAAACATGGTTTGACTACCGATTACTATCTATAAATTAAAAAAAAAAAAACAATATATGTACCTACCTTTTTGCAGTCTAGCTTCCGGTCTTCCTCAATTTCAAAATATCCCTATCGGGAACGACACATACCTGAAAATAAAATTAATATTAGGGATAAATATATTTAATACTGACCCAACAAATTACGTAGTGTCTTATGTAAATTCATACAAGTATCACCAATGCTAGAGTAACCTCAGACGAGAATTTTGTGTCATAGCCTTTTGAATCTCAACTAGGGAATAACTGGTTGGTGTGGAGTCACTAAAACGCACAGCCAATCGAGATTATTCAGAAATGTTTTTTAAAAAATGTGTATCAAGAAACTCAGATATTTGACTTACGACAGTTATTCTATCAAGCAGCACTCACCCATCAATTTCAAAATTAAGGTGAACTACAAACACCATTGCATCAATATGACACAACAAACAGAGATTATTTGCTACCACGAATGAATAAATCAGTTGGACAAAATAGTTATCGGTTTTCGGGACAAAAAAATCTTTAATAGCATTCCAACGGAGGTCCAAGAAATAAAAACAATAAACAAATTTAAAAAATATGTAAAAGAATTTATAACGAAAACACCGCGAACTTTTTTTATGTAATATAATCAATCGAATAAAAAAAATAGAAATTAAATAATTGGAAAGTATATTATAAACGTTAAAGAATCTGAATATTTTTAAAATGTTTTTCGTGTATGCAGAAATAATTTTTGTTATAATGAGGTACGTCGAGGTATATTATAAATAAATTTTATTTAGTATAATATCAAAAGTGTATAAGATTGTATTTATATAATTTTTATTTAGATTAATAATATTGTATTTCCTAAGTTTTAATTTTTAATTGCCTTTGCTTCATATTTTCAAATTCTTACTATCATATTGTTATATTTATATGTTTTATTATTTTGTCTTATTTTTTGTCACACACAATCTGTCATTGTACTTTGTACAGTGAGCAGATTCAGTGACACATTTCTTGTTTATTTACACTTTATTTCTCATTGTATTTTATTGTATCTGAATGTATATATTTCTGATAAATAAACATTATTATTGTTACTATTATTCTATCTTCGTCTGCGTGATTTAAGCTTTCTATGCACGTTAAGCGACGTAAACCTGACAAGTTTTTTTTCAAATTTTCAAGTATATTTTCACCTTTTTGGTTCGGGGATGGTCTTAATAATTGGTAGGGGGATTTTAGAGGTTTTTGGTAGTTGGAACATCCTACAAACTTGCAGAATATCAATTTCTGCTTTATTTTATAATTTTTTTAATAACTATAAAGTTTTCTGTTGTAGATTTTTTAAACATATTAATGGATTTGGGGTTATTAAGTGTTGTTGCGAGTTTATAAACCACAATAAATAGGGCGGATTTGCAGATGCTTTTTTGAATACGAAAAATTGATACTTGCATCTTGCATCTGTAAGTCCGCCATATTTGCAGATTAGCAAAGTAGTAGACTTGCTTTTTCTGTAATCTCGCCCCTAATATTTATTTACTTGTATGAACATTTTTCTTTTCTTTATTTTGTTATTTTTTAAAAATATATTATTTTATTATTTATTACTTTTATTTAGTAATAATTGATTAACGCTTATTCTGTTAGCAAAAATAAGTAGTGAAAAATGTATTAATATATCTTATTCTCGCCGATCTCTTCTTCTACAGTGGCAACGGTGCGCCAGCATCAACCACGCTTTTGTCGTTTTCTCCGGCAAAGGGGCCAAACCAGATGCACGTTTTATTTCACCTCCGACGTCCGCACGAAGCGCTCCCTCGCGATCGCTCCGGAAATCTCTCGCAACTCGCAAATCGCTCACCTGTTTCGAAAATCGCCGAAACTGGCGACGAAATGTAGCAATTCCACATTTCCGGTTCTACCGTCGACACGCTTCCGGGTGAAATTCACGACAGGCCGACTCTGTTTTTTGATAGTTTTTCGAAAAAGCGGACGAATCGAAGAGAGCGCGAAATAATTAGATGTTTCGCAATAGCAACAATGACGGATTCTGAATGTGGATTGTGGATGTGCGATGATTTTGGTGTACCATGATTTTTCATTTTTGTAGAAAAAATAGAGGAATTCCGAAAAATGGTTGTTTTAACATTTTGCAGTTTGGAGTATTGATCTAACCGGAAATAGATGAATTAAAGGTTAGTTATTTCCTTTAAATTGGTTATTTATATCAATATTTAAAATTGTAGGTAATTTACAATCTGTTGATTAAAATAAAATTAGTTTTAAATTTTGGAAACGTAAAAATAAAAATTGAAATTAAGATTGATAAATAATAAAATTAAATAAAAGTACATCTGTTCATAAAAAAATATGCCAAAAAAACTTAAACTTAACCAAAAGTGGCTTTAGGTCGAGGACCATGGGGACCATGTCCCCTTTCAGATAAAATATTGGCTAGAAAAAGGGGCAAGACATCTTGAATTCCTTTTATAGAGAATATACTATCATTTTTATTATTTTAAATCCTTTTAGAGGATTACTAAGATTTGCTTTTTGATTTTTTTTTTACCAAAAAATTAAATAACATAATATTAAATAATATTATAAAATAAAATAACATTAAATACAATTAAATAACATTATAACCTAAAATACTTTAAAATAAATTGTTAAAAAAAATTTATATACTCTTATAGGATTTTAAAATTTAAGTGGTTTTTTAAAGGTTGTAAAATTAAAAAAAAAATCAAGTATAATTGACGATTTCACACATTCAATTTGAGTGTAAAATTATTTATATTCCTAACTAGAAAACTATGCCCACTCTAAAAAAATACATAGGTACATGAGTTTGTTTATAACATGATGATAAAAAAACGAAAACTTTAATTTAATGTATACATTTTTAAATAATTTAAAAGTATTACAGGTGGATACTGAAAAAACTCTACCTCTCAGGGGACAAATGAGTTTATTTAATTATGCATATCAAAAACTTGTATTATCAAGTTGATATATAAAACTTTTACACTTTGTTAGTAAACATAGAATAAAGGTAATTTAAAAAATTACACATTTTGAAAGGTTAAAATATTCCAATGTACGTACGTAAAAAAATCTGATGTGTCCAACACATGACTTTCCTATCTAGTTATTACAGGCTTTTTCCGGTTATTTTGTACAACCTATTGCAGCACCTCTATAAATGTTTAGAGGAGGATAAACTAAATATATACCTTTTCCACATACATCTACCTAGAAACATTTTTCTATAGATATTCATCATTGAAAACGAAAATACTGAAAAATTTAGATTTAGCACTTTTCCTACAATTTTTTCATTACGGTCCATTTTAGAAAAATCATGTATGAACAAAAATTATAGAGATCGATATCGCAAACTTTTATTTCAACATTTTTCATAAAAATCAGAATTTTGCACATTTTGTCAAATTTTTCGAATACGGACCATTTCAGGAAATTTTGACATAAAGCAAAAATTATAGATAATAATATTAGAAGTAACTTTTTTTTGAACAATTTTCTTTTTCAAACATAAATAACAGATATATTCCATGAAATATAAAAACGGCCTTCCATAAAGTACCCCCCAGATGTTCCGACTTTGTCCAAAATCTAATAATTTCACGGCAGGCCGAAATAAACCTTAAGTTTAAAATTTAATGTTTTTTCTTTATCCATTTTTGAGTTTTCTTCAAAATTCGAAATTTACACATTTTCTCAAATATCTCGAATACGGTCCATTTTAAAGAAATTATGTATATAATTAAAATTATAGAGAATTATATTACAAACAACAACTTTTATTTGAACAATTTTTATAAAAAATTATTTTTTTACATTTTGTCAAATTTCTCGAATACGGACCATTTTAGGATAATTTTGTATAGAACAAAAATTATAGATAATTATATTAGAAGTAACTTTTTTTTGAAGAATTTTCTTCTTCGTATTCGAGAAATTTGACAAAATGTGCAAAATTCTGATTTTTATGCAAGTTTTTGAAATAAAAGTTGTTTGCGATATCGATCTGTATAATTTTTGTTTATACATGATTTTTCTAAAATGGACCGTAATGAAAAAATTGTAGAAAATTTAAATTTTTCAGTATTTTCGTTTTCCATGAATATCTATAGAAAAATGTTTCGAGGTAGATGTATGTGGACAATGTATATATTTAGTTTATCCTCTAAACATTTATAGATATGCTGCAATAGGTTGTACAAAATAACCGGAAAAAGCCTATAATTACTAGATAGGAAAGTCATGTGTTGGACACATCAGATTTTTCGAAGTCGGTTAATAGGTTTCTTACTTTCCAGCGATTTGATCTTTTTTGTTAAATTTAAAATAGCGTCCACAGTTGAGGTCTTTTCTTTGAATCCATATTGTTTATTAGACAATAGGTTGTATCTATTTATGAATGATAGCCTAGAAGTTAGGTATTTCCCAATAATTAAGCCTTAAGCTTCGTACAGCTAAATTTTTCCAGAAAACCATTGATATTCTATTATTGACCCAAATATTTAATAATATAGAAAGGCTTGGTAATAATAATAATAATAATAATAATAATAATAATAATAATAATAATAATATTAATAATAAAATCATAAGTAGGTGGCATAAAATTTCAAAAAAGGTACAAAGAAGCAATTTACGAAAAAAGTAAAATATGCAAAAAAAAACCTAGATTAGACAAAATCATTGGTGGTGTAAGGAAGGGACCTTAGAGGGACAGTCTGGGAGGGGGGCTTAGCCCACCATGTTACTAAGGTGTAGACCCGCTTTGCGCGGATTAGATTTTAAGTTCACTTCACTCTAACAAGGTTTAAGCCTCCTCCCAAGAAAAGTTATTCTACTGCCAATGGGCAAAATAGGTAAAAACGGCCTATAATACTAGCTTTAGTTATCAGAGATTATACTGGAAATAATCAGTAAAATATTATTCTTGGAACCCGTCTGTAATCAAAGTACTTTATAAAAACGTACAGCATTTTTAAAAATTTTCCGATTTGCAATTTAAACACTTAATATGCATACAATATATTTCTTATCCCATAATAATTGGAAAAATTTCCCGAAACACCTCGGATGATTTTCTTTGGGGGACATCTTTTGACGTATATTTGAGGCTTGAACGAGCAACCCCCTATGAGGGGCGCTTCAACCCCTCAAAATTGAATAGGGAAGAGGGGTTTAGTGATACTTCATTTGTAAGGTATTGGAAGCCTCTTTACAACGGTGTATGACAAAAATCACATTCTAAAAAAAATTAATTATTTTATCATGCTTACAATCAAAAAAATAAAAACTGCGTTTTTAAATCAAATGTTCAAATTGTCCTTCATTGACTTCCCTGAAACGTTTTTTACGCTAGGCATAAGCGATTAAATGTCCGTCCCATAGATGAAAACAAGATGATAAACAAAAATTTTCATTAAAGTTTTTTTACAAAATGGGGCCATTTTTCCATATAAGTTTACAAAAAAAAAAACAACGTCTGTCAACCCGGATTTGTTATCTATTAAATAAAATTAAGCATATATGCTTTTAAGGTTGTGGCCACAAAATTGTATCTCTACGTCCTGGAAAAAATTCTGGCAACGCCTAAAATGTTCGAACAAAAAATGGAGTGGACTGTTATTTATATTGTATAAACTTATTTTACAAAGTACGCCTATAGTCATGGGCGTCGTTACACAATTCTATAGGGGGGGGGCAAAATTTTTTAAAAAAATTAGAATGTTTATTTGTTGAAAAACAAAGATAATGAAAAATAAAAAAAGAATACAAATTAACAACAGTTTCTAATAAATAAAATAACCCAACAAAAAAGATAAAAACTAAAATAGAAAAAACAAGAAACTTAAAACACAAATTTTTAAAAAATAAACAGAATGTGTGAAATAAAAGAAAAATATTAACAAGAAGACAGAGCCATACATAATATTTAAAAATAAAATATAGAAACACAAAAACAAAAAAACTCACTCAAAGACGTTGACAATACTAGCAAAACGTACATTTTTAATTTCTTCTTCATCTACCTAAAGTAATTGATAACAGAAAACATGAATTCTTTTTAATTTTTTGCGATTATTTTTCGATGTACGCTCATCATGCAAAGCGCAGTCAGCCTATTTTTATTATTTATTTGCTCTGTGCGTGACAGTAGCGCCAACTAATTCATGAACTAAAGGACGATATTTGCGTATACTGACAATACAATTTTTAATGAAATCCCTAATTAAAAAATATATATGTTTATTTTAGTAAAAGTATATGGATTTGTAAAACAAGTGACAAAATTATTATTATTATTATTATATATTTTTATTACTTCAGCTAAAAATAAATGTATGATATGTTGCCTAAGCCTAATAAGTTGTCATTGAAGAATAGGTTGAATAATGTAAAAATAAAAACATTACCATTATATAATAACGTAATATCAAAACGTATTAACAAAAATAATTGGTAAATTTGCGATTTTAATTTATATTTTTTTCATTTTTAATTCGAAAGAACCCATAGAAATTAATCAATAAAATTGGTTTCCTATCAATAAGTCACAAGATTGCATTTTAGCCACATACAATAATCAAAGGCAGAAATCTAATCTTTGCTAAACATTTAAAAGTTAGGGGATGTTGAACAACATTGTAAAATAATAATTTATTGTTTATTTAAACCTTTCAATTTTTTTATGTCTACTGTTTCCAGTATTACTGTTATTATTACAAAAATAAAAGTTTTCTTCTTTTTATTGTACAGCTATCCATTTATTTCTTTGATTTAATTTCCATTTTGCTACTGAAAATTTATATAATTTACACTGTTTTTTCTGCTAGTATTTTTACAATGTACAACACAACAACTGCTACTGCTTTTTGTTTTGTTTTTATCTGTTAGAGAAAATAATGTTGAAATAGTTTGGTGAAAGGTTTTTATTAACGAATAACTATTTGAACAAACAATACTAGAATTAAAATAGCAACTCAGGTGCGCACATTCGTTGGTTAATTTACATTGACATCTTTATAAAACAAAAGTAATTTAAGCAGGGTTGCCAACTATAATAGATACGGGTATTTTAACATTACCTACTTTAAAAAAAAAAAAAAAAAGGATAAGTACCTACGTGTAAAATATGGAATAAATATATTCAACCTATAATATTCGTCAACTGTATTAGCCTGAATATTATTTTTATAGGATTGCTGTCCGTAATTCGTGGCATTTAGATTTCTACACCTATCATGTTTACCTATTTCTTCTATTCCCTTAAACAATATGAGCCAGTGCCAGTTGTGTAATTGTGTTAGTTACGTAATTTTACTGTATACAGGCGTTGTCAAAAATTAGTTTGGCCAATTGGCAATGCCAAGGCCATAAATTTAAAAAAAAAACGTTGTCAAACTGTGGCACGTAGTACCTACCTAACGAAATATCAGTAATTTATATACTAAGGCTGTATGTTACGATACTAAATTAAGTACTAAATTTAGAACTAAATTAATACATTTTTTAAATACTAAAAAAATTTACATTGCAAACAGCAAATTTAGTATTAAATTTAGTACTAAAAAAATTAATTAATTGGAACTTCCTCTATTTTCTACCAAATTTAGTATTAAAAATGCGTTGAAATGTTGCGCAGAAGTTTTTCTCAGAAAAAGTTGACACAACGGTCTTTTCTGCACCATTTTGATTTTGGTTAGCGACAACTTTGCATTATAACCTTGGACAAATTTCGCTTGTGTTTGATTTTATAAATTTTATTTTTTTTCGTGGTTTTTAGTAGCATTGCTGCATTTGGTTGTTGTCAAGTCAACAAGTGTCAAAGTCATAGTAAAAACATCTTTTAATTCACTTTTCTCAGTTACACAGAATGTTTCATTTCTGTGCTAATTTCACGTAATATTATGTCAATGCGCGTGCGCCTATACTTAATTTAGTACTAAAAATTGGTATCGTTACAAAAGGAAAAAAAATATTTTTAGTTAAAGTTGAAGGTGGTAGCCATGTGTGAGTTATAAGTTCAAAAAGGTAAATCAAACAAGGGTGGTCCTTAGGATCTCACAAGAGTATTTTATTAACGACCGGTTTCGAGGATCAAATCCTCATCATCAGGTAAGGTCCGTAATTACTCATCTATTTAAGACTAAGCTAGTAGAATTATCCCAGGGTCGGTGTAAAAACAAGTATGCGAGTATTTTTTTTTTTTTTTTTATGTATTTTAAAAAATACTCGCATACTTGTTTTTACACCGACCCTGGGATAATTCTACTAGCTTAGTCTTAAATAGATGAGTAATTACGGACCTTACCTGATGATGAGGATTTGATCCTCGAAACCGGTCGTTAATAAAATACTCTTGTGAGATCCTAAGGACCACCCTTGTTTGATTTACCTTTTTGAAATATTTTTAGTTCTAAATTAACAACTTACTTTAGGGCTAAATTTTAGTACCTAATTTAGTCATACAGCCATTACGCGCTGTAAAGTCGTAAAAGCCAGGGGGGGGGCAACTGCCCCCCCTTGCCCCCCCCCCCCCCCCCCCCAAACGACGCCCATGCCTATAGTTATCTTAAAATAATAACTAAACGACAGACACAACTAATTTAAGAAAGTTTTTTTTTATAAAAATATTGAATAGGGCATTATAAATCCCAAATGATTTCGGTTGGTCTCAAATTATTTCTACTCATACTTTTACATAGCTTTTCTCATATACAAAATTTCAGAGAAATGATTCGACTATCAATAATCCTGCAAAAATGATCTCATTTTAATTTGCTATGGCAATAAAATGAACAATGAGTGTTTTTAAATATTGCGTTGAATGAAATACTGGTGTAAATAATTCAGTTTTAACGAGCTGATAAGCAAAACGTAAATTCTATTTTTAGATAGGTGTAAACTAAAAACAATTTTAATAAAATTTTTGTTAATATAGTTTTTACTGATAAGAAATAAAAAAAACTGTGAGAGTTGGGTAAAAAAGATGGAGATAGAACCATGAATGTGAACGCGAAATGCGAAATATTTTATTTAGTAGAAGACAAAGAAAAAGAAAAAAATTACCTATCAGTAAATACCAATTACTCATTTCTGAATATATCAGAAGAGATTCCATCCTAATTGATAAATTAGTAATTCTTACATTGCAATCCTAATAATTTTTCAAAGATATTTAATGACTTTCATGTACATGTGTCTCGAATTTTGCAACACCCTTCGCATTAATATGTATTAATCCGAAAAATATTTCGGCCTTGCTAACTACAAGAAGAAAAAGAAGAAAAAAACATAAAACAAGTTATCCACGACTTAGAACTGATTGAAAAAGCGAAAGAATTTCTAGTACATCCTACGAGAATTTAAATTTTCTCAGTGACAAAACATATGTTAATACTTTCAGAATAACAGATGTTATAAACTGCTTAAGAAACAATAGAATATAAATCAAGGTTTTAACATGAAGCTTTTTTTTTAATCAAAACGAGGGTTTTAAAGCGTTGTAAGCTTGTACCTAGTTTTTTGAAAGGGTTTTTCTGACTAACATAAATTTTATTTTTCGATTTTGACATTTATTTCTGGGTCTTGTTACATGTTCGAATATACGTCGCATCTGAATTTTAAAAATGATACCTGCAGTATTTATGGTTTTGGCTTTATTTATTCGTTTATAAAAAATTGTTCAGGTTGTAGAGGCTGACAAATCTTATGAAAAAAAGATTTGGATGATGCATTAATGTAGACAATTTTGGCTGCAGTCGCACTCTTGATTTGTAGTTACCCTAGGGCGTTTGCGCAATCTATATACATCCTATTTCACCGCAATCCCAACCTTTTATGGCACTGTTTTCGTTATTTTCGTTAGCTCTGCTTGTAACATATCCCCACAAAATACAGGGTGTCTGTAAAAGGTTTTTACAAAAACATACCACATATTCCTTAGACCAAAATAAGTCGATTTAAGTAAAATTACCTTAGTACAAAGTTGCTTCGTTTGGGCTCCAGAGGGCCTTGAAGTTACAATTTTTAAATCGTTTTTCCCATATAAATTTAAAACGGCATATGCTATTTTGCTGAAATTTGGTATATTGGTAGAGTTTTATGTGGCAAAAAAATGGTATTAAAATTTTGTCCGATAATAATACATAGGCGTAGAACTTGATTTTTTAAATAATTGCACCTTTAAAAACTCTACACCAATGGAAGAAAAGGAGTTTGAGTATGAAATTTAGATTGCGCAACTCATTTACTTTAAAAAAGATACTCTTGATAAGACTCGATTACTCTCATGGTTTTCGCTAAATTTCTGTTTTAATAATTTAGAGTGTATAGGTTTCACAAAAATATTTATTTACAACATAATCAAAATAGAGATTTTACAAAAATTGTTCAAAATATTCACCATTTTCACGCATACAAAGATTTATACGTCGAAGAAAATTAAAATGTATCCTTTCCATAACTTCTTCATCACCTCTAAGATTGTTTATTGCAATACGTTGCCAGAGTTGTTCCTCATTTTCTACAGGTTCCCTGTAAACTGTGGATTTCAGATGTCCCCATAAAAAGTAATCCATCGGTGTTAGGTATGGGGAACGTGGTGGCCAGTTTACAGGTGCGTCATTACCTCTGCCTATCCATTTGTGTGGATATTGTTCATTCAAGTGGTTTCTAACGTTTAAAGAAAAATGTGGTGGAGCATTTGCAATTGAAATTTGCATTTTAGTAATTTTAGAACATAAACAATAATTATTAAAATACAAACTTTGTCAAAACCATGAGAGTAAATCGAGTGTTATCAAGGGTACTTTTTTGTAGTAAATGAGTACCCAATCCAAATTTCATACTCAAACCCCTTTTTTGCAATTGGCGTAGAATTTTTAAAGGTGCAATTATTTAAAAAATCAAGTTCTACGCCAATGTATTATTATCGGACAAAATTTTATACGATGAAAAACATAAAAATGTTCTTTTTTCATATCTTCTTCAACACCTCTAATCGAGACTTTTAACAAAAATACTCGATTCTTGCCATGTACGATTTTTTGAGGAATATTAATTATTTGCCTGCAATACGTATACAAAAACATTTATTGTTGGTTTTCATAGTTTCATCTAAATAAAAATATTGTCAAGTTTTAACACCTAATCTCTCGTTAACGATTGAAAGTGTTCTATCTGACTCAATAATTAAAAAAACAAATGCGTGGTTTATTAATATGGCTGTACAATATACTAATGCAGAATATACCGATATGTTACTGACATTAGGATTTTGTGAAGGAAATGCTCGAGAGAGTGTCAGGGTGTACTCTGAAAGGTTTCCAAATCGTCGTGTACCTAGCCACCCAACTTTTGCTGCTGTTGAGAGACGTCTTCGGAAGACCCGTTCCTTTGCTCCCAACACTGTTGATAATGGAAGAGAACGTTTTGTAAGGATTCCTGAAGTTGAAGAAGACATTTTAGAACGTGTTGAAGAAGATCCAGAATTAAGCACCAGACGAATTGGAAGCGAACTAGGAGTAAGTAAAGATGTCGTTCATAAAGTGCTCGGAGAACAATTGCTATACCCATACCAAAAGAAGCCAGTACAAGAATTATTAGTCCATGATCCTCAAATTCGTTTGGGTTTTTGTCGATTTGTTAATATGCAAAGAGAAAGAGATCCAAACTTTGTCAAGAAGGTTCTCTTTACCGATGAAGCGGGTTTTACAAGAAGAGGTATAACTAATACCCATAATGAACATGTTAATGCCGTTGAAAATCCGCATGCAATAAAGGTAAACCATTTTCAGCACGAATTCAAAATTATTGTGTGGGCTAGAATAATTGGTAATTTCATTGTTGGTCCTGTCATACTTTTACGAAGATTAACTGGAGAAAATTATTTGGATTTTCTACAAAGTACGTTGCCAGAATTGTTAAAAGATTTACCTCTCCAACTTCGGAGAGATATGTGGTTTATGCAAGATGGAGCTCCACCACATTTTTCTTTAAACGTTAGAAATTACTTGAATGAACAATATCAACACAAATGGATAGGCAGAGGTAATGACGCACCTGTAAACTGGCCACCACGTTCCCCAGACCTAACACCGATGAATTACTTTTTATGGGGACATCTGAAATCCACAGTTTACAGGGAACCTGTAGAAAATGAGGAACAACTCTGGCAACGTATTCAAGATGCAATAAACAATCTTAGAGGTGATGAAGAAGTTATGGAAAGGATACATTTTAATTTTCTTCGACGTATAAATCTTTGTATGCGTGAAAATGGTGAACATTTTGAGCAATTTTTGTAAAATCTCTATTTTGATTATGTTGTAAATAAATATTTTTGTGAAACCTCACTCTAAATTATTAAAACAGAAATTTAGCGAAAACCATGAGAGTACCTTTTTTAAAGTAAATGAGTTGCGCAATCTAAATTTCATACTCAAACTCCTTTTCTTCCATAGGCGTAGAATTTTTAAAGGTGCAATTATTTAAAAAATCAAGTTCTACGCCTATGTATTATTATCGCACAAAATTTTAATACCATTTTTTTGCCACATAAAACTCTACCAATATACCAAATTTCAGCAAAATCGCATATGCCGTTTTAAATTTATATGGGAAAAACGATTTAAAAATTGAAATTTCAAGGCCCTCTGGAGCCCAAACGAAGCAACTTTGTACTTAGGTAATTTTGCTTAAATCGACTTATTTTGATCTAAGGAATATGTGGTATGTTTTTGTAAAGACCTTTTACAGATAATCTAATGACGTCAAGTTCTCTCGAAAACTAGATATTCTACTAATTTTTTTTTTGTATTGGCTGTTTTTTCATTATCTTTGATTCCATGTTTTTCGTTGTTATTTCTTCTTTTTTGTAGTTGTTCGAGCCTCATTTTCTTTCTGTTTTTTTTTTTATTTTCTTACCTTGATTTGATTTAGTTTTTATTTGCTACTATTTGGGGCTGTGGTCTTTTTCTACTATTATTGTTTTATAGAATAATACAATTATGTAGCTTTCTTTTCTATTTATAAGTAGTGGATAATTATACAACCAATATATTTAAACGCTGATGTTTCTCTAATTCGTTCTGTATATTTTTGATTTGTTTAATTTAGATACTTTTCTTATTGTTAAAAGTCATTTTAATTTTTTTAATTTATTTCATCCTCACAACTACTAAGGCGAATCAGCAATGGCTAAATTAAAAATTTGCGTCCTATTTTAAGGAATAATTGACCAGTAGCCATATAAATTGTTGTTATTTAAAAGATAAGTATAGTTTAATAGCCAATGAAGGAATTTTAAGAGAGCCATATACCCTAGACTGATATTATTGGTATATTATAGTAATCATTCATTTTTTACATTTTTAGAACTATATAAATGTGATTGATTCGTTCCTGCTGAATTTTTCGTATAGCCTGGCTTGTAGATTTAATGAAAATGCAAAAAACAACTTTGTCTTTGGGCGGCAGTTATGTTGTCATTCGTTAATTCAATAAATGCCGAGCAAGTTTCTATGCCTTTCTTTCGTCGAGTTACTCACGATCATTTTTGTCTCCATCGCACAGTGGTGTAGACAATAATTATTGTATCGTCTGCAAAACTTTTTTTAATATTTATATTAAGAATTTCATTAAAATAAATTGAAAGCAGTAGGTGGTCTAATACTGTTCTGACAAACATGACATATAACAGCAAATATAACAGAAAACATAGTAATAGAGAAATACATGCCTAAAAATTTTGGGAATATGAAAGGAAAAAGAAACAAAAACAATATAAAATAAGAAATAATAAAAATGTTAATAAGACTTCATATTAGGGGGTGGGTTGGCTCAGTGGTTAGAGTCATGACTTTGAGATCGGAAGGTCTCAGGATCGAATCCCACCGTTGGCCGGGATTTTTTCATTTAATTTAATTATTTGAAATTAATTCTGATGCCTTGGTAGGATTCCCCTCTCGACCATTCACTGTTGGGTTCTAATTAACAGTGCTGTTCCTAAAGTGGCGCTGGGAAACAGTAACAAAGCCTACACAGAACACGAGGCTAATGGCCGTAGTAGTCGACGCCGATGACACAAAAAAAAAAAAAAAAAAAAAAAAAAAAAAAAAAAAAAAAAAAAAAAAAAAAAAAAAAGACTTCATATTAAATTAACTAGAGTTGACCATTTGACATACAGGAAAAGAAAGACTGCAAGAAAGAATAAATAAAAGGATCTTAATCATCTGGTGGAAACAAAAGTATACTTAATAGTAAAAATATGTATAAGTAAAACAACAGGAAAAGAAAGACTGCAAGAAAGAATAAATAAAAGGATCTTAATCATCTGGTGGAAACAAAAGTATACTTAATAGTAAAAATATGTATAAGTAAAACAACAAAAATTTAAATAATACCTTGATAAGACCAACCATTATTTATTATCATTTACATGTATACAAAGTACCACACTATTCACTTCATAATATAAGAATAAGGATAGTAAAATTTTAATTAAGTTTGTCAATAATAAACGTTAGGTACCTGCAATTTTCTTTAAACTTAATATTTAATAAAACATGCTCTTCGTTTAATAAACAAATCTTTCTAAATGTGTAGTATCCAGATAAGTAAAGATTTTCAACAAATTATTCATGAATACATGATAAATATTACATTTATGACGAAAGCACGGAAACTAAACTTACATTAACACTATATGAAACTCAAAAACACTATTATTTATTTATTTTTATTTGTTTATTTAACAGGGTTGCCCCTAATTACAGAATAAAGGAATGGAATATTACAACAATTGGGAATTAACATAAATCTAAATAAACACAAATTTAAACAGACACGGGTGCATCCTAAAAAAAATTTACATAAGAAAAAAAGGATGCATCCATTTCCGCCTTTAATAATTACTGCGCAAATTAATTTGACAGAAAAATACTTTTAATAGATGCAACAGAGCAATTAAGAATATCTATATCATCTTCAATGTTCGAATAGTTTAGGATAATTTGAAATAAAGGCGATCTTTGTATATGTTAGTTCTATGTTTTTGTCGATAAAATAGTTGATTTCTTTGGGAATTAACTCTAGGGACGTGAAAGTTTAACATTTCCAAACATGAAATACAATCCACCTTGTTATTTAATAACTTGAACATAAATATCACTGAGTGCGTTGCTCTTCTTTTTAAAAGACTACATATATTGAAACGGTTTAAATAATACTTTGAGGAAGTTCTCTTATGAGATAGGTACCATCACTTAAAAGACAAGCTGATTTAAAAAATCTTCGTTGAACTCTTTCCAAATGGTTAATGTGATTGGAGTATAATGGACTCCAAACGATACTGGCGTATTCTAATTTTGAAAAAACCAGCGATGAGAAAAATATTTTCATCGTTGAAAAGTCATTGAATAATATCAGGAGACAAAACCTAAAATTCGATAAGCAGAAGCAGTTGTTTTTTCAATGTGTGATGTAAACATTAATTTTGGATCAAAGAAAACTCCAAGGTCTTTAATCAGTTCTGGTCGATTTAATGTAAAATTTTGTAGGTTGTAATTATATAGTATTGATGCTTCCTTTCTAGTAAATGTCATTACATTACATTTTTAACATTTAACGGTAACTAACTTCTTGTGCACCATTCGTTTAAGCGGTTAAGATTCTCTTGATGCAATAAACAATCATTGTAACTAGAGATTTCATAAAAAAAATTTAGGTCATCGGCAAACAATAGATTTGTGATGCTCAAATTACAAACAATGTCATTAATAAAAAGCAGAAATAATAAAGGCCCTAAAACCGAGCCTTGCGGTACGCCGGATGTTTGTTTGAAATTCATTGATTTATGCTCTAAGCACTGAACATAAACGAAACGATCTGATAGATATGACTGTAAAACATTTAATAATGAGCCATGAAATCCAAGTGCTGAAAGTTTACTTATTAGAAGTTTGTGATCAATTCTATCGAATGTTTTAGAGAAGTCAGTGTAAATAACATCAACCTGACTTCTTCTATCCAAAACTTCAGAAATACAATGAGTTATACAGATTAGATTAGTTACAGTAAAGCGACCAGCAATAAAACCATGTTGGGTTGGACTAATGATTTGGCGAAACTGAAATGAAAGGAAAGTATGCACAAGTATTTCAAAAACTTTAGAGAAATTGTTCAGAATTGTGACAGGGCGATAGTTGGATATATCATTTTTGCTGCCATTTTTATTGGACTAACTTTAGCTAACTTCCACATCTCAGGAAATTGTTGAGTTTTAAAAATAAGGTTGAAAATAATAGTAAGATGTTTGCAAAATACATGTGCACAGTCTCTTACCAGAAATGCCGGAACATTATCCGATCCACTTGTTGGCTTAGGATTCAATTTTTTTAGAGCAGTTAGTACTTCAGCTTTCGTTACTTGGGTAATGTTAACTATATTGTTATAATTTTGTTATTCTAAAGAATCTTTAACAGTATTATCAATTGGTGTATAATTTCCTGAAAAAAATTGTTATCCATGAGTTTTTCTTTTGCCAGTGTCACAAATTTATTACAATCCTCTGATTTTTAATAGCTGACTACCAGCCCACCATCTTTTACTTGAAGAACTTTGCTTAAATTTATTTGAGAATCAACCGGGTTGATATTCTTATTCATATCATTTTTAGTAACTGTAGAATCTTGTTTGATCTTAGGTTTAATAATATAAGAAGGCTGCTTCTGAAGTACTGTAGAATACGGAGTTTTGGCATCTTGGTTATCAACGGTCTGTGAGGATCTAGGAACGTTTGACTGATGTTGCAGTTGAATCTGTTGACTAAATTCTGCTATAATTTCGTTTTTAAATGTAGACAATTCATTATTTTTTTGCTCAATTTTTTCTTGAATTAACTCCTTAAGATCAGTGATTTATCGAACATAGCTGGTCATTATTCTCTTTAATAATAATACCTTTTTCTAAAATTTCACATATGTCACACAAGAAAAATTAATTCTTACTTTTAGACAGCATAGAAAATATCACATTAGTTAGGCCGATACATGAGTAATGGAACCATTTAGAACAGACGCTTTCACATCCTACCAAACCTTCGTAATTATTTATTTTACATTTACTGCATTTAGTAGAATCTCCCATAATAAATTAATCAATCTCCGCTACTGGTTCTTGATAATGAATGAACAGATAGACATACTAAGCAAAAACGGATATTACTTTTTCAAGAGAATCGAATTTCTGATTTTACTAGTAGCCACAAAATGCACAAATGCACTATTTCAATTAATAAAATTGAAAAAAAAATTACTCACATCGATTGCTGATATACATATTCACGAACTGAGACTTTTTACTAGAGTTTAACCCACTGAAAAACACTATAAAGTGGAGCTAACAAATAGATACAACCGTATGTACGAGTATTAGAAATTTAATACACAAAATTAAAAAATTACAAATTCAAAGTCCCGTCCAAATAAAACACAATGTAAACAAACAAATATTCTAGTTATAGGTGACAAATGACAATTCAATCTATTATAGAATCTCTTAGAGTTCACAGCTGCAGAAATAAATATAATGCAATCGTGAACAACACATAAATAATTTCTAAAATGTATTATATTTCACAAGTTGTAACCAATAATCATTTAAACTCTACATTGTCATTAAAGCCTTCATCGAGAAACTCATCAGTACAAAAAGACTTCAAAACAAGCATTGACATGTATATATTGCAATAGTAAGATATATTCATATATAATTGAATTTTATATATCTTACTATAGTACTAAAAGCATGTTCTTCATTCTTTCAGTATTTGTGCGCGTCTTTCCAAAAATATCCCTGTCTATACATTCGAAAAGACTTGACAATTCTCGACATCCTTCAACATACATAATAGGACCGAGCCACTGTGATTCGCGTTCAGCTCAAACCCAACTGGGTGGTGGGTGAGTGGTACCTTCCAGATATAAATTTATAGGTAACAAGCTATCTGTTAGTTTTTTGTTCGTCCATATGAATTATAGATTATGTATTGTATTCGAGAAAATTTATTTTATTTGTGTCGAACGGCAGCTAAATTGAATTAAAAAAAATATTTATTACCATGCTTAAGACGGGATTTGCAACCGGGGTTCGTAAATTAAGTGCCCGTCATGGACCGTATTCGACATTTCTAAAGGTCAGCTGAGCATTGGAGATGTTAAAGTAGAAGTCAAAAATATTATTCCGAGTTTCACAATTTTGGCGAGATAAAAGATCCACAGAACAATTACTTTTAGAATGGAAACTGCAATGTTAAAATTTGAGACAGTTTTGTAACACCCGGTGAGCGTTCTTTGAACTATTTGGCGGAAGAGGCGCCATCTCGCGGTCACTTTAGTTAACACAAAACGCGGGAACATTCAAAATGGTCATTCAATATTTAGTTTAAAAGTGGTAATCAAATTAAGATTTGTTCATACCAACTCCTTTTTTACGTTTATTGTAGCAATAAAATTATATTTGTTACAATAAAGCAAAAAATGAGTAGTATGAACCAATCCTAACTTGACTAAAAGTTGAAATATTTTTACGAAAAATTAAAAAGCATAATCAACAAAATTAATTTATTAAAACAAAAAAAAAACATACAAAATAGAATAATTAAATGTAGCGTGTTAATTAGCTGGAAAGTTAAGTCATTATCCACACAGGTTGAAGAGTTTTATCTAGAACAAAAAATAAATATTAATAAACTCATAAATCAAGAAGCGTACAGGAAGAAAAAAGCAGCTAAGCTACAATTTTATCAAAATTGAACTGGTCCGCCCTATTTTGTAAAATACCAGTATTGGCAAATGCAAAACAGTGCATTTAAAATTATGTCCAAGGACTTTGCTACTGTTTGTTTGTCATTTTCAGTATTTAGAATAAAAAATTACAACTGTCTAGTAAATTAAGTGGTAAACTACAATATAATCAGGCAACATTTAAACAAAGTAACATCTTTTTGTAATCAATTACCTTAAAGTATCAAAAGTTTGTATTTAGTCAGTCTAAATTAAATTTCTGAACATTTTGGTAATTGTGACTTGGCAAATAAATCTTATCTCATGAAAGTTTACGGAAACCGGCAACATCGCTTTCATACTATTGCGATGGTGGCGCTAACTAATAGTATGCTGGGAATTACAACGTGTTGACAGTGGCGTGCATTCTACTATATCATCAAATATCCGACAAAGATTTTAAAGTTAAATTTGTTACTTTAGATAAATTTGATTTCAGAATTGACCAGCGTTTAGTAGAAGCTGAAAAAAATACAAACAGTTCTTGAACTAAAGAAAAAAAATTGATGCTCAAAGTATTCGATACTGCTGATATTTATTTCAAGTAAACAGGTTCAGAATATTATTAGTTTAATAAAAAAAGTGCATTCCTTATAAAAAGTACTGCATAGTCTAAAACCTAAAATTTAACCATTACATGAGATATTACAAATAGACATCCTGCATTTGTATAGTCCAATGGATGTCCACTGGATGTCCATCTATAAAATTTAGGATATTCTTTGCTCAGAATATTTCCATTTGATTGACTATCTGGATATTCATTAAATATCACGCTAATATTCATTTAATTAAAAAGAATAAACTCATGACCTCAAACGAATCTAAAATCTTAATTTACACATCACATCTCGTTCTTCTGCTTACAAGATCGTTTGAAGTCAAAAAGAAAAAGAGAAATATAATTTAACGACAGTCATCGTGAGAGACGGGCCAATCATACATCGGTTCTGTTCTAACCACAGTTAGTTTATTAAATATTCATTCTCTAAGGAGGTCCCTTCGGGTCTCAACCTAAATAATTATTAATTTACATTCTCTGAACTTAAAAACATTTGTAAACCAAATCACAGAATTAAATATTTTAAAAATTATGTACGTCCAAGGAAAATTTCTCCTACAAAAAATTATACAGTCCAAAAATCATAAAATAACTACAGCAGGTAGCAGGTAAGTATGTTCTCGAAGTCTACACAATAAATTTAGACTAATTTGCCGCACCCTGTACACTAGAACTAAACAAATTATAATAAAGATTTAATATAATTATTTTGTAAATGAAATGTATTGTTTAATGTTTCAATTTTGATCTACATTTTCTCTTATAACAATTCCATTATGGTTTGACATTGACATTTTTGCATTAAATCCTCGCTATACCAACGCAATTCTCAAATCACTTACGTATTCTCCACGACACCCGGCATTAAGATATTTATTTTCCGACTAGAATTATCTGATAAATATAAATGGATTAAATTGTAGAAAACCTTTTTAAACTTTATTAGTATCAGGGCAAAAAAGAAATACCATTGTTTACGATAAAATTTATTCGTATAAATTAAAATAATGTTATGTCTTTGTAAAGAAATTGATACTTTTATAAGATCCTTTCAAGAAGCTTTCAATAGGTAGTAAGCATGTTGTTTTAAATATTCATTTATTGCCCTTTAAAATGTTACCTGAGACGTTTTCTAGGTACAGTTAATACAGTGAGTACCAACTGATATAATTAATTAATGAAATAATTGAAGAAAAAGGTTAATTTGTTTATTGAATTTGATGGTTTTTATCTTTTTGGTTTCACCAACATCAGAGCTAAATTAATATTTTTTTTTTTGTTTATTCTTTCACTTGTTAAATTATTTACAATTTTGCTGGAAATTTAATTTTTTTAAACCTATAAGATTTTTATCTTATTAGATCCTAGCAAGCTTTAAAATTATTCAGAGATCAATGCGCCAACGGTCGAAAAAATAATCTTAATAAAATGCTAATTCATTCTAAATTATAAAGTAAAGATTATGACAACTGTGCATTATATGAAACAGCACTACAATTAACACTATGTAAAATTTAAAATGAAACAGAAAATAATAAGTATTCCGTATGTGTAGTTTTAGATCTAAAGAGAGCCTTTAAGACACTTGATAGAGGACTCCTACTTAATAAGCTGTTGCAATATGTTATTAATTGTTAAGTTTTTAATTGGTTTTATAATTATTTAAATATTCGCAAGCAACAAATAAAGTTTAATGGGGCATGCTCTTCAAAAATTTCTGTTGATACAGGAGTTCCTCAAGGGAGTGTTCTAAGACCTCTTTTGTTTATTTTATATCTTAATGATATACAATTGTATGTAGATATAGAGTTGATACATTTATTTGCAGACGATATGCTAATATAGATTTACAAGCAGCAGTGAATAAAATAAATTCAATATTAAATAAAATTAGCATATATCTGCAAAATTATAAACTAAAACTTAATGTTGCTAAAATAAAGCTATGATTTGTACAAATAAATACAAATATAGCAAAATTAAATGATATATCTCTAATGGCGAACAATAAACATATTCAAATAGTTTCAAATTTTAAATATCTTGGTTTTTACATTGATAATATTTTATCCTTGGACTCTCATTTTAATTGAAGACAACAGGTAAAAAAGGATGAGGGTCCAAAAAATTAAGATTTGAGATAAACACAGCAAATCACGACCAACCACCGTTACTTTCTGTCTATCACACTATAAAGAGAAAAACAGATGAGAGTACCGTGTAAAAATGCATTTTAATTTATACCGCACAGGGGAAAAAGGATGACAGTCCACTCGATTTACCCAAAACGGATGAGAGTCCAAAAACTTTCCACTGTAGACAGACTTGCGTGTGACCTTCGGCTAGTACACTCAGTACAAGTTTAGCAGCGAAGTGAATTAGTTCGCTTTTGTTTTAAGCCCAATTAGGTTACGTGCGAGTATTGTGGTACACGTGTTTTTTTAAGATGGCTGATTGTGATGTGCAGTCCCTAACTAAAAAAAGACCAAAACTCGGACGTGTTTGTGATTCCTCGAAAAAACTAAAATTGCAAATACATGAAATCGCGACTCTTACAATGGACGATTCATCTCAAGTGTTATAGTATCAACAAAGAAAAAACAGGCCACGTTCAAAAAAAGGGAAATAAGTTAGAAATAAATCAAAAAATTGAGGCATTTTCAGATCTACCTTCAGGGCAATTTGAACTTCCAGATTTGAAATATGAAGACAGGATTCCCATTAATACTAAGAAGCACCAAAACTTGCAGGAATTAAAACGTTTTTGTAGTCTAGAAGCTCAACTTTACTTTGAGAATTTACCATGCGACTAAAGTTATATTTTTTTGTGGACCCTCATCTTTTTTCCCTTGACTTTATTTACATAACCTCATTTTATTTTTTTGTTCGGACACCTATATTTAAAAAAAATAAGTAACAAGTTATTTTTTCGAAAGAAAATAAACAGGCTAACTACCTAAAAATTTGTTATTTCCGAAAAAGTTTACATTAGGAAAATACAAGGTTTTGAATTTTAAAATGCGTTTTACTCAAAACTTTGAAATTGTGACCCTCATTCTTTTTCCCCTGTAGTCTTCAATTATATTTATGATACTATAAAAATGACAAATTTATAATAAATTATTATAATTCTTTTAGTAAAATACTATAATTATTTACAACTGGTTTTAATTAAAATAAATCAATTAATATTCTTCTTCTCTTCGCTACTGTTGTCAAGATGCAAGACGTCCAGAAGTGGGACATTTGAATAGTCCAATGGATGTTCATTGGATGTCCTTCGGTAAAATGCTGGACGTCCTTTGGACAGCCAATATGTCCATGAATGGACTTCTGATTGACATCCAATGGATTGACTTGTGCTGTCTGGGAACTAGAAATAACAATTTTATATATCTTTGTAGAGCTCATAGACCCAGCTACATTAGACACCGAAAATTTTATTAAACAATTTGCAAAAATTAAAACACGAAAAGCTCAATTCACTTAGCTAAAATATTAATAACAATACCTAACACATGGATATTACATTTGTGCCGCTGTGGGCTGAGCTTGATTAAATAAATGGACTGTATATCAAACGATTGTGAAAATAATTTACTTTATTATATTATCCAAAACATGACGTAACATTAGTAAATTCAATGACAATAATAAAAAAAAGAACATGAAACTAAGGCTTATATACATGGGTGAAGAAACCTTTATTTTACTGCAGGCATCGAACAATATAAACCTTTAAAAGGTAACATGTTGCATTATTAAAATTATATTGTTTTGTTTTTATTTGTCAATCAGTTTCGTCCTGTGATATATAAACGAGTATTTTTAATGTTTCAAATATTTTTTTTATTTCTTGTGCTTTTGTATTATATATTACATTTGAAACTAAAAGTTTATAATTATGTTATGTACCTCAATGAGAAAATACTTGTATGGCTTGTACTAAAAATGAAAATAAATTTATGAAAATACCTAACTTAACCCGGATGTGTACTCACATATGAACGTAAGGGGGCGTCCATTAATTACGTGAGGTGTTCAAGGGGGGGGAGGGTATAAAACTAAATCTTTCTAAATCTCACTTGGGGGGGAGGGGGGTTTTCGTAAATCTTACGTAATTTTTTTTCTAGTAGAAAACGGTGTAAAATTGCGTGAAAGTAAAGTTAAATTATAGTAAAAGTATTTCTAGAATAAAATATGGAAAAATCTTATAATTATGTTTATTTATTTTTATTAATTTCCATTTAAGTATTTATCATTTAATTTTATTAATTTGATTTTAAATAATTGCAACACTCTCAAACACTAGTCTTTGCTAGTCTTATATAAAAGTAATGGAACATATTGTGTTTTTGTTTTTTTTTTAATAATCCAACACATTTACACCCAAAACACGAATTTTGAAAAATCTCACGCGAGATTAGGGAAGGGGGGGAGGGAGTTAAGGAAAATCTTACCAAATCTCGCCAGGGGGGGAGGGGGAGTCAAAAAATCCTCAAAAATACCTCACGTAATTAATGGACGCCCCCTAATATAAATTTGGGACGTTATTTTAAATTTGAACAAGGGCGCCAAAAGTGCTAGGCGCCGGCCTGCTCACATACGTAGTGATTCACGCTCACCTGTATTTGATATCTTGATTTTTTTGACATTTAGTCATATTATTGTGTATGTTTTTTTAACTGACGTTGATTGTTTTTTAAATACTGTAAATTTTATACTAAATGGATCTCGCCTTCTCCATTCCAAGCAAAACCAGATGCCGAAGGCTGTTTATCAGACAATTAAAACATTTACGTTATCTTTACACAATACCCAATAGTTTTCTTTCTTTTATTCCCAATAAATTTGATTTAAAAATTTCTTACATCAAAAACATCGACAACACCATTGGGTAAACTTCAGAAAATGTTTCATTAGATATAGCTAGGTACTTTAAGTTGAAACGGGATTATTTACTAGTTTAAAATGGCATTAAACACTTCCATTAGTTACATTCCAAGTTGCAAACATATTCAGAACAATATGGCTTTCCAAATCCCTGTTAGGTAATTTCTCCAACATATATTCCCCCATTTTGGACGGGCAGACGGTAGATGGGTTTTAGTCGAATGCAAGCTTCTATCGCGAGTCTGAATTATTCACAAAAGCGTGACAGTTTCAAAAGACATTGTTCAAGTTATCCCACATTTTATGCTCTCCCCGAAAATGGACGTTTACATAGACATATATTTTTGCTTTAATTTCATATAGCAGATATCGCACGTTCAAGATATATGAACATGATTTACGCAAAATGGGGTTAAAGTTTCTATGCCGTGTTCTACATACGCGTATGACGGGCGTATCAATATTTAGTTTTTGGAGGGGTTTAGAAAAGAAATTCCAGCGGAATAAATAAAAATAACTTCGGTGGTTTTTCAGAGGAGACACTTTCTTAAACTTATTATAATTTTGATCAAATTATGTTACCTCTTAAAAACTTAAACGAAAACAGTAAGTTATTATTGAGAATTGAAGATTATTTTTGAAGATCACAGTAATTTTAAAAAAAAGTTTATTTTTTGATTAACTTCACTTTTAATTTTGTCATATTGATTTTTCAACGTTTAATAAAAGTTTACGCATTTTAGTTATTTTCATCTTCTGATTACCACTGCTGAAATATTCTTTTCAAAAGTTAGATATATTTGTTCATTTTTTCCTATTGAACGTTATTGTTTATTTGAACATCTTAAGATTCAAGTATGTGCCTACACTCAACTAGTATTCTGTCCTCCAAGCTTTGGCAATCTTTATTTTATTCCTATGGACTAACACAATTTGTTAATGAATTAACCTATTACATAATATACCCCGCTCAGCGAAACTCTCATCGACATTATATTTGTGTCAGATATCAATCAAACAACATGTTCTTAGGCATTAAAACTCAGAGGCCGCGGCTTGCCTTCATCAAGTTATTTGCGATTTAGATTCGCTCAATTTAGAAAAAAGAACTTGGGACATAATTCATCCATTTAGTTATGGTAATAACATAATTTCTTATCTGAATAACTATTTGATCTTTTTACCTGACTATCTTTTTATCAAATTGAATTTTTTTTGTCCACATAGTTTTTATTTGGTTCCTAGTCGATGATAAGTATGGCTGGTCATCAAAAATGCAGCTTCCATCCCATTTTACATTTGTGAAACAAAAAGTAAATAACTGGGTTCATGACACTTCCTTGAAGTACCCCTGCTTAACCTCGTTAAACGTGGAATATTGTAATTCTACTTCTTTTCCCTGAAGATAAATGATGATGGTTACGTTGTCGTTAGTATTTTTTCTTACCCCATTCTCAATATACATGAATCAAGAAAAATTTAGTCTTTTTTTGAATTAAAGAAATTCAATATATCTTATTTAACTTACAGAATTAGAATTATTACAAATGGGATTAATTCAAAATATATACAAATATTTTAATAACAGAAATATTGTATTTACACCTCCAAGAAGCGCCAATGGACAAGGTCGTAGTTTTCAGGCCTTTTCTACATGAGAATCGGCTGAAAGACCATTCTAGGAACTGAAAACTTCTGAAAAATATACAATTTAATGCCGGGAACGCAGCAAGAGACTGGCTACAGCTGTGCCACGATATAATTCAATTGGAATATTATTTCAGGAAAAGGAAAGAAAGGGTGACTCACTTTCACTAAGTGCTTTTTATTTTTGCTCTTTTCATTCTTTTCCCGAGGTTTTATTCTTTTGAGGATGATGTACGGTACAAGTAAAGAGAACTTTGAGGAATATAGACCTTTCTATTCACTTTTTATTCAACGCCCAGGAGGGTGCGATTTGTTTCTGTAAGTTTTCATTCTTGAAGTAGGAAAATATAGAGTTACAATTTTTTGTAAATATCTCGACTCTACCAAAAATTGAAAAATTAAAAAATGATAATGATATGATACCATTGAAGAATTTTATTATAGAAAGGTTTAGTAACAGTAATATGAATATTATCATGAGTAGGTAGCATAAAATTAAAAAAAGGGACAAAAATAGCGGAACATACGAAGAAAAAAGCAAAATGTGAAAAAAACCTGTAATAGGTAAAATTAGCAAAATAAAGGCAATTTGCCTCCAATCAGAGCTTTACTGATCACTATGTCATGTCACATAAGATGTTACATGTATTATATGTGTATTATAAAATATTTTTTCTACTTATTATTCGTTGTTTAATTTGGTTTTGTCATCTATTTTATAATGAATTTCTATTATTTTACACCTATTTAGCGTTTTATTAAATTAAATATATTAAATCCAAAAATAGATATCCTCCTTGGTACAATGGTAACATTATTATCGTGAAAGTAATTTACACCTTCGGCGAAAATAAAGCATGATGTTGATGTTGCATACAAGAAATTTTTAGGCAAAACTGAGGAAGAAATACATAACAACCCCAACAGATTTTGGGCATTTATAAATAATAAACAAGGTAGTTCTAAAATATCACAAGTATTGAATTTTGAAGGTCAAATGCTGGAGGGGTCTTCTGATATTCTAAACGGTTTTGCAAATCTTTTTAAACAGTCCTAAACTATTTCTTCCCCTTTTTAACCCAATTCTGGGATAAGTGTTAATAATCACTTTTTAAATATTACAAGTTTCAGTGAAAAGGAAGTATATGAGGCACTAAGATCACTTAAGCCTGATCAGACGTTATTCCATCTTTTGTCCTGAAAGATTGTTCTTCTGTGCTTGCTCGTCTTCTCTCCATTCTAATTAATATTTGTTTAAAATCGGTTACAATATACCAAGGATCTGGAAATCCTCAAAAGTCTGTCCAATTTCCAAGAAAGGAGATAGACGAGATATTTCAAATTATCGATATCTCTAGTATATGCAACTTTGCAAAGGTTTTTGAAATCCTGCTAGAGCGAGTTATATGTCGTCATGTAAGTTGTGATATAAGTATAAATCAACATGGTTTCGTGAAAAGTCGTTCAACAGTCACCAATCTTCTGACTGTTACCCAATATATTGCTGAATCTATTGACGTTATTTACACAAACTTTTCTAAGGCCGTCAACAGACTTGATCATGGCATTCTGCTCAACAAACTTGTAGCTTTTGGATTATCTCCCTCTTTAATTTCACTGTTTCAATCCTATCTATGGAATGAAAAGCAATATATCCAGCTCAATGGTTTTAGGTCTGCTGAATATAGTGCTTCTTTCGGTGTTCCACAAGGGTCGAATTTGGGACTCCTCCTTTTTATTATGTTCATTAATGATATTGCAGATGTTATAAATGTAAATTTCCTTTTGCATGCTGATGATCTAAAACTATACTGCCTCGTGGAGAAAATAGGTGATTGCGAGAACCTCTCAGCAAACTTAACACGGGTTGTTGAATGGTGTTATCAAAATAACTTGTCACTAAACCTGGGTAAATGTAAAGTTATGTCTTACAGTTTAAAAATGAATATCCTAATCTTTAATTATTCAATAAAAAACGTTGCCCTTGAGCAACCGAAAATATGTACTGATCTTGGCGTCACGTTTGACACTGCACTATCATTTAATAAGCATATTGATAATATTGTATCCTCCTCCTATCGCATGTACGGATTAACTGCACGTAGCTGCAGTGATTTTAAAGAAACCTCTACCTTAAAAACTCTATTTTATGTTTTTATAAGATCAAAGTTAGAATGTGCTTCAGCTGTGTGAAGCTCCTTTTATCAGTATCATATAGATCGAATAGAAGCAATTCAAAGACGATTTTTAAAACTGCTAAGCCTGAAAACTGATGGCATTTATCCTCTAATAGGTACACCTCACTCTGAATTACTACAAAAGCATAACTTTTCAGTCTCGAAAAAAGGCGTGATTATTATAGTGTAATGGTAACTTATAGAATAATTAAAAGTACTCGTATTATTGACTGCCCAACCATTAGGAAAGTTTAATATTTGAATTCCCAGAATTTCTTCCAGACACCTGAATACTTTTTATATAAATACATCTCGCACAAATGTTTTGGAAAATTCTGCGCTCCATACCATGTGTACAGTAACAAATTATATTGTCAATGAATTTGATATATTTAGTTGCAATTTGTCAGATATAAAATCCCACTTTTTATCTTAGTTAATTTGTTCATTTGTTAATTTCTTACCTAGTACAAAAGTTCTTTTTATGTGCTTAACATTCATATAAAAAATCCGTGATTTATTAATAATTATATTCTGTCAATTCCTGCTTTTTAATTGGGTTTATGATCTGTAGAATATTGTATTATAAATAAATAAATTACTTAAAATGTTTAATTCAAACTAATTCCCGTCCGTTCGAATTTTGCGAAAAAAAAAATAGATTTTTTGTTTTATTTGTTGTTTATCTCCGTTTTTTCTATTTTATTTGAATTTTAAATATTTTACATCTATTTAGCGTTGCATATTGGCTCATATAATATGTATTTTATACTTTCATAAATATATTAATAAAATCCTTAAGTGAGTTTATTCTACACTCACCACGTCCAAAACATAAAAACATAACATTCTATACTCTTTTTTTTTCAGTGATTCATTCCTGTCCTGCGTAGATATTCTTTCACTTCCTTCAGTCATCTTAATTTAAAGCTTCAACGTCACCTTCTCCTTCCTGGGTACCACTATAACATTGAATGAACCAATGTTCAATTTCCTGCTTTCCAAACGTATCCTAACCATTTATACTGCTGGAGTCTCGAACTTACACAGATTTTTTGCATGACTTCATTGATCACTCTGTATATAATAAACCTATGGTCCTATGATAAATATACATCATGCAGCTCAATCCGAAAAAAACTAGCTCTTAAAATTTGCAAAATATATCATAATGTTTAGCTACTATTTCTACAATCAATTACTCTTCCCCAGTAAATATCAATTCGGATATTTTCAGTACGACGGAGCTTAAACTTGGGCTTATTTAAATAGGCTGTCATAAAAATGGTATAAAAATACACCGGCAAGTTTTTCTGGTGCTCATGAAAAACTTAGAAATAATATATTGTTTACAGAGCTTAAGGAATGGTACTCATTTCCTACGGGAAGTTGAAAACTGTACTTTTTCTATGGTTATATTTGGGAAAAACTGCATAGGAAACTATCATAATATCGTTAAATTAGTCAATTAATTTAAATTGTAACAAAAATATAATTCATAACAAAGAATAGGACCTGTTTTGATTATTTACAATTTTTATTTTTTGTTAAAAATATCACCCTGTATAACGAACTGTACTATGTTCCTGAAGGTACAATTTGGAAACGTGAGACCGATGCAAATGACAGCGATAAGCATCAAGGCAGCAAACACTAGTGCGTTAAAAGTGCTGTCGCGTCTCTTGCATCGGTAGCGCTGTCCCAAATGTGCTTCATTTAATTACATGTGATCCAGATTTAAAAACAGAAACCAAGTTAGATTTAAAGCACTTTTCTTCGCTTTTAAAAGATTATGAACGGATTCATTATTCATTTAAAGATAAATTACTTCTACTGAACTCGAGTCGGTACTCCACTACCCACTACTCCAGCCACTCGAAAGGTATCTGCAGTTCCCCTACTTAATACACATGAGAGAGAAAAATATGGCCGCGCATTTTTCAAAGTCCCGTTTTCCGAAGTAGTTCGAGGAATATCTATTCTCTACCTACGTACCTCCATCTACGATAATTTTCCCAATTAATATTTTTTTCATAGTAAACTACTCACTTTTCGTTAAAAATCGTATAGTGCGTTATAGTGGTGACATTTTTACCATACAAACACAAAAGTGAAAATTAGGTTAGGTTAACTTTTGGCTTTCGGCCTATTGTTTTGATCTGTAAAGTGTGGTATAATACCTATTTATTAGTCAATTATAATGTAAAATTGATCAAATTTAAACTAAATAATTAATTATTTGATTAATTGAGAGCTTAAAATGTATAAAGGCATAGATTATAGAAAAATAAATGCAATGATGCAAATATCTTGCGATAAACATCTCGTCTCAGGCCCCTATCTCACCCCTTCACTCATACGTTTATCGTTTATCAGCTTTACATAGATAGACTGCAAATAAATAAGATGCTGTAATATATTATCTCGCAATTGCGTGTTAACAAGTCGCAATTGTTAGATAATAAGTTACAATTACGAGATAGTAAATCACAATTGCGTGATTATAAGTCACAATTACGAAATAGTAACGCATAATTGCGTGATAATAAGTCACAATTGCGAGATATTAAGTCACAATTGCGTGATAATAAGCCACAATCGGGAGATATTAACTCACAATTATTAATTAATAACTCACAATTGCGTGATAGTAAGTCGCAATTGTGAGAAAATAAGTGACAATTGCGAGATAGTAACTCATAATTGCGAGATAATAACTCGCAATTGTGAGATAATAAGTCACAATTGCGAGATAATATTATTTTTTATATAAAAAGTGGCCCCAAGAAGCTCGTAGCCAGCAGTATATTTAGCTGCTTTATTTTTGTATACAAAATTAGTACTTTTACTTTCCATCTAAATAAGTAATTTGTTTTTGGAGGGTTTGTAGAAGGCTGTTTTGCATATTAACATCGGCTTACGCATATAATCGTTAATTACAATTCAACTTTAACCTATATTCCAGATTTATATTTATGGCGTTAATTAACGAATATAAACGTTAGTTGAACAATCGCATAAAAATATTGTCTCCTTTCCGCTGCCCACTATCTCAACGTTGATCGAAGCCACAATGTTTACCAACGAACACCTTTATGAATAAATAGTCTTTCACAATATTTGAGAAATAAAAAAATCCAATTAAATATTCGTGTAGTCCAAGATAGTGACTGAAGCCAGTTTCTTGGGCTGAATCAGAGGCGGACATCGTTATTTTTAAAATGTTTTTTTTTATTTAAGAAAATAAATCCAGAAAAACACACTTTCTCATTGTAAATGACATCTAAAATGCATCTAAATTACTAAATACCATTTGAATCCACCCATTAATAATGACGATAGTACTCTCTTCACAATCGTATGTTTTTTTCAACGAAGTGGAGAGGGGTAACTGTCAATGAAAAAGTATAGACACTATGCACAATTTCGTTTTGCAGATTCAGAGACAGTTTAACAACATTTTGGCAACAATTATAAAATAGTGCATCGAAAAATAATTAACAAGTATAATTTAATATTAAATCGAAATCAAAGCACTTAAAATCACAAATATGAGCAAGATAACAAAGGATTGATGCCAACAAAGCTTATAATAGCCACAACACAAACAAAAAACAGAGCTTAAAATAAACATAATCGCTGAACAAAGCCAAGCTTGGAATTTGTTTACAGTGCTTTAGGGCAACCTCTCCTTGTCATTTACGTGTGTAAGAGTGGAAGGTTGAATCATGCATAATTTCTACACTCGTGATGGATGCGCAGATGGTACCTTATTATTTTACCCCCTCCAGTTCATTGGTTTTTTTTTATAATGATAAGTAAATGACAGGTCTGTGTCGTTTGTCCAGTTTGAAATGAACCAATATTGTCAGAGATATTACCTTTTTGGCAATCGTATATTTTTTTACTGTTAATTGTTAAAGAAAATAATGTGGAAATAGTTTGGTAAAAGTTTTTTATTAACGAATAACTATTTGAACAAAGAATACTAAAATTAAAATAGCAACTCCGGTTAGGTGTGCACATTCGGAAGTATTTACATAGACATTGTCATTGACAGATGACAATACAGGTAGTCGTCTTTATAAAACAAAAGTAACTAATTCAGACAGAGTTGCCAACTATAATAGATACGGGTATTTTAACATTAATGGTAACTAAATGACAGTTCTGTGTCGTTTTGTCTCTTTTAAATCGGACCAATAATGACCTTTTTGGCAATCATGTTTTTTCATTGCCAGCTAAATTACTGTTCAACTAGAATACTGTTTGTCTCGTTGAAATCGAATAAATAATAAGAGAGATATAATTTACGATATTTTTGAAAATTCTACTACGGTTTAAATTAAATACCGTTTGCCCCGTTTGAATTATACTAGTAACATCAGATGACATTAATATTTAATAATTTTAAGTATACCCTGTATATGTCGTTGACAAATAACATTGACAGATGACATTGACATATGACAGGTGACGACATGATGCATAACCTTGATATGAAAAAACATTGGTATAATGCACCTTAGCGATTTCCCCATGTTAATTTATTTAAGGTTTGGGTCAGAACATAAATAGCCCCTTTAATGACCATTAATGAGGACAATTGATACCTGATTTTGTCAACAATAACTGTATGAATTAATACACGCTCAGCGGAAAAATATGTACAGTTAGTTGGTTTCACATGAATTACGTGCATTAAAATTAAAATTGGTTTTGATTGTATAGCTTTACTTGCACTTTTCAATATACACCTGGGATACGACTTGTTAATTGTTGTTTTTTCATTAATTTTTCCAGGTATAAGATCGGTGCAAAATAAATAGCACAACTACACTGAATAATAACTATTGTATTGACTTATCCATGTACGCATTTTATCTGAAATTAATTTTACGTATTACACACCTACATGGGTTTTAATTATATCATTATTTTCACTATACTTTAAAGTTCATTATTATTAATGGAAAAGAATGAGCTTAGAAAATTTGTTCTGATAGATGTTCCCTTACCAATTTCAGTTTGGGATTTAGCTATTTTAAAAAATCCAATTCTACAATACATTTTTGTTATTAGCATGATTATTTTTATTCTATGGCTCTTCTTCTACAAAATAACTAACTAAATGATCGCCATATTCATTTAAGTAATTATTTTCAAATAGAATATCAATAATATATTCTATTGATGCTGTTTTTTAATGGCTGTAAATAAAAAATTCGATTTTTTTCAACACCATTTCATAATTTGGAAGAACTGGGAAATCGCATAATACAAAAACGTGAAGAAATCAACTACTTGATGCAAATGCGTAATTTTTTTTTTATTAGGGAGAAGTATCATTGAAGTACCAACCCAACACATTTAAATTTCACAGCCAACTTCAATAATAATGATTTTCCTCAATACCTCGTTATTAGTCGATATCAACCGTTACTCAATCCCCTTTGGTGATTTTGTAGGTTACGCCACTGGCAGTTTCGATAGAGTGGCATTTCGCCGGCAAGGAAACGTGGGCCTGATGTGTGGGAAGCACGTTGAGACACTCCTAGTTCAAATATGTCGTATTATTATGCGTTTTAAGCTGATATAAATGTCTTTAATGAAAATTTCGTCTCTCTTTCTAACATATATGACAGTCGGGATTTCTCTCGGCCTCAAATCTCCGGCGCTCTTTTAATGTTCTCGACTTATTAATATGCGATTCGAACGTGCGCTACAACAGCCATCTCGAATGATAATTGTTATTATTATCGATTCATTCGTTTGTGATATTTATTGATTTATTGGTGTAATAAATTTTGTCACCTGTTCTACATAAGCCCAAGTGGGATGGCGGTCGATATTTGGATTTTTAAAAGTTGGAAAAGGATCGGTTGTTGCATCGAGAAAAATCGTATACCTGTTATTCTTATAACGTGCCTACGAGGACTAGGTATTCCTCGTAGTACCACATACTATACCATTAAAATACGGGCCACTCAACAGTGAAAAATAATATCAACTTTTTAGCGCCATCTGTAGTTGTTGCTTACAGTTAAATCGAAATAAGAGAAGATAACTAATAATTTAGTAATTTGTTCATGATTTATATACAGGGTGATCCATTAGTGTGAAAAAGTCCAATATCTCCGCCATTATTAGAGATATAAAAAAAATATATTCATAGAACGGTAGACAACGTTAAACTACATATTTTAAAATTACTTTTGAATATACAGGGTGTTTAATAACTTCCTTCTGGAACCAACTTATGTTCTTTTTAATGGAACATCCTGCATTTTATTTTATATTTGAATTACCCTCGCTGCTCCCATTATAAAAATATAAATTATTATTGGTTTATACAGGGTATTTTGCAGGATATAATCAGTTTTGTATGAAAATCGTATTGAATTCAATGACCTACATCATACAAAAGAAACAATTGACAATCAATTTTTTTTTCTACCACAATTTTTCGAACATGGTCAAATTTTATCCGGAGACACTACTTTTTTCAATTCGCATTAAATCTGTACAGGGTGAGTCAAAACACAAATACGTGATTTTCTCAATTTTTTTAAATGGTTCACCCTGTATTTTATATCATCGCTCAAAAGTATCTTAATTATACTTTAATTTGACTTAAGCATTCCCTATACCAAAAGTCAATAGATCAACAATAATTGTATTTATTCAATTTTCATATTTTTCGAAACAAAAATAAAAAAAAAAAAAACAAAAAAACAAAAAAAATTCTGCACCCACCAAGTTTTTAACGCCGGCCCGCGGACCCGTCGTGTGGGCCAAAGTTCAAATTGCAACTATGCTACAACCTGAGCTAATGGGTCTGATGTTAAAGTCATCTTTAATTCGATTTTAAGTTTAAACAGAATAAAAAGCCAAAATAATGAGATGTATGTAGTTATTTTAAAATTATTTTAATAATAAATATCTAGGATCTAAATTAATCGTCAATTTTAATAATTTAATAATCATATCGATTTTACTGTTAATATGGACATTACATAAATCAAAATAGAAAACTAAAACGAGGTTTATATTATAAGTAAAATGAATTTAAAAAAAAATCAATCAATAATAATCGTATTTATTCAATTTTCATATTTTCCAAACAAAAAAAAAATAAAAAAAATAAAAAAATTCTGCCCCACGCAAGGATTTGAACGCGGTCGCTCGCCAGGTCTCAAATTGCAAAGTTGATAAAGTTTGCTACTCTTACCACCTGAGCTAATAGGCCTTGCGTCAATTGAATGATCTAATCGGTTATGTGTTTAAACAGAATAAAAAGCAAAAACCTAATTATTTTAATATTAATTGTTGAAGATAAATATCTAGGATCTAATTTACAACAATTTCAATAATTTAACAATCATATCGATTTTAGTATTAATATGGACATTACATAGATCATCATAGAAATGATGCGTTTGACATTTTGTGTCAGCTGATGCGGAAAGTAGCATATTCGCACACAGGTAGAAAGTAAATTCTTATTTATACGCGTGTGATAGGGTACTTTCCATAGGACTATATAGTGTGATATGTGTCATTTTTCTAAGTGGTCGTAGGAAAAAATAATTATTTCTATGGTATTTTTTTTATTACGTATGAAACCTTTCCTTTATATTCTCGATTTATATAAAAAACATTCCATTATTTTTTTAGAGGGGAAAACAAATTTCGCGCCATAGAAATTGTGATTGAATTGGCAAAAAACTCATCAGTTATCTTTCTGTTTATCAAAATATTGACTATGCCTTTGTTGCCAACAAAATGGAACATCCATAAATTATTATTCATGAAATAATTTACAGTTTTTCCAACCGTATACCTCTCTGTCGTTCTAGGACCGCGATATTATCCCGCTTTTCAAGTTTTTCCGATATTTTTTGGTCTTTTTGTCCTTCTGGTGATAGTCAGAACAGCAGCGGTCTACCATAAAATTGAAGTGACAAATCTTGTCTGCCATTACGTGAGCTACAACGGTTGGTATAATAAAAAATGCATAAAAAAATATTCATACCCCATCTGGGAATTTATAAAAATAAAAATTATATATGCTTAGTACTATTATTTTTGTTGTACACAATGTATTAATCGTAAAATATGCAATATCAAGGATTGATAATAGTTTTAATTGATGGTACCGTTAGTAATAGTTAAATTAGAAGTGGAAAACCAAAACTAAAGAATGAGGTAATGCCATATATATTTATTCTTCTTTCGTATTTGTTCATTATCAAAACAAGACATAATAAACTGATTTTATTTAAATAAAAACGGAAACAAAAGCTATCTTATAATATTATTTAGGAAATTATTCTTGTTGAAGATGAATTTCAAGGAAGAGCATGACTTCATGAAAGTGCGGTTGTTGAAGTAGTCGAGGCAATCCATCTCTGTGAGAAATTACCAAAGAACTTTTTATTGAATTAATAGATGTATACACATACTTTGATTACTATACGGTGCAAGAGGGTGAAAGAGAGACGTCCGATACGCCCAACATAGGGCGCAGCCATTTTGATGCAATTACTACTTGATTAGGCAATACATTTTTCCAAAATGTTAAACTGGTAGCCTACATCTTGGTATTTAAAAGATTTTAAATGAAAGCAACAAATGTAGAAGAAACGTTTATTTATTTTAAATAATATACAAGAAACTTCTTTGAAGTAAAGTGATATTTGCGAGTACATTTTTTAAATATATACCTGTATTGACAGCTTCTTCCCAGTAAGCTTTCGGAAGATTAGAATTTTCTAACATTAACCTGATCTTTTCAATAATCGTCCTATTTACCCTTTCTGCAATTCCATTCTGCTCAGGATTGTAAGGGACAGTGACCTGGTGAATAATTTCATTTTGTATCAAAAAATCTCTCATCTCTGATTATTTACGAATTTAGTACCGTTATCAGAACGTAAAATCTTTATTTGTTTTCCTGTTTGATTTTCAGTAAGATTTTTTAATTCTACAAACTTTTTTTTAACATCACCTTTTGACTTTAGAAAATATTCGAAAATTTTACGAGTATAATCATCGGTGAAAGTCGGTAGATATAAAGCGCCTCCCCAAGATTTGGTGCTCATAGGTCGACATAAGTCTATGTGTATTAATTCAAGCAAATCACTTGTTATTTTTGAAAGTGTAAAAGGGCTTTTACTTAACTTACCTTGTAAACATGGTAACAAGTTTGTACCAGTTCTCTCTCTTGAAAATCTATACCCAAACTTCTCAGTTTAAAAGTTTTTAGAGCTTGTACGTTAAAATGTCCAAAGCGTCACTGCCAAAGATCTATTGTTTTTTGTTTTGCAACATGGACTTGAGTTTCCTACACATTAAGTTTATACATTCCTTTTGAGACAAAGTCTACTGTACTAAAAACTTTACAACTATCTTGTTGAAAGATTGAAGTATCTTTTTTGAAAAAAACAATTACAAACCCCTTATTAACTAAACTATTTACAGATAGGATAAATTTGGTACGTATAAAACATCAGAAATTTGTTGAATGCTATTAGAAACATTAATACATACAGTACCCTTCCCTTCATTAAAAAATATATCATCATTTGCAATACTAATTGGTGTGTTTTCAACCATGATATTGCCCGTTCAATCTTTTCTATTAGTCATGTGACTAGTAGCACCCGAATCAATAAAACAATCATGTGATAATGATGAATTATTATTATTTGAAGTAGGAGCATTAAAAAATGATAAAAGTATAACATTATTAGTAAAATTTTCTTTATAAACATTAACATCATTATATTTCTTAACATTTTATAATTTTTCACCACTTAGATACTACATGGCCTAATTTTTTACAATATGTACATTTTTTCTATTTTATTTCCTGATGACACCAGAGCTGAACCTCCATCGCTATTTATCTCAAACCTTCGATCTTCTCTCAGGAGTATTGATGCTACAGAATCGGTGATGATGCTGGCACCAGAATGTTCAAAAGCCATAACCAACGGGTTGACCAGCTAACATTACTACTCCCACGAACTCGTCATCCTCGGCGACATTAATAGCAGTTAATTTTTGCTGCGTATCACGGATATCTATAATGTACGCCTACTTGTTGTGATAATTGCACAGTTTTGAACAAAACAGTTTCTTTAATAGGTTTAGACGTGGCCTAAAAGCTATCGGCGTATGCCTTTTCTTGACAATTCCAAGTTTGCTTATCTGTCTTTGCTTGAATGGACAACAACTGGATAGTTACTCTCATTCACCATCAAACATATTTTTGAACGTCTTTAGCATCTCTTTTTTTGAATTCTTCTTCACCTAGAGTTTTTTTGTATTCGGAAGGACAGCTACTGCAACCCCACAAGTCACATTCAATTAAGTACATTTCCATTCCAAAATTCCAAGTGCTGTAATTGCATCGTCTTTCTAGTTTTCTAATCGTTGAAGAGATATTCGTGGACATCACAACTTGATGACCACTAGTACTTCGTCTTTCGTCAGCAGCAGGCGTTTCTGGACCACCCATTTTTAAATTAGTTTAACTAGTAAACAAAGCATTTTATTACGAGCAAACAAGATCTATGCAGATTAATTGGTAGCTGGGCCCATAACCTGTGAGAAATGACCAAAGAACTTTTTATTGAATTGATAGATACATATTATTGTGACATGAAAAAGACTGACAAATATAACGTTATTTATAAATATATAGAGTGTTTTTTAATTAAAGTTCAACAATATCCTAGACCTGGACAATATAAAGTTTGAGTTAATCTTATATTGATTTCTTTGTTGTAAGTAGTAAGTGCCTCGGTGTAGCTCTGCCAATCTCCGCGGTGCTTGGCCCTATTATAGAGCTTCTTCCGCACTTCGGATCGTAAGTTTGACAAATGACGGTTCCGCTAAGGAGCATCCTTACTAGTTCTATTTCTTTGAATGGGGCAGCTTGTTTCATATGCCTCAAGTATTGCCCCATTTAGTTTTTCGAGATCGCTTTCCAGAGCAAGTGGGTGCCTGGGCCCCTTTTTTGTCTGGATACGTTCTAAATTTTGTTTTAGGATGGCGTTGTATTTGTCCCAGTCTGTTTTTCTAGGATTCCTCCTGAGGATTCTCTCAGGAATATCGCTCTCTAACGTAAACACCATTATCTTGTGATCAGATAGAGATGGTTCACTCGATACTCTCCAGTTTGTAACTAGATCTTTAATGCTCAGTGTACTTAATGTGATATCTAATACCTCACTTCTTGCCCTTGTTACAAATGTTGGAGTATTCCCAATATTTTGCACAATAAGGTTCTTATTAAAAATATATTCCAACAGTTGCTAACTTCTGTGATTGGTGTCGTTACTTCCCCATACGGTGCTGTGCGCGTTGGCGTCGCATACAAGAAGTAATGGCAGATATCTTCTCTGGCAATATTCTATTAGCCTCGATACTTCCGGCGGTGGTACAGGCCCATCTCCGGCGAAGTAACTAGAAGTTATTACTATATCTTGTCGCCTCATCCTTAGTTCCAGATATGCTCGATTTGGGACGAGATTACGCGTCATGAATTCTGAAAGACAAGAATATTTAATATTATTTCTTACCATTATGCATGTTCTGGATACTTCATCACTAGTGTGATGAATTACCCTTGCATCCTTACATGCAAGTCTTCGTACCTGGTTCCCGTAAGCCCAGGGTTTCTGGATCAGTACGATCCCTAATTGAACATCTGTCTTGGTTATATATCTACGACTTGCATTACTGTCATCGCTGTTAGGATTCATCATGATAGAAATAATTTCCAGTCTATCAAAAACTCTCTTTCATACCATTTAATTATTTATTTTTCTGTGTTTAATAAAATACTTGAAATTTGTATTAAAAATAGTAGATATTATATTCAATTGCACACTCTCTTTTCTTAGATTAATAGTCCGATCAACTGAAACTTCCTGAAAAGAATTCGATCTAATCTCCCCTGTCGCTCAGCTATTAAAAACACCAACTGCAATTTGTCATCAAACTTTTTCCTAACTCGGCCCCTGTCGGGATTTATAATTTTTATCTTTTCATTAAAACTATTAACTCAGGTTCAGCTCCGACGCGAAGTGTCCATAAGAGTTACCTAATTAAGAATTATCAACGAGGATCCATATTTGAGGATTTTCCGAGCTCGAGGCATTAGAGACATAGAAAGTTAGGAAACAGAGTCGTGAGCTGGGCGTAAATGACGCAATAAAGAATGGATATTTCCTTTGAGAAGCATCGCGAGGAACAGGAGGAATCACTACTGGGAACAACGTTAACTTTGTTATCGTTATTTTTTTCGGTAGATAGGATGTAATGTAGTTTGGTTGGCGCCTGGGGGGAAATTTATTAAGACGATCATTGTGAATGACGAATTTTGAATTTATACGATCTTTTTATCCAGATTTTCATTCGCGTTAAAGATGAGTTCTGATTGTAAATGACGCAATTCGTTTTTGTGTAAAGAACGTGTCTTTGTAAATTCATACAGGGAATTTGTGATAGGGTGTAGGATTTGCAGAATGTTTCTCATTTGCGAAACTGCTAAATCTGCAAATTCTGATTTTGTAGATGATACAGATTCTTTTAAGGTACAATGGTTGTTATAAATAATATTTAACTCATTTTAAAATTTTTATCTAAATTTGTTTTTTGTTTGAAGCTTCTTTTGTTTATAAATAAATAATAAATAATTGTAATTAAATGTTTTAAAAAAAGAATAACCTGCCATATCTCTAAAACTGTTACTTTGGGGACCCATGTTTATTAAGACTTTTTTTGTTTATTTTGGTCTTTACTGTTACCTCTTTAAATATTTAACACCCCGTATATTAAAGTTAAAATACATTGGACCGAAAAGTGCAATTTTTAATTGTACTTATTTATTTTTTATATACCCTGGAATTTAATTAATAAACTATAAATATGAATATTATCTTTTTTTGTATTATTTATAGGTTAATTATATTAATTTATAGGTTAATTATATTATTGATAGAGTATCGATAGTTCTTCAGAAAACTATCGCCACCATCGATAGTTATAACTGTCGATATTTGGCTATCTCTACTATAAACGCAAGTATGGTCATATTTGCTGACGATAAGTCATTGGCGATTTCAGTAAAAACTTCTAAGCAGGTAGTTTTCCGAACAATTTCTACGACACTGTGCAAAAGTTAAGTCCGACCCTGGTTTTAAAATGCCACCACCAGATGTGAACAGCATATTGCAATACCGGATTAACTAAACAATATGTTTATGCCAACTATGCATTTTTCTGAAAGCTTTGGAATTTCTAAAAATAAATTATATTCTCAAGAGACTTCTGACTTATATTATATGCATTTCTCGAGGGCATCTTTCTAGAAAAAGTGATCGTAATAGTTTGTTAGATCCTAGATTTTGATCTTTTTGTTAAAGGCTTTCGAGCAACATAATTTTATAATTAAATTTTTATAATTTAGATAATAAAAACAAGAGACTAAGGACAGCAATAAATATAATATAATTACATGCCTGTTTGGCAACAAGTAAGTTCTACCTCACGCGAGGCAACACTTTATAAATTTACATTTAATATTAATTAAAATAATACAAAATATAATGTTTATGACTTTTCATGTGGTATTTTATTAAAAAAAGAACATATATCTGCCTATACGAAATATCAGCGACTATTTCTGTAGAGAAATAGTCAATCTTTCGTCTAGTGAAATAATCGTCCTAAATATAACTCGACTTTGATTAATATTCTGCTCACAGGGTTCTTATCAGATTAATAATGCTTAAATAATGTCTCACGAAATTAATATTAAAATATTCTTGAGATTTAAACGCAAAAAAATATTATCAAGGTCTTGGTATATTACTCTTGATTATTTTTATTATTATTTGGTAAATTATAGGATTTGTATTTCTTGTTTTAGGTAGAGATCATAAACGAAACTTTTATAACACCGACAGGTATCAAAAAAAGCAAAATATTAAAGCTATTTGTAAAAAATAAAGTGTTTTTAACTTTACAGCTCAACGTTATCAATCCAAACACCATCCCCGTTAAAAATCAAATCTCTATATTATTGTGCGTTTGTTCGACATTTTGTTTTGATTGAATGCGATTTTTTTGAGTTCGTATATTTATTACAAAACGTTCGACAGCATGTGTCTATAAATTTCGAAATCCTATCACCTACCGCCACGAATCATCAATCATGTAATGAGTTTAGCAATGTTGTTCAATGAAAGCCAATTCACTAGTAGGAATGCAAGTAGGTTGTGTATTGACGTTTTTAATCTACTTCTGATAGGTAATTATAATTATCATTTCAATATTACCTTAATCCGGGTGGTAAAATTACACGAATTAAATGGTGGGAATTTAAATTTAATCTATAGACTTTCAGATGGAATTAGTTGTTTTAAAATATTAAAGAAACCGAGGTGGGAAGAGTTTCATTCCTGTCGTGAGATTAATTAGATCACCGAGACGCGAAGCGTCGAGGTTAGCTATGATTTCGAGACAGGAATGGAACTTCCTACCGAGGTTTGTATACTATTTCGATCAAAGTTAATAAATCTCTGTTTTGTTCTGAACATACCTAAAATATTACATTTAACGACAAATTATCAAGCGCGCGGTTTTCTCAGATAAATCAAGTAGGTAAATATATTGTTACTGTGATTACGGGGTAAACAACTGTCACCAATATAAATAAATGTCAGATAAAGCCGGATATTAAATTCGCGAATAATAAATATCAATAAGTAGTTTGTTATATTTTAGATCATTGTTGTTTTTTATTGTTTGCCATTAAATAGGTATTATAAAATTTGTCAAACACTGTTATTTTTTTGAAATATAAAAAATATTAATCTAGAATAGATGAAATGAGGGCGGGAAGTTAGGTCGGGAAGTGAGGGCGGGAAGTAGAGGTGTGTAATGTAACACTTCTCAACCTTCAATGACGTTAGCAATGACAACATTACATATATGGTTGTAAATAAAATATTAAACATAGTTGGCATGCAATTTACTCAAAAGAAGCAAGTAATAAAATAATAATTGAGTACAGAATACTACAGGGAACTGTATTGGGTCCAATACTCTTTACAATTTATCTAAATGAGATCTTACACTTACCATCATCAGAAACAATAATTAGTTTTGCAGATGACACTGTGACCTACTATGAATCGTCTAGTTGGAAGGATCTAAAAAATTCGGTAGAACTTGATATAAACAAATTAATTGACTGCTTCAATCAGAAATTACTCACTATCAACTTTTCAAAAACACACTTTTTGCCATTTTCATGTTACAAAAATACTTTACCTTGAGCATCAATAATCATGGTTTCGAAATCCGAATACAATCTTCCAAATCTGTCAAATATCTGGGTATTTATTTAGATTGTCATATGAGATAGGATGTTCACATTGGAAAAGTTACAAATACTTTAAGAAGTTTTATGTAACAATTCAGATTGCTAAAGAGTATTTTAGAATTGCCATAGTGTATGCATGTGTATTTAAAATAAATAATTAATGTAATTCTCGTGTAATATACCTTATTATTATTCTTATTATTAATTAACTAAAAATCAAAAATAATACCACTTATCTGAAAAGCAAAATTATATTCAAGCTGCATGGGTAAAAACATGGGGATTACCAAATTTTTTTGGGGGAGAGGAAAATGTGAACCTAAACTTAAAATATGTCCTAGTTCCAGCCAAATGCTGTTTCCGGCTCGTTTTCGTATACGGAGTGGCCCAAAAGTCTGGAAACGGCCAATTATCTCGTAAATTGCTAGTTCTAATTGTACAAAATTTGGGGTACACCTATTTTGGGATACGGAGATTCCAGATTTGATATTTGCAATGTTGCCAGATTTTCCGTTTCTCTTATATTATTAGTCACTTTGGTTTTTCAAATTGATCACCCTGTATATTAAGACATTATTGGAATCTCCTATTCAATACGAGTTCAACCATATGCAACACTTATGATTTTATGTAGTCTGGAAGGTCTTAAATAAATAAAACAATCATGGAGAAATGTGGTAAATGCACTCTATCATCGATTAGGGTACTGTCAAATCACAAATGAAGTACATTTTGAATACTTGATAAAGTAACCATTGTGTTAAAAATGGTGTAATCTTTCAGTTGTTACGTTTTAATGTAGTTGAAAATAGTTTGTATTAAAAAATTTATGAGACAATTAGGCGTTGCCAGACTTCTGTTTTATTTATTTAAGACCTTCTAGACTACATAAAATCATAAGTGTTACATATGGTTAAACTCGTATTGAATAGGAGATTCCAATAATGATTTAATATACAGGGTGATCAATTTGAAATACCAAAGTGACTAATAATATAAGAGAAACGGAAAATCTGGCAACATTGCAAATATCAAATCTGGAATCTCCGTATCCCAAAATAGGCGTACCCCAAATTTTGTACAATTAGGACTAGCAATTTACGAGATAATTGGCCGTTTCCAGCCTGAAACGGCGTCTGGTCCAAACTAGTACATCAAATTGCTGTCTAGGTGTCTAGGAATCTCGACAGTCAATACGAATCCTCAAGTGTGTGTTTTCACCTTTAGGGTTTGAGGATGGTCTTAATAATTCGTAGGCGGATTTTCAACATTTGTTTCCGAATTTTCAAAATTATTCTACAACTTATTTCAGATTATTCTGACCTTTCGGAGTTAAGATATATTAAATTCCTAAATTTCATACTCACGTTTACGTCGCTTAACCTGCATTGAAAACTTAACTCACGCAGATGAAGATATGGACTCAGTATGCATCTAAATACATTTTACATATACACCGATGGTGTATAGAGGTATTTGAAGATTTGACAACGTGCCTGAAATGGCGTCTGGCCCGAACTAGTACATTAAATTGCTGTCTAGGAATCTCGAAAGTGTAAAGAACAAATATGTCTGGGTTTGGATCCCGGCAAAGACAGGTTTTTCAAATCTTCACGTATTTGTTTTCACCTTTGGGGTTCGGGGATGATCTTAATAATTCGTAGGGGGATGTTTGAGATTTGTTTACGAATTTTTAAAATAATATATTTAGAAAAGTATAGGACGGACACCGCTAGAATTTTTTGTTGGACGGGGGGAAAATTGTGAACCCAACATTACAAACGTAAGACCTTATATATGAGACATTTTAAAAAAGATTAGGACAAGTCAGGTTTAAACAGTATAAAATTTACAATTTAAAATCACTTTAAACAATAGTGATAAAGTTTTCTAAAATTAAAAAATGATAAAAATACACAAATAAACAATAGCAGAACATTTAAATAGTATTATCTTGCAGATACTCAGCAACACTGTAGTAGCATTTACATAATAGGACTTGTTTTTTAATTCGGTGTCATCGGCATAAACTATTATAAGGTTATTTTAGCCTTGTGTTATGTGCAGGCTTTGTTACTGTTTCCCAGCGCCACATTGGAAACAGTACTATTAGGGTACAGTAAATGGTAGAGTGGGGAATCCTGCCTATGCATTAAGTTTAAATTTTAATTAAATTAAATAAAAATCCCAGCACCTTTGGATCCCAAAGTCCAAACTCTAGAGCCACCCGCCCCCTAGGACTTTTTAATTGCATTTTTAAATAAAAAAATATCCATGTTTTGTAGTTACTTGGGAAAAGATTGTACAGTTGACAAAACCGAAATTAAATGGTGTGATTTAGACAAGCCGCATTAAAATTTTACAGCTCTGAAAGATGATTGTCAAATAAAGTTTCGCATCAGAGACTCAAAAAACAAAAAAATACAGTATTATTGTGGAGAGATAAGGTAATTTTGAAAGTCACAAATTTTAGATTTTTCTTCCATTGTCGCAACACGTACTTCATAATTCGGTTACAATACAACAAAAAAGTTTTCCTTTCAACTTCTCGGATCGGTCTAATCCCGAAAATTACATAGTAATTACGATTCATATCACGTTCTATTAAGGATATAAAGGATTTAAACAGTCTTTTCAATTATTTCTGATTCTAAATACCGAAATAGTCGAACGACGCTGAATAATGCTAACAATAGATGAAAGAAAATGCGTGGAAGGAAGTGCTAAGCTTCTATATCTACCTACCTTATTATTCTTGGGACATAGCATAAAGCCGAACACAACAGAATAGCGAAATAAAAGGATCTGACTTGTCGTTACCGTTGCCAGTGCCGTAGACATTATTTCTAGGAAGTACCATAGATAAAATAAGTGAGATTAACTTTGGGAAACGTATAGTGCTGTGAACTAAGGTCCGTATTTATAAACAGAACTTAGCTGAGTCGAACTTGGGTAAGTCGTCCTTGAACCAAAATCGAAGTTCGGTTATATCGCGTGAATTAAGAGATGGGTAGTAACAAATCCGTAAATGTACTTAACAGTTACAGATTTGCCACCTAGAACTATAGAAACGTTGTAACCGAACTTCGATTTTAGTTCAAGAACGACTTACCTAAGTATGACTCAGCCATAGATTAAGGTAATGTGAATGGATGGGAAACTCAATGGTAAAATTCTAAGGCGATGTGCTGCCATCTATCAAATTAGAGTGATACTAAAATTCAATATGGCCGCCACGAGCGGGCTTTTTGAAATTTAACTTTGTGGTAGCTTGGCAAAAATGTAACGAAGAAAATCAAACAAAAAAAAAATAAATTGAAAAATCAAATCATAAAACAACCATATTGACTGTTTTGTGATTTGAAACTAGTCAAATATTTTGCCAATTTATATTTTTATTTGATTTTACTTCATTATATTTTTGCATTAATTTCAAACTTGAATTGGTGCCAATGCAAGATACATTTTTCTTAAGACACTTATTACAAATTGTTTGGTTATCTTTAATATGACGATCGCATATATAATATGTGGTATAAATTGCATCACTACCAATATCGGGAGTGCTTTATTGTTCGTTGCTATCTTCCCATCTTTTGAAAACATGCTTAAAATTGGAAGGTGTTGAAAACTAAATCTAGATGAATCAAAATCCAATACACCTTCAAATGCAACAGCCATTTTAATTTTTCTAAGTTTGAAGTTTTGACGAGCTGACAACTGACATGGTATTTCGATATGAACGCCATCCCGTTAATTAGAGTGGTACAAAATTACCTTCCTCATATTTTTCCATTTGAACTACCAACCCCTGGACTCAGCTGAGTTTTGTTTATAAATAAGGACCTAAAAAGTATGGAACAATTTTTTTTTTGAATTAAACATGGCTGATTGACTTGACAGTTAGAGGCTAAATAAGAAGCAGAAAAATAAAAAAAGAAGAGAAAAGCACAGTCCATTTTAATGCACTCATCTTTTATTCAGACTATAATTATTTACATTTTTTAGCATATATTATTTAAAAAAAAAATCTAATATTTACATTAAAATATTGTATTTTTGTTGAATTTTAAATGACTTAACGAATAGTTTGTGCTACAAGAGTGGACATGATGGACATAATCATGTATACAATACGAACAATACACTCTAGTTGTACAGCATACTTGCTCTACGACCCAGGTTATTAATATAAAATCACTGTTATATTACAAATATTTATGTTGTTGATAATCTAAGGAAGATCTGAGGAAACCGATCAAGTGAAAGTTTTGATATTCTTCATGAAATGTGTAGATTGTTGTGATGTGTGGACGATCAAGAGTAGAAGGACGACCAAAAGCAGGATGTAATGAAGCTTTGAATCTTCTAGATTCGGATATAGTGAAAAAGTTAGAACATATCTGTACTTTGGGAGCAATGAAAAGTACAATAGAATAGACCTATTGTTAAAAATCTCAGCCTCTGATATGTGAATCATACTTGGTTGATTAGACGACAATTATTTTGGTATTACACAAGTTAGAGACGGTGAGTGTGTTCCTTTCAAATAAAAACAAACTAAGCTATGGTCTTCCTCATAGCTTTTCTGGTGGAAGGAAACTTGAATAAATGACTTTGAGTGGAGAGTTAGTAAATGATTACTCTTCCAATCTCTCGCCAGATAGGTCATTGATACGTTTATTAAGAACACCAATGATTTTCTGCAAATGACAACCAAAAATTGTAAAAAATGGAATAATAAGTGTCCAAAAGAGGACGAAATATTACATTAAAAATTTGATGTATTGATTTTAAACTTTCTTCTTTAATTTTTCCAATAGCTAAAAAATTTCGACCTTAATCGATGGTTGCGCTACTGGTCGCATTGAGTGGCAACGAGCAGTTTTTATATGCCGTTTGGACCAGTCTGCATTGCGGGGCAAAGACGTTGACAGTATAAATTGTGATCATGTGTTTAAGTCGAAGCTCTTGTCGGACTTACTTTTATAGCTATTCGAAAAACTCAACTTCAATTTACTCCGATTTTAAAGTTTCTGATCAAACGCTTCGCTTTGCTACACGATTGGACGTTATCCAAAAGTATATCGTATTGTTCTTTTAATACTTCCTGCGGAAATTTAAGCAAAAGTATACTACATTTGATACAAATGTATGAAATAGATTCAAACCAGTAAAAAAATCCTAAAACACGTCAATTTAAATTTTTGAAAGGCCATATCATGTAAGAGACGTTGCGTCACCAGTGTAATGATGTAACCGACGATTTTTTTAAATAAATACAGGGGTCGTGAGATCCCTCATTGGAAAAGTCTCCTAATCGTTTATCTAATGGTATAATTATTCGAATATTTATTTCTACACATTTTATAAACTAAACCTAAGCAGCAATATATGATAAAAAAATAAGTAATAATAGTATCAATTGTGTTAAATATAAGATAAAAAGAAAATTCTGAAAATTAAAATTTTAAAAATTTTCAATTGTTATTTTTGATAAATATTGATACGCATTGATGCCACCCTGCCTAATAAATAATTAAATAAGAACTAACTTTTTTGTATATACTGTATACATTATATTCCAAATACAAAATTCACAAATGAATAACATGATAATTAGAATGTTTTAAAGGCCTTTCTATACAGGGTTTAATTGTTCAATATTTCAATTAGTGTTATTTGTTATATATAGTGTAGTTATATATAGTGTATTTCATTTCATTTTCAGAATGGTTTGGTAATACTGCATTCAAGACTAGAATGTTTTTAAAAAATATTACAGTGTTGCCAAGTATTTAATTTTTTTTTTGAAATTAGAGAATGATGCAGACTCCAAATTAAATTATCATAATTTAAGTAGATTTACATTGATTTCAAAATTGCTTAATGAACAGACTTATAACATACTAAGCTAGCGAATAGTGTTGATAGAACTGGATTATTTTATACAGAGTGTCTTAATTTTAAGTTCAATTTACTCAATTTTTTGAAATGCAACGTCCTGTATATTATTTTAGCATAAAATTCCTTATAATATGCCTATCCAGGGTGTCCCATAAGTGCGTAATTGATCGATAGCTGTTTTATTATTGGAAATGAAAGTTGTATGACCATGTTTAATAAATATTCTTAAACGTACAGGGTGTTCCAAAAACGAGAGGTTGAGCAAACTTATACATTTTTAAAGTGAAACGCCGTGCAGGTATTTATACGTATTTAATTGTTCTCACATCGTCAAACCATTTAAATAGACTTTATTTATTTGCTATCTTGTATATAGGGTGTGTCAAAATGCGGGGTAACGGTTTTCTTAATTTTTTAAATGGGGTACCCTATATGTTATACCACCAATTAATTGATACAAGGTATTCCATTTAGAAAATTGAGAAAATCCTAATCTCTCGTTTTGACACACCCTATATACAACATACGAGGGTCATTCAATAAGTAAAGAGACAAATTCTATCATTTTAAAACTATTTAATGAATGTGTACAATCTTTTCAGGCAACCTTGCGATATGCTCTGATCAGCTGTTTCATCATTTTATGTCAACATAACCTCAAAATTTTCAATTCACCATGGCAAGTCCACTAGAAGATTGCACCTTAGAAGAACAGCGCTCAGTTATTAGATTTTTAGTCGCAGAAGGTGTAAAACCAAGTGAATTTTTTTCTAGAATGTTGATACGGTACGGTAAAAGTTGTATGAACCGTGCGAATTTTTACAAGTGGGTTGATCGGTTTAAAAGTGACCGAACAAGTGTAGGTAATGAACCCCGATGTGGACGTCCAGTGGAAGTTTCTGGTCCCTCGTTGGAATCGAGGATTGACGGACTTATTCGTGATAACAGAAGATTTACTGTTGAAATGATAGCAGAGGAAGTTTAAGTAAGTGTTGGAACTGTTTACAATGTCATTCAGATCAATTTAAAGTACAGAAAAACGTGTGCCAGATGGGTTTCCAGATAGCTTACTGACGCTCATAAAGAATGAAGGCTTTCCATTAGTCAAGACTTAAACCAAAGAAGTTTAATTGAAGGAGGCGCTTTTTTTGAAAGAATAGTGACCAGCGACGAGGTCTGGATCCATCACTACGACCCTGAGACCAAAAGGCAGAGTATGGAGTGGAAACACACTAGATCTCCAGTTCGCAAAAAATTCAAGGTTCAACCTTCCGCCGGTAAAGTGATGCTGACCATCTTTTGGGACTCACAGGGTCCAGTCTATTGCGATTTCCTTGAAGATCAACGAACTATTAATAGCCAATACTACTCTGAGATGCAAGAACACAAAGTTAGACCAGCTATCAGGAGCAAACGCCGTGGACTCTTGTCAAAAGGGGTCATTCTTCAGCACAATAACGCCCGCCCTCATACAGCCCAGCTGACTCGTGATAAGCTTCAAGAATTGGGTTGGGAGGACTTACCTCATCCTGTCTACAGTCCCGACCTCACCCCATCTGAATTTTACCTGTTTGGACCACTCAAAGACGCCCTACGTGGAAAAAGATTTGCTAACAAGGAGGAAGTTAAGGAAGTGGTGCAAAAGTGGTTTTGGGGTAAATTGAAAGAAGTCTTCGCCAAGGGAATTAGGAAGCTGCAAGAAAGATGGGACAAGTGCATAACTGTGGGGGTGATTATGTTGAAAAATAGCCTTAATTTTGAAAGATTGAAATAAACCGGTTTTGAGCTATAACCATTTGTCTCATTACTTATTGATTGACCCTCGTATCAAATAAGTGAAGTATGTATAACTACCTGCAGAGTGTTTTGCTTTAAAAAAGTACAGATTTGGTCAGCACCTCGTTTATGGACCACCCTATATATTTAGGAATAATTGTTAAATATGGTAATATAACTTATATTAAAAATTTCTTCGTATTTCTAATAACAAAACAGCTATCGATCAATTACGCACTGATGAGACTTTCTGTATATAACATATTGGTATCGTTGGTTAAGTAAAGTTATAAGAAATTTTATGCTAAAATAATATACAGGGTGTTGTATTTGAAAAATTTGAGCAAATTGAACTTAAAATTAGCCATATTTAAGACATATTTTAAAACACTCTGTATAACATAAACCAGTTCTATCATCAGAGTGTTCTATTTAAAAAACATACATTTTTATTTGCCAGGCAAAAACGCAACACCCTGTATATCCAAAAATATTTTTCAAATCCATGAAACTTTCATATAATTAATTAAAATATTGAACAATTACGCACTAATGGGACACCCTGTATATCTAGGATAATTAATAGCAAAATACACAAGCAACAAAAAGGAAAATAATTTCAAATTCAAATATTACCAAGTAGACGTTAAAAAAAGAAAAATAAGAGAAGCTCAAAGCAATGTGTCACAAAATAATAGGAGTGATCGTGTTCCTCCGGATAACAACTACTACTTTGGCTAATACCGCAATAAGTATTGGATTATATCGAAAAAAATAGCAGATCCGATTTTGTTTACTAGGGAAACGATTGTTTGAATTAAACAACAATTATATTGACAATTTTTATAGCTTCTTTTCTATTATAACCATGAATGGTTTTTATTTAAATAGAATCAATAAGGTTTATTGTAAAATAAAAAATTGCAGAATATATTAGTATCTTATAATGCGGATATTAAAATTTATTGATAATATTATATGAAGTTCACCGATGTCAAGGTTGGTAAATACCCAAATTAACATTCACCACATATTTTCTTGCACATAACAACTAATTAATTTATATTTATTGTTAACGTAAAGTGCAATAGATGGTTTGTTAAGTAGACCAGCTTGCTAACATAGTTATGAAGGGAATATGTTTGATTCCTGTTTTTATATTATCAATTTTTGTGAGTGAGTTTGAATGTAAAGTGTATACAAAGTGTGGACTCGCTCAAGAATTATTGAATATTGGATTTGATAAGTCTTATGTTGGAAATTGTAAGTAGTACTGACATTATTTTATTGTTTTTATTAATGTTCGAAAATAAAAATATTTTTTTAAAACTTTTAACAGTATTCTGGTACAATGTTAAAAATAATTAATACACCATAGGATTCAGAAAAACGGTGAAGTTTGTCATCACTTCCCATCAACCGAATACCGTAATCTTTTTCATATTTTTGACATGTCTTATTATAATGGTCTTAACTTAAATGATCCATAAGACTTATAAGCACAAAAGTTACTAATAATTTTATTAATTTTCTCTTCTATTATTCGTTTTCTACACATTTCTTTGGATCAAATATTTAATATGCCTTTTATTTCACCTCAACCTTTGATTTCTTTATATCTTCTCCCAATTTTTTCGTTTATATAATTTATTATTAAATCGTTTACTTTTATCATATTTATTTATTTATTTAGAATTTAAAATGTATAACTAAAGACGTAGAAGATTGTGATAAGTATATTTAAAAAATACATATTCCTACATTTTTTTCCAAGCTTCCGAAGTTTAAAAACAAATGGTGCTACATTTGGTGAATGTAGTGGATAACTTAGCTTACTTAAAATCTATAGGCACTCTAGAAAGAACAGAATCACCTGTAACTTTTCATAAGCTTTTTTGGATAATCCATATATCATTAGATATTGAACCGGCAGTTCAAAAAACAATAGCTTAAGAGTACATATTTTTAGCAAAGGTACGACTTTAGACACAATAAATATCGACACAGCCAACCTTTTTATTTTTAATAAAAGTAACTTGTCATTGTATGATCAGTTTAGGACTTCTTGTGACTCATCAGGTAGCTGTAGATTAACCGATATGGATTCTTGGAAAAATTATTTTGTCCAACATTCGCACAAATAGACGATTTTTTTTAAATACTTCCTTATCTTATCTTATTTTTTGTACAAATTAAACATATTTTTAGGGGTATGTATGATAGAAAGCGAGAGTGGAAGAGACACGTCTAAGCAAGTACCCAAAGCGAATGGAGGAAAAGGTCTTGGTTTATTTCAGGTACTACTTACATTACATTACATTTAGGATAACAGATACTGAAATGCGCCTTTATTTGCCTTGAGCCAAAATAACTTGTTTTTAAATTCCAGATAAACAGTAAAGAGTACTGCACTTTTGGTAGACCCGGTGGAAAATGTAATGCGAAATGCGAAGGTTTGTACCCAAACAAAATAATTTAATTAATTTTGACAGAGTAATTGAATGTGATCCACAAAAAATTATTCTTGGAAAAATTTAAATAGTACAGTTTTTTATTTTAAGTGTCACTTTGGATTTAATTTAAAGCCGTGTGTAGGACATGACTCATTACTCTGTCGGTCATGGTCTATTTTAGAAACGTTTTATATGTTGATTTGTTTCATTTTTTATTTATTGCTAAGAAAAATTGAACAAACAGCTCATTTATTTGAAATGTGCTTCACATATCCATGGGAATATCTAATATGAGTGCTGATTGAATATACTAACTATTAGTATATAACCGAAAGCTATTTTTAGATTTTCTTGATGAAGAAATATCCAAAGACGCCGCATGCGCGAAGAAAATACAATCAACATTAGGTTTTCGAAATTGGCAAGGATGGACTAGAAGTTGCTATGGTCGTTCATATCCTTCAACAATAGTGCCACAGTGTTTTCCAAACATGGGAAAATAATTATAAAAATTATATAATATTGTTTATATTTTATTAAATGTTACCTTTTTTCTATTACTTACTGATTATTGTTGTATCGGGAGACCTAGAATTTTGCTACCTCCTCAGGAGAGATAATTCTTCCGATTTTTGTTTTAACTCAAGCGGTCAACTCTAAAATTCACGATATGACAATTTTATTTGTGTGTATTGAAAAACCCTGTTTAAATAAAACTGCGAAACACGTCCCCAAGCTTCAGGTAAAACATTTACTATTATTTTTGAGGTTATGTTTATATTTTGTTTTGTTCCAGTTTCTACAAAATAGTCGTGTAAATGGATAGAATGTTATCGGTACTCTTTTATAGGAAAACCATCAAAATTAAGCAATGACAATTCCATCAAGAAATGGGCTCTTATGGCAATGATATAAATTACCTAACTTTAAACAGATTTTAGATTGCAATTGCCAGCCAAGAATTTTTTTTGTGTGGCTGTGAATTATGACGTTTTTTTATGGTTATAAGGTTACGAATGATGGGTTTATGAGTTTATGGGGTTATAGGGTTATGGGTTTGGAATTAACAGCTTGGCTTTTGTGTTTTTGCGTTAAAAAGTGGTGAAAAGTCTCAATTATTAGGTTTTTTGAGGTTATAGCAAACATTCAACCCCAAAAACATATAGAAAACACTGTGTGATACCCAGATCCGAAAAAAAAAATTTGTGTAGCTGTGATTGTATTATAACCATTAAAATAGTAATAATGCAAAAATAATCTAATATAAAAACCATTTGAGGTTAGGTAGGTATTTTTTATTAAAATGTGCTTTGTGACAAATTGTTATTATTCAAGGGATACAAGGCCGACGAGAGGGGCGTTGCCGGGACTAATTCCCGGGGCCCGGGCTCAAATGGGGGGCCAGCAGCGGCATAAGGGGGAGCCGGCAGCTTTAGGGAGGAGGACTTTTTTTTAGAGATTTTACTAAAGAGGAGAAGTTTTTGCTGAAGACTTTTTTTTTAGAAATGTGATCTTGAAAGGGCTTAATTGTTTTATAAAATTATATTGTCGCGGGGCCCGACCTTGCTCACTGCGGCCCTGAACGCGATACTTTTCGAACAGAAGCTTCGGTCGACCTGTAGTTTTGACTTTACTTTATTATTTCTTTCAGACGAGAGCTATGCTTTTGACGTTTGTATAACGCACAAAATTAAACTAAACCAATAAGTTCTTGTACGCGTTTAAGTATATTTGCAGAGCTGTTCTTCCAAATCTGCTCTATCATAGTCACTATAGAATAATTACCGTCATTGTCACGTTCAAAAATATCGCCGTCCTTGTCACAGACACATATCACCGTCCTTGTCACAGACACATATCACCATCGTTATCACACTCCAAAATATCACCGAGATTATTCGTTATCATATACATTATGTTCAACCACATTTCTTACACACTGCCAGTGGTGTACTCAAGGAAGAGAAGGGATTAGAGATTACAACCCCCCTAACCATCTATACGCTATTGGCTCAAATAATTATCGTTGTTATTTCATTTCTTCTTTTAAATAAATAACAAAATTAAAATATCCTAAAATTTTTTATAATTCAAATTTACGTTGGTGCTATTCTAAACCAAATTTGGTTTAGAAATAACCCAACCTAAATTTGACATATGACATTACATATCTTACGTTACCATGGCACATACTTTGATTTTCTTTTACTATACGGAGAATGGTCGCACTGCGCAGCTTTCTGAGTGCCTTTTAAAAGGAGATAGAAAACTCTTATTACGTGTTGCCTACATCTTGGCGCAATATTTTTAATAGGTGCGTTTTAATCATCCGCTTCTGCTTCTGAATTGTCGGTTTTCTTGTTTTAATCTGACAGGCTAGAACGACTGAACCGACAATTCCGGAAGCACAAACTGTCTGAAAATGATCATTCTTTTGAGGAAGTTTTGCATGACATTTTAGCATAACTGAGGCTTTATCTGGCGAATAACAGCTCTTTTGGGGTTGGAATTGTATGCGGGGCATTAGCATAGACTCTTTCCTACACGCAGATCTAAACAATAGTCTAGCGGGGTTAAATCGTACGATCTGGAAGCCAATTTGTTCAATATAGACCACACACTTCGATTACTATACGAAGCAAGAGAGAAGTCCGACACGCCCAACATAGGGCGCGGCCATTTTGAACCCTGTGACACAGTTTACAGCTAAAGAATCAGATCGCTCACTCTGCGTCGGCACTTTGGATATCAATGTTTCAGTTTATACAATGTGCAACTCGGATAATACAATATATGATAACCGCCTATAATAAAACAGCAGTCTTCTGCGTATCCTGAATTTGTATCCCTGGAGTGGATGTTATTTTGGAACTTTCAACTGGTCCGAGTGAGCTAACTGATTCTTTAGCAATAAACTGTGACTTCAAAAATAATATTCACTGACACTGGCAGGAGCAAGCAAAATATCAGGTGCGTTTTAATCATCCGCTTCTGCTTCCGGAATTGTCGGTTTAGTCGTTTTAACCTGTCAGATTAAAACAAGAAAACCGACAATTCCGAAGCAGAAGCGGATTATTAAAACGCACCTATTAAAAATATTGCGCCAAGATGTAGGCAAAACGTAATAAGGGTTCAAAATGGCGGAGTTTTCTATCTCCTTTTAAAAGGCACTCAGAAAGCTGCGCATTGCGACCATTCTCCGTATAGTAAAAGAAAATCAAAGTATGTGCTTGCCCCGTATAGTAATCAAAGTATGTGTACCATGGTATGTGTGACATCGCCAGAGTAACCACAATTAGGCATTCCACGAATTAAATTCTAACCTCACAAATTTTGCCGGTTTTGTAATTGCTACATTTAATGCATTTATAAAAAATGCGCACAACGTTGTCAATATATTAACAGGTTAAGTAACCCGAACTGTTTTTGTTAATATAAGCATAGGCGTAACGACTGGAATTTTGAACGGAAAGTCATCATAATATAATAATTAAAAATGTGTAATACAGAAATGTACACTAAATATTTGAACAATTAGTGTTGATGGTACATCGGTATGTAGCTAGACTGCATACAGTTTGTCATTCAGAGGGCTCATGTTAAGTATGGAACCATGAAAAATGGGAGAGTATCAAAATGGGATGTATGTACAGTGTGGTCTTTTTTCGTTGATTTAATTAAGTACCTACTAAAGAGTACGAGATCAGACTAACCTTAGCCTGGGTACCAGGCAATAGAGGACATAAGGGCAACGAAGAGGCTCGTATTGGCCCATGTACAAAGCAGTGGATGTTTAAAAAATCACAGAAATGGTGAAAAAATTCACCAGGACAGAGACATGTCAAAGTGTTTTTAAAAGGAACATCGCATAAACTCACCGAGCATCTACTAAACTTTAATGGGAAAAATACTAGAGTACTAGTAGGTCTATTAACAGGGCAGTGTAGGCTTAACAATCATATGTATAATATCTGACAAAAGAAAAACCAAGGGCAACTAGCTACGCATGATAACAGCTTTTTAGTCTATGGAATCAAAATCACGATTGCACTGGTTCACTTAATTAGCTTATTGAGAAAATGGCGTTTGCAGAATTATTGATATGTAAAATGGCATCATTATTTATTTTTATTTATTAATTTTGCCGAAAAGTAAAATTAATATTTTTATTTTCCAATCCTTTTCATAGAGTATTTTTTGGCGGCTTCCTTGAGTTTTTCTGAGGTCTATAGTATTTCGGCCAACTGCCAAGATTGCAGAGTCATCTGTTCATGTGACACGCCTAAAAATGCATTCGCATGTTTATTTAAATTATTTTAAGGAAGTAATAAACGTATAACTGCTTAAATTTACTATTTCTTCGTACTTTCTCATTTCGAATCTGCACAGCTAGTTGTATGTATATGTATACTTTAGCAGTTATCTCACGTATCTATCTCGATTTCGTTTTCAATATTTGGTTTAGCTTTGTATTATAGCGGCTTCGTAAATCAAGTTAGTTCTGTGATCTTTTATGAGGAAAACGTCGAAACGTCTAACCATTTTAAAGGAATAGTGTGGAGTCAACAGGATATTCAAGTATTGCGACAATTCTAGTTAGTTAAATCAAGTTGTTTTGCCAAAGCCATTTTGGAATTGTAACAAATAATTTTTTTAATATCAAGAAAGCTAAAAGGCAGCTTACAGTTTATAAATAAAAAATGTTAAAAATCAGAAAATAAAAAAATTATAATTGAAAATGTTTCTTGATCCCCTTTTCAGTCCCTAGTAATTAGAATCGAAAAATCAAGTTTGCAATGGCTGATTGGTTATTAAAAGCTTAATCAATGTGCAAAGTTTAAATTTTTGAGGTGGTGTCATTTGTGAAGTATGTTGAAAAACATTTTTAGAGTTGAAGCACCGTTAACAAATATAAAAAAAGAAGAAAGAAATGGGCATATTGTATACAGATCTCAAGTGTCGTAAAATGACTAATTTATTGAAAAAGTCAAAACACAAACAAAAAAATAATCATCAATAGTCTTAACAAATATAACTCGTGTAATTGATGTTTGTCACAAATTACTTCTATTTTTCCAAAAAATTGAAGGAATTTGTATTTGTATTTCGAGAATCTGTATTACACTTGTTTTATTGCCGTTAAAAACATGTTTGCTTATAAACAACAAATCAATAAATATCTCAGTAATAATTAAAATATAAGTGGCGTGAACTTGTTTATCTTTTTGGTATCTAACACGTTAGCAATGGCGGCTAGTGAGCAAAATATTGGTATATTAGAAACACTGAAAGTTTTTTACCTACTGTACTGAGATTTATGTTCTGTCATTATGAACCCCCAATATTTTGGTCATGATCCGCCACTGCACATCAGTGTAATGAAACTCTGATTACTGTGTAACTGAAAAACCATATACATCTAAAATACTCTGTATAATGTTATTTTTGTATTCTTTTGGACATCTCTCTGCTTTTATTTCAAAGAGGCTTGAGTTTCAACCTGACTTCCCTATTCTGGAGTTCAAATATGGTAAAATTGCATCTCCATGTTCTTGTTGGCTACCATTGGAATTCGCTACTTCTTCCTATTTCCATAATCTTATTTTTTCTAATTTTGTAATCGCAGCAATTGACAAAATGATTTGTTTTGTGTATATAACTATTTACATAAACTTGAACATTATGTAACTAATTACGAAAAATGCATTATACAACAGGGTAAAAAAAAACAAATAAAAATAAAACTTTATAGTAGGAAAATCAATATGCACGCCATAAAAATAAATTTTTTAAATGTTAAAAAGACATCATTATGTTTTTTTTATTGGTGTCTCTGGTTTGGCCACCTTAGGTCATTAGCCTTATTATTATGTGTAAAAAAAAATCGTCGCAACGTTCCTGGGACTCCGACACGCCCAGTACGTTACGCGAAAGGCCTGGTCGCTGAGAAGATCACTCCTTACATCCGCTCGGTCAGTGATCTTCGGCCAAATTCAATTGCCTCAAAAGACGAAGGGACCCAAGGACTACCGCCTTCTGCATCTTCACCACTAGTTGTCTTGATATGTCTCGGCAAGCCGGTATTGTTTGTAGCTCCGTGAGCATAGTGTCCTTGATTCCCCCTAAAACATCCACAATTAGGACTTCCATTCGTACATTATATTCTGGATACATTCTTTGCAACTAGCCAATCAGTGGAATGTATTTGGCACACTTTTCCCCCTCCTTAATAAGAATGTTGGTTTCAGCTGGTGCAGAAAAGTCAATGACAAACATTGAATGACTATGCTTGTCCAACAGCACCAAATGTGGCTTGTTAGCTTGGAGTCTCATTGTTGTGGGAAAAGCTTAATTCCAATAAATACGGCAACTGTTATTTTCCACTACCGCTTCAATTTCGTCTGAGGCGTATGGCAGAACTGGTGTCTCATCTACCCCGTAGTGATATCTCAGATGATAGTAGAGAACTCGCAATGCGGCGTTGTGCCTATAGATGTACCCAGACATTGCTTGCACCGGGCAAGCGGACAAAATATGCTTTAATGTCTCCAGGTATTGTTGGCATGTTTTGCATCTGGCATCCGCCACATGCGTAAATTAAGCGCGGTATACGAGAGTATTAATTATGCCATCCTGGCAAGCTAACAAGAATTCCTCTGTCTTAGATTTCAGGTCAGCTGATCGAAGGAAGGAGAATGTTAATTCCTGAGATAGATTAAGGTCTTCTATGTTCCTGTAAAAAACACCGTGCTGTTGTTCTGCTGCCCTAACTAGACGTTTTACTTGAGCGGGTTCCAACCTTGTGAGAGATTGGTTGTCATCTATTTCAAATCTGAGACCTAGTTCATCCGCAGCTTTACCTGCAGCCTTAAAAAGAAAAGCCCAGATACAAGTTGTTTCATGGTCTCGAACCAGCTGCAGTAATGGGTCCGCACTATTGGCTACCATGCAAGCGAAACTCACAGTTAATCTATCATGCAACCTCTGCAGACTCAGAAGGCCTCTGTCCCTTTGATGACGTGAAAGGTAAATGCGTGGGACCGATGAGCGTGGGTGGATGCTTTTGTTCATATGCATCATCTTGCGTGTGCTTACATCCAGTCCCCGTAGTTCCTCTCGTCTCCACTTGAGCACGCCAAATGAATACAAGAGTGAAAAAACAGCAAGCATATTAGTGGCAGCAACTTTGTTGATTCAGGAAAGCTGGGTTTCCCATATTTTCCAGAGACGCTGCCTATACTTACTACGGAGTATTTTTTAACGTTGTTAGTGTCATGTATTCGGTGTTGATCAACACCAAGATACTTGTAAGTTTCATCATCTTCCAAATGACGAAGTAAGCTTCCATCAGTAAGTTGCTCGTTCTCAGGCTGGTCTATGCAACTGCCTTCCTGAAGTCTCAGAACGGCGCATTTGTCCAGTCCCAATTCCATACCGATATTCCGTGTATATTCTTGCACCACCTTCAGAGATTGTTGTAAATCTCGATCGCTCATAGCATAGACCTTAAGGTCATCCATGTAAAACAGATGTGTGATCTTGTGTGTGCGATTCCCAGGTGTGCCGCATTAATATCCGCGAGTTTACCGAAGAGCTACCGAAATGGGGAGTAGAGAAATACAGAATTGCAGGAGACTGAGTGAGTCGGCCTGAAAAACTCCTCTCTTAAATGTTACTGGCTCTGTTAATACTTTTGAGTTTTCAGTTGTTATGGAAAATTTTGATTTCAAGAGCGGTATAAGTTGTTCGATGCATCTTACCAAAGGCATGGGCACAGAAAGAATTCAAAGCAGATGTAGTAGTAGTTCATGTGATGTTGTGTGGAACGCTTTTTTGTAATCAATCCAAGCCATTGACAAGTTTCGCTTGTACTGGATTGAGTCTTGTGTGATGCACCTGTTTATTAGTAAGTTCTCTTTACATCCCTGGAATCCCTTCCTACCGCCTCGCTGCTCTACCACGTCATTCAGAACCGGTTCCACTGAGCTCAAGAGCCTATAATACAAGATACGGGTAAATATATTATAACAGGAACTGAGGCAGGTAATCTACCTGTAATTTTTTGGCTTAGCTAGGTTACCTTTTTTCGGTATAAGTGTTGTTCTCTCTTCGACTAACCACTCAGGAATTGGTTCGTTTGCATTGAGCCAAGAGTTGAATATTCTGGCAAGATGCGGATAGGTACTTCGAAATATCTTCCACCAGAAGTTGTTAATACCATCGAGGCCTGGTGCTGAAAAATTTCTAGTACCTTCAAGTGCCTTTCTAATCTCTTCCTGAGTTATTTTCGGATTATTGCCATGGTGGTATTGTTGAAATCGGGTACAATAGGATCTGAACCTAATTAGAGATGATGTGTTCTTCTTGATAGGTGTTGTGCTTTCGTAGATGTTATTCCAGAAATTTTCTACTTCAGTAGCTGACGGCGGATTTTCTTTCACATGCTGTGGGTCATCAAGTAGTCCAGAGGGTTTGGTGTGGAAGGTGTTGTTATCCTTAATTCCGCTAGCTTTCTTAATTAGGTTCTTCTTTATGACCCCTAAAGAGCGTATACGATCTAGGCAGCGCTGCTTGATTATAAGCAGCCTTGCCTTATTCAGAGTGTGGTGTTCTTGATGCGTTATTTTTTTGATTTTTGGAGCAAAAGGCAGCTTAGCTGTAATAAATTCGACCTACAAGAAGCCTGTTGCCGTGCCAGAAGGATTTTATTGTTGATTCTGTGTATTCGGCGTTCCGTTTTTAGAATTCTATCTGCATAGCTGTTACATTTAGAATTTGCCACTAGCTGATTAGCGGCACGATAGAAGGCATTCGTAAGGGTTATAATGTCTGTAATTTATGAAAGTTCTCCAGCGAGAGATGCATCCATGTTGATAATATCCTGCGATTTGATATTAATTCTTGTTTGTTGATACTAATTCTTTATAAATATTGTAGTCACAACTAGAAAAAAACTCGTTATGCAAAATAGTCCATTTTGTAACTAATTAGATAAATAGCTATAGTAATTAAATACATTTTTAGCAGCCCTTAATGATATAACAAATAATAAATAGAAACATAGTTTCACTTGCTTCTGGACTACGGTTTTGTGTTCCGAGGAAAAATGTCGAAAACTCCACATGCATATAAATATTCCGGGCATGCTTTCAACTCTTTATTAAACCATTCTTCAGGTCGTCTTAACTAAATCGTACGCTAGCTGAATAAATACCCACCGGAGCGACTGGATCTTTCATATTTTTCCTTTTTTGATTTACCTTACGCTTTCGTTAATTAGACTTTAGAATTTCCGTGCGAAAGAGAAGTTTTTGCGGTGCCACGGTTATGACAATATATTGTTTCGGAAATATAATACCTAATCGGGAATAATTGTTATTTTTTCTACTCCTCTACTACAAAAGTTTCAGTTTCATTATAGCATTGATGTTCATTATGAAACTTGTAAAATTCTCGAATAGGAAACTGTCTCTTGTAATAACGAAGAAGATATCCTATTAATTTTTATAAAAAATATTTGACAGTTTTTAACACATTTGTATTCTGTGTTAGTTTAGATATTCGATTTTAAAATATCTAGATAATTTAAATTTTAAAATAAAACAAATATCGAGCAACGATGATTTTTCACGTAGGTACACCACCTAAAAAAATGTATGCGATAGTTTAATATGAGTAAAATAAAAAGAAAATGATATATTATTCAAAAACGTTTTAATTAATCTAATCAAATTAATTATAACGAAGATATAAGATGTTTCGCTAATAATAGTGAGCATGTCTTTCGTTTAATATGACACAGAAATCCTTTTGTTCATTTTCTAATTTACTTATATTTGACGAAAGATTATCCATATTCTCAAATGTGGTCGAGTTATTCAAACGAATCATACACAAAATCTGTACCACATAAACAACTTTATTCAATTTTTTGATTAAGCGACTTATATTTGTTGGTTCAACATATTCTTGAAACTATTCATAAAATAACCTATTAGGGTTAACCAGGTCGGGCCCGGCGACAACAATTTTATAAAAAAAAACAAAAAAAACAAAAAAAACAAAAAAAACAAAAAAAACAAAAAAAGAAACAAAAAAAAGGTCCTCAGGTAAAAACTTCTCCTTTCTCCTCCTCAAGGTCCTGAAGCAAAAATTCTAAGTTTTTACAGTCTATTTTTATGTATGAGAGAGTAATAAAACAGCATTTCTAATGCAAAACTTAGTACGGTCATTTTAAATATTTTTACAGAATAATCTAAATATTTCCTAAAATTGTAATAAATGTACCTGAGCTGTTACAAGTTTTGGGTCTTTTATTGGTCCTTTATAAACATAAGCTGTACAGAACAATAGAAAAAGGTTTGGACAGGCCTAAAGGCCAGTGTATTAAAGATTACATAGCCGTATCTTAAGATTATTTTTAATAAGTACCTATTTGAAAATTTTGTTTTATTTTAATTCCAAGAATTTCTTACAGTAATCGAATTATAAGTTGATAAATACCTTCCCAACAAATTTCACCGAAAATGCGATTATAGGTTTTCCATTTACTAAGGAGGTCCAAGTTGTGTATTCTTGACAGTTTACTAAATGTCGTTTAGTTGCAACTTGTAAGGTGCAGTGTGAATTCTAGTGTGATCATGGAAAATTTGGAAGGGCCGCGTAAACGACAAAAAATCGGTCCTTTAACAGTTGATGAAAAAACATTAATATTTAATTGTTTTAAATCATTTACAGACAAACATTTATGTAAAAGTGTTGATGACACAGTGGAATTAGTTAGTAGTACGCTTGGTGTTGGGATATCTACGATTTACAGAGTTGTTAAAGAGAAATGTGGCGAGTTTCAAACAGCACGTAAAGCTCCAGGAAAACCAAAATTTCAATTAGAAAATCTTTTGAAAGAAAGACTTCGAAGGAAAGTGCATGCGTTCTTTTTTAGAAAAGAATTTCCGACAGTAGACAAAGTTCTTGCCACGGTTCGAGATGATAAGTATTACCCTAAAATGAGTCAAAGCACACTATGGAAACTTTTAAAAGAAATAGGTTTTCTATGGAAAAAGCATTCCAGAAAGTCTATTTTAATAGAAAGAAGCGATATTGTAGTATGGAAAAGCAATTATCTAAGGACTATAAAAGAAATGAGAAACCAAAGAAGAAATATATTTTATTTAGATGAAACATGGATCAACGAGGGACATAAACCAAATAAATTTTGGCAAGATGAAACTGTTACAAGTCGAAGACAGGCTTTTTGAAATAATTTATCCACTGGTTTAAATCCACCATCAGGAAAGGGGCGCAGACTAATAATAGACACATCGGTAGTTCAAACGGTTTTCTTAAAGGTGGTTTATTGACTTTTGAATCTACTCGTACCGGTGACTACCATGAGGACATGAATGCTGATGTCTTTAAAGAGTAGTTCGAACAAATTATAGATCTTCTTCCTCAGAACTGTATAATAGTAATGAATAATGCAACTTATCACTCGAGACTTATAGAAAAAATGACCACAACCAAGTGGTTAAAAAAAGATTTACAGAATTGGGTAAATTCAAAGAATATTAAGTTCCATCCCGGTTCTGTGAGAAAAGAACTGTATCATTTGTGTTCCGTTCATAAAGAGAAATTCAAAAAATATAAAATTGATGAAATTGCAAAAAATCGTGGGATGACGGTGGTTAGATCACCACCATATCATTGCGAAGTAAACCCGATTGAACTGATATGGGCACAGATAAAGGAAGAAGTTTCAAGAAAAAATAATTCTTTTTAAATGAGTGATGTCAAACAGTTGTTTTTGGAGGCTATAAATAATGTGAAGCCTGAAAACTGGGAAAAGGCAGTAAATCATACGATTAAAGAAGAAGAGAAAATGTGGAAGTTGGACAATATTACTGATGAAATGATCGAGCCGCTCATTGTAAATATTGGTTGCGACAGTTCATCTTCTGATTTCGATTCTGATTTGGATTTGTAGGTAAGAAGTAGTTTTTATATTAAAATTATTATTTATGAATGTAACGTTGTTTAAAAGTCAAAGTTTAAACCCTTATACCTACATAACCCGTTTGACACAATGTTCTTAACATACCTTGTGGAAAAATAAAACATTTTAGAAAAAATTGCACTTTTTTACCTTCAGCTGTTTAGAAGTTATAAGCAGGTTAATTAGGTGAAAATATAAGTGTATAATCGAGGAATAACTTCAAAAAATATTTTAACTGTCTACTAAAAGAAGTGGTACGTCTATGGATTACGAACGCTTTATTATTTTAATACTCTCTCATACATAAAAATAGACTATAGTTAAATCCGAGAATAACGATCAAGGAGAAGCGGCAGTAGCTTTCGGTGCCTTTGATATCGGATGTACCTTTTTCACAGCATGACTTTGATTGATACACAACTTAGCACGCTGAGAAAATATGCACATTTTCTACACTGAGCGAAATAGTTTGGCAAATTATCTGAAATCATTGTTATAGTCCATGCGTAAATGTTGTAATGTGATTTAATTACATTGAAGTAGTTAGGGTTAATATCAATGGTGAAATTTCGGCACCAAAATATAATTCATTTTGTAATAATTAATTATTTGTTATAAAAGTAAAATATGTTTATTATTTTATAATTTATCTATAAAATTTGTTCAATATTTGGTTTATTTATTGTTAAAAATGTAATAAAAGCCCAATTTTTAAATTAAATTACCTTTTCCTTAAGTAAAAATAAGGTAAATAAAATAAAGGGTGCCAAAAAAAATTTAGGTAACAATTAAAAAGACATTAGTTTGAGAGATTTAACTAAATATTTGCAATGTGCTTATATTTTCAAAACTTTTAGATTTAAAAAGTACATATTTTTAGAATTTTTGGATTTATATTATATTAAAAGGACTTTCAAGTTTATCACTCATTTCTGTATAAACAAGTGTTTTCTCGCCAAGTTAAGCCAGATGTCATTTAAGGTTTATGTATTTAGAGTTAAATACCTGGCCTGGCTATCACCCAGACAATACAAATATGTCCATTGGACGTCCATTCGATATACAATTTTGGATGTCTAGACGTCCAAAAATGAGTTTTTCTGGACTTCCGACATCCAATGGACGTCCAGTGAAGTATACAAATGTCACACTTTTGACCATTCAGAGGACGTTCAATTCTGGAATATATTTGGACGTCGAATACTAGACATTCAAAAAACGTCCAGGAGTATATTTCCATTGAGACCACATCCCCACTTTTTTTACAGAAACGCAACTTACCACACACTATTTTATATTATTAATAATTTGTTTATTATTTTCGCAAACCGCTATACACCATTAATTTTTTTTTTTTATTAAAAATTGCTTGACTTGAGCACGAATCGAACTCACAACACATCCATTATCGTTTTACGCTTTCAATTACTAGACGAGCTCGACCAAGGAACCACTTGAAAACTTTTTACTAGATACAGTTATAATTGAATAAGGTTTCAAACTTCCACTGATAGAATGAAATGCAATAGATTCAATTTGTCAATTTTTAATGACCAGTTATATTAAAAAAAGAAGTATATATTATAGATGAGTATTATCTGGTAGGCTTAATAAATAATGACCTAAGATGGACGTCAAAATACTACTAAACTTAAAATTAAGTCCAAAAACAGACGTTCTCTGGGTATCGATATTCAGCTGTCAATTTAATTAGCATAAACGGACGTGCACTGGATGCCCGGATATGGATGTCTTGACCCTCAAATATATCTAAAGTGGACGTACATTGGACTATGTGTGCTGTCTGGGCATAGACGAATTTTTTGAAATAGTACTTATTTAAGTATGCACCAATATTTCCAAAATCAACTCCAGTATGATTCATTCAATAAACGTAAATATGAATGGGCAAAACATCTTTATATTGACATAATTGTACCTTACAATTTAGCCATAATAAAGGGATTTCGTCCATTTTGACCAATCCTAATTGAAACATGTGGATTTATTATATTTTTTTAAATATAATTTTAAAATAAAATAAACAAAATCTCCAGTTCATTGTTTATTAAATTTATTTAAAAGAATAAAACATATATTTCACAAAATACAATACCTACATATGAAAAATAAAATGTCAAAAATGAGTAAATCATTATACTTTATATTTATGCATGTGATAAAATTCTTAGTTTCCTAATAACTTTTTTGGCACATTTTGTATCTGCATTAGAATACCTAAGTGTGTAAAAATCTTCATCTTATTACTACACAAAACAAACACCAAAAAATATCACTTAACATTGCTCACGTACTAAACACAACTTGGACTGACTTTGACAGATAACATCATTTTGAGTGATACACAACTTATTTTCGCACATGCGCGTTACAAAACGGTACGCAAAAAACACCAAGCTGTCGCTTCTCCTTGATCGTTATTCTCGGGTTAAATCTCAAAAACAAAAGGTCCTCCCTCATTCTGCTTTTGTGGCGAACTTCTAAAAAATAAAAAACGTCCTCACCTAAAGCTGCCGGGCCCCCCTTATGCCGCTACCGGGCACCTACCTGAGCCCGGGCCCGGGAATTAGTCCCGGCTACCCCTCCCCCCACTCGCCGGCCCTGTTTGCGTTATTGGACTCAGACCCAAAAGCTTGAAGAAAATTGTTAAAAAATAGGGGTAAGAACATTTTCCCGTTGACAAGAATGCAATACTGACGCGGTCCTCAGTAAAATACAGCACCAAATATATTATTGTGAAACGTCCATAAATGGAAGATTCTCGAAATAAAAACTTCCGATAATACAGCTGTAAGTCAACGTACGTGAACACGTGTGAATTTTGCCTTTTGCTGGGCGAATAGACGCTGAATCAATCACGACATCGCCAAAGGGGCATTAATAAATTCATTGGCCGTACTTAGGCAGTACCTTATTAGGAGTAGTATTGAAACTGACTTCTGTTTTCAGACACAAAGTTATTCGTTGAATCAAAACCGCGTGCTTATAAAACGTTTCAACGTTTGCTAAATTATCAAACAAGTAGTACTGCTCGTTCCCGCAGAAGCATATCGATGATGGAATCGCATTCGAGATGGGCTTATTGCGCGTTATCTTTTTTTGCTACTTCTGCTTCTGATTTTCCTTATTGGATTTTAGATAAAATATTTTTTTATATTAGTATTAATGATACGATTTATTTAGTCTAAAATTTATTGCTGTACTTCACATTTATATCACAAACTTATAAAAAGTGGGTGTTTAATTAATTAAAACGTTGCAAAATATCTAGCTAGAGACTATTGAAACTGGTCGCCTCATTTATAGAACAGTGGCTTAAAAGTTCTGTTTTCGCTCTAAAACACTATAATTCCGATCTGCAATACTTACAGAATCTTTTAGAGGATGAACGTATTCTAAAACTGCTCATTATCACTCTATAGTTGTTGTATTATTTCCTAGTTCCTAGAACAAAGTTTGTTCTATACTATTTGTTTTTATAACAATTATTAAACTACTCAAAAATTATTACTTGCGCATTCTATAAACGTGCCTCAAATGTGTCATCTTGCTACCTGACAGGTAGGTACCTACTTTGTATGTAGGTACGTCAATTAAAAAAAAAAATAGAATTATTGTTGAATAGACGGTTGACGAACCAGGTGTGACATCCTGTAATTCTGTTTTATTTGACCATGATCAGTATAACCACTATTTATCATTTGAATTGCAGCGGGATGCTGACTGGAATTTCAATGCGATCTATTTGGAATAATTATTAATTTGTGAATGGTGTTGAATTTCCTGTGTTAGTCAGAAGAAGGGAATAGAATCAACATTTACCAATTTATTCAGTAGGTATACCTGTTATTTTACTAATGAATACACATAGCAGTTTGAAAAAAAAAATAGTATTACTTCCTTTTTAAATTACAAAACTTTTCTTATTCTTATTCAAAAATTTTAATAATGCAGATATATATAAATTTTACCACGCCTAAAAGATAGACCAAAAAGGTTATTTATCAATTCCCACACTTTCATTCTATTTTCTTCTCCTCCGGTATGCAATACAATTTCACAATACGCTTCTTCTGCTCTGGGTCTACTCGGATTCGATCAAAATTTATCCTTTACAACTTTATTCATGAAGTAGGTTTTGAAAAACGATGATCCGGATGTGTGGGTTTCGGACAGAACCATGTAGGCTAGCCCAGCCACAGTCACTGTTCTTGTGTTACTTATTGTGGGCAGAAAGAACAGTTTTATTTAATTGGTTGCTCTCGTGTAGAAGCGTATGGCACAAGAATACACATTTTAATGATTTTGGGTTATGTTTTTATTTTACGTACTTACATTGTTTATATTCTTGTTTTAAGATTCAGCCATTTTGAAATCACTTTGTAAAGTGTACAGTGTTATTCATTTATCTTTTAATGGTGAATAGGAAATATGGTAGTTTTTTGTACAATTCCAATATTTTACACTATAAAAGACAATAATACTCAAAAATTGTAACACGTAAATTTAATACAAAATTATATATAAAACAATTTCGACCCATGGACATCATCAGGTCTTCTGAACTTCAGTTTTCACGTTTTAGCGATGTTGTTGCTTACCTGTTATGTTAACATAACGTAATAATGTAATAAGAAATACTGTAAACATCACATAGTGAATTCGGAACGTATTCATTCATATATGTTTATACAATAGTAACATAACCTAAAAAAAAGTGTCACTTTTTCTTGTCGGGTTTTTTAAATCAGAGAATTTATAAATTATTTATTCGATTGAATAGATTTGGTAAGTTTTCTTCATAAAGTAGAAAAACATTTTCTAAATCATTGTCTAATGTTTCAGATTGCAATGCCTAGTCTACATTTATTATTCAATTCATTAGGTACGCCAGACACGTTACAGGAAATAATAGACGGGATTATGCCGAAGACACAAACTCTAAATCATCACTTTGGTGATTACGAAAAGCAGATAGTAGAGACGAATACCTTGGAGAATGGCAGCTGAATTAAATTTAACATTTTTAAATACAGGTAAAGCAACATTCATAAGGGGCGATTCCAGGTCACATATAGACGTGACGTGCACAACTCCAGCAATGACAAAAAAATAGAAAGATGAAAACTGCTTTCAGAAGAGTTTCACACATATCACAGACACACTGTAAACGACATTCAGGATACACCAAAAAGACACTACAGCAACCATAAAATAACAACTTTCGATCAATCGAACAGAATATATAAAATTCAGAAAGAAAACAACCAGACTTAACGCCAGATATGGCAACAGGGATGAGAGATCGATAGAAGCAAAATAAATCTACAACAAATTAAAAAAAGAAATATCATAAACATATCAAAGAAAGCACACTGGAAGAAACTAATAGCAGAACTAAATGAGGACATCTGGGGCGCGAGATACAGAAAAGCAATAAAACCAATCAGCAACTTCAGCACGCCTTATAATCCTACAAAGAACCAGAAGATAGAATGGTGTACAAAATTATTCCCAGGCCAAAACAAATACATTGACTGAAGTATCCAGCAACGAGTTTGAACCACTCACTCCCCGTGAACTAATAGAAGCTACTACTTCTAAGTATAAAACCAAAACGAGCACCAGCAGGGTTATTCTACTAAATTTATAGCCCGGCTACAAGTTGGATTTTGGCTTGAACTTTATATATTCCTACTTCAAAATCCAACTTGTAGCCGGGCTATAAACTTGTAGCCGGGCTATAAACTTGTAGCCGGGCTATAAATTTAGTAGAATAACCCTGCAGGACCTTGTAACATAATGTGAACTAGGCCTAACCATCGAGGTTGGCAACAATGTAAAGACCTGTCAATTATATTACATAAAGAGCGCTATCTTAGGTTCTAAGGTTATGTCAAAAACGCCATTCTTAAATAAAGTTTATTTTACATATTACATGGTGGCAGCGGTGGGATATGAACCCACGCCTCCGAAGAGAAATAAAATTCACCTAAAGAACTACAACGAAAGAGCAGCAGATAAAGAGACAACACTGCAAGGGACAAACAGACAGTCATTCAGAACAACAAAGCGAAGGAAATGAAACCATTGAACAATGCAGAAGAAGTGAACGAGTTAGAAGAGATCCAGCCAAGTTACAAGAATACATATGGGGCCGAAAACCATCACCTATAAAAAAAGGCATGTAACGTGATGTGAACTAGGCCTAACCCTTGAGGTTGGTAACAATGAAAGACTGTCAATTACATTATTGCCAACCTCGATGGTTAGGCCTAGTTCACATTACGTTATAGACCTGATAAAATTCCCCGGAAGCCATAAAGATATTAGTCGAAAAGAAACAGGAGACCATTCTAGATATTTTCAATAAGTTACTCAGAGAGCAACACTTTTCAAAGATCTGGAAAGAGGTTCGAGTTGTGTTAATTTGACTATGACTATATCTCCAAGCTGCTGCCTCATACCTAACGATTTACTTGCTAAGTGTAATGGAGAAGCTGTTCGATAATCTTATAAAGAACAGACTTGGAAAGGAAATAGAAGCGAAGAGATTTCTCACCCAGACAGTACGGGTTCCGGCAATAGAGATCGACCATACAAGCTGTAGAAACAGTAGTGGAAAAAACAAATAGTAAATAAATGATAATAATAACGGTCGATATTAAAAACGCATTCAATACGGCATCTTGGGAAGAGATCATGAAAACACTGGAGGAAAAATAAATCTCACAATACCTACTTAACATCGTAGATGGCTGTCTAAGCCATCGAAGCATAAGTATTGGAAATGATAGCCTACAAGTCAACACGGGTATTACCGCTAAGGTCGGTCCTCGTACCCACATTATGGAATGTACTTTATGACGGAATTTTGAATTTAAAAATGCCCGAAGGCATGACTACAGTGGCTTACGCAGATGACATCGCCATCGTAATAGAAGTGACGGAAACGCTTAATCGCATGTGATAAAGGATTCTCTTTATATGATCGAAAGCTGGAAAAGTATACAACTAACGCTCGCACCAAAACATTCCGAAGCTGTGGAATTCAAAGGCCCACGAAACAGGGATGGAATTCAAATAAGAGTAACGACCAAATATATTACCCCTAAAAAACAACTGAAATACCTTGAAATTGTTTTGGATGACAGAATGAGCTTTGGATCACACATAAAATACACAGGAAAAAGTTGATAAAAAGCTATAGGCCCTAATGAGATTAATGCCAAAGATTGGCGGAACAGGAAGCAGCAAACGCACATTTTTCTTTAACCTTTTAAAAGTTCACCAAAATTAGGTACTACAATACAAATATTTAAGTCAGACCTAGGAGATCTATCTACTCTACTCACCCAGTTTCTCGGTGTTGCAGATTTCGTGCACTGACAAATGTTATCTCTGCCCTTTCTAACCTCTAATTTTTTATTATTTTATTCTTATTTTTTTTTTTAATGGAATATCTCTAACCGTTTCAATATCTCTTCTGCTCTGTTATAATACCTTCTTGTTTTACGATTCAACGTACCTAATTAATCACGAAGCGCAGCTTTAATTAACTCTACTTAAGGTGCGCAAGAAATTTCAAGCCTTTTTCCTTTTCGAAAAACCCGAACTCGTCAAAATCATTAAAATGCCAACAGCAACGAGGAATACATTTCAAGACGATTTGAAAACCAATGAGTAAGTTGTAAGAGCAAATTTTGCAAAAATCGAGGGCGTCCCGTGGCGCAAAGTGTCTATCTGGAATTTTTTCGAATACATAAGATTTCTATAATAGCGGACCACCCACGGTCGCAACTGTTTTGCAATGGAAATGCCCTAGAAGTTCTAAATCAGAGCACGTTTGTTCTCGATCTCACTATGTTTTTCGGTTTAATTTATTTATCTGTAACAAAAAGTTTAAGCCTACAATTAAAAAGTACCGGTCAACAGTAAATAAATAATCTTTAAATATTCCAAAATAAAACATATTAACTATAAAATAAAGACTTGAAGATAATATGATTATTTATCGTATTCTAATATAAATTAAGAAAAAAAATAAAGTTTTTCTTTAATGACACGAGCACATGAGACGCTTTATAGGGCATGCTCGCAGCATGTTTGGTTTTTATTGAAAATATTCCACAAACATATTAATCACAAATCACCATGCATATTGAAAATATTTTTATCTTATTTACACACCTTTTTAGTAAAAACACATTAGAGGAAGTACTAAACGTAAGATCTTTTACATAACCTTAAAATAAAACTGACAAGTGTTGAAAACTTAAAACAGAAGTATGCTAAAATTCACAAATTTTCATAGATTGCGCTATAACAAGTCAAATAACAATGTAAAAAAGAAAACGCTCTGTGCCAATTATCGGCAATCAACAGTGACTAAAAGCTCCATCTCCGCATTACAGTACGTCAATTCTACTGCGCAATATCATACCGTCTTTTTATAATATGCAAAATACCTGCCTGGCAGGTAGCAAGAAGGCACATAGAATACATCTTTATTTGATATGTCAAAAATGGTTTAAGTGTTACTGAATTGTATTTGCTTTTTTGGATTTAATTAAAACACTTTACCTGCAACTAGTTTTATTGTAAGACTCCAGATACAAATATGTAATGTGGCTAGTCTGCTCTCGTTGCCGCTAGTGGCCAGTGAAGCTTGACGTGCCTCACTTGTCATTGTCGACAGTCGACGCAGTTCAGTCAACCTTAAAAACTTAAACCTACTAAGAACGAAACTAAGTTACGCTACAGTTACATTTTCTTAAAATTTATTTTTGTTTCAGGATGTGGTGGTTTGTGCTATCCCTGGTGTGGTGGTGCGGCTCATCAGCCATCCCGTCTACAGGGCCGGACTTGTGGAAGTGTCCTGAAATTGATTCCCAACCTGTAGTAGAATGTAGCTGCGACATGCCCCATACGTTGAGATGTATAGGTGATAAGACAGCCATGAAGATCATAGGTACGTATTTAACCCGTAGCCAGTGAGGTGAACTTTTTGTTCGTTACTACTGAAGTGGAGTCTAGCAGACTCCGGCAATTTAATGGATTTAACAAAGAGAATACAATAAAATATATGCAAAAATAGCAAATATTTATTTATTTAGGACCAAACGTTGACAAATTTTTTTTGGCAAAAATCAAAATGGAACAGGTATAAAAACAATATAAAATATGTTCTTGGATGGTATATATCAATACAATTCTACTGTTAACGTAGGTGGTAACACTAGATCTTGTTTTAAATAATAATTTTCTAATAAAAAATATGCACAAAATAGAAAATCGAAAATTAAACTTTAAAAAGTTTACTTAATAAGTTAAGTTTTGATATAGGTCTAAAATTATTCACCTTGTTTTTATTTCTTGATTTGTGGATTGACACAACGAAAGCCGTTTTCCATTTATCAGGAAACTGTCCTTCGGTTTAAGATTTATTAAATACGAAATATAAAGGGTCAATGAAAGAATTTTTACAATTTTTAATAAAGCATGTAGGAATCTCGTCTGGACCAGGACCTTTATCAGGCAAATTGTCTATTTTTAATGAAATCATTTCACGAGATATTTTATATTGGGTAATATTCAGAGGAGCGCTGTTGAAAATAGCAGAAAAATCACTAGGACCACTTGGCACAAAAACAGACGATAAGAAATCAGAAAAGACGTTATAGATTTCCTGTGGATCTGTAATTAGACCTGTATCGGTTACGAGATTATCGGGTAAAATAAGAGAATTTTTTTGTTTTTAACATATTGAAAAAAAATACTTAGGATTTTCAGTGATATTAGATTCAACCCGATTTAAATATTCTTTGTAATCCTTGTTTATCAAAAATTTTGATCTACCACGTAAAATAGTCCATGTCATTATTATATAATATTATAATAGCTTTAATGGTTGACAAAGAAAACCAAAAAGGATATGCTTTACAATACTTGGGATTCTTGGGAACATGACGGTCCAAAATATTACTAACAACTTCATAAAATACTGTTACTGTTACAAATTGTTTATTCCAGTTAATTGCAGATAGAAGATGATTTATTTCAGTGTAGTTTGTTAATTGAAGTTTTTTTCATAATGATTATGTACCTTCGTTTTCGTTACATTACAGTATTTAATATCAAGTTTTAGAGTATTATGTGATGGATCCTTAGCAACCAGTGGTAAAGTAGACACTACATATACCAACGATCTATACCAAGATTCATAGTTGTTGGCCGTCATTTGAAAGCAATATAACGTTGAAAAGTTATAAATATCTTATCTGTTAAGTTTGGGAATACACAGGATATAATCGAGGTTCCTTGATAGTTTGAAACATTAGAATATTTCCAAATTTGGGAAAGGTATTTTTAAAAAAATTTAAATAGAGGATTAGAAAGTGAGGAATGAATTTTTTTAAGAAAATGAGAGGCATTCCTGTCGGACAGGTATCTAAATGAAGAAAGTGAGGGCCGATTTTTCTTTAAATTTCACGACATTTTTGATAGGTCGAATAGAATGGCTTGACATTTGTCAGTTCTTGCATCGGCGGTATCACCGGATCTTACTTTTGCGAAAAAGATGAAAATGCTACGATTACAGCCAATGCGGATTCTACCGTAGAATGCTGACTTTATTTGGTCTATATTGAACAAATTGGCTTCCAGATCGTGCGATTTAACCCCGCTAGACTTTTTTTAGAACTTTTAGTCTATGCTAATGCCCCGCACACAATTCTAACCCTCAAAGAGCTGTTATTCGCCAGATAAAGCCTCAGTTATTCTAAAATGTCATGCAAAACTTCCTCAAAAGAATGATCATTTTCAGATAGTTTACTGGATATCATTTTCCACAAGTAATGGTAGAATTTGTACTTTGAATTTAAATAAATATTTTTGTACCACTTGAGAACAAATGAATTATTATTAATTAAACTAAGACTTCTGATTTAAAAAACTTTCGTAATAAGGTTTAACTCCTGCATTTAAACCGCAGGAACATACATAAATACAATATTGCGGTTTATAAGTAGTACTTGGTATATTTTATTACAACAGCACTAAGTTTCTAGTTGTAATAATTTCCAATGCTTTTAACTTTTATCGTAATCGTTTATACTTCTGAATCTGGAAGCAGTTTTCAATAAAAAAAAGTAAATCGATATGGAGCAGGAATCGGAAATATAAATGGAATATAAACGTTCAAATATTTACTCATTTGTGTTCCTTGCTAGTTCGAATGTTTTTTTGTGCAATTCCAATTTATCGGTTTATTCAAGAATATATCGGAATTATTATCAGTATTTGAGAAAATCCGAACCAATCCTTATTGTGTAGATAGAGAATTCGGGCAAATACAGGATGTCACAGATTTTTGATCTCGATAGATTACGTTTTTATGGATATAAGTGGAGGTTTATTAATTTAGAATCCATATAGAATACAAATAAATAAATCGAAGACATTTAGAAGATATAGGTTACACATACAACTTTGTAAATGACTGGTTCAGGGGAAAAACAAGCTGTTGATTCCCATGATATATGCCTAGTAAAAATGTACAAATCGCGAAAGAATATGATAACCACCAGACGTTATTTTTCTCTTACGTAAAATTAGCAAAAAGGTGCTTAAGTTTTTCCCATGGACCCTTCAAATGTAATAATTGCTTGCTCTTAAAATTTGTTCTACTTTCTATGTCACTCAATGATTTTAACGCAAATCTTGGAGTACGATTAAATACTTTAGTGATCTAGGTTTGTCTTGATTTCCCCAAATCATATTTAGCATAATTGGTAATTCTTATTGGTAATTCTTATAGACCAAAGCTGTCCTACAAAATATGATAAGAAAATTAAATAGCGAGGTTTTGTAACTGGACAACCCTGAAAGGACTGAGATGGAATAATTTTAATCAGACTCTCATGCAGCATTCAGTACCTTTCTGTTTTAGGTAGAATTCTAGACTAAACATATTTAGTGTAACGATATTGTTTTTTTATTAATTTTAAAAAGTTGCCTCTTACAAATAAAATAATGAATTCCAAACCAAGTACTTCCAGACAAGCTATCAGTGTTTTGCATAATAATTTTTAGAAAACTGTTTGTGATTGGTATGATCAAATAGATAGTGATTTCGGTGAGGATGAAGCAGATTCTGATGACTACATTGTCATTGAGTACGATACAAATTTTGAATAATCAGATAGTGGAGATGAAGACCTAAACTACTGATTAACCGATATATTATAAGATATTATATGATCTTATTTCTTAAGAAATAGAAATATGACTATCGAGGGACACTCATCAGGCGAATATTAAACGTGGAAGTGTGTATCGAAAAAGGGGAATAAGACCCATTTGTAGTGTTATCTATATGGCTTTTAAGTAGTAGGTGAGACTCTTTTATTTTCCAGTAACCTCTGCTTTAATATTTCAACATTAACATATTTTTTATTTTTATTAGGGACACAGATAAGAAAAAGTGTCCACCAGATTATACAATAATATAGTACAAAGTTATACAATAATCATATCATTTACAATAATACCTACTCAAAAATAAATACTAAAAACTATCAACAAGAGAGATAAGATATTTATGACTTTTCAAGTTGAAAATTTCAACGTTATATTGCTTTCAAATGACGGCCAACAACTACGAATCTTGCTGCAATTTTTAAATGTAGCAGGTATCATATATATATATATATATATATATATATATATATATATATATATATATATATATATATATATATATATATATATATATATATATATATATATATATATATATATATATAGGTAATCGTACGTTGAGGCGCCAAAAACGCATTTATATGGACGAAGTGGCACCTATATTTACGTTGTTGCACCATTGCAAGGTGCTAGAACGTTTTATTGCATATTTGGCCTTTTTAACACCTTACTAACCCCCCTACCAAATTTCAGAAAGGTGCCTTTTCGACCATTTTTCTATAAAAACACGATTTTAGTTGAACCGTATACTCCCCAGAGGTCAGGCCGGTCGCTCACAACGCTCAGACGTTTACGACGTAGTGGCACCTCGCGAGTAAAAATACTTCCTTACTTTGTGGCACCTCACTTTGTATATATTTTCTTACTTCGTGGCACCCCAGTTTGTTTTCGTAAGTGAACGTAAGAGCACCTTAGGTCCTTTGGTGAAAATATATGTCGACGAACGAAAGAATATTATAATATGTATGATTCAATTCCAAATTTGACAATATAAATTTACTTTTAGAGTGATAAAATTAATTAATATTAATAAATTAAAATAAATTAAAATAAATTAAAATAAATTAAAATAAATTAAAATAAATTAAAATAAATTAAAATAAATTAAAATAAATTAAAATAAATTAAAATAAATTAAAATAAATTAAAATAAATTAAAATAAATTAAAATAAATTAAAATAAATTAAAATAAATTAAAATAAATTAAAATAAATTAAAATAAATTAAAATAAATTAAAATAAATTAAAATAAATTAAAATAAATTAAAATAAATTAAAATAAATTAAAATAAATTAAAATAAATTAAAATAAATTAAAATAAATTAAAATAAATTAAAATAAATTAAAATAAATTAAAATAAATTAAAATAAATTAAAATAAATTAAAATAAATTAAAATAAATTAAAATAAATTAAAATAAATTAAAATAAATTAAAATAAATTAAAATAAATTAAAATAAATTAAAATAAATTAAAATAAATTAAAATAAATTAAAATAAATTAAAATAAATTAAAATAAATTAAAATAAATTAAAATAAATTAAAATAAATTAAAATAAATTAAAATAAATTAAAATAAATTAAAATAAATTAAAATAAATTAAAATAAATTAAAATAAATTAAAATAAATTAAAATAAATTAAAATAAATTAAAATAAATTAAAATAAATTAAAATAAATTAAAATAAATTAAAATAAATTAAAATAAATTAAAATAAATTAAAATAAATTAAAATAAATTAAAATAAATTAAAATAAATTAAAATAAATTAAAATAAATTAAAATAAATTAAAATAAATTAAAATAAATTAAAATAAATTAAAATAAATTAAAATAAATTAAAATAAATTAAAATAAATTAAAATAAATTAAAATAAATTAAAATAAATTAAAATAAATTAAAATAAATTAAAATAATGTAAAAAATAAAATAAATTATTTTTATGTTTTGCAATAAAGTAAAATGAAAACTAGTTATCATTTTTTTAATATTTATTTTGTTTAATTATCTTAGAATTAACAAGTATTATAATAATACTTTCCCTAATTCAATATCGCGAGTAAATTTCCTAAAGCCGACTAAGCCTGTGTGGGGAAGGGACGGCTATTATTTTTATGGCGCTGAATGACTCAGTGACTTAAAGATGATTTATAGAGCTATTTGACTTAAAGTTGAAGAAAACCCGAAAAACCTCAAGCATTATCATCAAAGCGGTAAGGCATGGCGAATTTGTAATATGGATGTCATATTAATAGAAATTAAATTACTGCAAATACGGCACACACCAAATTCTATAACGAACCATGCAAATTAATTAAAAATTCACCTGATTTGCCGTAGGATTCTAAGCCGTTTGTCTCTCAACCACAAAATTGCTTACAAGTGAATATAAACGCCTTAGACAACTACGCTACCGAGCCAACTATGTTGTTTTTGTATTACTTAAACTGATATAGCGTATTACATTACAAGTATGAAAATTGAAATTTTTTACTCGAGTGGGACACAAGTGTATAAAATCACTTTTATACAAGGGATGTACAATATTTTTCCTACGACTACAAATTCATTTTATAAAAAAAAAGTTTAAAATCAGGAAATCTGGCTATAAAGTTCAATTAAAATGTGGCTGGTCTTTTTTATATGCCTTAATAAATAATTTTTATAGCGTTTTACCTATTGTGTTTTGTCGTAATTAAAACTTAACTTCATTTATAATCACTTTCATAGGATAATAACGGTGAAATCACATTAGGTATAAATAATAATAATAATAATAATACTCTCCCTAATTCACCCCCTTACGAGTAAATTTTAAACCCAAAAGCTGAGCTTGTGCGGGGAAAGGGACGCCTATTATTATTATTTGCCCTGGCGTTCCGAGGCGACTTAAAGATGATTGTAGTGCCATTTGACTTACAGGTGAGAAAAAATAAAATATTAGTTCATTTTTTTTTCAAAAACATATAATAAGATGAACAGTCGTGAACAAGAACTTTCTTGTAATTCTACTTTAAATTTTTTGCTGAACAATTATTAAAATAGTACAAAATAAATAGCAAAAAGAAAAGCTCGGCCATAAGATTAATAAAAAGTACCTATTTAAAATAAATAACAAAACTCGTATTTTTAATTTTCATATTTTAAAAAAGCTTCAGTTTTGTCGCGATATGGTCGAAACATGCAAAGTTAATAAAATTGAGCGCTCTATGAACTGAGCTAACAAGCTTGTCGCATAAATTATCCAATCAAATATATAAACAAAAAAAAAATAATATTACCTTAAAATTGTTTTAACAATTTGTTAAAAATAATTATCTAGAATCTAGGTATAGAAATAAATATTCACGATTTAAATTTACTATCTTGTGGCATCATAAAACTGCATATTATGCGTTAGTTGACTCTCATTCACGTTATGCTGTTCAGTTTTGGGGAGTCTGTTCTGCCGAATTATTTGGTAGAGTCCTTATAATGCAGAAACGGGCAATAAGGTTCTTATGTGGAGCACACAGATTAGTTTCATGTAGACCGCTGTTCTTAAAACAAGAAATATTAACATTACCTTCTTTATTTTTCTTAGAAACTTGTTGCATGCTCCATAAGAACAAGTCGAAATATAAATCAAATATATCTCGTGTAACTCGCCAAACGGGTAACTTGAAGTTGCCTATTCCCAAAACTGAACTCTTTGCCAATTACGGAAGCATCTCCATATCATGGGGCTGTCAGGATCCCTACTCTGCAGAGGGCGCGAGCAAGAAGATAAGACCGTCGAGCATATTCTTTACGATTGCTTGACGCTCTCATTTATTAGAAGATTTGTGTTCGGCGAGTATCGGCTAACCCGGCCGATATAAGAGAAGCACCTCTTGGCGAAGTTGTCAACTATATTAAATCTGTAGGCTGGCTCACGAGCTAGGAGGTGCCTTTCATCTTAGGAGGATGCACAATGGACCTAATAAGGCCTAAGTGCTGTGGAGGTAACCCACTCTCCACAAGTTACAGATTACAGATGCCTTTAACGTTTGTACATTGTATTTGTTTTGTTAAAATAAATGTATAAATATAACAGTAGCTATCATTAATTCATATCAAACTAAACTACGATTTTTAGATGTTTACATACTTATGTATATCACTGGCAATTTCCACTATTCCAGTATCGGTTCTTTAGTTTAAATTTCTTTAAATTGAAACCATACATTTTTAAGATTGATTGCAAAAAAAATGCTCAATATCAACGGTGACACACGGTATAGAAGTCACCCAGACTAAACTTATCACATACCAAAATCCTGAAATTTGGCTTGGAAGCCAACGTGTTAAAAGCAAACGTCACACCATCAAGATCTACTCATTCTCAAGCTAACAAATTTGTTTTTCGTCAACTTTTTTCCTTTTCTCCTTTTTGATTTTATATGGGGTTTCAAGTTGTTTTTGACTTATTTCGACGTAAATCACAACAACACACTTTTTTAATAAAGCAAACAAGTGTTAAGAGGTATATGTACGTGTAAACTACAATTACAAAAAATTGATATGAAACCCATGAAACCACCAACAAAAATGTAAAGCTAGCTTCCGTACTAGAACATGGTGTCATTCGTCGAGATAATTTATCGTTTTGTTTAATAGATCAAGAAATGTAAATATTCCCCTGTTATTTTTTATAAAATTATAAGAGAAATAAATTTTTTTCTAAATAGTATAGTTTATTATTTTGCAGAAAAACAAAATTTCGAAAATTTTAGTAATGTTTCAGAAACAACCGTTATTAATAATAGGTACCATTTTCCTCAATAAGGTAGAAATAAAATATAAACTATTTCCACGATTTACAAAGGCCTACAAAAAAATTATAGGTATTTTCCGCTATCCTATAAAATTTATATTTTCTGACTCAATTTCAAAAGGTTGAAGGAATTCCAAAACACCTTTTATGGCATAATAATTATTTTCAATTCTACATACTATCTTTAGCTGCTTTTAAAAACGTTCTAAGAAAGTCCAATCAGACCAATTTAATCCCTAAACTATTCCACACTTTTAAAATTTAATTACCTAAAAATATTAAAAACTATTTAAAATAACTTGTTTAGCAGACTGTACAATAGCTATCTTAGTCACACGTAGCGCGTTCTCTGTCTGGGCGTCGAACACCTCTAGAAATTTGATGAACTGTATATATCGTTTGTATCTGTAGTGTTTGGTAAACGTTAAATAAATAAAAAAAATTCATCACTTTATTGTCCATCTTTACCCTTGTTGAAGACAGAACCTCCACCACTATTTCTGTTATAAGTAACTTTTGGTTATTTTCAGTTGGTAACAGTGATTCGCCAACGTTCCTGTGGATTTAGTTTTGCCAAGTCAGCAGTTGTGAGAATGTGGTTTAAAAATCGAACAAGACAAAGTATTTTTAATTGATATATTTTTATAGCAAGACAAATTATTTTTAATTAATATATTTGTATAGCCCTCTAGTTTTGACATCTCATTGTAAATTGTGTATATAATTTTTACCTTGTTCTATTGTAAATAAAAGTTAAAAGTAAAGTGCATCGCATCCTTTACACGCCGTTTTATCAACTACCAGCGAAGCTCCTAAAAAATACAGTCCACTTTTTTCCTAAATGTTTCTCACACTATATAAAAAATCAACCATTAGTAATTTATTAATCAAAGTTTGCATTTACAGGTCAAACGTTAAGAGCCAAAGCATCAGATTCGGTATCACTCCTAGACTGCACGATCCAGAACGTAACATCGATCACCGAACCAATTCTGGAGGGAATAGCCCTCCACGGACTGGTTATTTCTTCGGGAGAACTGCGAAAAATCGACAAGCGAGCCTTCGAGAAACTAGCCTCGCCGCTGCAAGCCTTAGGACTGCCGAACAACCAACTGTCGAATGTACCGACGATTGCATTACAATCGCTTCCAGAACTGGACAGGCTGGATCTTTCTGGGAATAAGCTGGAACATTTGGACATGAGTTCCTTTGAGGTAAAAACCGCTAATTAATATATCTACTAGTATTTACAGAATCTTTTATGTTTTAGGGTTTACGAAATCTATCATTCATAGATTTGAGCGATAACCTCGTCACAAGAATAACGCCAGACGCCTTCGATGACTTACCTCAACTCAGAATCCTTCGACTTAGAGCCAACCAAATAACAATATCAACAATCGCAAGACTGAATCCTCTACCAACTATAGAAGATCTGGATTTATCCGAAAATGCTTTAATAGGCCCACTAGGGCCGGGCACTTTCTCCAAAATGACATATTTGAAGGATCTGCAACTATCGCACAATGCCTTGAGTAGCATCAAAATGGGTTCATTGCAAGGATTAACCAGTTTAACGTCTCTTAGATTGCAACATAACCAAATAGACGTCATTGAAGACCACGCGTTCAGCCATTTAACATCTTTGCAGACTCTGGAGTTGGCACACAACAGAATTGTAGCGGTATCCGGTGCATCTTTAGCGCATTTACAGAAATTAATGATTTTAGATTTGCGACACAACTTTTTGAGAGCTTTAACGGCAGATCTTATCCAACCATTGAGGAGTTTAAAGACTTTGAAATTGGACGAGAATGATATATCTATTGTAGCTAGTGATGCTTTTAAACCTACAACAGAACTACAACACTTTACACTATCAGAAAATCCTTTAAATTGCGATTGTAGCTTAAGTGAATTTGCGCAATGGTTAACGAATTCTAGTCTTAGTAAGGAAGATAAATCTACAGCTGTGTGTACCACTCCTCCACATTTGGAAAATGGTTTGCTCATTGAAATGCCCACATACAATTTAATTTGTGGTGATGAAGATGATACTATAGTTGCGCCTTTATCTTCACCTTTTAAAGCAAGAATTAATCTAAAAGATTTCGACTATGACGGTGATGAGATAAAGTTATCTTGGAGTATTGAAGATGATTTCACCTCTTATACATGCGACGCTATTTTTATTTACGAAGAGGAAGGTCCCAACGAAGTTTTGGTGGAATCTAATCCAGTAAAATGCAATTCTTCTGAGTTAGTGGACCCAAAAACGTTGTACGTTACAATTCCTGATGTAGTACAGCTGCAGCAAGACCACAGTTACAGGTACTGCATTGTGTTACTCGAAGCGATACAAGCTGATGATGTTTCTTTGATATTAGGCTGTTCGGATATATTGCCTTTGATTAAAAACGTTAAAATCCAACCAAGTACTATTAACTACGTTGTGAAAACGCCTAAAATTATATCGGTTCTAGCAAACTTAACGTCTTCTGGAGTATTATCCATAGACGTGAATGTGTATCCGATTGCTAATTGTGAATTAAACGTGGCGATTTTAGAACAAAGTGCTTTATTATCGCAAAGAACAATAAACTGCAGTAACCCCAAGTACAGTTTCTTGGGGTTGAACACTGGACCTTACAGGGTCTGCGCTAACGTTGTATCTTCTAGTCCTTCTATAGATATTAACAAATCAAAATGTGTGACGGTGTTTAGAGCCGCCGCCAGCGGGTTTACCAATCTCGACGTAGCTTTCGTGTCAATATTTTTGGTTTTGTGCGTGATGGTTATCGGTTTGGTTTGGGGCGTAAAGAAAATTTTAATGAGACCTAAAATGCAGACGCATCAGTGCTTTTTGCCGCCTGATTGCGACGATCATGTCCAACATAATCGGTATGTTAAGCTGCAAGCTACTACTAAGCTTTAAAATTGTTATGTTTTGTTTAAATGTGCCATAATAAATTCTATTTTTTTTTTGTTTTTTGTTAAATTTAATCTCGGGAATTTCAGATAAAGAGCGATGTGCTAATGTCGATGAAAAAACGTTTTTTCTTAAGCAGAGTTTTAAATTATCCAATGTAGTCACTTTTTGGCAGATTCTAGGAGAAATTAGACATATTCTTTGTAGTTTTTAACCAATTTTACTTTAATTAGTATGCTACAGAATATACACTAATAAAGAAGACTCTCTAATTTAGGGATTAGTTTTCCTAGTGTATTAACTGACAGAAACTTCAACTGTCATTCAAATTTTGACCATAGCGACATCAAAGGTGCCTACATAAGCCTTCGCTTCTGTATCAGTGTATATTCTGTAGAATTACTGAGTAAATAACAAATAATTTTGTTTTTGATCGAAAAAACAAGGTTTAGTTGCTTAAAGCAGAAGAAAATGGTTAAGGTACACGGAAAAAAGAATTAAAAATAGTAGGAGTTTGTATTTATTAATGTAAATGCAGAGTTGACGTTTTGAGGGCCCGATTTTAATAATACGATGATCAACTGATGCCAACTGAAAAGAAATTAATATTAATTTGCAATTTCAGTAGAATATTCTATACAAAACAGTGTATATTATTGAACTTCTTGACACCTAAGACAATTGACAACTTCAATATTGTTAAATTAATGTGACAAATTACTGAACAGTAAAAAGTTAACCTCGTTCTGAGCCAACGACTATTACTCGTTGATCTTGACCAACGTTGCAACGCAATATTATTCATGAGTGCAAAATCCTATTATTTATGTCAAATTTAGAGGAAAATGTACTAAACAAAATTTCCAAGTTTATTTTATATTGAATGTGTAAAAATATAGAATTTGTATATGTAAATAGATATAGTAAAAACATGTCAATTGCAAATTATGCCTAAATCAAATCATGATTGAGGTCTAAGAAAAGCGGTGCTAAATTGTTTTCTATATATGTTACTTATTGCATAGAGCTAATTTCCATTTAAAAAAATCATTTCCTACAAACTTTTTCTAAATTTGGTAATCTATAAGATTTAAGTCTGGTAAACTTTGAGGTTGGTTTGTTTATGATAGAGAACAGTTCGTTTTTGGAAATATTTTATATTTACACGCACCTATGTACCTATATTGTGTTATTATGTAAATAATTATTATTTTTGAATTAACGTTTACTGATAATAGTATTAAAATCATGTTTATATTAATATTTAATTAATTCCGACTGATTTTTCGAATGTAGATATTATATACTTACTTTCTTATATACATGTTTACACTTACTAATGCTTGTTTTATTTTGTTAAAATTGTTATTGGTATTCCGCACTACCCTGTGCCTGTGAAAAATAAAAAGTACCTGCTTGATTGAAACAGATTTTTATTTATCCAATCATTTTTATTGCTAGATTGAAAAAAATATTCAGTCAACTTATTGAAAGATTCTTATCAGAAATCTCTATATGCATTGCTATTGATGGCTACTCCTCTGCGCGTTCCACGGAGTACCTCAAAGCTTAGTTCTTTTGTTCCTACTCTATTCCACTTACCTATTAAGCACGTTTTATGAAAAAGAAGGTAAAAAATGTATAATTCATTCTCTCGGTTGGAAGAGGGACGCTATAAGCTTTTGTAGAACCTCTTTAGACGCACTGGAGGGATCTGAGGGGATAGTGGTAGGTATCTACAGGCATTTGCCTTTTGCTAAGAGAAACCCTCTTAAAAAAGTAGGTCAGACGGCAGTGGAGATCAAACCCACTACATCCAGACTCGTCTATACTCAGCTTTATAATATTATATTGTATATATGTAAACAATTTTGTCATTAAAGTTATGTATCCCACTGATTAGGCAACCAACATAACGTTAGTAAATAGATGTTGTTACCCACAGATAGCGTTAATAAGCCGAAAAGTTTGACGTCAGTGAGCAAAAAAAATATTTTGCAGTATTTGATTAAAAAAATCTTTTTTTCGATTGAAAACATATGGAAAACTTTTGTATTATTGGTTTGGTGAAAAAATGTATTCCCGATAAAAAGTTCTGCATGGTCCAAAACTTAAAATGCAACCATCAGATATCAATGTTTTAAGCTGTAGGTATACGAGGTTTGCCAAAAAATATGAATTTTACTTAAGAGTAAAGTACCTTTATGTTTTACAATACAGAAGAATGTTATGAAGTTATTTAGCATTAAAATTTAGGTCTGGTGATTAATTAATTTGTAACTGCAAATAATTTATAATGTAAAACGTAAATAATCACCTAACCTGAATTTTTAAGCTTACCCTGCTGAGTGCCGTAGGTACTTCATTCTATAGAGTTTTCCCCTGATGCCGTAGGTCACTCAAGTGATCAAATCCAACGTGTTAAAATGAATAAAACTATTTCTGATTCTATGAGGGTACGATCTGGAGTTCCTCATGGATCTAGATTACAACCTGTACTATTTACTCTATAGTCTATACTAAAAATATCGGAACAGTCTTAAAATCTAGCAAGGTTCGCCTATATACCGACGATACACAAATGTATATTATACATGCCACTGACCTTATCAACCAAGATATCAAAAATTTAGATATGTGGGCAAAAACACATGCACTTCGCATTAATAAAAAAAAAACGAATGTTCTTGTCCTGCACAATATGGAAATTGCCGAAAAATCATGTCTGAGAACAATAACAAAGCTCCGTCACCCCAACAATCCACTGCATAAACCATCCAATCAGTTGCTATATGAATCAAAATTACACCTATTTAACAAAGGGTAAACGAGCTGGTCATTAAAATAACAGGAAGGCCAAATGCAGAACTGCTGAGCCAGATAAGAACCCCAACATCGCATCAAAAAGGAAGTACCCTCAGAAGCCACTGTGGGATAAAATAAAATACTTTAATTTTTTTTTATATATTATACCTACACTGTTATCTATTAAACCTACTTATTAAAAAAAAATATGTAACTATTAAATGTTAACATGGGGTAAAAAGGCTTCAGTCAATAGCACTTTGGGGTTATCCCCAATACTTCTAAAACATTATTGGATATTTACTATTTTTCAGCGTTTAGAATAAATCATAAGTTGTGTGTAGAGCATTAAACAGTTATAATTACATGCAGTGACGTAGCCAGCCATTTTTCATGGGAGGGGTTTCTAAGAACTATGGGGGGGGGGTTTAATCAATAAAGTGAATAAAAACATTCAATAGCGATCAGTGCTAATACTATAGCGTAAATTGGAACGCGAAGACCCTCCATGGAAGTAGGGGGGTTTTGACCTCCAAAACCGCCCGTGGCTACGCCACTGATAACATGAAATATTCCTATTTTTTATGTTTATAAAGGTTTTAGAGATATTTTTTTGGGAAATGTTAATATTATTATACCTTTAAATAAACCATTACAGTCAATTTATGATTACGATAACTCAAAGCAGAAATCCAGAAAACTTCTGAAAATATGTTTAACTATATTTTCTACTAGAACAAGGACAGCTTCATTATTTTGTACATTATTGAAAAAAAATACTCACCTTATATAAAAACTATGCTGCTTTCTTTTCATTCCACTAACGGCATTATTCGATCCATATCCAGGCATTTTCTTACACTCAGGAAATCTTCTGTTCCCGGCGACGTCAGTTCATTCCAACATCAACAATCATTATATCATTCCCTACCTCTAATAACAGCTCCTAGATACTCTTACAATTTATTAACATTCCAAAATCAAACACTTTAGTGTCATATAACAGAAGAAATAACAAGAATTTTAAGTTTATATCTGTGATTGATTCAAGTAAGCTTAATAATTATACGAGATATCACCGAGCAGTATTGCTGCAGCCTTGTCTATTTAATCCAAGAATTTATATCAGAAATTAATTATAGAGCTAACACATTTTAGAATTAAATTCAAAATAATATAACCCTTAATAAATAATTTCAAAAGACATAAATAACGTGAATCAAATATCTTTATTGTCAGAGAGAAAGGGAATGATTCCAAACAAAATCAATGATGTAAATATAAAAACATCGAGCTTCTATAATAACATCAATGATGCAAAACACTCGAAAAACTAGCTAAAATTTAAGTTTATTTTTAATGATTGATCGTTTAAAAAATATTTATTTTTTTTTTTTATTTTACGAATTAACCTAGGCACTTTTTTATTTAATGAAACGTTTTTGAAAATAAAATGTTTTTTACATAGAAAAAAAAATAAAAACCAACCTAGAGGTCTATCAACATTTTTAAAATCGATTGAAAGCAAAAAATATGATTTTAGCTGAAGAATAAAGTAACTCTATATTTATTTATAAATTATTAAATTAATTTATCAAAATCTGAAATGATTATATGCATAATTTTTTTTACAACGCAATTAACCTCAAGTTTTTAAATTATCTGTGCAAAAAAACGATTTTTAAATAGATCCTACAACGTACCTAGAATACCGACTTTTATTCCTTGACCAAAAGTACCCACATAAAGTAAAATGACCAATGGGTGACACCCCAAGTTGTTCATACTAATAGATGACACGCATCGGTTCTCTTGAATGTTAAAAAAACACGTGGTTTTTACTTTTTTCTTAATCAGTTTACTAAGAAGGCAAGTGGCAAAATATTTTAAGTAAAGTCTTTATTATATTTCTAGAACATTTTTCTTTACTGTAGATGTGAGATATATGATAGTATTTTGTTTTGCTAATGATTTTAAAGTAGTTACCATGCAGAAAACTCTTCAGCGTCGATGTCAGCCATTGGTCTGGCAAGTTGCTTTAAACCAAAGGCTGACACTTGGGTCATGCATTGGATTTAGTAAGTTTTTTTAGTTTAGATATATGTTATATCATTGTTATACGTTGGGAACGTGTACTGTGCAAATAGGTATTTGTTGTAACACAATTAAACAATAGGAACCAATAGATGATATAGGGTGTCATCTTATGGATATTCTGGGTGTCAGGTATTAGCGAGGGTGTAAGATTGTAATTTCATGCCTCTTAACCTTTTTTTAGATGCCAGGACAAGACAAAAAAATTCTGAAATACACTCCAGAAGCAATGCTTGATGCTTTAAATGAGGTTGGGGCAGCAAAATCTGTTAAATCGGTGTGGTTAAAAAATATAAAATATCCAGAACTACTTTAATAGGAAAAATAATGAGACCAAAAAGTATTTTTGCCCCTGAGCAAAAATAAATTCTGGTAGATTGGGTATTAAAAATTGCAAAAGCTGGTTTTCCAGTAACAAAAAATAGTTTTATGATAACTGTTTCAATGTTGGTACAGAAACTAGATTTAGAAAAAGCTCCAGGCGCCAAGTGGTATAAATTGTTTCCAGCAAAATATAATATAATAGCAGATAGCAGGATTTATCAGACGTTAACCCGATCTAAGGCAAATGTAACCAAAGAAAATTTAATTTCGTGGTTCAATGAAGTATGGGGCTATATAGAAGAAAACAGATTGGTAGAAGTCATGAGTGATCCAACAAGGGTCTTTAACGCTGATGAAACAGCATTTTATCTGAATCCCAAGGGTGGAAAAGTCTGTTTACCTTGCTGGTGCAAATGACCGCTGGCCAGATCGCACCTCCTATGATTGTCTACCGGGATAAAAAATTCCACTACAAATTGCACAAGCTGTGCCAGAAGACTGGGCAATAGGTAGATCAGAAAAAGGGTGGATGACCCAAAAACTTTTTGATGAATACATTGTAAATATTTTTTTTCCATGGCTTCACCAAAAAAAAGATCCAGCTACCTGTAGTCTACTTTGTCTACGGACATGGATCACACATTTCCCTGCACTTATCAAATTTTGGTATTGAACATGGGATTGAGTTGATTGCATTGTACCCTAATGCAACACATTTGATACAGCCCATGGACGTAGCTGTTTTTCACAGTATTAAATCAGAATGGAAGAAGAATGGGAGAAGAACTAAAAAAGAAAAACTTTCCTCCGCTTCTTCACAACACCATTCAAAATATCGAGCCTTCAATAATATCAAATGGTTTCAGAAAATGTGGGCTAGTCCCTTGGAATCCTGATGCTGTGACAATTCTATTAATCAATGCACCAAATCCTAAATTTACTACAAATCCAAATTTGGATGACATTAAAACATTTTTAGTTTTCCTGGAAAATGAATTAGGACACGTAAAATTACTGGAATTTAAACAAAATACTGGAAAATGGGAAAGAGCCAAAGGATGATACATCCCTTTACAAGATTTGGAAGAAAAATAGCACTCTGGTTAAAAAACAGATAACATTTAAAAAAATACTTATGTGGAAATTATTTTCATAATCCTAATTACTTTTTAGGCTTTACCACAGGATAGAGATGAAAAAGAGGATGAAGAAGCAGAAAATTTAAATAAAGACCGTACGGGACCCTCTGGAATGCAATCTGAATCTGATCAAAGAACTCTGATAGAAATGACAGGAAACGTAAGTTACATGTTTATTTTAAAATGCCATAATTTTAAATGTCTAATATCTTTTTAGTCACCACCCTCTGAATATAATCACGAAAGAGACAAAGCAGAGAACATTCCGGAAACTGAGTACCTAGATGATTCAACGCTAGAAGAAGAAAAACTAGAGTCATCAGAAACTGAAATAACGAAGGTCATCCCTCATTTGACACCTCCAAAAAATCAACTTGCAAGTGTTGAGAACCAAAAACAATATTCAATTTAAACATTTATAAGCAAATTTGTAAAGTTGATATCAGAATGTATAAAATATGATTTTTTCCCCATTTTTTCCCTTAAGAGTCATTTTACCTTATATATTTGCGCCTTTCCCTCGTATATAATGAGAAAAAATAATTATAAAATAATATCCCTGTGCCTATACATAGTTTTTATACACATACTTAACATTGATTACTCATTACATATTTAAAATTTGCTATTCCTACTTATTTATTTTAACACATTCATTCTCCTACCTTTACACGAAAAATCTACGCCACTGTTAACGAAAAGTAAGCTGAAAAAGAAGAAAATACATAATAATTTACCCTAGTCAAAGAGTTTTAATAAAAAAAAGTAATCAAAAAGAAAAAATATTTAGGTAATATATAAAGATTATAGAGTAGTATTTTGTCTAGTCAATATTTTTTACTCTTACAGTTCTTTTGGAAAACAAATCTTTCATTTCAGATATACTTTGACCTCAAAAATGTTTGTTTTTAACTAAGGAAACTGCTAAAATGTACCCATAGGTGCTGTAGATAGGTAGGTACCTAGGCTATAGACATAAACTTACTTAAACATAAATTTATGAATGCATTGGAAGTTTTTAAAATTTACATACCAATACCTATCTACATCTTCTTCAAAATAAACCGTAGTTTAAAGTTAGTTATTATAGTTTAATAATTGACTGCCTACATCATCTAAAATTGTAGTATGTATTCAATCTACCTAAGTATGTAGGTATATAGAAGTATCAAGGCACATCCCCAACTAGATAATTAAATTATTAATAAAATTCATTCACCTTATATTGAATTGCATAAATATACTTACCATTTATTATTTTCTTTGAGATTTTTCACAAACACTACTACCTAACACATCATTAATCACTTCTTGTTAGACAACTTTAAAAATTGAAAAGAATCGAAAAAGTAGCGTGACAACATAGCTGCCTTAGATAAAAACAGGGTTTCTGCGTGATTCTGGCTACGTTGCCGGATTGACTGAAATTTAATTTTCCTGCTGATTTTTGGAAATACAGATAATGATTACGGGTCCGTATAAGATTAAGAGTGTCAGAGCTAAAAAAAAATTATTGTAATAAAAAGTACTAATTTTATATAGTAAGTCCCTAAAAAAAATTTGCGGAAAATCCACAAAATTTTGAGAAAAATGAATCGAAAGTTGGAATTTTATAGATTATTTTGGTTTTATCATACTATACAGGGTGATTCATAACTATTGGGACATAATCTAAGGTCAGATTATTTGGAGCAAAATATGGCGATAGGGCCAAATATACCTTAATAAAATATTGTTGTGGAATAAGATACAGGGCAATAAATAATAATAATAGTAATAATAATAGACTATAATCAAACAGCAAAAATAATTCACTGTCAAGAAATTACATGTACCAAACACAATTATCTGAGACTTCAAAGCAGCACACTTTTCATATTTATTATATTTTTTAACTCCCCGTTCGAGACTTGTGAGCTGTTCAATTCCGTTTTTCTCGAAAACGGGTAAAATTATCGTGTTTAAACAAGAGTACCAATATTACGTAGAAATGACGTTTACATCATATTTTCCAATCAAAAATACTAAAAAGTTTTGTCAAAAGAAGCTACCACTTAATTTCATCATTACCCAGACAACACACCAAATCCCAGAGATATCCACAGAATATATTTTGTGGATATCCAATATATCCACAGGATATCAGAAATATTCCGTGGAACTAATATAGATATCCAAATGTCCGTCTATATCCAGAATATAGAAGATATCCTATGGATATTCAGCAAAATATCTAATGAGTATCTCCAGACAATACAAGAAATCCCAGATATATCCATAGAATATATTTTGTGGATATCCAACCAAATGTCCGTCTATATCCCAGGACAGCGTTGCCAGCAGCGTCTGATTTTTCGTACTAAATTCTGTGGAATTTTCGTAACAGATTAGGATTTTTCGTAATAGACTATTTTTTGTGGAGTTTTCTGGGAAATTATTATTTAAATGAACAAGGTGCATCAGCTGTTGCTTTTTTTTAGTAGAGGTTAGTCTAATAAATACAACTAATAATGGAATTATATAAATATTATAAATTATATTTATTATTACTTGTCACTCTTGTCATAAAATAATGGAACGTAGAGGATTACGATAATGGTTGTTACGTAAAATTGATATAGATGTCGTTACTGGCCAAGTTTACAGTCGAAGTTTTTTCAAATAAACATAAATTTGCAGAAGAAATAAAACTCAGAAGATCTGCTCCTGCTTACATTTTATTTCAAAAAAAAATAAGAACAAATATTCTTGCAAAAGAAACAAAAAAACAAATACAAAACAACAAAAAAAAAAACATTATTTTAAAGAGAAAAACTTCCTCATTACAACATTACGAAATATAATAAAGATTTTGTGTAACATATACTTAACTAGAATTACTAGAAACTAGAACTAGAACCAGAAGTAACAGGTAACTAAAAGAAATAGGAACTACAAAGTCATCACATGAAAAAACTTGCACAAAAATAATAAATAGCTTCAAGTAATGTTGAGATATGATAAGTTTACTTTCTTGCTCAACATAATTTTTGTATTCTTGAAAAACAAATGCACCATAAAACAAGACATTTAGATCAATGAAGATAGAAGATAAACGGCAGAACACAAATCATAATACACATTACACATCAAATAAACAAAAACAAAAACGTCAAATTTTTAAAAGTGAGGTTAGGATCAATGGTGTGGTAGTGGCTCCACTTTTAAAAACGACGGCGTAATTAGAGTTATGGTGCAAGCTGCAAAACCAGTATAGCACGTACAGGGGTACAAATTTTCGCTTCTTTGGTTAATTTGAATCCATTTTTTGAGATTTTTTTAATTAGAGGCATATAGCAAAAACGTAATAGATTGCTGAGCGGCGTAATAGCGTAATAAATAATTGCCTTTAGTAATAGATATGTTACGAACGTAATAGCGCTGGCAACGCTGTCCCAGGATATAGAAATTCAGATAAATATTTTATAATTATTTTTAGTAGAGGTTCATAAGTAACCAATGGTTATTGAATAACGTCCAAAGAAAATAGAGGTAAAAAATATTCCCAACAATCTGCCTTTGATTTTGCCTACTAAGGAGAAAATCATCCTTATTAGGAATCTTCAGCAATAAATGGAACTTCTCGACTTCAGTCTCTAATGAAGTCTGTTTGTGAAACAATGTCGATCAAACTCAATTACGGCGGGTTAAGCATGAGTAGATACGAAAGTGGTATCGCCATCTATACTTAGGAAGCAAAATCAAAAATTACATCTAGTAGATATCCACGATGGTTTGCGTCCGCGCTTAGACTTTGATATATTTATATTTATAGTGGATGTCCATGGGATATTGAATACACCTTAAAAAAAATTAATTTTAAATATCTCAACGGTACTATTAGCCACAATGGCGAGTACAATGGCGTAATTTTTTAATAATTTTCTATATAATTACAGTTATTTATGGACATTTGCATGTCTATAAATTACATTTCATGGATATAAAATAGATATCCACCATGGACTGGACATTCAGTGGATATTGGGATGTTCAGTAGATATCCAAAGGATTTGGTGTGCTGTCTGGGTAGTAATCATTCAAGTGGCGCCCCCCTAACAAAATGAGAAATTATACATAAAATATTGTCCCCTGTCCAAAGATATGCCTCTGTGCCGATTTTGATAACAATTCATTAATATACAGTGACATTATAAAAAAAAACGAAAAAAAAAAATTCAACTTTAACGCCCTGTATCTTATTCCACAGCAATATTTTATTAAGGTATATTTGGCCCTGTCATCATATTTTTGTACAAATAACCTGCCCTTAGCCTATGTTTCGAAGTTTTAATAATAGTGTAATTTAAGTAACTTTACATTTTAACTGAAATTAGATATCTATGGAAAATTATGTTTTATTTGTTAATTTAATTTATATTAAAATTAAATGCATTGTTTTGTCTGTTTAACCATTTATTTCCACAAAACATAAAATGAAAAAAAAATAAATCATTGAATTACCTTAGATGGCACATGGGGTACTTGAATTTGCAACGTTGCTATATTATCAAAGTTTTTCCAGGTTTTATGTGCAGGGCTGCCAGATTCAGTACGTTTGTACTGAATTCAGTACTTTTTCAACTTTTTCAGTACGTCAGTTGTTAACGCGTTTTTAATTTTAGTACGTTTCTGTTAAAAATAGTCAATTCAGAACCATTTTCAGTACTATTTGGTCACTTTTCGAAGAAAGTGACATATTTTATCAACAAAATAGTCAATTATGTACCATTATCAGTACTATCTGGAAATTTTTCGAACAAAGTGACGTATTTTATCAACGATTGATGACAGTTGACAGTTAAGTCATGTGGATATGTAGATGATCAAATAATTTATTTGAAATTTAAATGTTTCATATTTTTTTATATAAAAGTTATTTAATAATTAATTAATTTAAAGCTCCAGCCATTTTTAAGGTGTTCGATTTAGGTGTTGGTACATTTTCATAAAATATCGCTTTTTTTAGAATTTGGTTATTCAGCACTTTTTTTGAGATTCAGTACGTTTTAAAATGATTTTCAGTACAATTTGTCATTTTCATTCTGGCAGCCCTGTTTATGTCTCTAGACTTTATAGATAGATGAGAGTTCAGAGCTAATTTGAAGCATTAAAAAGTACTTGTTTTATAAAATAAGTTAAATATCTATGGAAAATCACGAATTTTTAAGAAAAATTCTACCAAAACTGCCTCACAAAGAGGGAATCGCAAATATCAACGAAGATAACTGTCAATAGGAAGCATGGATGTCTATACAAAAATCTTAACATTTACCGCAGGCAAAGACAAAACTAACACAACATATGACCGATCTCTACGCTATCTCCTCGATTTTCTGATCGGATGGAAGACTAAACCGTGACGTTAGAGATCGAACACATGAATTCACAAACGACGACAAACACTCGCAGACATTCAACGACAACCCTGGTTTTTTATGCACTTTTCCAGGGAAAACCAGACATAACTAACACACAACATAAGGCATTTTCGGAAACCTACTCCAGATAACAAATCCAGATTACTGGGTTTACCCGATGGATCACGTGGATTACTGAACTTTGTGTCGACAGTTTACGAACGAGTTGGATTATTGTTCCTGTTTATCTACGTCTGTCAATCTTTGACTTTTCGCTATTATTTGCTAAAGAACCATTTTAATTAAACGTATTTGTAGTGTGACTAATAAAGTCGCAATAGGGGCATACATATATTACAAGTTATAACTAATTGAATGTGGAAAAAACTTCAAAGCTGCTACGGACAGACACCAAATACCAACAAATTGCGCTATCCCTTTATAAAATTCTGTGGTGCGCTTGCGGATCTATTACTAATCTACTCGTAGAGTGGGTTACAAAATATTGATCTCGATCACAAAGCTGGATCAGTAATCTACTAGTTTCCGAACACGGATAAGGTTAGTAACCATAGGTAAACGAACAAGAGGGTCCATAATCTTTCTCATAAAAGTAAGTTTTCAAAAACGCCTATAGACAAATTCAAATCACTCACCGCTATCTAGCATAATAATTCAAAATAAGCAAATAATGTCACCAGACGAGTAGTTGCAAAGCACGCAAACTAGTTAAGTGATTCAAATACCATTGTATGGCGAACATCAGCCAGGACACAGGTCCACACGGAAAGAACCCGAAGAAATGATATTTATATTACAATGTAAAAAAATTTTTAACTGTAAACAAAGACTTTTTAAAACTAAACTAAAACGGTCGTCCCACCCACCTCCCAACTACTAAAGAAGAGAGCGAACGATGCGACTTTTTTCCCCTTTTTTTACACCTATATCATAAGAGCACGCTTACGCATAAGAGAACTAGCGAAAAGCGCGCGAATTTTGAATTATTTCTTAAAAATTCGTGATTTTCCATAGATTTTTAACTTACTGTATAAAACAAGTACTTTTTAGTGCTTTAAATTAGCTCTGAACTCTCATCTGTCTATAAAATCTAGACACATAAAACCTGGAGAAACTTTGATAATATGGCAACGTTGCAAACTCAAGTACCCCATGTGTCATGTGCCATCAAAGGTAATTCGATGATTTATTTTTTTCATTTTATGTTTCGTGAAAGTAAATGGTTAAATAGACAATACAATGCATTTAATTTTAATATAAATTAAATTAGCAAATAAAACAATTTTCCATAGATATCTAATTTCAGTTAAAATGTAACAAAAATAAGTTACTTCAATTATCTACACTATTATTAAAACTTCGAAATTGTCACCTACATATAGTATGATAAAACCAAAATAACCTATAAAATTACAACTTTTGATTCATTTTTCTCAAAATTTTGTGGATTTTCCGCAAATTTTTTTTTTTAGGAACAAATTATTGCAATAATTTTTCTTTTTAATTCCGACACTCTTAATCTTATACGCACCCGTAATCTTAAATTATCTGTATTTCCAAAAATCAGCAGAAAAATTAAATTTCAGTCAATCCGGCAACGTAGCCAGAATCATGCAGAAGCTTTCAAACAGAAACCCTGTTTTTATCTAAGGCAGCTTATGATGTCACTGCGCCGAAGCGTCTTTTTTTGTTTGCAAATTTTAAAGTTGTCGAACAAGAAGAGATTTATGATGAGTGTTAGTGATATCTCAAAGAATATAATAAATGGTAAGTATATTTATGCAATTCAATATAGGGCGAATTAATTTTATCAATAATACTACTAAACTGCTGGCCACTCGAACTTACACAGAGATTTTTAGGCAAAATTTAAAGTTCAATAGTTTCAACAGGAATGCAAATTTTTAAACGCGGCTTGCAGATTTTAAGAGCTAGTTTTTTTTAGATTAAGCTGCATGACGTATATTTATCGTAGGACTATAGGTTTATTATATACGAGGTGATCAATGAAGTCATGCAAAAAATCAAAAAGTTTGTGAGTGAAATTTCAGAAAAAAATGTTTTTGGTCGTTGCAATATGGTTAGTTCCTAAGGTAACATCAATATCTCTAGACGTTTTTGGATTAAGGTCTTGTACACACTACTATAAACATAAAATTTGGGTAGCAAAATTTTTAAAATGCTACCTATAACTTGACATTGGATTGACGGTTCATGATGAATTTTGCGGATTTGGAATTATGTCTCGTAGATTTTCCGTGATCCAAGCATTTTATTTGAGGGTTGAAATTTACACATTATACCGAGTCGATAATATACAAAAACGTAGAGTACGACGCGCTCTAAGGTTTGGCATTAAGTTTTTGTAAAAATAAATTCTCACCTCAAATTGTTCTGTCTAAAACTCTCACCCCAGTTTAATGTCTCAAGGAATCATTCAGTTTTACAGAGTTCTTTGTCCTGTAATTTCTACGCCACGTTTGAATTTCAAAGTAGACATTAGAAAAACAAATTTGTTGCTATGGAATTAAAAAATGTTAACATAATTTAAGAAATAAATTGACAATTTCAATGTTATAATTTTGTAAATATGGCAGAAAGGGAAAATTGCATTAGACTTCTCAACGAAGAAATGTCAAAAAAGCAAATTGGGCACATGTCAGCCGAAAGATAATTTATAATTTGAACCGTCGCACCTGGGGCAACAAGCCATCAAAGTTGGCAATAAATCACAGACTCTCTTTATGAATTTGTAAGTTAAATATTGCTTTGTAGAGGTGTTAGTATTACAAATGAAAATACATAGAGGGTTTATAAAGTTTGATAGGTATTAGTATGTAAATTTTAAAAACTTTCAGTGTATTCATCAATTTATGTTTAAGCAAGTTTATGTCAAGAGCCTAATTACCTACCTATCTGCAGCATCTATAGGTACATTTTAGCAGTTTCTTTAGTTAAAAACAAATATTTTTGAGGTCAAAGTATATCTGAAATGAAAGTTTTGTTTTCCAAAAGAACCGTGAGAATAAAAAATGTTGACTAGACAAAATACTACTTTATAATCTTTATATAATACCTAAATATTTTTTCTTTTTTATGACTTTTTTATTGAAACTTTTTGACTAGGGTAAATTATGTATTTTCTTCTTTTTCAGTTTGCGTCTCGGTTTAACAGTGGCGTAGATTTTTCGTGTAAAGGTAGGAGAATGAATGTGTTAAATAGCAAATTTTAAATATTTAATGAGTATCAATGGCTGCGTTCATCCGCGCCACATGCTACCTGATCGATCTGGTAGCGCTCTCGAGTGGCACGTATGAACGGTGTATTTTGACATTTCGCTCAAGGAGCAGCCGCCATTAAAAGTAGCGCATTTTATTTACGTCTGATCGGTGATCACTGATCTGTCTTACGCACTTACGTCCACGGTTTGCTTGGTGACTAGTAGGGTTATATTAGCATATTAGCAATTGAAAAATAAACAAACAAATCTTCAACCAGAGACATTCAACTCAAAAGTAAAATGAATAAACCAAAATCAAATGTCACTTTTAAACATGGTTCATCCGTGCATAAAGATCGATCAGGTAGCGTAAGTGATCGCTACTTTTGTAGCGCTCCTTGAAATGGCGCGGATGAACGCAGCCATTGTTGTGTATAAAAACTATGTATAGACACAGGAATATTATTTTATATTTATTATTTTTTCTAACTATATACGAGGGAGAGGCGCAAATATATATGGGTACTTTTAGTCAAGGAATAAAAGTAGGTATTCTAGGTACGTTGTAGGATTTATTTAAAAAACGTTTTTTTGCAGAAATAATTTAAAAAAGTGAGTTTTATTGCCTAGTAAAAAAATTATGCATATAATCTTTTCAGATTTTGATAAATTAATCTAATAATTTATAAATATAGAGTTATTCTATTACTAAGCTAAAATCATATTTTTTGGTTTCAATCGATTTTAAAAATGTTGGTATACCTCTAGGTTGGTTTTTAATTTTTTTTTCTACGTAAAAAACAATTTTATATCCAAAAACTTTTCATTAAATAAAAAAGTGCCTACGTTAATTCGTAAAATTAAAAAAAATATAAATATTTTTTAAACGATCAATCATAGAAAGGAAACTTTTAAATTGTAGCTAGTTTTTTGAGTGTTTTGCATCATTGATGTTATTATAAAAGCCGGATGTTTTTATATTTACATCAACGATTTTGTTTGGGATCATTCCCTTTCTCTCTGACAATAAAGATATTTGATTCAAGCTATTTACGTCTTTTGAAATCATTTATTAAGGGTTGCATCTTTAAGAATTTAATTCTAAGACGTGTTAGCTCTATAGTAATTAATTTCTGATGTAAATTCTTGGATTAAATAGACAAGGCTGCAGCAATACTGCCCGTTGATATCTCGTATAATTATTAAACTTACTTGAATCAATCACAGATATAAACTTAAAATTCTTGTTTTTTCTTCTGTTATATGACACAAAAGTGTTTGATTTTGGAATATTAATAAATTGTAAGAGTATCTAGGGGCTGCTATTAGAGGTAGGGAATGATAGAATGATTGTTGATGTTGGAATGAACTGACGTCGCCGGGAACAGAAGATTTCCTGAGTGTAACAAAATGTCTGGATATGGATCGAATAATGCCGTTAGTGGGATGAAAAGAAAGCAGCATAGTTTTTATATAAGGTGAGTATTTTTTTCAATAGTGTACAAATTATACTTTGGCTCTTCTATTCCGTTTAAAAAATAATGAAGATGTCCTTGTTCTAGTAGAAAACACAGTGAAACATATTTTCAGAAGTTTTCTGGATTTCTGCTTTAAGTTATCGTAGTAATAGACTGTAATGGTTTAATTAAAGGTATAATAATATCATTTCACAAAAAAAATATCTCTAAAAATTTTATAAACATAAAAAATAAGAGTATTTCATGTTATCACTGGCGTAGACACGGGGGGTTTTGGGGGTCAAAACCCCCTACCCTCATGGAAGGTCCTCGCGTCACTATTTCCGCTATATTATTAGCACTGATCGCTATTGACTGTTTGTATTCACTGTATTCATGAAACCCCTCCCATGAAAAATGGCTGGATAGGCCACTGCATGTTATTATAACTGTTTATTGCTTTAAACACAACCTAATATTAATTCTAAACGCTGAAAAATAGTAAATATCAAATGTTTTAGAAGAAAAAACATCTTTATTGGGGATAACCCCAAAGGGCTATTGACCGGAGTCTTTCTGCATTATGTTAACATTTAATAATTACATTTTTTTTAATAAGTAGGTCTAATAGATAACAGTGTAGATATAATATATAAAAAAAATTAAAGTTCTTTAATTTATCCCACAGTGGCTTCTGAGGGTAGTTCCTTTTTAATGCGATATTGGGGTTTCTATCTGACTCAGCAGTTCTGCATTTGGCCTCCCTGCAATTTTGATGAACAGCCCCAGCTAGCACAAAAACATCCCATCTACGTTAATAAGCTGCAATTTTAGGCTCTTTAAGCTCGCATGCAATGTACTGTTAACGTAACCCTATCATCCCTGCAACCACCGAATGTCCGCAACGGCAAGACTTTTATAGCACATCTCACAGAAGTTAAAAAGTAAAGTTCGGAAAACATCACACTAGCACTTTTACGGTACTTACCCTGAAAGTTGCTCTGAAACTTTCTATAGATGTTATAATGTGAATTCATTCTACAGCATTATACAGTGTGTCCACGGATGGACTTAACAATACTTGTAAAAATATTTATTTTAAATTTAAAAGTACTTCTTCATAATTTCTTTTGCTTGTTAAATAAATACGATTAACGTTGAGAAATTATGAAAAAGATCTTTTGAACAATTTAAAATAAATATCTTTACAAATATAGTTATGTCCATCCTTGGATACACTATATTCAAAATAGTATATTGAGGATATAGTAAAACCTGAAGAAAACAAAATAAAAAATTGTATAAATTTATTATTAAAAAGCTTTTGAAAACAAGAACCAATATCATACAAGTAGAGGTAGGTATTACTAATAATATAGGTAAAAAAAACACTGACAAATTGGACAAAAGTTGGTATAAAGGGTATATAAGGAATATCTCAAAGGTTCACTAGAATCGAAAACACTGAACGCTTGCACGAAAGAGTATAATAAGGTACCTATATTGCAAAGGTTCACTGGTAGCTAAAATGGTGCACGATTGTACAAAAGTAGTAAAAAGTGTATTTATATAAGGTATATTTCAAAAGTCACTAGATTTTTATTAAGATGGCAGTTGTAGGATGCTAAAAAAAGATATTTGCCTACAACTGGTACTAATCATAGTTTTAATATGATATAAACTGAATATTGATAAATGTAAAGTCATAAGGTTTAATAAAACAGCTAATATCATTATGCATGATTGTCATTGCAGGTTCTGAACTAAGTTTTGAGCAAACTATAAATGATCTTGATGTTATTTTTGAGAGGGACCTATAAGAGTTTGGAATGCAGATGTCGAGAAGCATCATTTGTTTTCCTGTATAAGTTATTGAACGGTTTGATTGATAGTGACAGCCTGGTACACTTTATTAGATTCCTTGTTCCTGCCAGACTTACTAGGCATATGAAACTATTTTATGTAAATGCTCATAGAACTAACTATGGACAGAATTTATTTGTAGACCAACTGATGTCCAATTACAATAAGTATTTTTCAAATTATGACATTTTAAAAGGTTTATTTTTTAAAGTGTCAACTTTTATTACACTATTGACTTCATTTTTATACTGTGACAATTTTATTAATTTCTTTTTTATTTTATTTTGATATTTTAACCATTTAGAACTTTATATATCAGTAGCGTACTGTAAACAAATAAATATGTGAACTTAATTACATAGTTTCTTCCGTAAAAATAACTTTGTAGATAATAAATTTACTTGTTTAATTATTATTAAGAAAATAATATATATATATAAAGAAAATAAAAAATATGCTCGTTTAAATCGTTGCACCTATTTTTAGTTGATTTTTACTTACTTTGTTTTTTTAAATAAATAATAACATTTATTTTGACTTTTACAAATTTTGTACTTAATAATGGATGTTCAACTTATACAGAACAATGTTTTTTAGCATGATATTCTGCTCTGAAAGAAAAAGAAATAATCTCAGATGTTATATATTCTTCTTCAACCAATTCTGTATTAACTTTAGCTTCTAAAATTCCTGAGATTTTTACTAGAATTATAATCCAGCCCAAAGGAAACCTAAAACACAATATTTTTAAAATTTATTTTTAGTGATTAAAATATTATTACACTAGGGCGACCATACTTACAGCAATTTTTCTGTATTGTAAAGCATTTTTAAAGTTTGTCCAGCAATTGGTATTGTGCAGCAAACGTACAGCAAAATGGCATAGGTATATATATCCAGTGAAATGCTGTATTTATCCACCAAAACGTCACTACTGTCCAGCAATGGTAATACTTAATTTACTAAAACGTAACAAATTTAAATGTTATTTATCTTTAGTGAACTACATGAGCACTTCTATACTGCGGTTCTAGCAAGAAAGGTTTTATCTGCAAAATTAGCAGTTTTTTTTATGTGCATTTGTCTACATTTTATCTTTCTCGATACTGAAAAGGAATATCTTATTTGTAACAAAGGTACTAAAATGTTAAAAAGTTACACAAAAAAAGGTTTAAAAGATAATAAATATAAATTTTCAGATAGGACTTCTCTTGTTAGGATGGCAGTATATGACTTCTCTGTTTTTGTATTTTTATAATTGGGAGTAGGGTTGAGTATCGGTCAAAGGTATCAATACCGGTATCATGTGAGATACTTTGTGGTAGAGGCATCGATACTGTTCGATATTATGTTAAAGATATTGATATTTATAAGTCTCGAGTAACAAAGTATCGAAAAGTAAAAGATTTTTGTTAAACGGCTGGCAACCCCCATTCAACAGGACGGAGTAGGGAACTTAACTAATAACAAGAGTGCATCAGTAAAGTATATTCTGTAGTCGACACCTTTTCTTTCTCTACTGGTACTCTACCTGGTACAAGTTATAGTGTCAATAACTGGCAATTTACCTTATAATTAAATAACAAAAAAACAGTGGTAACGCTTAATCATATTACCAAGTTTCACCACATGCAAAAACTAAAATATTTCAGTACAAATATTTGAACAAACCTTATAATCTCTGACCACACACATAGCGATACAATACTTGCTTCTAAGTATCACTATGGCGATATATTGGTAATTCAGTAATTTAGTGCCTAAATATCGATACTTTCATTGTTTAATATCGTTACTTCTATAGTATTAAGGCATCAATAAGATCCCTATTATCGTGTAAAATAAATATTTCATCATTTAATTGTATCTACTTGTTTACAATGATTTATTTTTGATTGTATTTGGAAATTGAAATTTTGCCATCTAAAACAACAAACAATAAATTAGAAAATTTATTGAAAAGAAGAAAACAACTTACCAAACTTATTCAAACGTATAGTTTCCAATTTCTTTAAAATCTGAAATACGTACAAGAAAAAGTGACAAGTGACATTTTTTTATGTTTTGTTGGTTATGACTACGTTCGAAAGTCCATAGTACTTCTCGTGGAAACTTTTTTAGCAAGTTACTTAATTACGTTGTGTTATCATAACAGGCAGGTTAAATACGTAAGTAACAAATAGATGTTTCGCGAGGTTTTGATTTCCCTCAACAACTTCTCATTAACGTTGCAATTACGTTGTATGGGTATGTTATTATGTTCCCTTAAAACAACATCGCCGAAAGGCTTGGTAACGTTATGTGCTAGCTGGGGCTCGTTCATCCTTTGTCGAATAGGTGTAATTTTGATTCATATAAGAGAATGGAAAGAATCTATAATCACTCCGATTTACAAAGCAAATAATCCAAGAAAACTAAATAACTATAGACCCATATCAGTTATTAATAATTTTGCAAAAATTTTTGAACAGGCATTAAGAAAACGACTTATGAACTTCTTTTATAAACACAATATTAAAACAGACAAAATGGTTTTGTATAAAATTCAAACACTGAAAATGCAGTAATAGATTTCCTAGAAAAAACAGTAAAGGCATTGGACGAATCATTGAAATGCATGGCAGTTTTTCCTTGACCTCGCCAACGCTTTTGATACGGTCTTTCATAAAATTTTATTAACCAAACTAATTATGGTGTTCGAGGTACTGCCTTTAACTTACTATCCAATTATTTAACAAATAGAACACAAGGAGTAAAGATTGGAAGTGAAATAAGTTCTACCACAGAAGTAAAAATCGGTGTTCCTCAAGGAACAGTCCTAGGTCCAATACTTTTCTTATTGTACATAAATAATATCACTCAATTAAATAACTTCATTTGACATTTAATTTGTTATGCCGATGATACAGTCTTACTAGTAACTGGTACTGATTGGAATGAAATAAAAATGCTACTGAGTCTGACTTGTATAAGTTGCGACTATGGTTAAATTACAGTAAACTAACGCTTAACGTAGATAAAACAAAATGTTACTTTTACTGCTTTAGTCACAAATCAGCCATAAGAGATTACTATAAAACTACATGAACTAGATTGCAAAAATAATAACTGTAGTTGTACAAATATTGAAAAAGTTTCTACTATGAAGTATCTAGGGGTGATTATAAATCAACATCTTCGCTGGTCAGATCATATAATACATATTAGTAAGCGTTTAAGAGCTCTAATACATCAATTTTATATTCTAAGAGACATTTTATGTTTTTGTTCTCAGACATGATTTTTTCGGCAATTTCCATATTGTGGAGGACAAGAACATTCGTTTTTTTTTTTCGAATTAATGCTAAGAGCATGTCTTTTTGCCCACATAGCTAAATTTTTTGATATCTTGGTTGATAAAGTCAGTGGCATGTATATTTTTTTGGATGAAGAGCTATAAATTTGTGTATAGTCGGCATATAGGTGAACCTTGCAAGATTTTAAGACTGTTCCGATATTTTTAGTATAAATAGTACAGGTTGTAATATAGATCCATGAGGAACTCCAGGTCGTACCCTCATAGAATCAGAAATAGTTTTATTAATTTTAACACGTTGGCTTCGATCACTTGAGTGACCTACATCATCAGAAGAAAACTCTATAGAATGAAGTACGACACACAGCAGGGGAATGATTTAAGGGTATCGAATGCTTTACTAAAGTCTATTAAGATTAAAACCTAAATGTTACCATCATTCCTAGCCTTTAAAATATCATTAGTTAGATTTAGAAGTGCAGTTTCATAATTATGAGATGGTCTGAATCCTGACTGATACTCTGGTAAAATAATTATTCTTTCAAGTACCTCTGAGAGATGACCCGATCGATAGACTGACAATCGTTAGTTTGCTATTTAAAAGTTCTTTAGCAAAGAACTTCGCTGTTAAATTCATCTTTATGCCTTCTACAGAAGAAACTTGGCAGATTTTCTTCCTTTTGCTAATGCTCAGAAACGCAGATAGCATCAAATTGATATTCCGATAAAATTTTATTAGATAGACACTGAGATTTAACATGAAAAATACTCACTGAAAATGTCATGAACAATACTGATAACATAACTGCTGACATAAAAAGAATTTTAAATGTGCATTTTTACTTTCCTATCTGTATATAAATAAGGAATCTTGATTTAGAAGTATGTAATAACTAGATAGGAAAGTCATGTGTTGGATACATCAGATTTTTTCTTCTTAAATTTAAGCTTGGAAAATGTTGGCAATGTCATTTTGAAAGCTGTTTTCTCGAATCCAAGAAAATTATACATACTTGTAACGCTTTAGATTCAGAAAATACTCGGGCGCTAGATTTAATATGGTTTACTCCACAAGTTCACGTTTCGATACTGCGTCAAAAGAGCTTAGGCAACGCTAGATGGAGATAAGGATATTCCAAGGGTCAAAATGGTGTCGACTTATATTTAAACAGGTAACAATAACGAGTTTTGTTATTATTACAATAATTTCAGAGTGCTGATAAATAAACATTGTTTTCTGAGAGAAAATAATTTGAAGAGTTTTGGAATTCTCCAAAGGACACCATAATATTTATAAACCTTCGATCAGGAAGTGGAAGAAAAAGTTATTTAACAGGCGATCAGATACATCTAAATAGATAATTATTGCAAAGTGAAAATTGTGTTGATTAAGGGTGAAAAAATTATTTACTAATTTGACTTACCATAACATATCGTAAAGATTTCTCTTAACATAAATTATCCCAACCATTGTTGTTTCCAATCGCCACTTTAGGTAGAACCTACCAGTGAATGATCGAGTGGGTAATCCTATCTCTGCTGCGATAGTGACAAAAGGGTGTAAACTAAAACTACCAAGATTTTATAAGTTTATTTTTTCTAAATATTGGTATATTTTTATAAATGCATATAATACGTACAATGTTGCGAACACAACAAAAAAAAATAATTATGCTATTTGACCAAACACAAAATTCTTAAGCAATAGCTCGTTGAAAGACATTTGGCGTAAAATTTGTCTAAAAATACAACCATACAATTTCTTTAAATCTCAAATAGGACATGTACAGATGAAAGTTTAAATATATCTATATCCTATATAATTTACATTAATAATTATTAAGTAGACAAAAATCAGTTAGATGCGCTTCAGTTCTTTTGTTTAAGATGAAAAAATTGTACAATAATGAAACACTCAAGGATCTTCTTATTATATAGATTTGGTAAAAATGTTATGCCAGTTTACAATTTAAAAATTCTCAGTGCATTCTAAGAAATGGGAATTCTTCTTTCTTTGATTAATTTGAACCCAACAGAGAATGTTCGAGTGGGAGAATCCTATATTAGAATTAAATTAAAATTAATTAGTATAAATTAGATTCTAATCCTTCTAATAAGAAGATTATGCAGTTTCTTAAGAGGTTAAATTGGAGCAATCTGTAGAATTTAATTCAGAAGTGATGGATGACATTCAGAAAAAATGAGAAAACATGTCTAAAGATAATGCAGTGTTAAGAAAGGAACAAAAAGTCCTAAAAAATAGAGTTGAAGAACTTGAAAGGAAGTTTGAGAAATTTAATCATTTTGCCGAAAAAGAGGAAGTAGATCAGAAGGGTAAAAATGTCATTATATTTGGTTTGTGCAGTGGAAATTCAGTTAAAGATGATATTAAAAAGGTATTTAAAAAAATGAAGATTGAAATTGAAGATAGTGAATATGGAATACAAACATTGCCAAGTAAGGAATCTAAAAAACCAGTACTAGTAAAATTGAAAGAAAAGTCAACCAGAGGTAAATTATTGGAATTGAAGAAAACGATAGATACACTCGAATGTGGAATTGATGGTGATCATTAATGAAGATCTACCAAAGAGTATCCGGATGTTGCATAATAAAGTCAAAATTCTTAAAAACCATGCCTATAGATTTGTATGGTATAAGAATGGGACTGTGTATGCTAGGAAAGATGAAGGTTTATAATAATAAAACATTCCCGACAAATCGAATGTCTCTACCTGATCAATGTAAAAATAAATCTCTAGAAATCTTTAAAAAATTACTGAAAAGTTTGTGTTTATGTATTGTTAATTTTCTTATTGCATGTGTCTATATAAAATGTATATTAAATAATTTAAATCTAAATAACAATGTATATTTGTATTATATGAAATGTTTGTATTTGGTACTCGGTTGAGTGGAACAGCTATGCTGGACTCCGCCGATGCTTATTAAAATAAAGACGTTTATTATTATTATAATTATTCGGAAGTTTATTCTAAGCACTAAGCCACCCAACCTCTGGCCCTTCAAAGTTGGATCACAAAACACAACCTTTGATTACAGATGGATTCGGTTAGTCAAGAGATGGGAAAGTTAGGAACAGTGTTTTTAGGGTACTTTTAAATGTCACTTGAGCGTGTGGAAGTGTCACTAATCAGAATAAATGAATGTTAAAAGAGTTGGATGAAGTTAAAAGAGCGAAAACAACAAATATGACAGTGATGGTCAACATATGAGAGAATACTTGTTGATACAATTTGGATTTTAACCAAACTGGTGAATTAGCTGCGATTCAAGTTGAATAAATGCAATAAATTTTTGTTTTCATATCTGAAGACAAAAAATTGAAATGTTGTAACATCGAATATACCAGCCATTAATAATTCACATTAAATTAAAAATGTTGGGTCAACATTTTAGATGGGATACCTAATTAATGATGAAAGGGTATTATATAAACTTAATATATCACCACAAAGATCAAAGAAGATAATGTTGTGCCGAAATATGGTTCTATTATTAATTAAAAGAAAAAAATAGAAGACTGAAGCGAAAAAAAAAAAGTGTGAGAGAAATCGCATAACAAAGAATGTTATATTAAAAAAATGTTATATTAAAAAAAAAATGTAAAATAGCAAGAAGTAAATCAAAGAATCTCGTACACAATCAGTGGGTACTGACATTGTGTAAGTAAATGGGTCTCTTCTTAACTGCTGAAACTTGTTTTACCTTTAATCTATTAAAGTCCCTATTGTAAATTTGCACAACATTTTTACCAAATATTATACTAACTTTTTAAAAAATCATGCACCACAATTATAAAAATATTTATAAAACATTACCTACTTACAACCTCCATTTTTAAATTAAAATGTCAATAGACTTCACTAGTAGTAAAACTGGTATAAAAAACTTGTAGAGCTTTGAATTTATTGCTTATAAATTATAAAAAAAAAATAGTGAATCAATCTATCATAATTTTTTTCTTGTAATTAACCCATTTTGTCTTTTTCACTTATTTTACTTTAAACATCAGTTCTTATTAGCCAAAAGGCAAGAAAAATCATTATAAAATAGACTTACGACATTACACTTATTTTTAAAAGCTAAATTTAACGACATTCTTTCCAGATTCCATTATACTTTAGGTTTAATTTACTAAGAGGTAAAAACAAAATCACCAGAACTGGAAATGTTTGTATACAAAACATAAACATTAGTAGAAAGCGTATCTAGGCATATTAAAGTTAGGAAAAAAAATATGAAGGATTAATCATCTAATAACTGGACAATGTCACTGGAACATATGAATGATCTGAATTTGAACGGACTATTAAAGAATAAAAATGGTAATTAACTGACAGTTATGTAAGGAAAACATAATTTATAAACTGAAAAAAATATCGTTAAATTGTACTAAAACTAAGACTTTTTTTTTTTTTTTTAATTTGAATTTTTTGACTGCGGGAACTGAGTCCATTCGCCAAACCACATCGATTAAACTAAGACTTAACATTATATATATTTATATAAGAATAATGTACTGGTAAATTAAGAGTGGAAAGAGAGCAAACATTTTGAAACTTAAACGCGATTTCAAAATATTTTTTAAAATTCCACAATATAATAATAGGTTTTTTTTATACATAAGAAAAGTATTCAGAGAGCTATTAAAATAACGTTGAATAACTTTGATATGTATGATATTTTTTTAAGTAGTGTGCTTTAAATAAATTAACAAATGCTCAATAAACTATTAAATAATTATTAAAGAAAAAAAAAAAAAAATAAACACCTACGAGACGAGCCAAATAAAAACCTTAAAGTGACCTAAATAGTTTTGATACGTAGAAAACTCAATTGGTTGACATAAAAATAGCAACTCAAAGAAAAAGGTGAATTAATATATATAGAAAAAGAAGAGATTTTCTTATATAATGGTATAAAAAGTTCAAAAACAAGATTACCGTAAACAAAAGTTAGTTGACAACTAAACATTTGACTGCCTCGTATAGCTAAACAAAAAACAACACTCTACACTCTCTGAATCCTTTTTTTTAAGAGGAACAAAAATCTTACCCACCAACACTTTTCGGCTTGAACTGTATCAACCTGGTGAGCATGCTCATGATGCACGGAATTTGCTTCTGTCGATGCATCGATGCGTTGTCGGGCACGTTGCTTTCGAAATTCAAAGCTACACGTTGAGAGACGAATGTTAGGATGGTCATGAGGTCCAGTTCGAAGGCTCTGCTCTTCAGTTCCTCGACCAGCGATTGGATGAACCAGGAGCCTTTGGTGGTATTTCGCCATGAGTAATAACCTTGATTAAAGTGATTTGTGATGAATATGTGAAATGATACGACAAGACAGGTGTAATAAGTGTTAAAAAAAGAGTTATTATATTGATTAGAGTGTTATTATAAGTAAATTAAGCATGCATGACCCTTCTAAACACTTACTCATTATTAATTTTGGGAGATTACGTTTTTATTTTCATAAATAACGTTTTATCTTTGATTTTTTGACAGGAAAAGAAAACATTTTTTAAATAATACAATTTTACCAACTAAAATTGAAAAAAGTCATCATTAGATGTCCTATCTCCGTTAAATTGAATTTACAATTAAATATAGAATTAACAGATTGTTCTTTGAGTAAAAAAAATTATTAGGCCTATTTTTATTCATCCGATTTTTATAAAAAAAATGATTTAAGTCCTCAATTGACTGTTTTTTATATTAATTTTATTAGGAATTTGTTTTTGTTTTAAATAGATTTGACGAAGAATCGTTCCATTTTAAATTAATACCAAATTATGATGCGGAAGTAACAACATCCTATTTGAATATTAAAAAGTGTTTGGAATTACTTCAAAAGAGGAAGCTAAAGATAAGGATATATTTTTTTACCAATTTGTATCGATGCCATTGCAACTCTGTTGTAAACATTAGATTAGATAAGGATGACGTGTCATTGCAAAAAAATAACAATTACGAAAAAATTTGAAGTGCAACCTCGACTAAAGATAAGTTCCATTGTTTACACGATTTGTCAATTCTATATAACTTGATCCAAAAAAATAAACAAAGCCTTATTAAAGTAAACAACTATGTACGAAAAATAGTTGAGTCATAATTTTAGAACATATCGCAAAATTCATCTAAATTGGGAATTAAAAATCAATGATTACTTTTAAAACATTTCATTAAGATGTTTTCAACACATGAGACAAAATAATGAATATTTATGTTTACGACACAATCATTACTTCAAATTTAAAATAATAAATGTTAATGAATATTAATTAATAAATAAATATCAATAAATAACAATAAATATCAATAAATATCAATAAATATCAATAAATATCAATAAATATCAATAAATATCAATAAATATCAATAAATATCAATAAATATCAATAAATATCAATAAATATCAATAAATATCAATAAATATCAATAAATATCAATAAATATCAATAAATATCAATAAATATCAATAAATATCAATAAATATCAATAAATATCAATAAATATCAATAAATATCAATCGCCATTGAGTGAGGACGTAAAGGCTATTCCACTAACTTGCGACTGTTTTGGGATTTTGTTGGGACTTTAAAGGACTAGGTACTATACATAATTTATTACAATTAAAAGAGTATATAACTATAAAAATCGATATATGTATAGAAATTCATTTGATCATAAAAACATATATTCATATACCAATGTGGGACAAATTTTATTTTGGCTGTTTTTTAAGTTTTTAAAATTAATTTGTTTATCAATTTTGGTATATCATAAATAACAAAAAACACCCAGAAAAACAAAGACCATAAATGTTTATTACAAGGAATTTAAATAGGTAGAAAAGATGTAGGTGAGCAACGTGATTCATGAAGACATATAAGTGTTAGTAGTAGTAAATAGTTAAAATAAACATAAATTAAAATATGTAAATTATGTATTAGTCGAGATCATTGATCTAGAGAAAAATAAGTTCCTAGAACTGGGCAATAATTGTATTGTGTTTGTTTAAATAATTACCACAGACACTATTAACTTTGTTTTCGTTCCTCAAATGAATATTAGGATGATTTTTAAACCATTAATAAACATGTAGGTGTACTTTTAAATTTGATAATTTTATTTTCATGGCCATCCACAGCAATAACACATAAAATAATGCTTCAACAATAATTTTTCTAAAATCTTGTTCCATTTTATAAGGATATATTTATATAATTAAACATTGAATCAAAAATGTGGTAAAAAAATTTGAAAAAGGAAAAAGATATTTATAAAATAGTAAAATTTTGTAATTGGTTAAAAAAAATTGAGTTTAAGGACCACTAAAATTACCAAAAATATGGAAACTTGTTTTCAAGTGGGACATTTTAAAGGCCAGTTTATAAAAATTAGATCAACCCTCTAATGAGGGTAGCAACAACTGTTAACAGAGAGTAGAGTGATACCTCAATTTAAAAGTCATTTAATTACCTTTTTAACAGCACCTCATTTATTCAAGTATTTTTTAAAAATCAAGTAAAAACTTTATAAAAACTTGGGATGCTATTTTTGTTTTTTTGGAATTTTCATATTTTATAAAAGAGGGTGACTTGACAGACATCCTATATAATTCACATGGCATTTAACGTGTTAAAATCCAATTTATTTACAAATCCACATTTACTAGGTATTATTAAAATTCTACAAATATTAAACTAGAAATAAATAATTACAACTCACCTTTAACTGTAGAATAAACAATAAGGAAATCAGCCTGTGAAGGAATTTTATAAGTATTATGGAGCTCTCCATCAGTTTCAGTATTACTTAAAGTAACTCCCCCATCGAGCTTATCACCTTGACAGGCTTGCAAAAAGAATACTTTAGGTTTTCCTATATTGTAAAGAAATAAAAAATATATTAATTTTCTATTTATTTCATTTTAAGTTGAACACTAACCTGCCAAAGATGGACACCTGTCTGCTGTAAAATGTGACCACAAATAATCGGGTTTGTAAGGGGTGTCTTTTGCGTAAATTATTCCACATTCTCCGTGGGATAATATGGATATTAAGAGGCAGTCATGTTGGGAGTGATTAGCTTGGGCAGCTAAAATTACAAAAAATGTCACCTTATAAGTATTTCAAGACTGTTTTAATAAATAATATATTTTTGTTTAAATTTGGGTATCGCTGTTCCAGTTCAAAAGTTTTAGAATTTGAGATAAGAATGTATTATTAGTCAAGAATGGACATGATCTGTACAGTTCAACATTAGTATCTCTAAAGATTTTGTAGAAGAAAATGTAGAAACAAAATCTTTTGAGATATGTGTGGAACTGTATAGATCTTGCCCTACTTGCTATAAGAATACATTCTTATCTCAAATCCTAACATTTTTGACATGGGACAGCGATATATTCAGTGTTGTTCCTGGTTGTACAATTGTACAAAAAGTTGTACAATCAGTTATGTGGTTGTACTGTTATACACATTTTTGAAAAAATGTTGTACAATTTGAAGTTGCTAAATATTTATGTGAAATCTGGTATATAATAGGCTTTCTTTTGCAAATTAATAAAACAATAATGTTTAAATTTGGCGCCATTCACGACCAATAAGTACACTGTTTTAAACTGGAAAAAAGAATAATTTTAAGCATCGGGAAGTAGCAGGCCTAATGCTATCAATAAAAAAGAAAAATAATAATTAGTGTTTGTACAATCTAACATAAAAGTGTACAATTTTTACATTAAAAGTTGTACAATTCAAAAAATCTGTAGGAACAACACTGGATATATTCAATGTCTTTTATTTAGGTATTTATACATTTTGAAAAGTAACTAAACATTAAGATGATTTAAAACTATATAGTATCATAAATACTAGTACTACAGGGTTCTTATCTTGAACCACTGTTTAATCAAACTTTTGAGTGATATTTGGCTCTCAAATTAATCAGAATCATTAATAATATGGAAGATCATTCAAAAATCAAATAACATGTCTAAATTTTAACTCATGATACTTAATATTATTCATGCAGGTAATGATCTTAAAAATTTGTATTGGCTTACTGAAACTTGTGACAGCTCAGAATTGTTTTGAAATTACAAGTCTAAAAAAAGGTTATGTAACTAAAAGGATCATTATCAAAAATTGTTAGAAAACAAAAATCCTCAACAAAAACAAAAAAATTATATGGAATACAGTACACTCTATAACTGGCAAAAGCAAATCTACAGAGCCAATAGAGATCAATGTCAACAACATATTAATATCTGACAAAAAAACTGTAGCTAATTGTTTTGCTATTTTTCAACCATAGCTAGTAACACTGTTAGAGATAATTTTGACAATACAGATTTTCATAATAACACAACCATGCATGTAAAAAATACATTCTTCTATGATGGAACAGATTCCCAAGAAGTAACTGCAGTCATTAGGTCTTTAAAAAATACTAATGCAATGGGTGTAGATTGCATTACAACTAAAATAATTAATCTATTGGTCATTATATATCAGAACCAATATTGCATATCTAATCAATATGTCTGTAAAAAATGGCATATTCCCCAAAGAACTTAAAACTGGTATAGTATCACCTATTTTTAAAAAAGGGATCAGTATTGGGTCCACTCATATTTCTCCTTTACATAAATGACTTGCCTAACTTCATCTCATCCAGTTACATTTCAATTTAGGCAGACAATATCAATGTTGCTGTCGATACAAAATTACCTGAAGAACTTCATTCCAGATTGTCTCTTATTGCTAGAGAATTTACTGCATGGTGTAAAAGAAATGCATTAATTGTTAACTCCAACAAAACAGTACTCATTCAGTTCCATTCTAGATCAAGAATAAGTACAGATTTTTTAATACAAGTAAATAATGATTTTATCCCACTGTCTATGAAAACAAAATTCCTGGGAGTTCTTATAGATGCAGATATGAGCTGGAGTTCCAATACTGACTCATTTTCTAAAAAATTAAATAGTGCATACTATGCAATTCTCCAATTAAAAAATATGTTGGACACCAAACAGCTTATTCAAGTTTACTACATGATGGCATATTCACATTTAAAAGGATTAATAAAGTATTATTATTAATAAGTTTTAAATAATATTATTTATTGCATTTGTTGACATAATATGTATAAATTGTAATATAATGTTAAATGATTTTATTATTTTTATGATTTATATTTAAATCATCCTGTAATTTCATAGCTCCAAAAATAATTTAAGATTAATAAATAACTTACACATAATGGTCCTAAATTGGAGCCATATGGAACCTCAGAAAAAACTTAATAGGACCTAATCTTAATAATATTGTATGGTTAAAATGGTATGATAAACGAATGAACTTGTTTGTATTATATGTATTATTTATTATGAATTCTATAATTCAAAAATGGATAGGCTGAACAGGTTTTGTAACCATTCTGTTTGGATAGACATATAAGTAAATAAAAATACAAGGAAATATTAAAATCTGATAATTTAAAAATATGGTTTCACATTCATGCAAATAATTCTTTATTGGCAAAAGTGAAACAATAATAAATACACATTTTTAATTTCTAAAAATATAAATGTTTTGCACAGGATAATTATTTTAGATAAAAAATAATAGACCTTTTAAAACGTATGATTCATTAGAAGAACCCAATTTCCTTATAGATAATATTTTAATCATTTGCCTAATTATTGAGGCCATAGCAAAGGTACAAAATGCACTACAATGTTATCAAAGATAAAACTTATCATATAATTTCACTATCTCAATCAATACTCACTTCTTTTTATGTGATCTTCGATATCGAAATAATTCAAATCGACGAAAACATGCACATCGAATCCTAAATTAATAAGGCACTCTTTTAGATTTTTGCAGTCTTCGTTGGTTCCAGCTCTAGGCTTCAAATTTCCACATTCGAATTTTTCATGATTGAATATAAGAGCTAAACCCCTTTTTTTATGTCCCATGTTATAATGTGAGGCATATTTCGCAACTGGCATTTTAGCTACGACCTCCCCGGAGGGGTATCTGAAAATAAGCTCATCAACAAGTTGTAAGAATAATAAATTCATTTAAATTTCTATCCTTGGCCATGGCAAATGAGATGAGTAATTTTGGAAAGTTCACTGAACCTTGCCATTGAAACCTACGCAATTAAATAACCATTCGCTAACTTTTTATAAAAGTCTTACCCAGGCCTTCCGCGTGCGTCTCTTTCATCAGCTTTTCCGTTTTTAGAGAGCCCTAGGCATTGTCCGTCTTCAGCATCTTGAAAAGTATCTTCGATTTCCTCGATGTTATTAAATCCATTACCTACTTCATCCGAACCCTTTCCGCTCTCCATTTTCGCTATTTCATTTATTTCAATAACTGCCAAAATTACAACAAAGAGATTTAAAAATATTCGTACCCGACCTTGCGTAAACTCAAACACACACCTTTCAAAGTTGTTTGGATTTCACTGTTTTTGTTATTTGTTTTCGCCAATAAAATTGAAGAAAGGAATCATGTGATCGATACCAACCAATAGGAAGTTGACTTTCATTTGACAGTTCCAACTATACAAAGATCTTCTTTATAACTAGATAAGAAAATTAGTCAAGGAAACTGATCTAAAATCAGCAATATATTTTTTATATGTGCAATCCACAACTACACTTTCATCATGTGTCGCGATGTTTAATTATTTCTAAGCACTACCTTAGAATTAACTTTATTAATTAAGATCCTACTAACAACGAAAACCACTAGACTATATAATCAATTTCATTCATAATTAAGCCTTCATTTATTGCAAAAGTTTGTGTGTTTTATGTTAAGCATATAGAGTTGTCGCATCGACTAGCGCATTATGAAGAGCGAGCCGCCTTTTAAATTGAGTAGGGATGATTCGTGCAATATTATTTATCATAGCTGATAATGAGTTTTATGAATGAACCAGTTCGTACTACTATAACTCCTCCTTTACACTGTTGCCACATTGTAAAATACATAATAGTTGTATCCAGAAAAAAAACATGTACATGGCATTAATAATGCAAATTTAGTTTCTTATAATGTAATTTTGGAAGCCTTTTGTGCGTTTTAGAACATTATATTAAGTTTAATTCGAATTAATACCATAAATATTCCTTGTAACGATACTCTCCCGTGCTCTTTCAAAATAAATTGGCTACTATGTTAATAACATCGTGAATGCTTGCAATTCGGTTTTTGTAAACAAAATTAATCTAGTAGTTGTTCGTCATCGTTGGCTCCTATGTGATTAGTATATGTATACATATAGTCATGCAGAATACATTTTTAATTTTAATATACCGGCTCCCAACGTCCCAACCCCTTCCTTGCTGATTAAGACTAACCACTGAGCCACCAACATCCAATTTTTATTTTTCCTTTTTTCTCAAATACCTAAGCAATGAGATACGGTTTAATAATAATATAATAATACTCCCCCTAATTCACCCCCTAAACTTTAATATATATTTTAGTTAGAAATTTCAAGTCTAGTTATTTGAGGTCTTTATTTAACTGTGCGAGGCATTTTTTCACGTTTAATTGTTCCAAATAAATTCTTTGTCAATGATGTCATCAGAATTTAAACAATAAAGAAAAAGGATATATTATTTTTGAATAGCAGGGTCATCTATTCCTATGGCGACTACCAATTGAGGCGAAAAATACGGAAACAAAGAGATGTTTAACTGTATTAGAAAATTCTAGCTCTATTTTGACTTAAAAAACAAATCTTTCTCCGTTGTTTATTTAGGATAAGCGACAATTAAAAACCCTTAAAATACCCTATTTTTAACCTACTTCTACTTCAACGCTCTTAAACGAATTCAGCAGTATGTATTACTTCTCGAATTTGAAAATGAAATTTGTATTATACAATTTTAAAAATATTTAACGCGAGAATATGCCCAGAGCAAATGTCAACAATGTAATTGTCAAGTGTCAGTTATTTTACTCCACTTTTTGAGGTTAGGTTCGTTTTCCTCATGTAAATCTTTCAGAATCTTTTCATTATCCTTCTTTCTGTTTACAAATACAAATATTTATCCAGTCCAACCAGTGGTCAACTTGCTAGTAAAGATTCTGATATAAGTAAACATTGTTAACTGAATCCTGAAGCAAGTTAAAAGATACAAAAATCACTGTTGTTATAATTCAGCATGGCAAAAAGTTTACGAAGTAAATGGAGGCGAAAAATGCGCGCTGTAAAGCGCGAAAGGTACGGCAAAAAGGAACTAGATAGACTGAAAAAGACCTTAGGAATTGACGATGCACCTGCAACTTCTGATATAAACGTAGAAGCAGAAATGTCGGAAGTGATAAATTTTACCACAGTAGAGGAAATTAAGAAGAAACGAAAGGAAAAACAGCCAGATAAAGATATAATGGACCAGGACACAATAGATGATATACAAAAATTCAATGCAAAAACATTAAGGAACGAAAATGGTGCCTACCCAGTTTGGGTACATCCGAGAAAAATTAGGAAATGTAAGAAATCTAAAGATAAACGCAAAAAGAAGTCTAATGGTAAAATTACCAAAAAGTCTGCTAAATAAACGGTTTGTGATGATTTTATCTGTTAAGTTAACTAATCTTGTTAGTTTTTTTTTGTAAATATAAGGTGGAATTCAAATTGTGATTTTTTATTGTAATATAAGAGTCCTATATAGTCTAGTAGACTGCATTTATGGTACTAAAGATAATAGAAACGAAATATTTGTTTAAAATACTTTATTGATATGATTAAAAAATTAATATTACAGTTTGGCAGTGTTTACAAAACTAATTTACCTAAAATATTGAAATTTAATATAATTGTCAAGGTAAGTTATAATAATTTAAATACATTTTCATCAATTTTATTTTTTGAAAACCTCATAACATTATTTTTTTTCTTAACTATTTTACTTATTTAAACAATATCACTTGATAGGACAGTATTCTTAACTAAAAGATTTACATATACACAAATATTATCTAGCTTAAAATTATCAGTCATGTAATTATTTCACATACAAATTTTATTATAGAAGGCACATTTTTTCATTCTGTCATACTTTAGCACCAGCTCGTCCACTTTTTCTGCCTTTTTCTCAATGGTGTTTAGTTTCGTCTTGAAGACATGCATGTCATTCTTGTAGTTTTCCTGAAAAACAAATACATTTAAATTTAAAGAAAAGTCATTGTTGGTAAAAATACGCTGTTAGTTCAAAATTCTTTAGGACTACACTGATTTGGATGAAAAACTGTAATTAAGCTTATATTACCCACCTCTTCAAAAGTTATGTTCCTAATATACACTTTTTATTTTTAGGGGTTAAAAATAATGAAAAATTTTTAAACTACATGTTCAAATATTAAAACAATTTTTTTTTTTATAATATTGAACATAAATTATGAATTATTGTAATGTTCAACCATTAATTTTATTTTATTTAATAATGCTTTTGGACTATTCTATATTTTTACTAGAAATAATTAAAACTAAAAATAATGAAACCTCAAGTAATTTTTATCATACAGAAATCAAGCAACATTTTTTGAAAAAATATGTTTCAACTGTGTTTTGAGTTATTATAAAAAAAATTATTAACTTTCACCACCGAGAAGGTAGCATCCACCATCATGGCAAAAATATACATTGGTACTATATAAATTTTCTTCCTTGAGCCATCCCTTGCTGTCCAAATATAGTGGACTAAAGAAAAAAACAATAATAGAAAAGAAGACATTTTTGTGAATTTTTTCTTTTAGCAATTATTAAACGTGATAGTTAAAAGACAGTACTGTATTATCATTTTAATTCTAAAAAATAATTGTATTATTATTGTTTGTATGAATAGATTTCAGCAATTTATTACTCATACAATGTTTAGCAACAATCTTTTTTCATTTTATTTTATGACCATTTATTACTACCTACTTTCATTTTTATTGTAGATGTATTGTGTATTGCCTGCATCTAGACGTTACTAAATGTTGTGAAATGGGTATTGCCTACCTTTGGGCACCTAACTTCTCATAATTTGGATTTGATTCAAAGGCGTGTGTCATTTCAAAGAGAATTTTCAGTTATTTAGTATTTTACGCCTTTCATTTTACTTGTTCTTACTTTAAAGTTAGTAAATTGTTATAAAAAGTTTAAAATATTATGTTCTAATATTTAAGGGTGCGAATCAAAATAAAAAATTAATGATGGTTTGCTTTATAAACCTCTGAGGCCGACTGAGCGACTTGCTGTGACGCTCTGGGGCAACTTAAAGATGCCCTAGGCGCAAGGCTGTACATAAAGGAGGTACTCAACAGGGTGCAAGAGGCGAGTTCGGATAGACAGGGGCTGGAGCGGGACAAATTTTAGGGTGCTTTTAAATGACATTTAAGCGTGTTAAACTGTCACTAATCGGACTAAACCGAACGCTAAAAGGGTCGTTTGGAGTTAAAAGTGTTAAAAGAGTTAAAGGAACTTGGCAGACCGAACGCAATGAAGGTATCCCCTCTTATATTAATCTGTCGCGCTTGAGTAAATCCCAAAATCCCCTCTTGGGATCCCCTACTATTAGTACACAGTGACACAGGTGCATGTTTTTAATAGAATAATTTTCAGATTTAACTGTGGCGTGCGTACGGGCACTGACTGGGATGTTTTTAAAGAAAAATGGTACGCCAATGGTTTTTTCCATAATTACACTTATTTTTAGAATTTCCCATTTAATTTAAAATATAAAAGCTCTCTTGAATTATTTTCCTGCGATGCGCCGTTTTTAAGTAATAAAATAAATATAGAAGCTGTTGGTATTGTACGAGAAAATTAGTGTAATAATTATTGAAGAATAGAAAAAAAAACGGTACATCTCAGAAATACAACTTTAAAAACCTCTTATGTTTTAAATAGAACAGAGAATTCAAAAATAATTTTTATTTGGGAAAAACCATTGGCGTGCCATTTTTCTTTTTATTAAAATTATCAATGCTCGTACGCGCGCCACTGTTACAGATTAACATTATTTTTATATTGAAAAATATGCACATTTATAAACTGCACTGCTGACAAAAGGTTACTGAAATATCTCCAACTATTTCAAAAATATTAACTATTTTCTTTTTTTTTCTAAAATTTTAACACCCTGTATTTTTCTAACGAAACATTTTTCTGGCCATCGTTTACAAAATAAACTATCATTAATATCATGCAGATTCACACCCTGTATACAGTGACGTAAAGTGTCGTCTCTACTAACGAACAAATCGATTTTTATTTCTAACTAAGCACTTTTATATAATAAAAAACCCTAGCTAGCCCTTAAAAATATTTAATGACAACATGGGTAAATTTTTATAGCTCATTTGAAAGGGTTTTTTAATTCTTTATTTAACAGTTTATATATATTTAAAACTGCTTTATTAGTTTTTGACTTAAGTACCGTTTGCACCGCATTTTGATTTTACTTACCACATCATTTATTTTATTTTGTAAACTATGCATGTCTTCAGAAATGATGTCCAAATCTTTGTAAACGCTTTTTAAATCATCTTGTGAAACATCGTTCTTGTGACTTTCGCCCATCATCTGCAAAAATAATAAAAAAAAGACCTCGTAATGTAATATTTTTATTTATTGTAATGACTTTTGATATAAAACGAACCGTTTCGAGTTTCAGGAGCCTCTTGTCCAGCATTTCGAATTCTAAATCTTTCGCTTCTATGCCACCATCGCCATTATCATCTGCAAAACAAAATAAAAACACTTTTCATTGATATTTTCTATGAACTAGAAGTTAAAAATGGTTTTTAGGCTCTTCCAGACCAACACGAATGTCGCCGCGAATGCTAGATTGAAAATTCGCACTAGTCTGATCATGTTGATGTGTCTTAGTGAAAATAAACTACCTAAACAAACCAAGTGCTTATATAAACGTTATTTTGGTGTCAGAAGTGGGATACTGTAAGTAAATAGTGGGTAAAAACGTCTAAAAAAACGGAATAATTTAAAATAAGTGGCAAAGTTAAGTCGGGAACTAGAAGGTCTTGAACTGGAAGGACAGCAGATTTAGCCAGCGATTTAAACAAGCAATAAAAGTGAGAGGTTGGATTTGGGAACGTTTCTATTTTCAGATGACGTATCTTCTGGTTATAATTTCTTTTGATATCTTTGCAGAATAAAGTGTCTACTAATATTTCTTCCTTAGAAAATAAAGTGTCTTCTTATAAATCTTTTTTAGAAAATAAAGTATCTCCTGATATCTATGAGAATGTATGTAGCAACCATATATAATTCTAAAGAACTACTTCCAGTTCTACTTGTCTTGTATAAGACTGGTAAATACTAAACCAAATATTTAAATTGCTTTGAAAGTATGAATGAGGTAATTAAGATAGCGTTTTTGTACAAATATTTATTGTCGATGCATCAAACGTCAAATTATATGTCAAAATAACAATGTCAAATGTCAAAAACGTAATCATACCTTCTTTTCTACAAGTTTGGCCATCTTTTTGCAATAAGAAATCCTCCTTACATTGGCAATTATAACTGCCCGGTGTGTTGTAACAAATTTGATCGCATGGTTTTTGCTCTTTACATTCGTCGATGTCTATTTCGCAGTGACGTCCCGTGAAGCCGGAAAGACATTGACAGATATCGTGCTTCACGCATGTGCCGCCATTTTGGCAACCAATCGCACAGTGAGCTAAAATGAAAAAACAAATTTGTAACGAATTGTACGAAAACATGAGTTGATATTAAAAAAAAACACAGTAAGTAGTTTATTTAAAAGGCCAACCACACATTTGTGGCTTTGGTGTCGCTGGTATATCCCACAAAATGCCTAAATGTGTGCTTGGCCCTTTGAGTGATCTACTGTTATTTCGAATTCATCGCAAGTCTTTTGAACTTAAATTGGACCATATTGATGAAGAACAACATAGTCAGAAATAAATGTGTGCTCTTTGGCTTTTGCCTTTTTTTTGTTTGCGGAATGTGCCTTATATTTTTTTTATTAGATAGATGCTTAACCTTACTTTTGTTAAAATTGAATATAACGAAATTTTCGATGTATTTTATCGAATAATTATTGCTATCATTGTACCTACATTATCTAGGTATAAAACTTACGTGTTCGCAAATCATTTTCACATTGAAGACCATCGAAATCTCGTAGACAGCTGCACGTATCTTTCTTTATGCATTTTCCCCCATTCAAGCAAGGTTTGTGACATTCAGCTAAAACAATAATTTTCTCAATAGATGGATAATCATGAAAACCTTCTATAATTACAAAAATATCACTTTGAATAACTTAACGATATAAATTGAGTCAAAATTCAAGGTGATGATAGAAGAACATTTTTAGATTATATAGAACAGTAATTCTACAGTCTTTGGCTATATGGAAGCGACAATCAATATAAAAAGGACAATAAGATAATGGAGAAACAATACTAATGATAAAATTTGTGTATGGACTTGTATTCTAAGCAAAAAAATGTGTAAAATTTTATTTTGTGGCTAATTATTGCGGTTTGAGATAACGCTTTGAGGAAACGCTTCGTTTTTACTATTTTAGCTTCCTCTAGTTTCAATCTAGTGGCAATAACTGAAGAATGTTATTTTTAATTTTAGTAAGTTTTGTCAGAAACAATTTGACCAATGGGATTTTTCTATAAAATATCTTTCAATTCCTCTGCAGTTATTAGTCAATTTCTCAACAATTGCTTGGCAATTCTTGTAATTTTCGGGCAATTCTTGTAATTCTCCAGCAAGTCTCGTAATTCCCCGGCAATTATACGGCAATACCCAGAATTTCCAGCAATTAATACAATTCTTCTCAATTTCTTGTTTATTATAATAAACAACTGTATCTGGGCATCTTAGGTAAAACATAGTTGAAGACAGACAGTGTAAGTTATACTTTTCATTATTAACATAGCTGTTGAAAAGCTTGGTTTTGATCTTCATGAAGCTTCTATTTAACAAAGATTAAAATACAAATCGGGAAAGAAGAAGAGTCTGATGAAATTAGTATGACAATACTTATTTATTAAAATGAACCAACAATTTTGAAAAAATACGTTTTGTTTAACTTACGTGGACTAATAGGAATCTCGCATTGTTGTCCTACGAATCCTTTAAGACAGGCGCACAGTTCTGGTTTCACACATTTTCCTCCGTTTATACATGGTTTGGTACAACTTGCTGAAAATAAAAAATATATATATCTATATAAAATTATTATTAATTGATATTAAATGGGGTAAGGAGAACAGTGTTGTTCTTAAAGCGACACATTTGTCTAATTTGAATAGGACCAATCATAACTAAGATATACTCGTGTGCCCTTTTGGTAATACTACGGCCTATGTTTTTCATTAAATATATTATCTACATGAGATTTTTAATCGCCCAGCGTTTTCCTAAATCGAATCTGACTAATAATAACGAAGATAAGGGCGAAAGTGCACGTTTGGCGATGTTTTTTTCGTTATGTATTTCTATACGTTGAAAGTTGTTTTTAGCATTTAAATCGAATCAATAATAACGAAAATATACACTTCTGCCCATTTGGTGATACTAGTGCACTTATTTTTTCATTAAATATTACGTATATGTGAGATTTTGAATCACCATGCTCTTTAGTCATAAAAATTGGACCAATAATAACTAATATATTTTTAACTTTAATTCGTATTTTCCATTATCGTCGTATGACTCCTGTTATGACAGGTACTGTAGTCGTCTAGCGGCGATTAGACGATGTATGGTGACAGGTAGTGCCATTTTGGGGTAAATAGATGACTCATAGTGGATTTTATTTGTTGCACTAGTGTCACACTCGACACTGTATTCGAACTGTCATACTTGTCAAAAGTATATACTACACGTGTGATACTGTCAAATATTTGAAGCTACACTGAACAAATCAAATGCGATTAGAGCAGAAAACTTACACCTAGTGCAACAAATAAAATACACTATTAAAAACCCTCGTTCACTTGCACATGGTTTCTACTGCGCATGCTTTCCCATAACGAACATAGCTAATTTACTAATATCCCGTCATACAAAGGTGCCATTAAGGTAGTCTAAAGAGGAATTGCTACGAAGATACTAAAATTTGCAACAGTTTTATAGTCTGCTGAACATTTGATATTTATTAGAGTCATGTAACTCACCTGGAAACTCCAAATTTATGATTCTATATTTTATCTGATTCATTTGTGGATCGTATGTAAATTAAAAAGCAAAATATAAAAGGGTATTGTGTATAATAACAAAAGCAACTATTGTAAAGAAAGCTTGAGTGACACAATGGAATACAATATTTTAATAGTCGCCCTTCACGATGATATTGACTTAAATATTATTGTAAAATTGACGGGACCTCTACTCACTACTAGATGCTTTTCATTAGCAGTCGCCTGAACTTTGAAAGTTTAATCGAGATCTAGGTCAAATAACTCTAGAACTTCCATGTTTTAAATCGGCACCCTCGCCTTTAATCTATTTTTAAGTTGATGTTAACCTCAAAAACAGAATACGCAACATGTTAACGGTATGTTCCTGCGCATGCAGCTGACTGACGGTGACGTCACGTGGGACATAGAATAATAAGCAATAAATGGAAGATAGTGTTTAAAATTCGATATTTTGTCGATTTTAGATTTTATGCAGTTACTTTATAAGCTTTATTGGTTATTTTGTAATATATTCGTTTACAAATATGAAAGTTTAAGGTAAATAATACTAATAAAAATATTAATTTTTCTCATAAATTATAGGTATTTTATGACAAAATCCATAACCTGGTCACAAAATAAGTAAAAGATATAGACTAAAAATACAAGTTTGACTCAAATTTGTACTTTCTAGGCGTGTAGTTCTCTTGGAGTCTCTTTTCTTATTATGTGAAATAAAAATAAGTGTGTAGAAGCAAATCATTTGTTTATAAAAAGTAAGTACACAAAAAAATTACTTTTTATTTGGTAAATTTAAAATTTTTTGTCAAGTCTACCTTGAAAATACTCAAAACCAATTTTTCTGTTTATTTATCTTGTTCTTATATATTTTCTTGTCCTGCTCATGCATGGCATTACTTTAAAAGGACCGTTGTATTGGGGATAGGAAACTACTGTTTTATCTGCTAAAATTTTTAAATACCGATTTATTTTCTTTGCTTAATGAGGCCCGTGCACCTAGTGGAATTCAGTTTCCTTTTCTTTCGTCTATGTTTAAGAAGAATTTCACAACTACTTTCCTAAAAGTGGATAGAACAACTTCAATTAAGCTTGTCTTTTCTTCGATAAGAATTTATCCATATTTTGTGGCATTTGGAAATATCTCCACCGCACAGCCCGGCATTTTAGACATTAATTTAGTTCTTCTCTCTGTTATATATAGGAAAATATTGTCACTACCTCCGAGCAATTACTAATAGAGGGAGCGTGATAACGAGTTTGTAGGCGATTGTTGTGTTAGCAACATCTGTAGAGGAAGTGAGGAAGCGGGCACAAGGGAGAAGGTAAACATCCTTCTTGTTCAGTGGCGTATCATTTATCTATAAAAACACACATGGTCCAAACGTTTTAATTGTAAAAAAAAAACTAAAAAATTTGCTAATTTTAAAATAAATATCGTGTTATATGTGTCTAATGCAGGAAATGAAACAAAATCACTGTAAAGGTTTAATTTTTTCAATTGAAGAATATAACCTTAAAATCAATTTTATTATAAATAAATACAGGAACGACTAGTTTCGGCCTTACAGGAACATCTTCAGGCCTGTAATACAATAATCTTTAATTATTATAATAGGTTGGTCACTTACGAATAACATTAAATAGTATAAGCCATAAAAATGGATCCATATTGTAGCGTTACAGCATTATAGAATTAAAGCTGTGAAAATAAAAGAGCAGTGCAAACTTAACTAAAAATAAGAAAACTGAGTACGGAATCTACAAGAGAATAGGTGAGAATGACCTTTAAATTGCTCGGGTTAACAAATAAAGCTGATAATGTAGTGGTATAGTCCCCGTCAATGAAGGTCTGGATATGTTAAAGAGGACGGCGTTTTCTCTGTAAATCTGGAGAATGTAAGGATGGAGGGAAGACGAATCTTGCTGGCTCAGGTGGCTAGAAAAAAGGGCGTGTAGATGAGAGCTCCAGTAAATATCGTCACTTTCGTCTAATTTTTTCTCACTCGCCGTTTCGGCTTTATCTTCGAAATTCATTTTCAAAAGGAAATAAAACTAATCATTCATACAAGCATATAATAAAACAACATGAATTCATTATATTTAATAAGCTAATAAACGTTTGTTTCAACGAAGAAAAAACATAGTGAATATAAAAAATATATAAATAGATAAGATTAATATCAAAATCAATATGAAAATACAACAGATAATAAAATGAAATAAATTAATACAAGTACAAATAGCAGTTAATAACATACCTTCTAAAAGTAACACATTTTAAGTAGATAAATGTTTAAAGAGTTTATTTCTGAACATAACTAATCTAACGTTTTTCCCCTTTTTAATATTATGAGGGTTTTTGTAGTTGAAATGAAAATTATAATTTATTTTGGTCCTAATAAAAACTTAAATATAGGTTATCAAAGAGTAAAATACATAATAGAACTTCATAATCCTAAATCGGTATCAAAAATTAGTAATGGTAAAACTTCAAACAATAATTAGATTCTTAAACAAATTTCTAGTTTTTGTTTTGCAAAAGACTTTTTTGCCTTCTTCAGTTGCCTTTGCCACTTTTCTTTTAGTAGTTTCGAGGAGAATTTTCCTATGAAAACCAGTAGAACCATCAATTGGTTGGTAAAATTTTGATATTTTGGGTCTCGTAAGTCTTGTCAAACTTTCTTCTTAGGAAGCTGTAACCTTAAGGAGAATAAAAATTTAATGTTAGATCAAAAGCTCTTAATTGAGAATTATATTTGCATAGGCCGTTTTAATAATATTTTCAAAAGTTCTTGGAATCGTTGTTAACAGAAACCTGCAAAAAAATATATCATTTTATTCCTAAAATATAAAATATCACACAATGCACATTCATATAATATCATTGTGCTAGAAAAATACTAGGTAGGTACTGAGACAATTTAAAAAAAGTATTTCAAAAAACTCAACTTTTAATGTCATCATTGTACTTAACTTTTTTATTGCTAAATTATTAATAATGTAATTTTGTATAGTTCGTTGTGATTTGTATAATATATATTATAAAAACCTATCGTCAATGTTAATGTGCCAAGTTTTTTTAATAATTATGTCCTTGTTATAGTAAAAACACATTTTAAAAGTTTTCTGGATTTCTGCTTTAAATTATCGTACAATTGAACTGACTTATTGTGTGTTTAAGTAATGGTATATCTCTTTTTTGTTATAACAGTCTTTGTATATTGTTCTACCTTTTTAGATAATTAGAGAAAACAGTAAGACATCTTAATATATCCTATCTCACCAACAAAAATGTAGAATAATTATTAATCTCACATCAAACGAAAAAAGTCATTTTAGGATGTCCTAATAGGTTTTAACTTAAAAGCTAAATAAAATGTATATTGCAACTGTGTTTAAATAAATGAATGTTTTTATACCTGACTATAGCACCCGGCAAACGTTTTTATAGATCATAATGATCTGCATAACTCAAAATAGTCAAAATCCACATTATTTAAGTTGTTCTAGTATTGTTTGAGCATAACGATGTAAACTCCAATAATAAATATTCACATTTTTTTGGGACGTTTTTTAAGGAAATTAACAAAAACATGAATAATGTGATATTCTTGTTTAGTTTTGTACTATATAATATAGTTCATTAGGTAGTGATTTAGAAGCAAATTATGTTCTATTTATAGAATAAAAAACCACTCATAATATCTAAATATTTATACCAGGAAGACTATTTTATGTTTTTGGCTCTGAATAGTTTCCTTAAGAATTTTAAAACCTTCCTTAGCTCTTTTGGGACATTCCATACATATCTTAGAAGTTCATTTTGTTTAAACCTAAAACAAATTAAGTACAAAAAATAAAAATTTAAACAATACACAAAATTAGTCTTTTAGATTAGTTAAAAAAAGTGTCAACAAAAAAATGGATATGCCTTTTTCCTTAAACATTCTTTTTGAAAGAAACTTAAGTTTCGACTTACTTGCTGTTTTAGTATTTTAGTAGCAGATGATTATAGTGTAGAAGTAGTGACAGGATTGATTATTATACTTCTTTCGTCGAAATTGCATTTTTTTTTTAATATTTTCCTCCCCTGAGGAATGTTCACAAGCATAAAAAGTTATTTAGGTGGTCACTTGTTGAATTCCTATATTTTGGAAACATGAATTTCTTTCTCATATCAAGAAAAGGAAACCTAAAAAAAATAACAATAATCTTTACAAAGATGTGATATTAAAATAATAATAAGTAATTAACCTTTACTGTAATCATTATGAGACGGATGAAGACGAACTTAGCTGGAGTTTACTTGCACTTAATTTTAATTTTTCGATAAGAAAATAAGAAAGTTTAATTGCGAATTAAAGGTGATTGCCTAATGCACCGCCTCTGATAATTAGGTTGTGTCTGTACTTACTTATGATATTATCTTGAAGAAGCATTTTCAACAGGCCTTTTACACATAAAGCAGGTTTTCACCATATTATTAGAGATAATAAATCTTAAATATACAACCCTTACAACGTTATAAATAATAATATTTTCCGTAAAATACAAATAAGAAATTGACATGTGTCAGAAATTGTCAGAACCCCGTCAGAACTGGCGCTGTCAAACTTGGCAACGCTGATTAAATAAGCCAATTACAGAAGAGGTATTTTCCCCCTCAGGGGGAGTAGATGTTGCTAACAAAATTTAGCGCGGGGAAGGGGGGAAGACTCCCTCTAGTAGTAATTGCTCGGAGGTCACTACTAACACAAAAACAAATAAATTATTAAATTATTTTACACTATTCAATCGAAAAGTGTCAAAATAACTTGAAAGTTCGTCCCGCATTACGTCATGCGCGGTTTGAACGAATTTTGAATCGAAAGGCAGCATACCTTTAGTATGTGTATCGTGGCGTAAATTAAATACGCTCCAAAAAATGGCGACTGATCCGACTACTGTTTCGAGCAACGTTGCGAAAAGTCATGTGTCAAACTCGAGCTAGTCAGTTTTGGTAAAAATAAATGCCATTTTTTAAAATATCTTCATTTAAATGATATAAAAACATTTTTATTCCACAAATCTTAAAATATAAAATTATTGACTTCAAATAAATCAAAGCAGGTACGACTCTAAGCAGCTATTTTGATTAAACCTTTGCGGCAATCAGGCATTGCTAAGTGCGGCCATCTGTCATATCGCAATATAGTGTTTATGTCGTCTCTACTTCATTTTATCTCGATGAACGGTGTTGTTGAGTAGATACATAAGAATATATAAGGAGAAATATTTGTCAAATTTAAATGCCTGTTCGTTTGCCAATGATCCTGTATAAACCCTGTATAAATAAAACGGCCGAACGCCAGTGCACTTTAATGAGCTACAAATCACTTCTGGCAATCCGAAGACAGACATACCACGTTACAAGTTGATTTACTCAGCCTGAGGATCCAAAAAAACGTCGGCAAAAACTGACTTGAAAATTATTCGATAATTTCTTGTTGTTCCTTTTGTTCCCGAAGGCTGATATCTCGCCTGCGCCTTTTTTTTAGATGCAACCAAGCAAAATATGAATACGTTACGCACTGTGGCCACTCTGCTGCCGTGTCGCATTTTTTATTTAACTGGCACCGCGAAACGGATTATGATTGATGAACTATGGACCGGCAAAAATTTGTTAAATTTTAAATATACAGGGTACAAGCTGTATTTCTCTTGAAGAGTCTCATCGTTTCTGTTTAAAATTCTTTAACAAATGTTCGTGGCCATATCTAAGTCATTCATCTCTTCTACAGGTATAGTCTGAAGAACAACTGCAAGGACGATTGTCAGATCTTTTGCTTTTTCTTTCAGCAGCTGTGTCGAACTGTTTTAGGTAATTTTCGTCGAAAGTTGGGGCTTTAACACCAGCAGAGTTTAAAATTTCTTTCAATTTGTGCTTTAACTTTATCTCATGGCACTTTATTTAAACTATCCTCGCCCTCTTCTGCTTGTTTCACAACTTGCCTGTCTGTTTTCTCTATTTCCTCTATCTTCTGTTCCATCTCTTTTATTTTTTCCTAAACGAAGACATTTCACTTTTTCTTCTAAGACGTAAATAACAGACCAAACTTTATTTTCCATAGAAAACATTTTTCTTTCCAAATCGGAAGAAATTTCGATTTTTAAAGAAGATATAGCAGATAAGAGAGTTTATTTTCGAAGAAAGAAATTCTGCAAACTAAGAATTTCTATATTTCGCACTATTGTGAAAGACTGGATAAACTAAATCCTTTTTAAAGATAAAGCATTCATTGTCATTATTGTATACCTGCAAGTATTCTCATTTGTATTAGACCAATAAATGCAATATTAGCAAATTAATTTGGTACGCCGCTTTCTTTATACTATCCAATTTGAACACATCCAGTGCCTTTCTACCTTTATAAAATTCTAAACGCGGTTGTAATTTCCCAACAAATACTTAACTTTTAACAGCCGAATAAAGTTTTAATTGCCCGTGTGAAACGACGAAGGAAGAATTTTCAGGACATTTATTTTATGCCTTTGCGTCTCCCGACCAGTCGTCAAACCGAATAGTTTAGAATTTATTGTCAAAGCTTTCAGTATTAACTATCTTCTAACATTTTGAGCAGAAACTTTAAGGTCCGAGTAGGCACAATACTCTGGTTGTATGTATTCCAGCTTTTAATGTAACGCAAGGTTAGTTTAGGATTAAGTTGACCTTTCACCTTCGGATAATAATAATCTCACAATAATCCTCTAATGAGCAACTAAATTATCTATTGACATAATTTATTTTTCAGTCAGCCTATCTTCATTCATTATTCGCTCCGTGCGTGACAGCAGCACCAACTATTTTATGAACTAACGGACGATATTTGCGTATACTGACAATACAATTTTTAATTGAGTTCGTAATTAAAATATATATGTTAATTTTAAATGAAAAATGTCTTAAGCAAGAGGGGAGATTCTATTTGCAATGTTTATGGACAAATTAATAAAAATGCAAAAAAACTTCATAAGTAGGAAAGTGGGTTAAGAATTTTGCTATTCAGAAGGGCCAATACATTACAGTTGTATGACATTTGTGACATTATATTACCCTTGACTTTTCCAATATTCTATGGAAGCTTTCTAAGGGTTTAATCAGAGATTACTCCCTTATATCTTTGTTTAATGTTCTTGGTATATAAAACCCTATGACGTCAAAAAAGAACGACTGACAATGGCCTACAATTGACAAGACAAGAACTCTATGCATCCGCTATAGAGCAAGTGCTTGAGGGGCACATACTTTGATTACTTTACGGTGCAAGAGAGAGGTCCGACACGCCCAACATAGGGCGCGGCCAGTTTGATTACTATGCCACAGTTTATAGCTAAAGAATCAGATCGCTCACTCTGCGTCGGCACTTTTGATCTCAATGTTCCAGTTTATACACTGCGCAACTCGGATAATACAATATATATGACAACCGCCTATAATAAAACAGCAGTCTTCTGCGTATCGTGAATTTGTATCCCTGGAGTGGATGTTATTTTGTAACTTTCAACTTGTCCGAGTGAGCTAACTGAGTCTTTAGCAATAAACTGTGACTCCAAAAATAATATTCACTGACACTGACAGCAGCAAGCAAAATATCAGGCGCGTTTTAATCATCCGCTTCTGCTTCCGGAATTGTCGGTTTAGTCGTTTTAACCTGTCAGATTAAAACAAGAAAACCGACAATTCCGAAGCAGAAGCGGATGATTAAAACGCACCTATTAAAAATATTGCGCCAAGATGTAGGCAACACGTAATAAGGGATCGAAATGGCGAAGTTTTCTATCTTCTTTTAAAAGGCACTCAGAAAGCTGCGCAGTGCGACCTTTCTCCGTATAGTAAAAGAAAATCATGTGTTGAGGGGAGATGGGAAAAGGGAGAACTGGTGGGAGTTGCTCCAGATCAACAAGCATCATTAAAAAAGAACGTAAAAGTCAGGGTCAGGAACAGCTCTAGTGCTACTCGCGAGTAACCCATACGGCATAAAAGAAAGCACCCAATGATGCATTAAGTATCTATCATGGAATCTGATGGTAATTTTACTCCTGGAACATTTAGAAACCAATGTATCTACCTAACTACGGAAATTTATCTTCCTATAAATTCTTTTCCCGCCTAAAAAACGAGCTACGTTCATATTTTACCGGTTCTAATTCAGCATTTCGGTTCATACGCTTCCGGTCGTCATCCGGCTTCATATATCAGTCAAAGTGCCACGCCAGGAAGGCCCTAATGAAAATTCACTGCAAATTATTTGATAAATCAAGGTGTCTACGTGTTACAATAATTTACTATCACGCATTGTAGCGATATTTCCACTCAAATTCCGGAAATAAATTCAAATACACAGTGGTGTTGCCAAAAGGATAGGGAATTTGATTTCGTTGTTCATCTTTTTTGTAACTGAACGCATTGTAGCTAGTGTAAATAATGGTACCTAGAATTTTGTCATGAGGGGATTTAAATATCTCAAAAACCTTATACAACAACTTTTGGTTTAGTATAACTTCCCAATAGATTTTCTAAAATATTGGTTAATATACATAGAAAGACTATTTGTTGAGCCCCGAGTAATACTGACTCAATATTTTTTACTCTAGCGAATATTTCTTTTTCCTGTTTTCCCAAGAAGTATTCATAATCAGATACACATCAACCTCTCCGCGCCAGTTAATTCTAGCAGCTTTTTGCATAGAAAGACTATTTGTTGAGTCCGGAATAATACCGTCTCAAAATTTTTTTACTCAACCGATAATTCCTGTTTTTCCAAGAAGTATTCAAAATTAGATACACATCAACCTCTTCGCGCCAGACCTTTCTAGCAGCGTTTGGCGATTGTTGCTTACGAACCATACTCCATTTTCCATGATGCTCATACTATAGCAAATTAGCCAATAGTAATCATAGAAGAGCTGTGTTGAAATGTGAAATTGGAAATACGAGTAGAACCTCATTCAGACAGCATAACTCCACCTACAGCCGGCAGTGCAGCTGTAACCTCTTTCTATAATCAAATTCAGAACTTGTGTCATCAGCTCGCAGCTGTTGAGATTCTTAACTTGAGGTTTCTTCCATTTTATTTTCCTTTAATTTTCCATTTTTACTAACAAATATATTTTAATGAAATTTGGACGAAGTCTTGAAAAACAATCATAATGAGCCTTGAGAATGAATTTTAATCATGAAGCATTGTGTTACAGTTGAACTTTTAATTATTTATGTTACTTTAAAATAAAAGGTTGGAATTGGATAAAAAATAAAGAATTTACAAGAATTGGAATCACTATTTCAAGTAAGTCGGTCACACTTTATATCTAAAATTAAAACCGCTGTATACATAATATAATTCCTGATTAACTTTTTAAAAAATACATGCCCCTTTAGGGGTTGAATCTGAGTAGGTTACCAATTTCTTTTTTGCCTTTTTGAAAAATGTCTGGCTACCACACTGAAAATAAACAAAAGCTCTTAACCATTAATAAAGAATAGTTTATTTAAATATATAATGGCAGACATTTGTATACATACAGATTGTCGCAATAGGGTATTTATATAGGTATTATATTCAGGTCAATGTGAATGGGATTAATCTTCATTATTTTTCTATTTTAATGAAAAAGAAAAGATAAATTGTTGTAAAAATCAATGTTTTCTTTTAGAACAAAACCAAAATTAAAACTGATTTTTTACCTTTGTTACAACCATGGCTTCTATTTGTGATTTGAGTCCATCCTGGACAACAAGCGTACATAATGTCGTTGGAATTTTTTGTTGCTGCTACATCTTTGTAATGAGTTTCATATACTAATCTAAAACAAAAATAAACCCGGTATATTATTATTATATTACAGTAATACAATCAGTAGACCATCTTTTTTACTAAGGGGCCCAAAATAGGAGAAGAAATAGGAGCAGGGGTCGGAAGAAATGACGAATTATTTGAATAACGTTCCAATCTTTAATGGAGCTATAATATACATCTTCTTGGTTGGACACCAAGTCGCGTTAAAAATAAGTAAAGTTAATGTTCTGTCATACAAAAGATTATTTGGTGTTACAAACAATTCTTGAAACCATTCAATACGGTATCTTTTGATCTGCCTAGTCCTCTAATCTCCAATGGAGCCCGAATATACATCTTCTTGGACGCCAAGTCCCGCTAAAAGCAACTAAGGTCAATAATCTGTCATTCAAAAATGAAGTGGTATTGCAAACAATCCCTCTAGTCATCCAATGCTGTCTGTTGATTTTTCTAGTTGGTATGCGTGTATTTATAATAAGTAAGACATTGTGCTATAAGTATTTGGCCTCTTCTCTACCTCTCCTAGACTCACCAGCATTTCTAGCAACAAAGGGGCCTCTTGATTTTAAAATTATAAGTATTAACATATCAAACAAGATTTTAAATAATTTTGGATATATCCCATCCACTCCTGTAAATTTGAATTGTTAAAATCTGTTTTTACTCTCATTTAATTTAGTCTAATAGGGTTAAGTCTATTTGGACTGGCCTCATAAAGGTTTGGGTTGGTCAGAATTGATGAAGTTGATTTCTTTAGTTTGTTCTTTTCTGTTGATATAGGTTTAATCAATTGTATTGATAAAACAGATTTTATGGAAACTAGAACATGGCATAGTCAGTAAAATTATTATAAATTATTGTTTTCGATATCTATTTTTTATTACTAGTGGCTTCTTCACCTAGAGAGCAAGTCCCAAAATAATTGGATTTGGATATGAATACTTTTATTTGATGGTGTTGATGACACTAATAGGACTTACCTGACTCCTTTACAGATTTGGTTTCCTTGGCATCGAATAGCGTAGTTCTTGTAGATGGGTTTACAATATGTCTGCCTGGTTTTCATCGGTTTGTCCATATTTCTTGTACAAACGTGACGTCTGTAACAAAACAGTATGTTATTATCGTAAAATGGAAAGTTTATAATCTATTATTGGTTGCTTTTTCTAAATTTAGTTATTTTAACTTAATTATCCAAGTGTCTGTCGTATTATTAATGATTTGTTTTGTTTGATTATATCCCACGAAACTCTGGTTTACTTTTATATATATTTTTGTTTGTTTTGGAGTGACTAGCAATTTGTACTTGCATTCTACTAATCTTATAGGATAACTTCCTTGTAATATTTTTAAACTATTTTACACCGCTTTTAAATTAACTCGTGAAATGATAATAGCAGCCTGCGTGAATGTCAGTCAGTTTATTGCTGTACAGAGTGTTTCAAACACGTATCGTCAAGAGTTAGTATTTATAAAGGCCGAGACAAAGCTGTAGATCAAAAACAGTTGAACTGGTATAAACACATTGTAAAAATGAATGAAGATAGACTACCGAAAAAAATTTTGGATGCCAAAAGTTATAAAAACAAAAAAGGAAGACATAGATGTAGCAAGTGGCAAAAGAAAGGGAAAATCTAAAAATGATACATAAAAAAGTATAGTTTCTACGAATTATATTTTTTCAGCTACCACTATTATTTCTTTCTAAATAAATTAATAAATTTGTGTTTAAATTTTACAATTATACAGAAATGTCATGACAAAGTTCCTTAAAATAAGAAATACCACTAGGAACGTTTTTGTAAAAGAAATAAGGAATATCTTATATTTTTGTTTCTGGATTTTACTGGTAATTTTTTTTTGAAACTTTTTAAAATAATGTCTAGAAGACTTATCATTTTAAAATAAGGATAAGAAAACTCAAAGTTTCTGTCAAATTTGACAATCATCGGACCTGTAAGAAAAGTACAAATTGTATTATAACTTATTTCACCTTGAAATTACCAGATAAATTTTCAAAAACAAACTTTGCAATATTTTAATTGTTGTGTTTTAAATCTTTTTCACAACATATTCTTTATCTTTATATTAAAACCCCAATTCATCAATATCTTGCCACATTTATAACTGTCTCTTCTGTTTTCAAATCACCAAAATGGTTAGAAATAAATGATTTAGATTTTTTCCTATTTTCAGAAGTAGAATTTTCCGAATTTCTAATTCTTTTTTAAATGTAAAATTGACATTTAAAAGTTTCAATCTGATATGATATATAAATAAATAACAAAAAAGCGTTACCGTGATAACGTAATTTATCCACTTTTTTATCATGTTTAATTAACCGACCGTAACCTACGATTTTTGTGGAATTTTCATTAACATTCGCGAAATCTTCAATTAGAAACATCCTGTATGTTGTAAAGAGCGCAATTATTGCAGTCTGCACTACAATAATAGAATGCATGACAGAAAAATGGGCACTCAGCCAGCAATTCGCTACGCTTCGTAAACATGACAAAAAAAACGATAAAATCGCAAGCTGAGATACAAAATTTTGTTGAGCTTGCACGTTTGTGTTTCACACGAAGATGATTCAATTGTTGACTGGATGCAAAGTGGTAAAACAACTACTACACGATTTGATTAAAAACATAAAAAAGGTACAACGAGGATTGGTCACTAGATTTCACGTTTTTCCCTTTTTTGAAAACGAGTAGTAAATGAGCACATTTTTATATTTATTTTTCTTCTTGGATGCATATTTTCTCAGTTTTTTCTTGGAACAATTTCACTTTGATTGTTAAACCTTGCACGATCGAGATATTTTCTTTTATCAAACTTTTTAGATTATGTTTTATTATGGCATAAACGGATGGCTACGTTCGAAAACAGAATGTGATGTTCACAGTACTTCTCGTGGATATATTTTATAGCAAATTACCTTACTAAGTTGTGATAACATAACAAGGTTAAATAGGTAAGTTAGAAATAGGAGTTTTGCGTTGTTTTGATTTCCCTAAATAACTTCTCATGAACGTTGCATTTACGTTGTAGAGTAATGTTCCCTTAACACATTTTCTAAAGGCTTGGCAATGTTATGTGCTAGCTGGGTGGGGAACTAAAGCAGTTAGAATTTACCACATGTTAAATAAAACAATTATTAGCAAAAGAAAATAAGCAAAATAAATAAATAAAGAAACAAAATGAATGTCTACAAAACGGTATTCAGGACAGCAGAAATATGTCAGAAGATTAAAAGGAATAAAATTGGGAAAGAGACAGTGAAGAAAGAACTAGTAGTAGAATCGATATTATCAATAACTGGGACATATTAATAGAATAGTACAAGAGCGGCAGGTTAAACGCAGGTATATGGGAAATAAAATATGGGAAAAGATCAATAGAAAGACCCAGGAAGACGTGACATATTAAGATAGTTCAACCCAAATACGACATCATCGTCTCACTGGGAAAACATATCACTATATTTCAGGCTGAAATACATGCAATCGAATTGTGTGTACGAGAGAATTTAAGAAGGAAGCCAAGATAGCCAAGCAGCCTTAAAGTCTCTTGATTCAAACAGAATCAAGTCAAAGCTTGTCTAGAACTGCCTTAGAATACTAAATGATCTGGCAACCCACAAAAGGTGAAACTAGCGTGGGTACCAGAGCAAAAAGATATCCAAGGAAATAAAAAGGCTAATGAACTCGCCAAAGAGGGATCAGATCTACCATTCACAGGACCCGAACCTGTATTTGGGATAAGCAAAACCTTTGCTCAACAGGCAGTGAACAGGTGAATAACCACAAAACACCAAATTTACTAGCAACAGATAAGAGGGCACAGAATCAGTAATCTCATGCTAAGGGGATCAAACCCACGCATGGCCACTGAGGAACTACAACTCGCAAGGCCTCAGATATCCACCATTGTGGGATTACTAACGGGGCACTGCTTGCTGAAATATCTTCATGTGATGAAATTACACAACGATCCCACTACGTGTAGAGTGTGCATGGAAGAGGAAGAAATCACATACCATGCGAAACTCTTACTTGGCGACGTTTCATCTTTTTCAGCCTAGAACCGGAAAGAACGACCCAGGAACTTATTAAAACTAACCAAAGACACAGAACTATTTCAAAGATAGTAACTGAATACGGCGAAAGCAGCAATTAACCTAGTTGAAAATTTTTTAATATTAATTTCTCAATAAATTCCACGGTAACCTATATATTTTATTGTAAAAAACAAAACCTAAATATTTTAAAAACCTTATTTTTAGTTTTTTTCTACTCCATCTAATCAATAAATAATAGTATACTTAATTATAATTCGAAAATTGTTGTTGAAGTCTTACTTTCTCGTAAGACACTGTACAAATAATCACATTTTAAAAAAAAAAATTTCTCAAAAATTTGCACGATAAGGTATAGTTAAAAGTTCACTATTAGATAAATAAGGACTTCAACTATTAGAAAAAAATTAATTTTAGTCATAATCTAATATTTTTTTATTAAACATTGGTGGCGAAAGGACCTCCTTAAAAAGAAGTGAATTAAATTGGATGAAGCTAAAAATAAAAAAGAATGGACAAAGTTTGTAAAGCCGTTGATCATACAATGAAATAATTAAGTCTAACCCTTCGTTGTCAATTCGTTTATTTTTGAGGTTAGAAAAAACAGTCTATTTTTATACTCATCGTAGTATCTGAAGTTTTTTGTATTCTCACAAACCCCTTTCAGGCGACAGTTAACCCCACAAATCTTGGGAATTTATAAAATGCAGTAATTAAAAAAATCTTAGATCGAGCACTGATAAAGTTTACAATATGTGTTTACTACCGCCTTGGCTTTTAAAATATACAATCAACATTTGTTGCGTATAGAAGGTACATACTAATTGGTCCCAGGTAGCTATCCTGCGGCACTCAACGCAGTTTGCAGTCCTTGAAACTCTCCGTTTGTCAATTCCCACGGATACCTTCGAGGTATGTGGAATAAGAAATATGTAGTTTCATTAAATATTGACATTATTTTCCTCTGAAATAAATGAGATTAGATACAAAGATATGTTGTTATTAGTTCTGACTCGGGCGATTTAACTCAATCTATATGTATAGGTATTTCAGATGTGTTTGTAGATTAAATATAACTGCATAAATTCTAAACGCCTTATTTGTCCTATTACTTCACTTTCTTCATTGGTATATAGAAGATTGGAAACAAAATTGTGTTTCAATGATTTTAAATGACATTTTAAAAGAAAAGGCTAAACAAAAATTATTATTTTTAGTAATTAATAATTTAGTTAGATTAATTGGCATTTTTAGTGAAACATTTTGTATGTTTCATATATTTTTATTTCTTTTATATGTTTAGGTAGTACATTAAATAATTTCGGCCCAAAGAAAAGAAAGGAGTTCTGAGTAACAGTTTTTTTAAATAAATCTGTTGTTACATTTAGAGTCAGTTTCTTTTATGTTTTGTTGAGGGCATTTAATTTGTTGGTCAAACATTCTTAGGAGACATTGGTAAATATAAATGACCTAACATTTAAAAGATTAGTTTCTTGATATAAGTTTTGTGTGGAATAAAGTTAGTTTCCGCTATTTTTTAGGCTTTTTCCCATGTTGTTTCAGTAAATATTAGTGCTGTATCATCGGCGTAACAAACTATATGACCTTTAAAATTGTTAATTTTGGTTATATTATTTATATATACAAGAAATAGTATTGGTACTCCAGTTAGAACATTACAGTCGGAACTTATTACATTGCCAATTTTAACTCTTTGTATTCTCTCAGTCAAGTAGTTTTTCACTAAATCCGAAGCTATACCTCTAATGTCATAATTATTTAATTTTTGTAGATATCTCATGATTTTGTTGCGTCACGAAAATTTATAGTGGACGTACCGTTTTTTGCATTTCTTTCAACTTAATGCGATAAAGCGAGATGGATGCCGTATGACGTGCAACTGAAAGGCTATGAAATGAACTATAGCTGAAATACAGAAAAAGAAACCGTTTATCTAAATATGAGGGACAGTCAAATGAAAACTGAACACCTGCTACAAAGTGGCAATGAAGTTTGTTAATCTTTTTTAATCACTTTTCGCCAATGTTATTGTTTTGTGGTCATTGTTGAGATAATTAATGTTACTTTTATCTACCTACTCTGACATCAATTTGATTATTTATATCGGTTATTCCAATGCCCATACGCGACCAAATACTCAATTCCCATAAATATCCGAGTTCCAACTACACTAGAGTGCACTACACTAGACCGCATCACACCACATCGGCCATGAAGAGGTATCGATAGCTGGATAGATAACGTTATTAGTGGACTATGAGTTGAGTGAAGCAATTAAGATTTCAAAATCTGATATTCACAATATTGTGCGGCGCTGATGATGGATTGTTATTGAGTTATTGACTGCATTACGAGTTTTTAGATGGAAAGTAAATAGAAAGGGCGCGCCGATCGACAAAGTGGATCTTAGAATGCTTTTTAAACAACACGAAGAATTTGTTTTGAACTTGGAAATCTCGAAATATGATTTGCTTTTTTTTGTAAAACATTGTCGTCTTATTTTCTATATGCGTTTTATTTTTTGAATAATTTGCAGAAAAAAACTAAAGATATTGTAATGATTTGGCATTATAAAAAAATTCATTTATTGTTAGTTAACTTTTACTTAACGCGAATAAAAAGTAAAATGTTTACTTATGGTAGGTAAAACGAAATTTATGTAATGAATCGCTTATGGTTGGTGAGCAGTTTAATTAATTTTTAGACGACTACTATTAGTTAACTATTTACTTGCGGTTAGTGATTTTAGTTTCAGTGAATACTAACTGTGAAACTTGTGTTTATTACTGTGGTAGGTTGATTGATTCATTTACTGCTTACTTGACGTAGATAAAAATATTTTCTCACTTAGTTGACGAATTTACGTTTTATGCATCTGTGACGCTTTTATATCAGCAGATGTTATTCTCGTCCTTTCAAGCACATTTCAGGAAAGTCTTACAGCCGTATGACTAGTCGATCGCCAGCGACTCGCCAGAGATTCATTCCGGCGTTTCGCCAGCGATTCGCTGGCGATCCGCCGGCGAAAGTCCAAAAAGGTGGCGTCTCGCCGGAGATTGTCACCGGAATGTCATTTCACGCAAGTTTTTATTTTCTTTTATAGGGATTATCACCGGTATCTCTCGCATTTTATTCATGATTCATTTCTTAAAACTCAAAAAATAATGAACGAATATCAAATTTTTCCCTATAAAAGAACATGAAAACTTGCGTGAAATGACATTCCGGTGACAATCTCCGGCGAGTCGCCAGCTTTTTGGGCTTTCGCCGGCGGATCGCCAGCGAATCGCTGGCGAGTCGCTGGCGATCGACTATGCATACAGCTGTTAGTTCTCTCGATTCGCAAAAGTAGAAGATGTCACTTGTCAGACCGTAAGAGAATGTATTAGCATCCCCATAATTGGCGTATTGTTGCGATTTTGCCTATTAGGCTGTTTAGTTTAAGATTTACAATTATTATTCTGCTATTACTATATTTTTATTTTTTTTTGAAAATGCTGCACAGATAATTTCTAGAATTTTGATCCTAACAAATCGACCCGTATTCTACCTAATTTTAAGCAAATTTATTACACAAAATTAATTCGATCCAACCGTACTTGTTCTATGTAAATGATAAATCAAGATGTATGTTGTTTGAGTAGTGGGTGTCAAGGGATCGCGAACCAATGTCAAGATCATGTATATTATGCAATTTATCTGCCACAATAACGGTACGGATGAATTGAACATTTGCAGATGGCTTTGATACATATTGATGAACGTGTTCCTCTCGTCGTTATCACTACAAGAGATTAACATTAACATGGAGAGGAGACGAGAGGTAAGGCGCGTTTAAATTATTTTAATTGGATTAGATCGTCTTGTTTTTGTTTGGTTTCGGTGACGAGGAGTCTCTATGACTGTAGTCAGTGCGTATTATCTTTTCAAATTTGTTCGTAGACTTTTCCTCTATATTGTTACAATATTTGAGTATTGTCAATATAAAAGTTCAATAATTAAAATGAAACCAGTTATTTTTCTGGAGGTTAAACAATAAAATATATGGAGAACCCCTGCTGGTATCCTCCAATCAAAAAATCCAAATTCTGGCTAGACTTCAACACTATAAATTTATTTAAATTTAAAAAAAATCGCAAATAATAGATATGTATATATAATAGCAATTATTAATAATTAAGTCAAATAGAACAATGCGCGAGCATCAACTAACAGCTTGGTTTCACCATAGCATTCAAGGCGACTCAAGTCGTTCCGCCTGGAAGAATGCAGACTAAGGTTCGCTACTACCGTCATCAGTTCCCTGCACCCCCGTTCTTGACTGCTTATGTTCTTTACATTATATTACAATGACTAATCACACAAAAATTTGTTTACCTGCTAATATATATTATGAAAAACACTTTTATGTATTTCTTTACTTACTATTCACTTAGCATTTGTGCTTAGTATCTTTTTACTCTGTTTACTCTCTGTTTACTCTCTGTTTACTCTCTGTTTACTCTCTGTTTACTCTCTGTTTACTCTCTGTTTACTCTCTGTTTACTCTCTGTTTACTCTCTGTTTACTCTCTGTTTACTCTCTGTTTTCTCTCTGTTTACTCTCTGGTTAATCTCTGTTTACTATCTGTCTACTATCTGTTTGTTTACTATCTGTTTACTTTCTATTTACTTTTATGTTTACTCTTTGTTTAATCTGTTCCCTTTTTTACTCTGTTTACTCTCTTTTTACTCCCTTTTTACTATATTTTTACTATATTTTTACTTTTTTTTGTTACTCTCTCTTTTCTCTCTGTTTAGTCTCTATTTACTCTCTGTTTACTCTCTATTTACTCTCTGTTTACTTTTTTTTTAACTCTCTGTTTACTCTTTTTTTACTCTCTACTCTCTGTTTACTCTCTGTTTAATCTTTGTTTAATCTCTGTTTTCTCTTTGTTTTGCGCTCTGTTTTTTCTCTGTTTATTCTCTAATTACTTTCTGAGTAATCTCTGTTTACTCTCTGCTTACTCTCTGCTTACTCTGAACTTACTATCCGCTTACTGTCTCAATTTAATATAACATTTCTTTACCTTATTTACAAGTTTTCTCTTTCCAGTACAATAATTTATTTTTCAAAAATAACTTAACTCCTACTATCAAAATTTCCCCATCTTACTTTTCAAAATTCTTTAGTACTTTACAATTCTCCTCAACTCACAACAAAACCATTTTTCCTGGAGCTGAAGTGACAACATCAAGGATTGTCCTTCAGGATTCAACCTTATTAGTAAATATGGACTTTCTAGTTCAAACATGGATTCGTAGTACTTAACTGTTATAAGGTTACTACTCTTGATATCATTGTCTAAAATAGCTCAGTGAGATACGAAAACAGTTTTTTTAACAAAAGAGATTTAATAGCAGCAATTTTGTATTCGGTGTCAAAAGCATTTTTTGGATTCCACCCAATAAAACCAAAAATTAATGGGTACATACTCTTCTTGCAGCTCTATATAATTCTGCCACTTTCTTGGGGAATTTTTCATATTTTTTTATTCCAGATCAAATTAGAACAGACCTCGTATACACTAAGATACCTATATGTGCCGTACCTTCCTGAAAGGTTGTTCTTCAGTCTTTTAGACACACATACCGCTACGTTACAGTTAATTTATTACCTGATCTCAAGAAACAACTTTATAGCCTATTTGTTTATGCTCGGGTCAAAGTATACCGCCGATTGTAATTGCTATTACTTAGCATTAATAAATTGTACTAACGGCCTCATTAGAATTTTTATTTCCAATAATTTATTATGGGCTCGGTCCAATCGTAATCACGATATTATAGATTTTTTTTTAAAGGGTTTCTGTTGCTCTAGAGTGATATATGAGATTTGATGAAATAATGGGAGGAACGGACAAATTAAAGAAGTTATACCATTGGTAACTCTTCTCGGAATCTTAAGAAATCTGGTTTGGTAAATAATTTTAATAGCTGTGTTGTGGCCTATTCAGTCTCGAATGTAGTTTGTATTCTTACTGTTGTTATATTAAAGTTTGTATTTGACATGAATTAAAGCTGTGAAAACAAGTTATTTAGTCTTGATTCTCATTAAGGGGCATATTAGTAAATCACATTAACTGATTTTATCCAAACTAAGGTCTTTTGGCCAACTTCTCTTTAATTTTCTCTTTGCTTTAGGAGCTTTGTAGAGTTTGCTGAGTTTAGAACTTGTGCAAAGTATAATAATCTCTTTCTTTATTGGCAAGAGTTTTTATCACCTTATTTATATAAGGTATTCTGAAGTCAGTATGGATGGTGTAGTGACACATACCAGGGTGAATCTGCTAACATTAGTAACGTTTTTGATTGAAATGTTTGTAATATTTTTGTATTGAATGGTTTGCTACATTCCCAGAGCTTGGTACCATACTATGACCAAATAGGTAGGTAGCAATATGGTTTTTTAAAACAAAAGTTTGTTTTTTATTGATAACGGTGACTTCCTACCCAGTAACGAGTACATTTGTCAGCTCTGATGTATTCTTTAGTTAAAAATTTAACAACTACATATAACTAATTTAAAAAAAATAACTGTCTCAGATAAATTATAAGATAAAAACCAACTATCTTTTGCAGCTTGTCTACAAGAGTATATTCCTCTGGTAATATCTTTTAGTTAGAGCTTCTCTAATATCACATTTAATTCTCAAATTACGTTTATTATCGGACTCTATATTTTCTTCAGTTAAAATTACGTGAAATGTTTAGTTATGATATAAATTAATCACAACTTTTAATTATATTTAAATAACTTTGAGTCCTACTTAAATAGGGCCAAATGAAAATCACAACTACATAACTGAATGTAAAATCGCAATTTTTTTACATGAGTTTACATAAAGTATTTATTGTTTATACAAGAAAAATCACGGATTTATAAATAAATTATAATCAAGTACTGCATTTTTTGCTTATTATAATTCTTTTATATACAAAACCAAAAATATTCGCAGTGACGTATTTGTTTACAATAATACAATAGATGACAGTAATATTTGACATCGTTGCTGTGGTAACGTGTTTTGTGTAGATGGTTTACCCGGTATACTTTTTTTTTATCTTTCCAAACGTATCATTTTATTTGTCGTTTATGTTCATTAAGCGCCCGTACCTAATATTTATCACACTTATCACACGACGTAAATTAGATTATTTATAGTATTGAGTTCGAACTCATTAAGTGCATTAGGCTTCAGATATTGGTGTCGAGATTTCTGATATGAACAAATAATCAAATGGATATGAATTATTAATAAAGGATTAGAAGGCGCGTGGGCAGATTCCGAGACCACCTCTACACCTGTCAAGATGGAAAATTGAAAAGATTAGAGCATTGGCATTGTAATATAGGTAGAGCGTCCTCTTTCTGTTTTATTAGCTTTGTCCTAACATCTCACAAAACCGAAATATTACGGTCATCGTCATGCGCAGTAAATAAAAACCGTTCGACTTTGGGCTTTATTGATAGGTTTTTATTTACTGCGCATGACGATGACCGTAATATTACGGTTTTGTGAGATGTTGGGACAAAACTACTATCTACTCTTTTAGTTTACTATGTTGGGCGCCAACCAAAGGACTTCGTAGCACCTGACTTGCGACAAAAGAAATACCCAGAGGACCAAATAGCAGGTGTAATATTATAAACATGATTAAATATTCGTATAAAAAATAAATAATATTGTTTGACGACCTTTTTTTATCATCTCTGGGTATCGACTCTCGATTTGGTACAAAGGAAAAACATACATTTTTATTTCATTTATTATTTTATTTGCTATTATGAATGTTTGATGTGGCTGTGAGGAATAAATAAACTATCAAAAAAATATACTACTAAACAGAATAAAATGTACATTGGAGAAGAATTATTACAAATGTCCAAAAACCTAATCCCCTCCAAATTCCTTATAATACGCGCCTATGCGCACAATGTACAATTTTAAAAATAATAATTATCCATACAAGTAATATTTTCAGACTGTTTATATAAGCTTTAAATTGGTCAACAGTCAAGTATTTTTAAATTGTCGTATTGTTTTAAAATTAAATAATACGGGACGGTCTTTTATTGGCGAAAATTATATAGAATTATAAGGCCATTTTAAATTCTTGACGAATTGTAATCTCTAATCTCTGACGTAATATTTTAAGATTTATCCATGTAATAGTTACAGAAATATAGAACTAAAACAACATGGTGTAATGACGAAATTGAGATGTAGGAAAAGGAACAAGTAAATATTTATTGTAGAATGTAAAGCTGGACAGTTGAAAGTAAATACATAACTACGTCTATTAGTTTATCAACTCAGAGCAAGGAAGTATATAGAGGAAAGTAAACAATGTTTGTTTGGTATCATAATAAACGAGAATCGTATCAAAAAATTCTAATTAGGCAAACAGATTGATATATCTATCTCTGTTCTGTGTCTTCAGTTTTTTTAACAATTATTTAAAATTTGTTCAATTGTGTTGGTGTTAAAAGTGACTGATTTGTTTGACTTATTTTGTTACATACAACAGTTATTAAAACTAGTTTATGTGGTTTCAAATATAAACGAGAGAGTGAGGTTTTGTTTCATTCTTATGTTATAGACGCTAAATAACTATTTGAAGAAGTCATAAGAAAAAAGAAGACGAATAAAGAATAATAACGGTTAAAAGAGGAGGGAAATAGGGTTTCTAGACATTTGGTATTCGATAGGAAAAGAACTATTAAAAGGAATACACAAAAATACAGTGATAATTGTGATTGTAAATATAAAGGTTGTTGATTAATTTGAGTGAAATCCAACGAATCTAACATGTATATTAAAACAAATAAGAGGCACTTGAGTGGATAGAAATATTATTGACTGCTTTAGCACTTTTAAGTAACAATATTCTTAACAGTAGTGGAAAGAAAGCAACAGGAGTCATAATACTACTAGCGATAACAACCATATTTAGTGAAATATCTAATAGATATTCATTATAGATTACTAATCTTACAATGATCTAATCAAACTCTGCTTAGAAGATTGTAAAAAAGGTTCTAGCTTTTATTTATTATTTATCTATTGGCTATTTGCTGAATATCACAGTTCATAAATCTTTATTAGCAATTTTGGAACCAACCATAACCAGTCTCTCTTGCATTATGCTTACTCAGGAACATATTATGACCACTATCATATCAGTATTTTATATCCTCTTTACTGCAACTATCATTTTGTTAACAATTTGAGGAAACATGTTCTTATTTATCTGAATTTTATTGTTACTGCTCTACTTTGTCTCTGAATGAATATTGATGATTTAACCGTTTTTAAAACTGTTTTTTGTGAATACCTACCTATCACTGAAGGAATAAGGATTTACTAGTAGCAGATTCTAAAGAATTGTTTAAATTAAATATGAAGGTGCTGTCCACGAAATTTAGAAGGCGGTAAACAGAACATCTCGTGCCGTGACGTCACTTGTTAAAATGTCTTGTCACTTGGAAATAAACTTAACATCAAACTTATGGTGTTTTTTCTGTGGGTGTTTTGTGGCTTGAGTTGAGAATTTAGACCTATTGCTCTGGGTTTATTATTATTATTATTATTATTATTATTATTATTATTATTATTATTATTATTATTATTATTATTATTATTATTATTATTATTATTATTATTCCATTGTATTTCAAGAAAAAAATGTGTGTGTTTTGTTTTGAATTCGAGAAAGTATTCTCCAACCAGTCAACTTTTAATCTGCGCAATATCGGCAAAATATCCTTTATATAGGCACTACATAATAATGAATTAAATTTAATACTGTGTAATTATCGCAATGTGACTGCTAGTGAACATTTAATTGATAGAGGTTTTCTAGAACACATGCAATAATAATATTGTATACCTAGGCAGTAAAGTGACTGTTTTCCAGACCGAGTAAAGATATGAAAAGGCGAGGCGGAGCCGAGCCTGGATACTGTGAGGCATGGAAAACTACTTTACTGCCGTGGTTTACATACTATTTTTTATCCTGACCCAACAGAAAATATTATCCTATACTAAAATGTCTTAAACACTGTCATGCAATTGTTCATGTTCAAAGAATGTCCTTGTTCACACAGAACATTTTACTGTCGTATAAGTGACAGTGACAGTAATATTATCGTGTGTAAACGCCTTTGGTCAGAAACGGTGACGTGTACTCATAACCGGGGAACTACCGCAACTGTACAAGTTTTAGTGGTGAATATTAAACTTTTTTTTTATTAATGGAAAAATTAGACCATAAACTAAGACAACAAAATATTTATACAATATTGTAACGAATGTTTTATTAATTTAATTCATTAGTGTCTACTCAAGAGGTCATTAATTTATATTATCTCAGTTTTACAGCAGTCATCGTGATTTACATTTAATTATATTAATCACGAAAACGTTCAATCAGGGACTGTTTATTAAATTAAAAATTATTGGAATGAAACGGCAAGATCATTTATTAGTTATAAAGTTTACTTTTATAGTAACGACCACTATTTAATTAATAATTACTATAAATGGTTCAAGCTAAACTTCTTGCATAAATGCTTTACATTTACCAATCTATAAAATATAGCTATTTCTAGGTAGGAAGATCGTATATGGTGTTTAATGATCTAGTAATATAACCTCTTTTTTATGGCTTATTTTTTTTTCGCTATATCCTTTCACTGCATAGAGTGTTGTTAATAGGTAAAGTTGAGAAATATAAATCAAGTTATCAAAAGGTTAACGAGGTAAAACGTGAAAGAAAATATACAGGGTATTTAATTAATTTATTATATTTATACTGTTCCACATCAGGTAGATACAAACCATTAAGGATCCAGGATAACAATAATAATACCTACATTATATTATATGATGTACATAATTTAAGGTATCAAAATGGAAAACATGATTTAACAAAATTGTAAGTGCTCTAAAATATTAGATAGAGTACCTACCTGCTTTAGGTAAAATGAGGCAGTATAGGTATCTAAAAGATATACTACAAGGTATTTTTCGCGGCATAAACCAACATAAACGTTTATGTTATTTAGACATGTCTGATTGGTCTAAATAACATAATCTATCATAAACGTTCATGTTGGTTTATGCCGCGAAAAATACCTTATTGTGATTAATAACTTCCGCCTTAAAACAATTTTAGGCATCGACTTACCTTTTGAATTAATACAACCCCATTTTTTACTTTGTTTTCAATAAATAATCAGTGTTTTGCGTTTTGTTTTACTTTACATTTATTTTATGTAGGTACCTACTTCTCTTTGAATTTAAAATTCGGTTTTTACCAAGATAATGTTTTTTTGGGATAACACTACTGTTTACTTGCTGTAATTATAGTTCTCTATTTTAACTGGGTGTTCTACCAACCATTTAAGTTGGGATTTTCTAATAAAATTTTGCAATTTGATTCCTCTGTGTCGAGATATTTAAGTCTCAAAAATTTATTAATTTTTTTTTAAAAACTTGTAATTTTGGTACACATTATCCGCTAGGCGAACCCTATTTTGTGATGGTATCTCTTCTTTTATGTTTATTAAGGGTAGATATTAGCAATTTTTTTTATTTATTTAAGAATTTTTTTCACTTAGAAATTATTTCCAACAAAAAAATATTGTTTTAATAAAATTAGAGCACCGTGTTAAAATATTGGAACATCCTTACGGAACATTCTGTATATAATAAATAAAACTAGATGGAAATTTTGTCATTATATTTAGGGATTTAAAAATAAAAAAAAAATTGTTTCCGCCCGGGATCGAACCGGGGACCTTCCGCGTGTTAGGCGGATGTGATAACCACTACACCACGGAAACGTTGAAAATATTTGTCCAAAACAGGTAATTAAATAGAATCAGTACTACGGGTAAAGCTATAATCGAAAATAGAACATCCCCTGGTTATCTCTGAACATCCCAAACAGCACACATTGTTTCAGAAGTGCTTCAGAAATATTACAAACATTTCAAACATATAACATTTCAAGCACACGTTTCTGAAATATTTTAATTAAATATTTCACTGAAAATGTTTCTGAAACATCGTTTACATGTTACACAAAAGGTTTCAAAAGGGGTTATGCTGTAAAAGGCCAACCATTAAGGAAGAATTTCTGATTTGTAAGAAAAAGAAGATGGGATATGTATTTATTTTATTTCTTGGGTATTTCTTGTTCAGCCTACCAGCCCGAGACAACCCTATATTCTAAATATTTATAGATTGGAGTTTTTGTCATTTCCTTTTTTTTTGTTATTTATGCATTGTGCTGTTGTTATATGAGAAGCAGAATATGTCTTTATTTATTAGTTCTACAGCCGATTGAAAGGCGGAGCTTCATGTTTTATTTAGGCATGAGTATTTGCATAAATCCTTTGAATTATCTATACATCTACATCTCATGGATATAAAATAGATATCCACCATTGACTGGACATTCAGTGGATATTGGGATGTCCAGTACCTAGATACCCAGCAAACAATGCCTTTAAGGGTTGATACTGGCGTGACGTTTCTTGCCGCATCAGAGAATTGTAGGGCCTGCAAGGCGGTACTTAATCATCCCGCATATTATATGGTAGGGCGGCCGCCAGACGGTCCGCTTGTTCCTTGCCGCCACCTCATTTAAGGGCCTTTTATGTGATGATTTCGGTATGATCAAGTTCAATTGCATATGTAAAATGGAGGTATGATTAAGGCTACGTGTATATTCCTATTAATATACCTTTAAAGGCGGTACGCATAAACTATGTCGTTTGGGCAGCGGGTAATTGTCGCATTGCCGATCAATTTTTACAGGGTGTTTCAAAAAAAATAAAATAGCCTAAAATATAAATCAAAATATATTTTCCAATAAAATATGTACAAATAAAAAAATACAAATACAAAACAATGGACAATTTCAACTGAAGACATTTGCTAGGGGTGGCGACTGTTTTGGCAACAATCGGTTTTGTAATACAAGCAAACTGTAATTTAAAAGGAGACTGTAACTATAGCTATAAATAAAAGTTTCCTTTTAAAGCATAGTTTGCTTGTATTAGTTTCTACATAAACCGATTGGTGCTCTTAATAATCTTCCGTTGAAATTGTCCATTGTTTTTATACTTATAAAATAAATAAAATTCTTGTAAAATAAATCATTAAATTTTATGAAATAAATAAAAACTTGTAAAATAAAAAACAACTCTTGTAAAATAAAAAAATAATCAAAAGAAATAAAAAACATAACTCTTGTATAATAAAAAAACATAACTCGTGTAAAATTAAAACAAAAACAAAAAACGTTAATTTTCATCCGCCCTTTTGCGTCGGGACCTACCGCCATCTCTGTCATAAGCAGTCCTCAGCCACGATTTTATGACTTGCTCAACATTGTCTAATAATGCATTAGAACATATGGGATTTTTTCTAACTGATACTAAAAAAAACAAACTGCAAAAATAAAGAAAATACACAATTAAGAAAATATTACCAAGGATCAGATTGATGAAATTTCTCAATTCCTTTAATCCGTTTTTATTGTTCCGGCCAGTCCAATTAGAGTTGACCGCCAGTTGGTTGGAAATGAGTTTGGTCAAAATTTTTCGAGTCGTCTCCCCAACATCTTTTCCTCCAACACAAGATAACCATTTACACTAAAAACATAATAAATGTAAATTATATTTGTATACAAGAAAAAAAAAATGGAAAAGATTTTATTACCGAACACTTTAAATAGCAGAATGAAAGAGAAAAAGAACCATAATTTTAGTTAACAAAATTGTCACTGATCAATTTTAAGTGTAATTAAACAGTTTACTATGATTACAAAGTTTCAAATAAAATTGTGGCTTGAAGATGTTAAAATACCAAAGTTTCTGTATACAACAAAAAAAGGTATTTTTTAAAACTATTGAGTAATTTTGCAACCCCGAAACACGAAAATAAAAGATTTTTAATAACAAATGGAAATAAAATAATCTACTTACTTTTTAATATCCTGGCTCATTGTCGAAATCACAGACTCGAAATTAATAGGTAACTAAAATTGTCTTAAACTTAAAACTGCATTAAACAAACACCGACCAGAGGTCAAGAAAAAATCATGAAAAATTGAGGTTATTGTTTCTTATTGGAATTGGAGGGATAATAAAACGTCAATCGTCAATACGTCAATAAGCACCAGTGCTACCAACACTTATTTTTGAATTATATTTGCAAGGGCTACCATCCCAAATTTGTAACTGACGTCAACGTGCGGGCCGGGCCGCAACTGAAGAATTTTTAATGTACCTTTGCATTACAATTCAGCAGCGGAAAATTTAAGTTAATATTATTAAGGCCCTTAATAAACAAGTATACAATTCGCCTAAAGACTAGAACCGCTTAAACATTATCATCGCTATTATGGCGGCCAGCCGCTGCCGCTTGTGTGCCAACGATTGCAACGTCGGCCCGCTGTTTGTGCTCAAATTCATGTTTGCTGGGTATCCAAAGGATTTGGTGTGCTGTCTGGGTCCCCCAGATAGCACAAAGTCGTCTTAAAGACGTCTTTAAGACGTCTAGCATAAGACATTCGAGACGTCTTTAAGACGATTGGTATTTCCTGAAAGACGTCTTTAAGACGTCTTAGAAGACGTCTGATGTTACAAAAAGCGACGTCTTTAAGACGTCTTATTAATGGCTTAGGTATATTGGTCTGTAGAGCTTAAAATAAGCCATAAATAAGACGTCTTATTAATGGCTTATAAATGTCTTGTGAAGTCTTAAATAAGCCATAAATAGGACGTCTTTAAGACGTCTTATTAGGCTTATAATGGTCTTGTGAAGCTTTAAATAAGCCATAAATAAGACGTCTTTAAGGCGTCTCATAAAAAGCTTATAATGGTCTTGTAAAGCTTTAAATAAGCCATAAATAAGACGTCTTTAAGACGACTTATTAATAGCTTATAATGGTCTTGTGAAGCCTTAAATTATACATCTTTAAGATGTTTTATTAATGGCTTATAATGGTCTGGTTAAACTTAAATAAGCCATAAATAACACGTTTATTATTTTTATTCTGTTAATTCTATAACCTGTTTATAATAATATAAAATAATTTAAAACACAAATTTGGCGGCTATAATCGCGTACGCAATAGAATAATCAATAATTCACAATAAGCTTGGACTTTGTAGTGTTAAGTCAAACGTCAAACTTCACTTCATTTGATTCTTCTTTTAAATTTGAATTATGTAAACCGTGCAAGTTTCCGTCCGACTGAAAGACGTTTGTAAGACGTCTTTGAGCTTTCACATTAATATATGGATTTGGAAAGACGTCTTAAAGACGTCTTTGAGCTCTCACATTAATACGTCTGAATTATGGCTTTTGACAGACGTCTTATAAGACGTCTTAATAATGTCCTAGGACATTGAGACCAAATCACGACACAAAAAAGACGTCGTGACCTTAGTGTCATTATATCTGCTTGGTTAAATATACGATATCGATACCAAGAAAGTAATTTTACGATCACATCAGCTTACTAGCGATCACTGATATAATAAAAATCCGCTGCTTCTATATTGGATTATTGGAAGTGCCGATGCCGTGTTACTTAAGTCTAAAAGGTAATTTTATCGCCATTACAGTACATTATGCAGCGAAGGCGAAACCATCGAGGCATCGATTTATTTACAAGTCATAATATTAGCGCAAATCCATTTCTTATCTATACAGTATCTTAAGAGAACTTGATTGATACTCCGTGAAGATGCATTACAGTGATGCTAGGCGGTACAGTCTTGGAAAAAGGTAATTTCGTTTTCTAATTCGAATTAATAATTAGTCTTACGTTATTTATCTAAGTTTTAATAGCATTAAAACAATGTGACGATTAATTTCTTCGGATAATTTTAATCCTACAATATATTGCCTTTCCCAGTACAAAGTTTGTTTCCAGATATCTAGATCTATTTCCACTGCTAAGCGGCGTGTTATTAATTCTGTTAGAGCTTAGATTAAAGAGACCGAAGATGTAACATTGCACACTGCGCATGCTGTCTATTTTAAGCCAAAGTAACCCACCAATTGAAAATCATTGTTGCACGACGCCACCCGAATTGCTCCGATTTCCATTCAGCGATCACACCTCCACCTGAGTTTAATCACCATTGACAGCTGTTTTTTGATTATTTGTTGGTATTTTAGCAATTTAAAGTATTCTAGTTATTCAATTTCAAGTTCAAAATGTCACGATGTATCTTGAAAAATTGTATGTACTTATAATACAAGTACTACTGTTATGAATATATTCGTTTTCAGCGGTAAATATTTATTAACGTTTTGACATAAAGCGCCATGATTCTCTGGGCTGAATACTTCAGATCCGCATTAAGGGGTTTCAATAAATATTAAGCATCAGATTTCATATTACTTACATAAATTTACAAAAGGGTAAAATTTTGAACATTTAATTTAAATAAATAGTAAATAGGCATTATTGCTAACGAAATTTTGTATTTAAATAGTAGTTTTATAAGAATGTTTTCTAAAGGTAGTTTTTAGCCCTTTTTGGTAGATAAATAAGAGGTAAAGAATCATAGTTGCTAGCTAAATTTTATTTTTATAAGGTATTTTTATAAGGTATTTTTATAAGAATATTAGATGAAATACAGGATGACCTACTTAAAATTTCAAGGTTCATCTTATTTGCGGTCAAATCGAAAGTGACATTGAATTTTCAGTCTTAAAACAAAGTAATCTAGTATAAACAAAAAAAAAATACTAAAGTTACAGGAGTTAGGTCCGATTCCACCGTTGTGTTAAACGGAGATTAAAATGACAGTGTTAATGTAAAAATGTCATTTTAAACTTCGTTTAACACAACGGTGGAATCAACCCTTAGTCACGTTAATAAAATGTTACATTACAAACCCTTAAACAACTCGAACATAATTTTCGTTTACTAAAAAAAATCCAAAATTTAGCAATATTTATTTATTATACAAGCGAATGCGATTTCAAAGATAACTGGATCAAAAAATCCGAATCTCTAAATTTTGGAACTAAATGCTCAGATAAAAGCAAGCGACCGATAGGGGTTACAAAAATAATCGATTTATCGATCATTCTGATATTTTTTAATGAAAATCGATTTATCCGCTGTTTTTAATAAATTATTTTCATTTTTTTTTAAGATAATGTATTAATCGATTTTAAAGGAAATACAGAAAAAGTACATTTATTCAAAATTATCGATTTATCGTTTAATCGGTTTTTTAATTATTTGATTATTTTCGATTTTTCAAAGATATTATATGAAAATAATCGATTGAATATAATCGGTTATTTTACATAATCGATATTTTGATTTTTTTAAAATTATCGATTTATTGGATAATCAGCTTTTTAATAATCAATTATTTTCGATAATCGAATAATCAATTTCAAAGGAAATATGAGAATCGGCTTCTTAATTAATTGGTTATTTTCGATTAGGCGATTATTTTGGAATTATTGATTATTTTTGGTATTTCAAAGATAACCGAATTATCGATTTTAAAGGAAATACAATAAAAATAGATTATTGATAATAATCGATTGATCGAAAATAATCGATTATTTAAAATAATCGATCATTCTGTTTTTTTTTGAAAATCGATTTGTCAGTTAATCGACTTTTTAATTAATCGAATATTTTTGAAATACAATAAAATAGATTATTGGTAATAATCGATTTATCATAGAATCGGCTTCTTAATTAATTGATTATTTTCGATTAGGCGATTATTTTGGAATTATCGATTATTTTCGGTATTTCAAAGATAATCGAATTAACGATTTTAAAGGAAATACAATAAAAATAGATTATTGATAATAATCGATTGATCGAAAATAATCAATTATTTAAAATAATCGATCATTCTGTTTTTTTTTTAATCGATTTATCAGTTAATCGACTTTTTAATTAATTGATTATTTTTGATTAATCGATTATTTTCGATTTTTCAAAGATTATCGAATAATCTGTTTCCATGGACGAAAAAAAAATGGTTTATTTGAAAATAATCGATTATTTAAAATAAACGATAATTCTATTTATATTATATTTTGTAAACACTGATTTATCGGTTAATTGGCTTTTTAATTAATCGATTATTTTTGATTTTTCAAAGATAATCAAGTAGTCGATTTTAAAGGAAATGACAAAAAATATATTGTTTGAAAATAATCTATTGATCGAAAATAATCGATTATTTTCAATTATCGATAATTTATTTCGATAATCACTCATCCCTAGCGACCAACGTAGATTTAAATTTTAAAATGTTATCTGGTTTCAGACATATGCATTTCTAGAGTTTTATGTGACTCATCCTTTATAATAAATAATATTCTTAAAGAAAGAAGCCTTAATATACTTTTTCTGAGGTTACAATACAAAACAGCATTTTCTCATTTTGACTAATTTTTAATAATATGTAATAGCCGTAGAAAAAATATAATGTTCAACTCATAAGGGTAGATTTGCAGTATTAGCCTGCGCACATGCTATTTTTATAATACTCGTAGACAATGAGTAACATTTTTTGCTCTATTAACAACATATTCTATTTCAACATTTTACTGTAATCTCTTGCAGAAAAGTCCGTAGTAAATAAACGCTAACGAAATATTCTATAAAAGGTCTTCTCTTTACATAAAATGTCGTGGCATCTGTTTGATATTAAAAAATCACGATAATTTTATTTCATAATACAAAATTCGATTAAACACCTTTTAAATAAACCTAATAGTTCATTAAGTTGCTAATAAACAAAGTCCGGTCCCTGTCACAGAGTTCGGGACGCCGCGTGTCGCCGCCCAGTTCCCCCACTCCGTTAACCCTTCTTTAGAAATTGGCAACATTTGCGCAGGATTAAAACCGCTGTATGTTATATCTCTGGTCTCTTTTATCTAAGTGTTAGAGCAACGTTTGACTTGCTTATATTTTAGAGACTATTTATTTAAAAGTTAACTAGTCGGGAGTTTGTGAGTTGGGGTAGAATAGTTTACCAGTGACACACACGACAGTAAATGTACGTTCGCAATTAGAGGCTGATGCTAATAATTTATTATAATATGAATATGCATGTGGATGGGGAGTTGCAACGTAAGACTTTAATATACATAAATGAAGTAAATGGAAAATCTTAAAGGAGGTGTAGTGTATGGGATACTTTAGCTAAAATAAGAATCATTAGTCTGTGTATAACACTGAATATTACATGTTTCAATAAAAGTAGTGTGTGTTTTATTTCAGTTAATTATTTTAAAGATGCTTACATAACATAAGGACATTATGGGCATATAGGGCACGTATCCAAATAAAAACGGGACCCACTTGCTCTGGAAAGCAATCTCGAACAACTAAATAAAGCAATTAGGCATTCCAAACAAATGAATTGCCAGTGGGCAGGTTTGGTATATCCAAGGGTGGCGACACATGGTGTATTCTATCTACTTTACGTAAAATCATGAATAATGGATTACATTTAAATATTTTATGTCAAACACAATAAAAATAATATTTAAAAAACCCACCTATACATTTCTTCATAAATTGGCAGGCTTGGCGAGTACTACTTCGAATAAAAATAGCGTCCAAGTTGCAAGACTATGTCGCTACCCCCTTAAATACACAAGAATTTCCCACTGGCACCTATTGTTTGACAGGTCGTTGGAATGCCTAATACTTGAGGCATATGAATCAAGCTGTCCCATTGAAACAAGTAGAACTAGTTGATGGAACCGTCATCTGTCAAACTTACGATCCAAAGTGCGGAAACTATAATAGCGGAGATTAGCAGAGCTACACCGAGACACTTACCACCTACAATAAAGAAATCAGAAAAGCTAAACGTAACAGCTTCAAAAAATTCTGCGAGGAGATTAACTCTACACCTGCGGCCGCGAGACTGCACAAGGCTCTAACAAAAGGAAGAATTGGGAGCACATCTTTTCTAATAAGGGACATAACTAAGATAAGTCGACCCTCAAGAGAAAACGCTGTAATGGCCAAACATATATGCAGTAGCAATCGGTTAATGTGGGCCGTTAACATTTTTGAACTGTTTAAGTCTTCAGGTGTGGAAGGAATATTTCCTGCCCTGCTTCAGCGGGTATAGGAGGAATTACTACCACAAATAATCCGGATATCCTGGAATAGTCTGGAACTGGGGTATATACCACAATCATGCATGGAGAAGGGTCAGAGTCACCTTTATTCCAAATCCAAAAGTAGGAAAAAAGGATACCACACATCCTAAATCCTTCCGACCAATCAGCTTCATATAGGGAGCATAGAAAAAATAATTATAGGAACCTATCTTAACCTAAACTTACCTAACCTATACGGCCTGAGGCCATTAAATTTTGCTTTATTTTAAAAATCCTCGGGTTTCTTAAAATGTTCAAACTAGGTATTAAATGAAAAGTGAATGTTTGATATATATTATAATTTTGTAAATAAGGGTCTTTTCCGGAACTGATTATTTCCTTATAAACCTATATTAAAGTTTTTTCTTCATTTAAAAACCAATAAGATTTAATTATCTATCAACGATATTAACAAAAATAGTTCCACTAAATAAACAGCTGTCAGAAACGAGCAATTGAGAACTACTAGTTGTTTATTTTAATCTAAAACAAATGATTTCTTTTGATCTAACAACCTAGCAATCTAGACAAGGCATTATTTTGATATTTCCAATACAAATAAAATCAAATAAAATAACATTTGGTTAATCTAACATGCGGGCAAAGGAAATGCCTTTTTTCGAACCACTCTGGTTCAGTTGTATGTATATGCAGGGACTATTTTTATAATCTTGTTCGAACTTTGCTTGTAACTTATGCGCATAGTTCGTGTGCCGGTAGGTACATATACACCCAAGTAATATTTCTAAATTAAAATGAACGTATACAAGATAAGTTAATGATCAAACTTTTGAATCCTGATTTAATAATAAAAGAAAGGATCTTATAAATGTTAGAAACTCTTAAAACCCTTATAGATAGAAATATCAAGGTCAATTAATAGAAAAATTAGAGTTGGTTAGTTATTGTGATTAGCCAAATTCAAATAAATTCTTTAAATATTCAATTTATGTTCATGATTAATGTTTAACAACATGTTTCGTGCATTATCCCGATACCACCTGTTCTGTTATGATAAATGATAACACTTGACGCCATTATTATATTTAATCGAAATACTAAAATATATATTTAAAATTATATACTATTATTAAAGACATGAAGACCTATTAATTGTTAAATGTCAAATAGGTGACAACAAAGTTTATAGTCATTTATATACCTGGTAATCTCGGTATAGATGAGTTTGAATCAATTTTTGAATGCATGAAACAACTTGACTATTTAAATAAAGATTGTATTTTATAATGCGTTAAAATTCGTCTAAAATATTCTTAGTTTTAGTGAATCATTAATACTATCAAATTTTTAAATTTATTTAGTCAACAGCAGTTTAACCATATCAGTTAGAAAGGTTAATGAATCAAAATTTAGGATTAATGTTTGTCAAAGAGTTTATAATTTTAGAAAAGTCAATTTTCCTAGTTTATATGGAGTTGTACTAAATATTGATGAAATTTATGGTGTGTTAAACATTTTTATTAAAACTTATTCCGGTTTATAAGTTCTACAGTCATTCTTCAACTAAATCACGTGGTTAAGTTTTGTATAGCATATTTTGGAACTTGTGGATGTGGTTGAACAGGATATACATTTTCCAAAGTATGGCACGACATTATTTTGGAACAGTCTTAAATAATTATAATAATAATAATAATAACCTCCGTACGAGTGATTTTTTACCCCAGAAACCTTGTACAGAGTAGGGATGGCTATTATTATTATTATTTGCCGTGGCGCTCCGGGATAATTGATGGTGCCATTTGACCAACATAATATGAGGAATACCTGTAACCCCAGTGTATATCTTAAACTCTAGATAATAGTATCACATTTGATGTAAAATATACAGATTCTTCAAAGGCTTTTGACAGAAATCATCATAATAAATTTCTAAGCTAAAATTATTTGTTTTCTAAAAAAATTGGCTTTATTCGGGGTTCCCAAGGATGACATTTGGGCCCAATAATGTATGTTATTTATAAACGTTTTATGCGAAACAATAAATTCAAATAGACTACGTTTTGCTGCTCTCCACAATAATAAATAACAATTGAATTATGTATAAAGTTAATTAATAAATTTAATTTGACCATCAAAAATGCAAATTTCTTAGTTTTATATAAAAACAGAATTCCAATAAATATGAGTACATTATAACGTATTAGCAGTGAAAGGACTTGTGTGTGTTTAAACTTTCTGTGGTAAATAGACTTACATGTAAGGGCGGTTTCTGTATTGGTTAATTTGTGCAGTGAACACCCAGTTAAGTTTCATAAAAACACATTATTTTAAAATTACACGAATAACATAGAAATATAAATTTAAGGAAGGTTAAAATATTTAAAAAAAAAGTCCTGTTAAACTGCGAAGAGTATCATTTAGAATGCCAGGCATTATATCTTTATTCCAGTTTGTATCTGTGTAATATTATGTATTGTGATGGGACTGACCTTATAAAATAAACATTTAAAACATTTTAGTTCTTATTTGATTTGCTAATAAAAGGTATTTAAAAATATATTTTTTTTATTTGACATCTGTAAATTGTAAAAATGATTAAACTTACAATAAAAACTGAAAAACGGTAGGTAAAGTTTCAAAGTCAAGCTTTCTACATATCCTGATATATATTTAAAAATAATCTCAAATTATGAAGAAAAGTCAGTTTACTTACTAATAATGTTTATAGATCGGTTTTCAACGTAATAAAAGCAACACAAATATTATACTAACTAAAATATTCATTTATTAATAGTTGTAGTGCTTGAAAACAGTATAATGTTGATAATAATAACTACACTTAATACAAACTCAAATAATAAAAAAAGATAGCGATATTGGCTACAACTTACAAATGATAAAATTATTGGAAAAAGTGAACACACATTTTAAATTACTACGAGGAGCCGCCGCTGCTTGCATGTCTGATGGCATCCATTAAATAAGACCTTTTAGATACGTAATCGTTTAATTACTTAAAACAATAAATAAAAATAAAGTTTAACTTTTATTTTTAATATTTTCAATATTATATTCATTTAAAAGCATACCACTGCCATAATTTTTTTGTACGCATATCGGCACGTAGGTTACAATTAGTTGTACCTAATATTACGACATCGGAATGACAGCTTGAACTTTACGTAGATATTATCCACGCAAAAGGAATGCCGACTTCATAAATACACTGGCTACACGCATAAAAATACTCAGCATTGCTTGCCAACTTGAATTATTATTGTGTGTATGATTGTTCCATTGTCCGGACACGGGCAATAGCGCAATGTTGTGTACAGTCATTGGTGATGCGAAAAATCCGGGTACCTATGTGTGTTTTAGAAGTAGGTGTATCTAAGTACCACGAAATGATATACAGTGCTTTTAATTCAAAACCAGCCAGTCGAAATTTATGATGTTATGGAGGATATTTATAAACCAGTGGTTCCCAAAGTGTGAGCAGCGGCTCCCTGGGGAGCCGTAAAGAGTAAATAGGGGAGCCGTGAGGAAACTAAACACTAAGGGTGAGATTACAGAACGTCTGCAACTTTGCAGATCTGCAAATATGGCGGCAACTTTGCAGATCTGCAAATATGAGGGACTTACAGATGCTGCAAGTATCATGTTTTCGTATTCCAAAAAATATCTGCAAATTCTCAATTTATCGTGGTTTATTACCCCCAACAACACTAAACTCAAATCCACCCTTAATGAGATTAGAACCTCGTATAAACTTACAGATTGTCAATGTTTACTTTTTTTTTTAATAACCATGAAGTCTTCTGTTCCTTTTGATTAAATACAGTTCGTAGTGTCAGATTATCGAGTTTTTAAACATAGTAATGGATTTGGGTTTAGTGTTGTAAGTCCGCCATATTTGCAGATCTGCAAAGTTGCAGACGTTCTGTAGTCTCACCCTAAACTTAAGTATTCGCTTCAGAACTCGCGCTAACATTAACTGTAATCCTTGCTTAAGACTAAGTGTAAAAGTTAGGTACAACAAATGAAGAACTTAATTGATCTAATGTAAATTACATATACAGGGTGGCTCACGCTCAACGGGACGGAGCTTTATGGGAAAACGACCAAAGATATAAAAAATTCGTTTGGGAGGAATACGTAGGTTACAGACGGCTACAATTTAAAATTTGTTAGATGTATATAGGATGTCCCACATAAGAGAAAATATACAAAGTTATATTATTTTTAATGGAACACCCTGTTTTTTATTTTAGAATCAAAAATAATGTCAGTTAACTAAAGGTTCCCTATTACTATTATTCTTAGTTTTCGATTTATTTGAATTTTTAAGGAAAAAAGTCTCCCAGAAATTAATTGTTTACTCTTGTTTGAATAATTTTTAATGAACTAATTTTTTTTTCTTATGTGGGACATCCTGTATACATCTAACAAATTTTAAATTGTAGCCGTCTGTAACCTACGTATTCCTCCCAAACGAATTGTTTATATCTTTGGTCGTTTTCCCATAAAGCTCCGTCCCGTTGAGCGTGAGCCACCCTGTATATTATATACGTTGGTTTCGAGCACAAAGCATGTATCTTCTAGAGACCCCACGCCAATGTTAAACTTTTAAACCAAATTAGCGCCACCTTGTGTTTGGAGCTGGAACTAAAACGACAATTGACAGATGGCGGTAAATTCAAATTGTAATTTTTAGGAGTAGGTAGTAGTTTTAAATTAAATTAAATGATTTCCACATAAATTATTTTATAAAATAAAGTATGGAACTAGTAAGTTCGAAACTTTTATTTTACAAAATAATTTAGGTCGATTATACCAAATTTGAAGAATTAATTTGTTATAAGGGGTCTAATGTGGAGAGTTGGTTCTGCATATTTTTATTAAATAAATATAAGATATATCAATAAATAATAAAATAGAACATTCTTAAAATATGTTTATTAATAACTTAAATAAATATTATTAGATAAAAATAAATACAAATAATAATACATATTTAACGAATACTTACTTGGAGCAAATAGATATATAATTTCAAATCTTTAAAATAGGTACCTATCAACAATTTAAATGTGAAGTAGAGACTAGGATATTCCATTTTATTAACACTAAAGTTATATATTTTATAAATGTCTTTTTGACTGAGGACAAATGTAATATAGGTATTGTATTAAAAGGTGAATCCTTTTAACTATTCATTTAATGATAAATAGGTATTTTCCTTCCAAATACAGATGGTGGTATTACTCTCTTATGTGAAAAATGATTTCGGAATCTAGTCCAGTGATAAATTGATTATCAATTAGTTGTTGTCCCCGTTTGTCTTTTTATGATGCAGATGCATGGTGAATATATGGTAAATCAATGAAGTTTTTCTCGAAGTTTTCAACGTAGCACCAAAATTATTGCAAAACACAGTAGGAAATAAAAAAGCGAAACATCACAATTTTGCAAATAACTAAGACGAAACTATAAACAGAAACCAAAAGCCAAAGCCAACAAAAAATCACTAAAATCAGACGGAAAAGTGAAACTAACCAAGAACATAAATAAATACACGTCACATCTTTGGAGTCTTTGGTTAAGTTTTTCTCCCATAAGGCTTAAAAATGGAGTAAGAAATCATAATTTCACCAGTAGCCCCATCTAGAGTTTGGAGCAAATAGCATAAAAAATGTCAGTTGTCGGATTTGACCTTTGTCATTCACGTGGAACCTCTATGTGCTTTGTGGTTTCGAGTTTTAGGATGAAAGTTACAGTTAAATACATGTGAATTGCAGATTAAATTATTTATGGACTACAAGTAGCTAAGTCTATTTGTTAGGTGTAGTGGGTTACAATTATTTTAATATTTATAGTTAGTTACCTGTATCATAGAGATGTTCGTCTCGTCCTAATGTTCACTTGTTGGGTTGTGACGTCATTAATTTTTATGACGTATATTTATCTATCGTTTGCATTTAATGCTAGTTACAGTTATTTACACTATGTAGATTTCAGTTATTACCCAGTGTTACTTTTACACTTAGTTAACATAGATTTTTCTCCCAGAGAAAGAATTTTTAAGCTTTAGAAAGAAACATTATTAATAATTTAAAAAAACCGTAGTTCCTCGAAACGCACAGAATTTCTAAAACATTAAATATTTGACGTTCTCCATCTAGAATCATAAATTATTGTGCTTTATGGGCAAAGACAAAGGACTGGTATTCTTGAAACTGTCAAGAAATACTCATCAGGGTCGTAATTATTAATGAATAAACACAAAAACAAACATTGACTACCGAATATTTTTATGAATCCATTTTCTTAACTTTGTTAACATTTAATTCGCCTTGAATGTCATGTATTATTTTTAGCGGGACTTTGATTTATTCATCAATATCACAATGCCGTACTGGCTGGAGTTAACACACGGCTTTATTGGAAAATAAAATTACTAGATGTATCAGTTGGAAGTCACTCTGTGATTAGCTTCAGTACTCCAGCACTCAACAAATAATTATCTTCGTCTCCATATAATGACAGTTTCTTCTTAATTTTTATCTATTTTTCACCATTTTTTACTACTTTTCACTAATTTTCAGTATCTTTTAAAAATTATCTGATATTATTGCTAAAAGCTATTATAGTTTTACTTATTTAAAAAAGATCAAGTTGACTAGTTTACAAAAATATAAAAACTAACCAAATTTTTCTCGTTTTTTGTCATAAAAACATTGAAATCAAGGCAGGAGTATCACAAGGTGGTGTACTTGGTCCTTCATCCTCTTTTTATCGTTTTCATCTGAAACAGGCAGCGCAGTGTATAATTATTCATTCAATGTTTTTTGTCTTCAATTGATTCCTTGCAGTAATTATCCCGACTAACGCACCCCTTCCCCCTTCCTTTTTTATTGATGATGAAAAAGTTTTTTGATGCATTGGAAATCATGCACTCGTATTTTTTAAACCACTACGATATCTCTTATTTAAGAAAACGTTGATAGAAAAGCGATGCCTCATCGTTGCAGACTGAACTGATAGTGATAAATTGATTGCCATCACGACAACTTCATTGGCGGAGATTGATGGCAAAGTCGATGGGTGTTTTCAATTATATTCGAGTGCACAGCGGGTCCACGCTTCTTAAAAATTAATTTGTCAAAAGAGAAGAAGCCGTTTCTGATTGCGATTCTCACATCGATATTCTTCGAGACGGTGTGCTGGTATGCAAGCTGCGATTCGAACCTTTTGGCCCGTCTGAGTTTGAAGAAAAAAATGTTGTGTAATTTGTGTCAGTACTTATGATTATGGTTTGCAGTTTCTGAGAGGGTTTAATGGAAGTCGTGATTTAACAATTACGGTGGCTAGATGCTACGATTTAAAAAGTTCCTTATTCATTTCTATATAGGGTGTCCAAAACATATATCGACAAACTTTTAAAAGTAGGTATTAGGAAACATCAAAATAAACATTTCTTGCTTAAACATATGTGTAAAAGAACTTTGTTTCTACAAAAATGTTGCCGCCCAGTAGATATTGGCAATGTTCATAATAGTTTTCAGCAAAGCAACTAATACGTACAAATTTTTTGTCTTAAGATTTTTTTTTTGTATAGTAAGGTATAGTAAGGTAGTAAAAATACAACTTAAAACGAAAACGAAACCGAAGCAAAATAAAAAATAAAGAAAAAAAGGTTCATAAAAAAATTTAAAATCATACAGGGTGCTATTTTTCAGTAAAAAAGTATAGACATGCCCTGTGAGCATGCCTATGGAACAATCAAGTTATTATAATAAACTTGGATAAACAGTTTTTTCTGTTGAATATTTTGGTAATAAAAATGTTTCTATAATTTACCTTCTTCAAATTAATATAACTTTAGGACTAATAAAGTCAAGGGTGTCTATACGGGGGAAGTCAAAAATGCACTCAAGAAATCAAGAATAAAAATTTTCACAAAACCATTAATAAAAAAGTTTTTCATATGGTTCCAACTTAAGTAGACACACTGTATAATAGATATTTACAAAGAAAAAACAGTGAAAATATTTGAGGGAATAAAGAAAAGCAATTTAAACGTATTTGTAAAATATTGCACAAATTCTTAACCGAATCCAAAAATGTATTATTTCAACGACCTTGATAAACAATTAATAGATTGCACATCGATAGGTATCTACAAATGCGCGGTGTTGACAAATCTTTGCCACCAAACCAACTTAACTGAGAACATAAAATAAAAGTACGGTTGTATATATTATTTTTCCGAACGATTTTGCGATATAATTGACAAAATATGAAGGTTAAAGAGTGTAGCTATATCTACGTAAGAAAAGATTAACTAAAATTCAAATTTTAATCATGTTATCAAAAACCGGAAGTGCTGTGGCGTTCTTAAGATAAAATAATGGAATAATGTTGACACCAAATTAGCACTAGTGATTTTCTACACATTTTCGCCGATGATTTATTTGCTCCACGTACATGCTCTGCATCTGCATCCCATCAAGTGTAACCGTAATCCGTGATTTATCATTCACAGCACATGTTCTTTTTCCCTAATGTCTCGCGCAGGTAATGTTGTGAAACAAAACAAAACATTACAATTTAGTTGATTGGTATGCATTTTTTCTCTCCTGGCTGCCAGAGATCGAGCGATACAAAACACGAAAGCAAAGGCGTTAGTGATGTAATTGTCGACGTTAACAGTTAGATTGATACAATGTCGTTGAAATATGAGAATTCGGACATGTTAAAAAAGGACGAGATACGCTTTGGCTTGCGACATAATGGATTTTGGTTGAAGGGTATTGTGTGTGGGTCTTTCTTTTTGGTAACAGATTTAACGAAGATGGATCCCTAAGTACACACACGGAAATAAGTTATAAACGTATCCTAGATTTTTATTTGATTAAAGAACGTACAAATATTGTACGGCACTGTATCATTCCATACACTAAAAAGTTATGAGAGTTTTGTTTTAGGTTGTAGAAAATAGTTTTCAATTATTATAAATAAATTTCTTTCTAACTTTCCTTCAATAACTTTTTTTGTAGGGAATATCTATGTAGTTAACAAAAACAGGCGATCATTATTCTTTTCATATTGTAAAAGGAAAATGTTAGGGTTTACATTTCTTTATTTTGATTTTCTATTTTTTTAGCTAAAAGAGTAGTTCGACTTTAGGGATCGCCACAAGAGAGCTTTGTGATTTGCAAATGTTTATGTTACAGTGTAGTCAGTGTTAGGTAGCTCAGATATAACTGAGTAGAGAATCTGTATCAAAACAGTGCCCTGTGTGACTCCAGATTTAGTAGGTTAAAATTCAGAAGTTTAGTCCTTCTACCCTTGATCTAAAGTACACTTTTTGACTTTTTATAACTTTTTAGGACAATATTAGAGTCTTATTATGTTGAGAATAATAAAAGATTTATTGTACCCCCTTCTGTCGCCAATACACTAAGAAAATGTCTCAATGCCTATAACGACCCTTCCAATCCTATTTTCTCAAGGAAGTGTAGGATTTGAAGAGGCTTCAAGTTAGGTAAATTTCCCTCTTCTATTTGATATCCTCCTAGATATAGTGCCCTTGGATTCTGGAGTGCTACACATTCAGTTGGGATGTGAATGGAGGTTTTGTCCGCCTCCACACAGAATCTGCACTCACTATACTCTACTACTCTCAGTTTACTTAGGTGTTCTTTTAGTCGGCAATGCCCGGTAAGGATCCTAGTTACAATACGTAGCCTGTTCTTGCTCAGGCAGATGCAGGCTTCCGATCTTTTTTGGTTATATTCTCCCAGAAGTATCTTGGCCTGTCTCAGCCTCAAGAGATTGTTCCAATTATCGGTTTTTCTACTGCTCAATTATTGTTTAATCTCTCCTAATATTAAGTTACTACTGATACCGCAGAAAGGCTCAGGTCCTAGAAAGGATGTTTGAGCCCCTTTCCTTGCAAGACTATCTGCAATCTCGTTACCCTGTACCCTGTTATGTCCCGGGACCCAAGTGAGAGTAACTCTATTTTTCTCGCCTAGCTCATTCAATTGTTCTAGGCATCTCCAGGCCATTTTTGAGCTGATTACGTAAGAGCTCAGTGCTTTGATGGCTGCTTGACTATTGGATATGATGATAATCTCTTGTCTATGATAGTTTCTCTCGATGTTAAACTGGATACACTTCTCGGTGGCGTGAATTTCCGCCTAAAAGATGCTTGGGTATTTCCCAAGCTTTCGGAGTGCTTGGTTCTCGGCCCATACACTCCTATTCCAGTTCCTTCTATGGTTTTGGAACCGTCCGTATACCACTGAATAGCACGTCTTTCGTTTGCAAGCGCGATGGATTCTTGGCTTAATTCTTTCTTGCAGCCCGGCGCTGTCGTTTTGAAGTTTTTCACAAAACTGTACTTCTTTAGCATTTCATCCTAGGGCATGTCCCAGGTATCTTTAGTCCTGAAGCAATGATATCTTTAATTAGTGGTTCTTTATACGACAGATCACTGAAATATAATTCTCTGTAATAATTGATTTAAAACTTCAATTTTTTGATAAAGGTAAATATTTTTCTCATCATCACATCTTATATTGTACAATGAGCGAAATGGCTCTGTAGTAAGAGATCTTCGAATGCGGAAGGTAGTGGGTTCGATCCTCACTGCCGCTTGACCTGCTGCAAGTTTTTTAAGAAGTTTTCTCATAGACTATAAGAACCTATAGAAGCTCGTTTCGAATAGGAAGAATGAAGTACACATTCCTTAACTCTACCAGAATTGTAGGTATACCATTTAATTTAATTGAATCGAACAGAAAAAAATATTACTTTTAGACTGGCAAGCTTAAGGAAATTTGGTAATTACTTAAAACTAGGTAGTATTTTTTTAAACTATTTGCTAAATTTATTGAACCTCTTTTAAATGTCAATCAACCACAATTTCAAAGTGCTTATTTCACTAATATTACCTACGAAATTTGACAACTTGAACCTATATTTAGTAGTCGATCCAGAAGTATACGAAATAGAAAGGTAAACATGAAGTTTTTTAATAGTTTAAATTTAGTTTTTGAGCTTTTCCAATATTCTATTTCTATAATTTTGCTAATCAGTTATAATAATTGTAAATCATTTTTTATTTTGTTCTAAGTTCAAGCATATCGTTCTTATACAAGATGAACAAAACTGGTCTTGGATCTGTACCTTGTGGTGCAGCGTAATTTACTTTTTAGAATTACTTAAAGTACCTAAATATTTCCAATAGTTAAAAACATCGTATATAATATAACAGTACATTTTTAACCCGGATAACATACCTTACAATTAGTTGAAAAGGTATAATAGAAACTTGCACATATCAAGCTGAGAGCGTTGTAATCCACAGCGCATAAATCTGCCTATGTAGTGGGACGAGAAGAAGTCAAAATTGTAACGATGCTCACTGACATTGGTCCTTTTCTGTTATATTAATGTTCCTATTTAACTTTGTTCTACTCATTGTAAGGTATAATTTCTATTTCGATCAAATTTAGTTAATTTTGTTTTTTAGACAGGTATGTATGTTTATTTTTAGCAAAATAACATTTGTTTACCAATTTTTTAGTTCCAAACCTTTTTTTTATTAAACATATAATTTGTTTAACATTAATTTAAGTTCTACCTTTACACATGTTTTGAACTTGATTACCAAATCCGTTTATTTGCACTTCTATCACGTTAAGTACTAGATAGAACGGTACTCGAACACCAGGGATCCAATTAGTACCTGCGGTTCATTAAGTACCTGAATGTATTTTGTAACCGCGACAGGTGTAGATATCTTGAAAAGTTAAAAAAAAACGGTATAGTTCACGACGGTATAAACACGTTTGACTGGTAATAAACAAAATGTATACAGAGAAATTAAGTACATTTTTCATAATAAATACATTATTACTGCGTACACTTTAAAAATTAAAGGGTATGATATTGTAACGAATTAGCCTACCAATAAGATTCCAATGTGCTCTATAGAATGAGACCATAAAAAAGACGGCAGAGTTAACCTAAAAGAATGTTCTGCAGTGATGTAAAGTTGCCATTAGGGAGGGTTCAAATAAATATTGATGTTCTTGACAGATATAATAGTTGTTAAAAGTTGTAATTCGTATTCTTTTAATATTTTTAATTATTTTTTACCTTCCCATGAGACAAAAGATCTATAGAAAATAATATAATCAAATAATATATTGTCTAAATAAATTTCCTGTTGTAGAAAAAACGCCACTGCACTCCATTTCCACCCGGCAGCTCAACGCCAATTATTCCTTCATTTACTTAAACAAAAAACGCCTCAAAATATCTCACAAACGATCTAAGTACCGGTTTTCGAAAGTAAATGAATACCTCACTTCAACTACTTAATTTACGGGAACACGGCTTAGGCCACAATCTTATTTTGTACCGTATTTATGGTACCCAAAAAAAGACGAACTAAAAAGCACCAGACTTGCTGGGCCTACAAAATTAAGAAGGCTGATGCGTATTTTGATTGATGGTTCAAGTGCCGAGGATACCTGCAAAATATTAATAAGTAGGTACGTACGAGAAATGTTTTGCCGAAGGGTTAAGTGCTTTACGAGAAGAGTTTGAAAATCGGCGTTAAAGATCTTAACATTTCAATGTCCGCTTTTCATGTTATCCTATAAATTTTAAACAAATTTGTGTGTTACATCTTCTGATGGATTTTGAAACCATTTGTATTCCTTATATTATGAACATTTAACATTTTCTAAACATACAGAATACGTAACTGCACAGGCCACGACTAGTCCATGGAATTGGTACTTTTTGCTTTCAAAAATGGGGTATGACTTTTTTATGTGTTGGTGATGATGAGATGGTAATGACAAATCCAAATTATCCACCTCTGAAGCACTTCGGAACATTGTTAAATTTTAGGACTTTTTTCAGTTTTTGTTAATTTTTACCACCAAGGACCTGTGTTACGGCAAAAGTTACTATGCACACTTTTTAAGTAGACTTAATTTGCAATGAAATGCGGCCAAATAGTTTATAAGATACCGCTATTTAAAAGTTTGCAAAATTAAAAAAAAAAGAAAATATTACTTGTTTTTTTAGTTTTCGACAATTTTTACCACTGACTGACTTTATGGGAAAAGTTACTTATTAGTTATTAAAGTTCACTAAACTCCCAACAAAATGTGACCAACTAGGTCAATTTGCACCTGATAGTTCCTTAGACACAGCTGTCCAAAGTTGTTGAGGTAAGTAAACAATTATGTACTAGAAGGGTTTGCAAAATGATGAAATTAGCATTATAATTTATTAAAATAGACATTTTATTAATTAAAACATTAATATGAAAAATGTAATGAAACGCCTCATTGTATTTTACGTACAGCACAGTTAAGGAAATTTTCAGGGGGGCAGGGGGGGCATTGCCTTTAGATCAGCGGTTCTCAAACTTTTTTGGTGACGGAACGTTTTTGAAAGGCGAAATATTTGACGGAGCCCTAAATACATTTCTAAAAAAAGTCCTCCTAGTAAAATCCTCCTTGCTCTAGCCTCTTGTCCCTACAACAAAATTCTCAACCTTTTTTTTCTTCGCGGAGCCCCACAAAGGCTTTGCGGGGCCCAGGGGCTCCGCGGCACACACTTTGAGTAACGCTGCTTTAGATATTCCTTCTTAAGCATATTTTTTTGAATAAAATCGTTGCCCCTATGTCCCCCCCCCTGGAGCCGCCCTTGAAAAAGTTATTACTTGCATTTTTTGTATACTTTTAATGAATCAGGCCGCTCCTCTGAATCCACAGCACACCTTTTGGGGACAGCTTGTAGGGGTAGAATATATTCATGGAACTGCTCAGGAAGGTCGAAATCGTCATTTGATGGTGTGTCATCAATGAATGGTTAATCAATATCGTCACCTATCAGGTCTGGTATGTTCTCGCAAGATTGGCAGTAGTTGCAAACAGCATAGGATTTCAGTACTGCTTTTCTGCAACCACAACTGCTGATATAACCTTTTTTGCAATTACAGAAAATCATATTTAGCAGAGCTTGAGGAGCTGGCGGTGCCATCATCTGTTGAGGAACAAGGCCTTGTGTACTCCGCATCCAGCCCTAATTGAAAGGATTCTTCTTGTTTCCCAGCCACTTCTGTACCCGACATAAAATCAACAACAAAATAAGGAACCATGTATGAAGAATGTGGTCTGAACTAGAAAGGAATACAAGCAAAAAACTTATTCTCACCTGGTGGTATGTTCGTATAGAGTAACATCTTGCAGCATCCCTGGTTAGAGGCAATTTGGCGAGGTTCATGTTGGGCTTAACTGCCGCCTTAGTGAACAACTGGTAGCGAAGATTTTGCGATTCTCTGTTGCCTCCATAAAGTGAAACGAGGAAGGTCTCTCCTGCGTCGGCAACTTGCTCAGGTGTGGCATTGGAGCTTAAGAAAACCTTTGCGTTTTTTTCGAGGCTTGGCTGTTTCCTTATTGGTGATAGAAATTTATTTTTTCCTTGGCCAAAAGGTGCTGATGTTGTATCACAACCGCTAGACGCGTGAAGGAACCGTGCTATTCCAGGTTATGATAATTGCGTAAAGGAATTTATCATGTAGGTGACATCTGGGTTTTTTCTTCTCCCACATTTTACAAAAATAATATTTTATTTGGTATGTTTGTTGGAAGGATGTGATCTCCATCTCATGACAAACCACAAAGTAAGGCCAACAAATCTATATATAGGAAGAGGATATTGAAATGGCTGTGGTTACTATTAACCTATCAACATCTTTCTCTGCCTGTAATGTTAAAATTTTGTTCTTCTTCAAGTGAACCTTCAGCATGTCGATGAGTCTAACTTTATTCCTATCATTCAATAAGAACTTGTCCTGAACAACTGAAGCAATGGTTGTTCTTCTTCAAGTGAACCTTCAGCATGTCGATGAGTCTAACTTTATTCCTATCATTCAATAAGAACTTGTCCTGAACAACTGAAGCAATGGTTGTTCTTCTTCAAGTGAACCTTCAGCATGTCGATGAGTCTAACTTTATTCCTATCATTCAATAAGAACTTGTCCTGAACAACTGAAGCAATGGTTGTTTCATGGGGTACTGACGTTAGCATGTCAGTTTAAATATCAAATCGGCGACACAGATTTTTGTTGTATTGTTTCTTCCGTAATAGTTGCAAATAAAAGTAAAAACAAACTCTGTAATAATATTTAATATATGTTATGTTACATATAAAAGTAAAAAATCTACTAGACAATTAAAAAAATTGTAATACTTTTTTTTTGAAATTTTGCAAACTATCTAGCCTACAAAAACCAAATTACATAATTGTTTACTCACCTCAATAACTTTTAACAGGAACTAATATGTGTAAGTTGACATAATTGGTCTCATTCTGTTGGAAATTTAGTGGACATTAATAACAAAAAAAATTACTTTTCCAATAAACCAAGGGGTAAAAATTATTGTCGAAAACTTAAAACAACTGTAATACCATTGTGTAATACTATCTCATTTGATGCAAGGCAACACTTCTTTTTTTGGTACGATTTTCATCGTATGGAGGACCTATTTGTCGGTGATCGGCCACAATTGGCAGTAATCATCGGTAATCGATGAGTTATCGGTTTTTCACACATGAATCAGTTGTAATTGCCAGTAGTTGTTGCTTTTGTATACATACGATCAGCGATATCTGTTTGTATTTGAATGTGGTAGGTAATAAGAAGTAATAATTGATGAATTTACAATGGCGGCGTGGATTAACAATCAAACGTTTCAATTTTTTTTAAAATTGAGGTGAGAACGTTCATACAAAAAAAAAAATGCAAATATATTTAACATCCCTTAACCATCTTATTCTTGAGAATAATATTCCTTTTTATTCTTGAAGTGTACTACTCTTGGGCGACTCGCCCATCATTTTCTTAGCAATAAAAAAATCTGATGTGTCCAACACATGACTTTCCTATCTAGTTATTACAGGCTTTTTTTGGGTTATTTTGTACAACCTATTGTAGCACCTCTGTAAATATTTAGAGGATAAACTAAACATATACATTTTCCACATACATCTAACTCGAAACATTTTTCTATATACTCTCATTGCCAACGAAAATGCTGAAAAATTTTAATTTTATACTTTTTCTCCAATTTTTCCATTACGGTCCATTTTAGAGAAATTATGTAAAAAAAAAAACAAAAATTATAGAGATCGATATCGCAAACATCTTTAAGTTTAACAATTTTCTTAAAAATCAGAATTTTACATTTTGAAATATTTCTCGAATACGGACCATTTTAGGAAAATAGGCAAGTTCTTATATATTTAAAACAAATGTGCAAGGATTTCGTATTAGAATGTAAGTGTTTGTCTTGACTTTTTTTGTATAGGTTAATGATACTTGGAAACGTATTTCAGATGCAATTGGTAGCACCAGTAGGTGTAACCAACTCGTTATTAAGTTTCATCTTCCTCGTGTAAAGACAATTAAATGATGAAATGATCCATCATGGTCGCTCGGGTATAGGATTCTTTACATGTATATCACGACATGGCCATTAAAAGTGTTTTTTAAAATTCGTTCATTTTTATAATGAATTTATTTAATACATTTGTATCATACTGTATGTAAACGAAAGTAGCATATCTCTAGTCTTCATAAGAGTACAGTTTGTCAAAGGAAAATGTCAGAATTTTAATAATTTACCTACTTGTAATACCCATTAATTATGCTGTTATTTTAATATTCAAAGAAGGAAAGTGAGCATTTCCACTTGAGAGTTTTCCGCAAAAATTACGCCGTTTTTTTTTCTGACCCGCGTTTAATTCGCATAACGAAGGTCTCTGACAGCTGCCTAGCGAACGTGAGCAGTCCGTGCTCTGAAAATTAACGATTTTCAACTCGTTTTTCACCAGTTTAAACTCCTACCGTGGTCATTCAGGGACTCGTGACTCTCTAAATTTGTTCATTCGTTTAATTAATCAAAGAACGTTTATTTTATGCTTTGCTTGAGCTATGCTTTAGCTATTCAAATGGATTTGAATAATATTTTTGCTTGGAAATTACTAATTAAACTGTTAAGTCGTTTCTAAATAATTTGGTGTAGAATAGAGCTTTCAGCTGCTGCTTGAAGAGCTGTAAATACAGCAAAAATGGTCTAACAACTTAGATGATGAATCAAACGGTTGCTTTTGTCAACAGAATCGATAGCCATCATGTCAAATAGAAGTGGATGTATTATAAATAAAGAAACTTTAATTTTGATAATAGGTAGCAGATTGGTCGATTGTCTATTTTGTACTGTATTTTTTTAGTTCAAGAATCAATGTAGAATAATCTCATTTCAACCTTATTTTGTCTAAATCACTCTTTTTTTTTTAATATCATCTTTTTAAGTAAAGTTTAATACAAAATCCCTCGTAGGTAATGTTGAAATAATCTAATAAGCAAAATAAGAAAAGAGATTGTTTCCCAACATTCAAATTGAAAAACTTTTAACACTTCTTCATTATTTGTATTATCATGAAATAAATTGCCATAATAGACAGTTTAAATGTAAATAAAAGAAATTACCTAACGAAATTACCGAGAATATAAAACTGAAGGTAAAAGAATATTGAAACGACGATTATTCTTGATCGTGTCTAATAGTACAGGGTGTGTTAACCAAGGATAACTTTAATGAATAAATAAATATACTATATACTTATAAATCTTAGATAAATATATATCCAGTGCGTCCTTTAAAAGAAAACCAAACGACATGGATGTAATATTGGGGTATAATAACTAGGTTGTTACTCTTTCTGGAGAAATATTCATCAATTAAGAAAGCTGTCACTTGGACTTTAAATGTTGTTACAGATGTTACAGATGTTACTGATTTAATTTTCCCTGGAAGTGCGTTATATTGATTTGAACCTTTAAAAAATAGTGAATTTTCTGTTGCAACTGTTTCAATATAAAAGTTATTTCTGTTCCGCGTTGGATAATTGTGCACATTAGAGTGCTAATTAAGCTTCTCTTTTAGGTACATTGGAAGTAACCCGTGTTTGATTTTATAAATAAAAATTAACGCATTCCGTAATAAGAGATTTTTGATTGGCATCCACCTTAAAGGTTCAAGCAGGCATTCAGACATGATCTATGAATCTCATCTGCTTGTCAATCATTACCCCTAAGTATTTGAATTTTTCTACTAACTGTATAGAATTTCCTCCAATTGTTATGTTATATTTTTTATCAACAAACTGTGTATAGTTATAGTTGCTACTTATCAGCATACATTTTGTTGTATTTGTGTTAATTTTCAACCAATTATGCACCATCATTTATAAACATGTTGCAGTGTTTCATTAACAAGTTATCTGAAAAATATATTAGGGCATCATCAGCAAACATGTGAATGTCATATTGACCCTTGAAATCAACAATGTCATTGATATACACTAAAAACAACAGGGGACCCAATTTACTTCCCTGCAGAACACCTCTGATATAGTTAATTTCCTCTGACAAAATGTTATTTACTTTTAACTTTTGTTTCCTCTTACTTAGATAATCCATACACCATTCCAATGCTTGCTCTACTATACTCATAATTTTCAATTTTTTTATCAAACGGTTTTGATCAACAGTCTCGAATGCCCTTTGAAGATCTATAAAAACTGCCAATGTTAGATAGTTTTTATCAAATTTATATTTCCAATCATATAAAACACACTGGATAGCTGATTCACAATTATGTTTGCTTCTGAAGCCCGATTGTATTCTAGTAATAAGTTTATTTTGTTCTAAAAAATTAATAATTTGTTCATAAACCACCTTCTCAATGATTTTTTAGATATAACTTAACATACTAATAGGCCTTAAATCTGTAGCTTTATTTGCCTTTTTTTTTTCTTTGGAACAAGCCTACCATAGCAATTTTTAGAGGATTAGGTGTCTAAAAGTGGTTCTGAGAGGTTGGGAAAACAGTCTTTTAAAATATTAATGTTAATGTCATTTGTGCTACTTTTATTTTTTATTACAAAAAGAATGTCTCTTAGAGAATCCACCGTACATAGTTGAAATTTTCCAAGAAAATGTCCATTGTGTCTGTCTAAAATTTGATAATCTGGTATTGAATGATCAATCATACTAGCAATCGATTGGATACTGTCTATGTAAAATTTATTAAGAGCATTTGACTTGTCAAAAATATTTTCTATAATAACATTATTTTCTAGTTCAATTAAGTTATTCGACTTATATTATATTTTGGAATCAGACATTCAAGATATTTCCACATTTCCTTTGAATTTCCCCTACTTTCGTAAATATTTTCCTCTATGTGTTTACTTTTTTCTGTTCTAATTCCGTTAACGGCCCTATTTCTATGCATTTTGTATTCATTCCAATTATTTTCTGTTTTTTCTTGTGATTAATTTTTATGGGCAAGGTCTCTGTACCTTGTGGCAGCTTTTACATTTTCGTTCCACCATTTTTTGTATTTAGGAAATATTTTTATTTGTTTTGCTACAGAATCTAATACGTTTAAAATATTTGTTACAAAATTATCATATTTTGCATTAATGTCATAAATATGATAGTTCCATGCTAATGTTAAAAGTTTGTTATTAATTAATTCAAAATTTAAGTCCTTAAATCTGCTTTCAATTTCAAAAACTGATCGCCCATCACTATTTAATAGCACATTTGTTAAAAGCATAAAATGATCTGAAATTCTTGGTGTTTTGATAATCTCAGCTGAAACCGAGTCATAATTTATTATAACTAAATCTATTAGTGTACCTCCACCACTTCTATTTGGTCTGGTGTATTCTGTAACAATATTTTTTAATCCAGTATCCATAAAAATATCATTTAATTTCGCACTGTAAGTGTTTTTAGTTAACAGGTCAATATTAAAATCTCCAGAAACAATAACTATTTGAGAATTATCACATAAATTTTCTTCAGCTCAAGTGCTAAAACAATCTAAAGAATTTATACAGCTACTGCTAGGTGACCTATATAAAGATACAATTAAAACATTTTTGTTTTCTAATATTACCATCACAGAAACAATCCAACAAATTTTTGGAATACAAAATTTAAAATATTTTAAAACCTTTAGTTTACTTTGTACATAAATTAAAGCAAGTTCTGTGTGTCTACTTTCACTGTCAATTCTATAATTTTTGTATCCGTCAATGTCTATTTCTGAATCATAAATATTCTCAGTCAAGCAAGTTTTAGAAGCACATACTAAACTTGTTTTTTTTTTTGACAACACATAATTAGAGATTTCATCAATATGGGCCACCAAGCTCTCAGCATTTAAATATAATATATTTATTGTACTTTTTAATTTGGATCTTGAGTTAAAGACTTTGTGGAAAAATCCTTATTAACTGTAGGTGTGATAGATACGTTATCAAAAGGAGGAACAGTTAAATTATTTAAACCTGTCAAATCTATGGAACCCAAATTACTATTATCAAAAGGAAGAAGAGTTAAATTATTTAAATCTGTCAAATCTATAGAGCCCAAGTTACTATTATTAATAGGAAGAACACTAAAATTATTTAAACCTGTCAAATCTATAGAGCCCAAGCTAATAGACATGTTACAGTTTGTATTTTTATATTTCACAGTGTTAATAAATTTTAAATTTTTGCTATTACTTATTGCTACACTAATTTTTCGTATGCTGTATTGTCGTTTATTCTAATAGGAATATATTCATTTTGTTTATTGCTGAAGTCGATATGAACAGATTTGCATTTTATTCGCTGCATACAAGTTAAGTAAATCATATTATTTTATAACTATATATACATGCAATTCTTCATTCTATGTGATTTTTTTTTTGGTTAAACTCTGGCTACTACTGATTACACTCGAATAACTAAAATTTCGACAACATGCATTGATTCTTACAGATATTGAACATAAATCTCGTATTGTAGCTATTTATATTTTGTGCGAAATGACTGGCAAGTTGTGACTCCCTGTATTCTGTAATAATACAGCCATGTTTGGTATAATAATAACCACTCTTGAATATTGATGAGCTTTTGCGCAATCATTTATAAAAGCTTTTTTTTCTAAAAAGACAAGAGAAAACAATCGACTTGTGATGACTTCAAAAATTGCAACTGCAACATTATTAATTGCCTCATTTCAATTTGAATGGTTCTAGAGCCTAATTTTTAAAGTTCAAAGTCGTTAATCAAAAGTTTTTGCTTAAATTCGTTTCTTAGTTGGTTCTTTTTTAGCATGTTGACGTGACGTATATAAGAATTTGGCATTAAAGAAATTGAATACTACCAGTAGGTACAAAATAAAATAGTAATCTACAATCAGATTAGAGTGAAATTTAATTATGGAGATGTTCCAACAAATCTTCATCGAGATCTTAAAATTCCAATAATGAAAGAATAAATCAGAAGATTTGCGAGAAATGTATAAAGCCATAGCTTATCTACGTAGCAATACAGAAGCTCTTCAACTGCTGAACCATACGGTGTCAAAGAAAAATATACACTTTTAGGGCTTGGGAGAAATTTAACAGTTATACTTTTAGAGGCACCATAACCCCCTGTTTTGAGTATAAGACCGAATTTTATGCCCTTTTTATAGATTTTAAACAGGCCTATGATAGAATTAACCACCAACAACAACTATTCAAAGCTCTAAAACAGCAAGAAAGTTAATCAGATTAACAAGAATGACTTTATTAAAAACTGGAAACAACATAACCTGAAACGGATAAATATTAATCTTTTTCAAGGTGAAAAATGGTGTTTTATTCAACATAGCACTAGAAGCCATTATTAGGGGGTCTAAAATAAAAAAACAGATGACACAATCTATAATAAAGAACATCAGTGAATTGATTATATAAATAGATGTTCAGAATATTGACAACATCCAAAAAAAGCTCAAGAAAATGACTAGAGAATAAGGATAATAATAACTAAAGAGAAACCAAATATATTTTTTTTGGTGACACAGTTTCGAAAGGGTAAATAAATGTATTTATTTGGAAATGAGTACTAATATCAAGCAGTACCCACGAAGAACACTTACGAATGAAAATAGAAAATTTGTAATGCAGTTGAAGGCTGGAAACGAAGAAGCAAAGAATTGTTGTATGGAGAAGCAAAGATAAGGTCAATAAAAAAGCGCACACGTTAAGGTGGTTGCATCACATGTATAGATTAAATGAAGACCAAGTGACGAAAATAATTCGATACATGACGCTAATTGGCAAAAGAAGAAAAGGACGGCTGGGAAAAAGATGGTCATATGTGATGTTTAATGTAAATAAACTGAAAACCAAAATTAGAAAAAGAAAATGATGATCATATAAGAAAAAAACAGGAAAACGATAGATGAAGATAAAAAGAATGTATCTAAGGAAATAAGAAAAGTAAGGAAATATAAAGGGTGTACCAATAAAAACAATCAGGCCGGATATTTTAATAAGTAATAGAGTTATTTTAATTCTGTAAAAGCCAGTTCATAGAGCGCTAAGAGAGCTTCAGTTTTAGATGAAAATTAATTTTAAATAGGTGTACATGTAGATGGCGCTGCGCTCAATATATTTATTTTGATGGAAGGCTCTTTCTTATATAACGCATCTTGTAAAAAATGCATTTTTAAGCAGATTTTGTTTTATAAACTAATTCGATAAATCTAGCCATTTTTGATATACAGAGTGGGTCACTCAAAACAGATTCATCCTGTTTTTCAGCATTAATCATTAAATTTTAAGAAAATGCTAAAACAGGTTGATTTCTATGCCAAACTAAAAACATTTTTACAATACAGACATCTGTCATGTGTCAACCCCCTCCCTTGCACTTCTCCAATACCTTAATTTTAAGTAGGTAATGTACCATGTATGGCACATCATTGAAAAGGTAATTTAATGGAGAATTCAGAAATATTTCTGTATATTGCGTTACTTAAATTTTATTGCCCTCTAGCGGGATAAAAAAACTACTACGTTTTGTAGAGTGTGACACTGCAATGGGTAGTATATCATTAAAAATGTAATTTTATAGGGAATTTACAAATATGACTGTTCATTGCAATACTTTTAATTGTACCGCCCTCTATCATGATAAAAAAACAGTACGTAATATAAAGTGTGACACCTTATTTGAAAGCAAATTTAATTACTAATTCAATGCACTACATAACATTAATATAATTATCCTCCATATTGCAATTGCATTAATTTGAAAATTAGACATGCATTATTTTAAACATTACTGCCAGCTTTATTTTGTTGCAGGTGCAATATGGAAATATTTATATTAATATTATGTGGTGCATTGAATTAGTAATTAAATTAGCTTTTTAGTGAAGTGTCATACTTTGTTTTAAGTGTTTTATCCCGATAGAGGGCGCTAAAACTAAAAATATCGCAATAAACAGTCATATTTCTGACTTCCCCATAAAATTACCTTTTCAGTAATGTGCCGTACATGAGATATTCCTAATTTAAAATTAAGGGGTTGGAGAAGTAGAAGGGAGAGAGTTAACACATGACAGATATCTGTATTGTAAAAATATGTTTAATTGGGAATAAAAATCGAATTGTTTTAGCATTTTCTAAAAATCCAATAATTAATGCCGAAAAACAGAATGTAACCCACTCTGTATATCAAAAATGACTAGATTTATCGAATTAGTTTATGGAACAAAATCTGCTTAAAAATGCATTTCTTACAAGATGCGTTATATAAGAAAGATCCTCCCATCGAAAAAAATATATTGAGCGCAGCGCCATCTACATATTGACCTATTTAAAATTAATTTACATCTAAAACTAAAGCTCTCTTAGCGCTCTATGAACTGGCTTTTACAGAATTAAAATATCTCTATTACTTACCAAAATATTCGGCCTGGGAGTTTTTATTGGTACACCCTATATTGGAAATAAGATAGAGAACATGAATAGTAGGAGAAATAATATTAGAGTAGAGTGGACATAGATAAGCTGAAAGGGGATAGATATAAAACGAAAGATATGTCAGAAAGGAGAGTGATTTGTATACAAAAACGAGTGAAAGAGATAGAGAGTGCTAGGCTTGTGAGAAATGTAAGAGTGATTATAGGGGCAAAATTGGAACATCATTTTAAAGGAGATATTTTAAAAATACATCCCAAGGTGTTTAGGTATTTAGGGATATTGTTATGATTTAGGATTTAAAAGAATATACTAGAGAAACATTAGTCAACTGTTGATATAGTGTTCATGTAGAATATAATGCATTACTCTTTTTATGAAATATTATTGGGTAACTTATCCAGACTAGTGTTAAGGAAAAATTGTAATCAGGAAAATTTGAAGAGGAAAATGCGTTAAATACAATCAATGTGCCTTGAAATTGTATATTATGATACATTATTTGGACCCATCAATAATAGAGTAGAAATTCATTAGGTAAACACTAAAACATTTTAAATATATGGCGACTGACATTATTGCTTTACAAAATATTAAAAACATGAACATGTAGTTATTTTCTTCGTATAAAGCAGGATCTAGCAATAAAAATGTGCCCAAACGAGTGGGAAGTTAACAGGAATTAAAAACTATTGTTTAAAGAGGTGCAGAACTATTCAAAGAGTCCAGGAAGTTGTAAAATTAGAGATAACGATGACCCAGGCAGTGAAGATAATTGGAATTTAAATTTGAAATCCAAATTTGTAGGTGCCATTCGTTAAACCCTAGACAAAGTAGATTCTTTCTTAATAAGGATCAGCAGGATTAGCATTTCCATAATATATATTTTTCTTAATAATTCTGGTTCTTTGAAAGCATTCACAATAGAGTATAAAATCTATGGGTTTATATTAGAGCTATTTATTTTATCGAAATACTCCACTAACACATAATCTCAGCTTGTTCTAGTTAGTATACAGACTATAATCTTTGTATAAAAATTTCAGTCACGACATCAGATACGGTATAATATACGGATATTTTCTTTTCATATCGACAAAAAAGTGTCCTTACGTGATAGGCTGGCGAGACTATAAACAAAAAGGTTTCGTTTTCAGCTCCGGCACATGTATTGCATTTTAAATACACGCACGATAAAGTTCCTTTTATAAATTAATACGGGATGTATTTAAGAAGTTTAGTTGAGCTTGAATAAATATTATACAAAATTTTTGCGGATGATATTTATTGGGACTTTGAATTTGAATTAATTCCAAAGAGAATAAGACAGTAATTCAATTTTATTTATTGAATTATTTAATTTCAATTTCTTAAGATTCAATTTTAAAACAAGAATCGACATTTTTTTAGGTTCAAAAAGTATTATAAATTGTACTTATATACAGGGTGTTTTCGAACTCGGCGTCCAAATTTGTAGGGGTGGTAGTTCGCATAATTTGAGAGCGATTGGCAGATTTCATTTTTCTAACAAAATTATAATAAAAAAAATAGAGCCATTATAAAAAAAAACAAAGAGCAGGTCCTAACCTGAGCGCGTAGCGCAATAGTCAGTGTTGCCAGTCTAGTACAATTGTACTAGATCTAGTACATTCTCTGAGAATCTGGTACTCTAGTACACTCGACACAATATCTAGTACTTTTATCAGCGTATGTTTCCATTTGAAGTGTAAGATTACGTGTGTCTTTTTTTCCACCGGTTTGTTGCAACCGTTGTTTCACCGATGCGGCCTTGAACGTTTTGTATTGGATTCGATACATTTTTGGTTGACCGTTGAAATAAATAACAGTTGACATACCGCACCGATGCCAACGTTGCTGCAACAGTTGGATAAAAAGACACACGTATATATTGGTCAAAAATTGCAAGAGATATTAAAATAGTTGTTAAAAATTACTTCAGGGATAAAATAGTAGACATTTCTCGAGAGGTAAAACATTGTTTAAAAATTGTACGAGAGATCAAATATTGTTCAAAAATGGCTTGAGAGGTAAAAAAGGGTGTTAAAAATTGATTAAAGTATAAAATAAGTAGTATTGGAAATTGCTTGAGAGATAAAATATTGTTCAAAAATTGCTCTAGAGATAAAAATACTGTTAGAAATTTAATGAGATAAAAATATTTAATAATTTTTCAGAGATTAAATAGTATAATAAATTGTTAAAATGTGTTCAAAAATTGCTCGAGGTAAAACAGTATTACAAAATGTTAAACCCTTGTTCAAAAATTGCTCGAGGGATAAAATACTATTGAAAAATTGGTTGAGATATAAAATATTGTTCAAAATTGACTCAAGAGATATCTACTATTGGAAATTTCTCGAGAGATAAAACATTGTTTAAAAATTCCTGGAACGATAAAATACTATTAAAAAATGCTCGAGAGATAAAATATTGTACAAACATTGCTCGAGATATAAAACATGGTCAAAAATTTATCGAGAGATAAAATATTTTTATAAATTTGTCGAGAGTTAAAATATTGTGCAGTTTGCTAAAGAGATAAAAAAAATTGTTAAAAATTGCTCGAGAGATAGAATAATGTTGGAAATTTATCGAGAGATAAAATATTTTTTAAAAATAGCTCAAGAGATAAAAAAATGTTTTTTAAAAACTGTTCGAGAGATAAAAATAATATCAAAAAGTATTAAAATATTTTTAAAAAATTGCACGATAGATCAAATATTGTTCAAAAATAGCTTGAAAGATAAAAAAACTGTTAAAAATTGCTCGAACGATTAAATAGTGTTAAACATTTTACAAAATATTTTGTACAAACATTGCTCGAGGGATAAAAAAAAGTTGTTAAAAATTGCTCGAGAGATAGAATACTGTTAGAAATTTATCGAGAGATAAAATATTGTTTCAAAATAGCTCAAGAGTTAAAAAAAGATTCAAAAACTGCTCGAGATATAAAATAGTGTCAGAAATTTGTCGAGAGATAAAATTTTGTTTAAAATTGTTGTGTTCGTTTTCTCTATAAACCTTTTTTTGGTCTTTAATGACCATACTTCATAATTAGAAAAATCTGGTAATTTTATAGAATCTAGTACATTTTTATGAAATCTGGTACATTTTTTAGATAAATCTGGTACATTACAAAAATATATTCTGGCAACACTGACAATAGTCCTCAAAAACAGATGTGATTTGCAATTTTGTCGATTCTAAGCATAGCGCGCGCGAGTAGAGGCGTCAATTTCGCTGTGCAGGACCGTACCTGTTTATAATTTTTAATTAATTGTTAATTATTTTTATTTTAAATATTTTGGAAAAATGAAATCTGCGAATCGGTCTCAAATTATGCGAATTACCACCCCTAGAAATTTGGACGCCAAGTTCGGAAACACCCTGTATAATTTTCTCACTCTGTAAATTTTCAGAAAAAAAAATTCCAAAATAAAATTTGAAATTCTTTGAAAAAAGAAACATTTAAAACTGTTTTAGGTTAAGCATACTGGTCTATATTTTTACAGATTGTCTGATTTTCTTTCTTGAATATTCTCTGTATCTGTATCTGAAACGTGTGGAGGGTGGGTTACCCCCACGGCACTTAGGTCCATTGTGCATCCGCCTAAGATAATAGACACCTCCTAGCTCGTAAGCCAGCCTACAGATTTAATGTAGTTGACAACGTCGCCAAGAGATGCTTCTTTTATATCGGCAGGTGTTAGCCGATACTCGCTGAACACAAATCTTCTAATAAATGAGAGCGTCGAGCAATAGTAAAGGATATGCTCGATGGTCTCATCTTCTTGTTCGCACCCTCTACATAGTTCAGATTCTGACAGCCCTATGATATGGAGATCCTTCCGCACTTGGCAATGACCAGTCAGGATGCCTGTGGCTAAGCACAGATTCTGTCTAATCATAGTCAAGTATTTGTTTGCTGCGGTGTTGTCAGGATAACTTAAGAGCTCCCTGGCAACTCTGCAGTTTCTTGTTTCATCCCATCTTTCCTTGAATTTCACAAGGGAATGTTCTTTAATTAGGTCTGTCATTACCGATTTTGTCAGGCCAATAGAAGGGCCAGGTCCAAAATATATTTGGTTGGCTGCTTTCTTGGTTAGTGAATCAGCAAGATGGTTACCTTTCAATGTGGCCTGACCTTTGATCCATCTTAAGGTTACCACATTGTTGATGTATACTTCGGCCAAAGCTTCGTGACATTCTAGTACTAACCCTGAGTAAATTCGTGGTCTGTTCAGGGTGAGTAGTGCTTGTCTGCTATCTGTACAGATGAGCATGTTCCTTACAGTGATATTGTTTCTGGTTATTTCTTTTGCTGCTATGAGAATCTCCGTTAATTCTTCATTTTTTTGAGAATATACTTCAGAGACAACGAGGATCTGAATATACCCACCAGGTGCGGTGTGAGTTCTTCCAGACCTCACTGAAGTAGGGCTGGATAGATACCGTCAGATCCTGGCGATTTAAATGGAGAGAAGCTGGATTTGTCGTCTACAGTGTGTTTGGCAGATGGATTGTATTCTTCCTCTGCCCAGTCTGCCACGTCTGTGATGACCGAGTCAGGGAAGTGTGTTGACAGCAAAAGTTTGATGCTATCTTCGAGTTTGGCAGGTTTTCATGCCATCCTCTTTGATTAGCGCACCAATATTTCGGTGTGGATCTTTTGAGAGAGCTTTTGGAAGCCTCGCTGCCTGGATGAAATCTTCGATTTCTTCGCAGTAGGATCTACATGCATCTCTCTGTTTTTGTCTAACGATTTTTTGTATTCTCTGAGTTTTGTGGTTCTTGCCTTATTAAAGGATTTCCTATTCATCTTCCTGAAATGTCATTTAAGAGCAACATAAAACACTTTGTTTCTGTCTCATTGTTTCTGTCTCATTTCAGCCCCTGACTGAAACGAACTCACCTTAAGTCGTTTTCCCAATATTTTGGGATTTTATGATTTTCCCATGCCTTTCAGCATATGAAAAATGTCCAAAATAGATTTTAATGTATCAATGCCTTATTCTTCTATCTATTTCGCATTATTTTTAGTTGTGTTAAACCATCAGATTCTCAACTCCTACAAATCTGATATACTTTCACTCTGTATTTCCTGTGCAGTCTTACACCTGCAATTTCCAATGGCTATACGGCTCATTTCGCAACCTGCACGAGATTCTTTCAATGATTTTTGGCCTACGGTAATGTTCCCAACAGGTATTACATATATATCACGGGAAAAAAGTTTCTTAGAATGCGTCTAAAGTGGCTTGCGGCGGTACCTTTGTGGGATATGCAGTTTCATTAATATCTTCTGCTTGCGAACGTACTTTTAAGAAAATACACGGATAAAATGTTTGTAGTAGGAGATGTAAGCATGAGATTAAACGTTTTTATTTTACTGTAAAGCGTAATAAAAGAGGTAATAATTCGATCGTCGGTTCAGAGGGTGTCTTTTTTAAAATTCAGAGCTCTATTTATCGTATTTTTTTTCGTAAAACTTTACGTAGTGATCTTTTTAGTATCAAAAAGTTTATTGGTTTGGAGCTGTAATTTTTTATAAAACATGCATGGAAATGTATATTTTGTGCATAAACTTGTTTTATTTCGATTTCACAATGAAAAATGGAAGAAAACGAAATTATCTATAAATATCGATGTGAGCTTAGAAAAATTATTTTTTCTACACTCACATGGATATTATTTTATCTACGCACAGATTACAAAACGAAAAAGTATGCTATTGCCTTCAACTGAACGAATATATTTCGTATCCATTCTAGGTAGTGAGAACACTACAAAAAAATTAAAGCCGCCAAGTACCTTTCATATTTTGATCAACCGACTGCAATTACTTTTAAATTTTTAAATAAGTGACACTAAGTCAAACTAATTGTCAGTATATTTTTTAGTTATTGAGATTAAACATACATTAAAATAGGTTATTCTTTTGGAAAACGTTGGCCTGGATGAGTAAAGGGTATTGGGTTATTTAATTCTAAAAATGTAGCCAATTCTTCAAAATTATTTTGAAATATCTTTTCAATATTGAAAATTTGTTCTACAAATTCATCATTTGGCAGTTGCGGATTTCCAAATGTATCTGAATTGACGTTATCATATGCCCTTTGAAATCAATAAAAAGAAAAATCATTTAATTCATCGTGATCTTTGTTATATTTAAGACATGTATCACAGGAGTGGATCCGCAAGGCTCTTATTAAAAGGTAAAGTACCTAATAACCTTTTTCTGTAGCAACTGATCTTTACAATAATTTAGGCTGTTAATAATTTCATCATAAAATAAAATACAGGGCGTTTCATTTAAAAAACATACATTTTAATTTGCCAGGCAACAACGCAACACCCTGTATATCCAAAGATATTTTTAAAATATGTAGGTATTTTTCAAATCCATATAACTTTTATTTAAAACTTTTTTGCGTGTCTACAACACAAATATTGAACAATTACGCACTAATGGGACACCCTGTATAAATTATATTTTTAACAATGAAAATATTTTATAATATTTATCGGTTTGGGCCCTTGGGAAAACGAAAGAATGTTTTCTTGCAGGTATAGCCCTTATTAAAACAGCTTTTGACTGCACAAACAGAATTATGTCTTTTTTTCACTCATTCCTCTCACAGCTAAAGAGTCAACAAAATAATAACAGTACCTTTAACTTAACACAACAGAGAGCTGAAACAAAATTAACGAAATTATAGGCTCAACGAAATTATACGCACGGCCTAATACCTTACCTAAGTACGCTTCTGAACGCCAAAGCCGTCTTTTCCGTCCGAAGGCGGAGTTTAAGCAATGCGCGACGGAATCGACGCAAACCGTTGCCGCCAAGAGAGTGTTTTAGCGGTTAAGTTTCCAGTAGTTCATATGTGCACAATGTATAGCAAAGTATGTAAACATTAATAATGATAACATACACAAAATCCTGAACATTTATCGAAAAAACAGATCTAATTAATTAATAAATTTTTTTTTTGTTTCATTTATTTCTTCTTATATTTTACTATTTATAAGCACATACTATTAAGTTTCATTCTTATAGCAATGTTTTATTTCTTATTAATTAAGTTTTTTTTCATACGTACTAAGTACTGTTCATGTTTATTGTATTATGTACTATTTTCTGTTATTGGGTGTATACCTGTTGAAAATAAATGTATTATTATTTACTAGGTTTCTTAACATATGTTCCTAAGATTTATTCCTCTTCCGTGTAGAGTCTAGATGTGCTAAGATCAATGTATAATTCTGTCACATTAAAGTTTTTCAGTAAACAAGGTCTCGTTACTAATCTCACAATGATGGATATTTGGAGCCTTGTATGTTCATCAGCATTTTAATTTCCATGAATATCTATTAGTCCTAGTACTAACGCCAAGTATACCTTATTATGGATTGCCAGAGTTCCAGTATTCCAATCATCATACTTATACATATTGTAAATATTGTGAAATTATACTTTATGTTTAATAGTGTATCTTGCAGGTAACCATAACAAGATTAAGGTCCTACAGATTCTAGATAGGTCTAAAATTATTAAACCTTGTGTAGAAGAGGACGTCCCAGAAATGTTTCTCTTAGCTACAATTATACAGTCCACAGTTCAATCTGTAACTGTAAAACAAAAAGATTTAGAACGAATACTAAATATCTACGCAATTATAGTTGAATTAAAAGTGCGAATTCCTGACTAGAAAATAAAATCATCATTTTCTCACGCTCCGAGTTGGTAAATTTCCTCATTTTTGTGTAATTTCATTTCATTAATCGAGACGCGGTTCGTACCTAACAATAAAATTGCAGGTCGAAGTTTCTTGAATGAAGTCGCTGAACTCTAATACTCACCTAGACGTTAAAAAATGTTTCTGATTCGATTTCCTTTGGCGTAAAGACAACATTAATTCCAAGTTTATTACCGAGTTAATAGCACTAGACGATTTTATTGCGGTGGATTTCCTTTTTTGTTTTAAAAGGTTTCGATGTTTTATAGGTCGAAGGTATGCGACGTGTGTCAACGCATAGACGGAGTAAGTAACTAAGTGAAAATTTATCTACGTAGAAAAATATTTGGAGGATCGAAAATCGTTGTTTAAATTTTAATTCGCACACCGATATGCCTTTCATGCTTAGGTTATTTTCTTCGAAATAATTTTTTTTGAAATTATTCATTATTTTCACTAATTTCCTTAAACATCCTGTTATTGCCCATTTGAGCTTTTGAAATGGACGTTTAAAGGATGTCCTGAATGTCCAAGCAGGACGTTTTTAGAACGTCCATAAGACGTTTTTGTGCTATCTGGGAGGCGGAATATTTAAAAATACATATTAATTTAAATTTGAATCTGATTAAAAACTAATTATTTTTAATTAAAGCTATATTTAGGTTCGAGTAAAATTTTGTTGGCATTTACATTTAATAAAATTCAGTCATGAAAGTAACTGCAGATTTCCAATTTATCCAATTTTCATTTCGTCTTTGTCTAAAGTCTTAACTATTATTTCAAGTAACAGAATGGATGAAAGCTTTCAATCAACATCTCGATGTTTCCTTTAGTTAGAAAACAACGACCGGCTAAATAAATAAGATGTAAAGCAAATACGGTTATTTCTAATGAAAACACGGTAGACACTCGAGAGAAAACACAACAACGAAACACACTATTGTTTTCTTCATTTTATTTTCACTTTGAAATGAAATACGTTTAGTACCTACAGTTGTTGGTTTTGGCCGGGAAAATAAAAATAAATAGTAGTAGCAATTATTAAGAAACTTTAAATAAATACTACGATGTTGGTTCTGTATCATTAGCGTCCGAAATAAATATTATATAAACATAAAATATAGCTAAATAGGTTTATCTACTACTATTATTTTTATGTATTTAATTATTGAACGTAAAATAATTTGTTAAAAATCACAATCTGATAATAAACTATTAAATATATAAATTTAAAAATTCTAATGTTGGAAAATTGTAAAAATTGTACCTAAAACTGAACATATCCTATACAAATACAGATCCACCAGTTGAAATTACCACATAATTGGTTTTGTTATATAACCTGCCATACTTAACCCTGCTATTTTGATTTATTACTATAACATATTTTTTATTCTCACTGTATAATAAAGTATAGCAACATTTCTTTTAACATAAGAAAGGTATGCGATATAGCTTAATGGAATTCATTACATCCATTTTTGCTGTATCAACCTCCAGTTTCATTTTACAAATATCTTCAACAGAATACTTAAAAGTTATGGAATAAATTAGGGACATTTATTTTAACGCGCCAGTTCTGATCACCGCGCTAATAAAACCATTGTTATTACAGTCGAAATACATTGATGTAAAGTTACTACTGGTTTATCACATAAATTGATTTAAGCTGGTAATCTTCAATTACGCTAACAGCGTTTTAAAGACCTTAAACAAGATCCAAACAACTTTTTACGACATTTCCAACAATCGGTGGGCAACGTTTTTGATTGTTTCGTTGGTCCATAAATTGGCTCTAAGTAAAAGAAGATTTAAAAGATTTTGAAGCAATGATTTGTGTGTTGGTCATAACTTGTTAACGTTCAACGTTTAGGGTACTTAATTAGTACATAAATTAATTTCGTTCGAATCCTCTGGCTTGTCAAAATATCGTTTATTTTTTATTTGTGCATTTTTTTATTACTTGTTTCATTAAGGATCAGTGGGTGGATATATGAGAAATATAAGAATTATAAAACTTGTACAATGTGATTAAGGAAACAGAATAATAATATGTATGCATCTTTTACATACAAAATTACAATATTACAAACATTAAACACATACAAATTATTTATATAAATAAGACAAAAAAGAGACATACTAAAATATTAAGAAATGTACACAAATAAGTGTTAGACAAAATGACAGAATCAAAGAGTTTAACCGTTTAACAACAGTAACTGTTTTTAAAATGAATAGGAAGATGGTTGTAAAGTTTTAGGCTCATATATTTAGGAAATTTTTTAAGATGTTGCATGTTTTAAAAATGCGAAGAGACATAATAGCAATAAAGAAAGTTGAAAAGAAGCAACCTCAAAATACAGCAAAAGTTAAAATACAATAGATGCATAAGATCAAGTCAGTGATTGAGATCGTTTATCAATTTATAGAAAAAAGACGTAAAATTAACTCTGTAAATTATACCACCAGATCATATACAAGAGACAAAAGTAGGGAAGTAACACTAACTCATTCAACTGAGATTCAAGCGATCCTTATTCCTTTTATTTAGACCCTCGCCAAACCAAAACTAGTAGCCATTTCGAGGAAAAGACAACTCAATCTAAAAACCTAGATATCTACCTAGATATTGAATGAAAAAAAGAAGTCAAATATCTGGGCCTAACCCTGCACAATAAACTTCTCTAGAACATACGAAGAAGAAAGTAGTAAATAAGACCACAAAAGCCTTTATGGTATGCAGAAACATTGCGTGAAAACATTCTGCCTTGGATGTGTATAGCAATAGTGTTATACTTCTAGAAAACTATATTCAGGGAAGATTGGAAGTCTGTTTGATACTTAACACGTCTTCTTTAACCACACCATTTGATCATACATAACTGATGAAAGTGGATAATGAGGTTGCGCTGCCTTATCACATTGAGACTTTTATGGTCCTCATTCTTTTATTTCAGATTCTTTTATAGAGCCGTATCCATTTCATTAGACCTATTAGTTTGAAGGGCGATGTCTTTAAAAAGCTTCTATTGCTGGGTTTTCTGAATTAAATGCCAATGCAAGAGACTTTATCATAACCACTGGCAGGTTATGTTTCATCATCTGTTTGACAAAATCAGCAGAATTTAGCTGTTTATGCTAAAAAATAATATTCATATTTGTTAACTTACAATTTTCTGTCAAATATACTACTAACGTATTATTAATCGGAGGTTTATAAAGAAAGGATCTTTTATTTAAACGAAAATACAAAATATATTAACTGTGACTTATACCAATATTATTAATGTCACACCCTAGTCACACCTATGCTAACTAAATGTAATATTCAAAAATCTATAATGCAAAGTAAGTTCAACCCATTCACAACATATGGTTGTGATTGTTCTTTTTTATTAGTCCTTTTGTTAATTTAGGCGAAAGTTCTTTGATGAAGTGTATACATAGGAAATTTAGTTTTTCTAACCATACTTGTAGATAACCCTACTAATAAAATGGATAGAAGTAACAAAATCTAGAGAAACATTACTACAACAAATGTGATGCGCGACACCCCTTAAGAGTTTCTGAATGAAGAACCATGAGAATATCATTGTGAAGATAGAGTTTAAATAGTTCAGAACCAGCAAAAAAATTGATAATAAAAATCACGAATTATTAATAAATGAAAATCAAAAATGTTTGAGGGCCAAGCAAAATTGTGAATGGAGACAATCCCATTGATCCTTAAAATGTTGTCGCAATTAATTACTAGGTACATAAATTAATTCATCTATTCAAATCGCGTCGATATATCGACCTCAAGTACATTTTTACAGACATTGTTAGTGGTTTTTTCTTTGTCATTTCAAAAGTTAAATTTAAACAATCTTTATTCAATTGGCGAATTTATGTGGACTCAAATATCTTAATCGTAACATCTAAGTTGTTTTAATTTAATATGGCTAAGTTAAAAATTGCATAGATGTGCGTGAAACAGGTTTATTTGTGGGATTTAAATCTGAGAATTGTACATTACGATTTCAAGAGTTTTTATTTTGAAAAAAAAAAAAACAGTATAACAAAGAGGAAAAGAGAAAGGAAATTATAATATATCACAGAATATTAGAAATAAAAAATTTGACCAAGCTATGTCTAATGCTTATATCTTACTTTTGCTCCTTTTACAGTATCTTTCTATGCATTAAAATTGGTTTGTAGTACGGTTTTTTAAGAGCATACATAACACTAAAAAATAACAGATATTTACTTTACAAAATGGCTCAGTTCTAAGGAAAATTGAGTCAAAAACTTATATTTATCTAAAGGCACACTTTTCTTTAGTTACCTCGTTATTTAACATTCGTTGCTCTTTTTGTTTTGTTTGGGGTTTTTATTTAAATGAAATTAGTCATATTTCTTAAAATGCTGTCAAATCCTTTTTGTAGGTCAAGTATATGTAGTCCAATATGTTAAGTGTTCCTTATATCTAGACAGTTAAATATTAAACTTAATAAACCCCTTTGATTAAGTACGCCATTGGATAAAAAAAGTCGCTAATTTGCAAACCGCAAGAGAAGGTTGAGGTTGAAAATTTGCTTATTTTTAGAATAAAAGAAGTGACATTTATCACTCACTTGAAGAAAGTATAATTTATGTGGCTTTTGTTTTAAGTGCACACAATACGCTTTGTCCGGTTTTGGTCTTAAAGTGGTAAACAAAAATATAGTATTTTTGAACATAAAGCAATAATTTAATTTTGAGGTTATTCCATTTACTCATAAAACCTTTCTTCGTGTAATTTATTGCGGCAAATTTGTTTGTTTCAACAAATCTTTGTTAGTAAACTAGAAATTGTCTAATACTTTCCAAATTTTGATTTCATACTTAAAGGGACGTAACTTGATTACGGTAAATCGTTGAAATAGTGATGTTTTTTCTAAACGTACCAACTTTTAAGTAATATCAATAATAGGTCACTGCCATCTAAAGAAGACAGAAATGGTCTTTATAATAAGAAAACGGAAAGAAATTGAACTAAAATCTTCAAATCTCCTAAATTCAAAACTAAACTATTATTAGTTCAATTCGAACGGATTAAGCGGCATTCTATTTAAAATCTCATTTAGATGTCATTTTAAATAAACAACATGCGCAGTATTAATGCCAAAAGCAAGGTTATATCTCTATTATTGATACTATATTTGACCTTTGACAGCATGTTAACATGAAACTCTTATATAAAAAACATTGTACAAACTAACGTTGTATAGGGCGGATCTGGGGTCTCCTTCAGAGTCATCACATGGATTAAAACAGCCATCATACCGAGTACTGAAAACCCAACAATTGACAATTCTCTGTAAATTAGAACAAATACAAAGAACAGCATATCTCAGCATAACATGAGCTATGAAAATCACACCAACCAGAGATATGGAAGTCATACTTTAAGTCTTATCTTCATAAGCTTACTACCAACATACAGTAACAGTATTGTGGTTACTCTGATGGCGTTACACCATGGAGGTAGGTTCGTTACAAATACCGTGGTAACAGTTGCCATTGTTTTATGTCAAATTATCTGTTAATCTTATTAAAATGACCATGTTATGATTCATCGGCAAAAACATCGTCTTTAGAGAGAGTAATACTGTTTTTAGTGCCCAATGAAAGTCTCAATTGTTATTAGTAAAGTTACTACACGTAGGTGTATTTTTAATGTGAAGAAGTTGCCATAATCTTTTAAGTTTAGAGGGTATTCGTCGATAAATTAATGCTGGTGGTCCTTTATAAATCTACCCGCGAAGTTATGGTGGCCCTTTAGTCTGATACCCTAGTTTGTTTTATGTAAACCTTTTGTGTCATTTCAGAAGCAACTGAGCACTACTCACCCTGGACAGACTGCGATCAACTAATCATTTACAATGTCAAAAGCTTTACAAAAATATAAAAATAATACGAAAGTTATACATATTTTTTTATATTAATTCTATTTAAAATTTAAACCAAACGTTTTTAGTTGAACGTATTCTATCATGCTGAGTTTATATGAGAAACGAATATATTTAATAAATAAGCTGTTGATGAATGGTCGAGATATCAGATCTCCTATGTTTGAAAATATTAAAAGTGACTGCCTATTAATAAAATGCACACAAACATGTCGATTTCAGATTATATTTTTGCATGTATCTCAGTTGGAAGCCAATATGTACATAAATAATATCAGGCTGTTTTGAAAACAACACCAATTCCTTTTTTAATCCTTGTTTATTTCAATATATGAATGATATTTTTTAGTTGAATACTGATTTCTCTAAAGAAGTAATCATATTATTTAATAAAATAATAAACATTTTTTTTTTCAATGTAAAAAACGGATATTTATCCACTGCATTTAAATTAAAATCTGGATACATTGAATACGTTTCAAATTAATCATATATCTAAAATTCGATTAAACTCTTTTACGTTCTGGATGTCTGCACGGTTCATTTGAGCCATCAATTTGAATTCTGCTTACAAATCAAATCTAGCCCACAGCGATATTTCATAGGAATTTGGTAAAAATCCCGATAAATAATGGATCTTCCATGTCTGGACAATATATTATTGTAAATGTCTCTTTTGGCAGTAGGTAAACCACGGGAAATATGATTTTTTATCGAAAAGCACAATCATTTATAGTCTGTATACTTTATAATATGCTTTCGAAGAAAAATTTAGACCGGAAGAAGCGTAATATAAATTGAAAAAATGATTAATAAATACAAGACAGTACTGTAATCGGCACTTATGTCGATTCAAAAACAAAAAGACCATAAGGCAAAATTAATCGATGGCTCAATCAAAAACCGCCACAAGTCAAAAAACAAAAAAAAATTACATTTTTGGTTCAATGGATGCAAAATATAATGTTTTACTTTAAATACCGCCACAAATAAAAATATCCTTAAATATGCTCAAAAATTATATAAAATCTAGTCACAGACTGTGTCTAAAACTACCTCAATTCGAGTTATTTTCTGCAAAAACACCCAAATTTTATAAAAACTATGCAATACCCACTTTTATAATCGTAATCGTTAATTTTAACAGCAAAATATCAAAGATTTTAAATAAAATATAAAGATTTTATGTCAAAAACAAAATAATGATAATAGAGACTTACAAATTTCAAAATGAAATTTCTCGAAACAATAGTTTTTGAGTTGTGGCAGTATTTGATTGAGCCATCGAAATGACAATCCTTATTAGCATTTCCCTTTAAAATTTTGTCAAAATTAGATCAATAGGGAGGCCGGGGCACGTTGTAACACGGGGCAGGTAGTAATGTTACTCGTAGAAATGCTAAAGAAATACAGTTTTGTGAAAAACTTCAAAACCACAGAGCTGGGCTGTAAGAAAGAATGGAGCCAAGAATCCATCGCGCTTACAACCGAAAGACGTGCTATTCAGTGGTATACGGACGGTTCCAAAACCATAGAAGGAAATGGAATGGGAGTGTATGGGCCGAGAACCAAGCACTCCGAAAGCTTGGGAAAATACACAAGCATGTTCCAGGCGGAAATTCACGTCATCGAGAAGTTTATCCAGTTTAACATCGTGAGAAGTTATCATAGACAAGAGATTATCATCATGTCCGATAGTCAAGCAGCCATCAAAGCGCTGAACTCTTACGTAATCAGCTCAAAAATGGTCTGGAGATGCCTAGATCAATTGAATGAGCTAGGTGAGAAAAATAGTTATTCTCACTTAGGTACCTGGACATAACGGGGTACAGGGTAACGAGATTGCAGATAGTCTTGCAAGTAAAGGGACTCAAACACCCTTTGTAGGACCTCAGCCGTTCTGCGGTATCAGCAGTAATATAATATTGGGAGAGATTAAAAGAATTGGGCAGTAGAAGAACCGATATTTGGAACAGTCTCTTGGGGCTGAAACAGGCCAAGATACTTCTGGGTGAATATAACCAGAAAAGATTGGAAGCCTGCATCTGCCTGAGCCAAAATAGGCTACGTATTGTAACAGGGACCCTTACAAGGCATTGCCGACTAAAAGGACATTTAAGTAAACTGAGAGTAGTAAAGGATAGTGACTGCAGATTCTGTGAGGAGAAGGACGAAACCTCCATTCACATCCTAACTGAATGTGTAGCAATCTAGAATCCAAGGGCACTATATCTAGGAGGATAACAAATAGAAGACGGAGATTTACCTAACTTAAAGCCACTTCAAATCCTACCCTTCTTTGAGAAAATAGGATTGGAAGGGTCGTTATAGGCATTGAGACATTTTCTTAGTGCATTGGCCACAGAAAGGGGTACAATATATATTTTAGGTCGCAGTGTATTAACACCCCATTCTCAACATAAGGCATTTCTTTATAAGCTTACCACGACATACTTCGTAACAGCGTTGTGGTTACTCTGATGACGTCAGACATACCGTGGTAGTTCGTAGCACTTGTCGTTGTCACATGTCAAATTGGGGATTTGTTTACTTTGTTTCTGTTCAGATAAATAAATGTGTTTTTGTCACAGACGTCATTTGGTTTTCGTTCTTTTGTTATTTATTTAAATATGTCTCCTCCAACAAAAGGAAGAAAAAAAATTAATGTGTTATTTGTGATGAAATAACAATGATAAATACTTGTGCCAGTAGTCTCATATTTTCATCTTTATATTTCAATATAAATAACAGTATCCAGTGGTCATCAACATCGCTCTCGTGAAGAGTTATTTCAGTGCCCTGTATTTCAAATGTAATTTCTTTCATAGTAAATAGAGTTTTCTTTGGTAAATACAAAAATGCCCAACCCAAATATACAAAATGAACCATATAACCCGTAACCACAGAAAAATGTATCTAATTTAATCTCTTTACAATACTTTGCGCATGCTCGATATGTTCAAATGTGGACCTTACTGACCTTACCACACACCTTACCACTAAAAACATCATGGTTAGTAGTAGTTACGTATTTTGGTAACGTATGACGTCATGGAAGTAACCAAACCGTTCAAAGAATTGCTTTGGTTACATAAGTATGTTCTAGTAAGTTATGGTAAGCTTATAAAGAAATGCCTTTAATATAACATGTTGCTCGTAGCAGAGACAACAGAGACGTGTAACTTAATAGGAAAATTTGTTCGGTGGTCCATTTAAATTACATATATGACTTTCTTTCTTTTTTACATTGATCTTTACATATATTTATCTCTCTCCAATAAAACTAACACCAATCTTAGAGGTCGCTGATGTTGCTGGTTTTTTGACGTCGACGTATAGACTAGAACTGACAACTGACAATGTTATGAATGTTGTTATGAACGTGTGCATTTTATATAATGAATTAAAAAAAAATAAATGTTATATATTTGTATAACAGTTATATACCACACCATACACTTATCTTAAATTCGTGTTGAAAATGTGATTCTCGGAATAGATGGGGATTTTCCCGACTTCACCCACTTTCCCCCCACTCCCTCCAATCAAAATAATTGTACAGCTTTATGTTTAACTTAAAATGTCTCAAAAAATAACTTTATCGCTATGAAGAAAGAGTAAAAAATTTACGTATTGAAGAATTGAAAATTTGTGATAAAATTGCAATTAGGCCATTGGCGTAGAATTCGGGAAGGATTAACCAGTCACTTGCCTCTGTCGTACGCCTCTGATGGTAGCCAGAAACGTTTATTTAATATAATTTTGTAGGGTGCATAGTATCTAGAATTCCCGCCAAATATAACAGTAATACGTCAAATAGTTTTAAAGTACTGGACAAAAATAATTTCTATATTTAAAAAAAAAACACCCTGTAACTCAGAATGGAGACGCATTTTATCTAAGCGATTAGGGTTAAACTTCATAATTTAAGCTTAGGATTCTATAGATGAAATATTTCCAATTGGTAATGAATCACCCTGTATATAAAATATTGTTTTGCATATGCAACAAAATTTTACCCTTTTCTTTCCGTCGCAAAAACAACACTCTCTCTTTTTTAAAAAGAGAAGAAAACATTTATATAAATTAAGATCTTATAAAATTTGGGAATTTCGTTTTAGAGTCACTAATTTTTTGTTAAAAATTACTTTTATAACAATTTGTAGATTTTACAGTGAACCCCATTATAATATATAAATACTATGTGGTCTAATCTGGTTTTACCTCAATTTTTATTTCCTCAAAAAGAATTTTGCTCCACTATTAATACAATATTTCCAAACCAAACAGAAATGGAAATTTGAGTTTTCCAATTCAACGTAACCGCAATTTTTTCGCCCAATTACACGAGTGGAAATTTATTTCCCTATTCCCTTTTTAGATTTTTTAACTCCGAATCCCAAATAAAAACTCTTCAAAACATTTTCAAAAGTTATTTATAGCTACGCGTTTTCGTGTGATTCCATGTCGCTTAAAACTCCGATGTATATATCCGGATAAATCCCAACCGAGCTAATTAAGGTCACGGAAATAATTAATTATCCCTTAAAATGGAAAAATGAACGTTTTACGAAGTTTTTCCATTTAACTTTTCCCTTCAAAATTGCCCAAAAAGAATCTAATAACGAACACCGTCATTTTTTATAGAAAAAGTTCATTAGCGCTTAGAGATAATGTATTTAAATTTCATTAGAAAAGTATTTTAATTCTAAAGAAGTGAAGAATGATAAAAGTGGAGAAATTTCTGGAAGAAGAATTGTAAGAAACAAAAAAAAATACAATTCATGATTCTTAGTAGTCCTTTTATGCAAGAGGGTCAAAGAATGGATCAAATTTTAGATTCTAAGAAAACATCAATATATCTGTTTTGCAATTGAAGAAGACATAACAAACATACATCTTATTTTGATGAAATATAAAGTTTAATGTCACGAAAAACGGTAGACATTTCTTTAAAAAATTATGTTACGTTTTCGTTGTTTATTAATAATAATATAATTTCTTCTCCAAAATATTAATACATGTTAATAATAATAATAATAATAATAATAATAATAATAATAATAATAATAATAATAATAATATTATTTTTTTTTTTTTTTTTTTTTTTTTATTTTTTTTTTTTTTTTATTTAATTTAATTATTTAAAATTAATTCTGATGCCTTGGTAGGATTCCCCACTCGACCATTCACTGTTGGGTTCTAATTAACAGTGCTGTTCCTAAAGTGGCGCTGGGAAACAGTAACAAAGCCTACACAGAACACGAGGCTAATGGCCGTAGTAGTCGACGCCGATGAATCCAAATTAAAAAAAAAAAAAAATAATAATATTATTATAATAAAATAGAATAAATTATTATGCTCGATAAGTGATTTAACACTTGTTTCGAGAATAATTTAGAAAAAATATAATAAATATAAATGAACAAATACATACCTACTATATAATGGGGTCTATTCTGTAACAATTCCTTTATATTTAACGGCCTTTAAAAATATTGGCGGCCTATAAAAATATGTTCGTATTCGTTAATTTACTTCTATCATTATTTAAACAGATAAAAGATAGTCCTCTAATGTATTTTAAAGATCCGTTTAAATAGTGACCGAAAAAAAGAAGAAAAGGAATTATTACAGAATAGACCCCAATATCGGTAACGAAGCGGTTGCGGACCTATGTTTATATGAACTTTTAGTCATGAAATAAGCCAAATAATTACCCCCTTCCGTATGTGCACGATGTTTTTGAACACCCTGTATATTACGTTTATTTAATCAAACATGTATTGATAATGTACAGTACGGGTCTAAACTCCCTCCTCCTAATTTATTTTTTGAACCGTAAAAGTTAGAAATTTAAAATTTTGGGAAACTGAATTAAGGAATGTATACTACCTTTTTAATGATATTAGGTGACATAAACAATAAAAATAGCGGATGGGAGTCGTTTTGGAAGATAATTTCAAATGAGATCATATGGCAAGTAATACATCATTTGAAAGCTTGTTCCAAATCCTTTCACATCAATAAAAATTTTACTCATAACGAATCCTTTGCTTTAAATTTTCAATGCTATCAACTGGGGTACTACAAATTTTTAACTTTTAGCACTGTACTATTTTAGTTTAAAATCAAAGTTTTTTTATGGGTTTACATCTCAATTTCAAATTTATAACTTTTAAGTTTCAAAAAAAATGGATGGGGGACTTTAGACCCGCACTGTACATCCAAATACATTGTGTTTATTTTTTTATTATATTTACTCTACTTCTCCTTTGGCTGTAGTTATGTGTTATATAAATCAACTTGTTTTTACCCATTGCTTGTGTGGTCCCTGTAAGAAACCAAATAACAAAATTCAATAACCACTATAAAAAAAAAGTTAATGCAAATTCTTTTGTTTTTGTACAGCATATTAACTTAATTTATTCATTATTTTTCTTTACGATTGATAAATTGCTTTATTAAATCAGCGTGGACCGATTAATCTAGATAGGTGTATTCATTAGAGACCAGTACCTCCCACTCTTAATTAATATCTGATCTTAAGAACCGGTATGTGGTGAATCATTTCAAGTCAAATAAAATTCCAGATCAGAACCAACATAAACAAAAGGTTTATAGCTATATACGTGCATTTAGATATTTCTAGATTAATCCAATTTCCTTGTAAATTAATTCATCAATTACATAAGGAGGTGTAACAAGTATAATATACTGATTTAAGAATAACCTTAAAAACATTTCTATCAAAACTAATAAAAACCAAAACCAATTTTTATAAAAACATTATCAGCCTGTTGCAAGAAGGTTCATTAAAATGTATGAGCTAGATAAACTACTAGATGAGCTACTCTTTTTTATTGTAAAACCAGGGGACCGAGCGTCTTCGACACTATTCTATATCTCGGGAACCACAAAAGTAGGTACCATGATTTTGAACTCGCGTATCGGGGACAACACTAATGATTTGTAATTGCTGTGGTGGGAGGTGTTTGTGTGAATGCGTCTTGTTTGTTTTCATTTACGCCGTGACTAGCAGTAGTATTTTATAAACCTTAGAAGCAAATTTCACATACATAAACAAATAATAATAATGCCGTGACAACAAGAAGCCGAAGCAACGACTTTTCGCAGAAAATTTTATTCCATACCTGGCTACGTCGACCGGCAGAAACACCAACGGCCTGGACACAGCTCACCTACTCTGTCAAAAGGAGACCGATGTACAAATAAAACGCGTACGACTTGCGCACTACAAATCATTAGTGTTGTTCCCGATACGCGAGTTGATCTTGGTGTCATTTTGCTTCTCTAAGTGTCCCTAGCTTATATCTGAGTTTTTGGCTTTCTCTATCCCGAGATCGCTACACGGACAGACAGACATTGGGGTCTATTCTGTAACAATTCCTTTATATTTAACGGCCTTTAAAAATATTGGCGGCCTATAAAAATATGTTCGTATTCGTTAATTTACTTCTGTCATTATTTAAACACATTTCTTTAAGATAGTCCTCTAATGTATTTTAAAGATCCTTTTAAATAATGACAGAAGTAAAGAAGAAAATATTTTTAAAGGCCGTTAAATATAAAGGAATTGTTACAGAATAGACCCCATTGGCACTTTAATATAGTAGGATTACTTTTAGGCAGTTCCCAATAAACATTGTAACTTTCCATGTTAATTTTCTGTTTAAGATACCGCAAAGCGAAAGACAGCCGATTTTTTTAAATAATTTAATACACTTTCGCCCCTTTTTCATTGAGTTGCCTGTAACTTTTACCCAGAACAGGGTAATTCTATGTAAATCAGCAACGTTGCAATTAAAATAGCCAATTTTATGAGTCATTCTGTACAACGACTATCTATTTTAGAGGTCAACATTTCAATAAAATTTAATATCTCGTTTATACGACCGATAATTCAAACAGAGAGAGGTTTTAAACAAATCAATAAGGTATGTGACATATCAACAAATCATTTTATCACAATACAAGAAGGGCGTAAACTCGGTACACAGATTATTCATAAATTGAAGGATATGGTTCAATGCACTTCAATAATAAAGTTAAATGTACAAATTTAATGTTGTATTTATGATATAAATGTAAAATATTAAAAATCCCCTGGACATTTGATATATTTTGAGACAAGATTGCTTCTGGGATGATATGATTAAAAATACTACCTTTTAGATTTTTATATGCCCTCGTATTTGAATTAATTTTTAATTCAAATAAAAACCGAGATTCCTAAAAATTGTTGACTTTTTTGTTTATAAATTTAGGGTTAATAAGTGGTGAATTCAAAAATCCCCATGTATTTAAACACAACATCAGAATTATTATCATTTACAATTAAAACTAAAAATAAAATAGCTTTGTCAATTATTTGTAATTAGTATAAACAAAATAATTAAAATGTCTTTAACCTTATGTCCTAAATGAAACATTCATTCTTGAGTAAGCCCATATATTATTGACTATGTACAGATATACAGTATTAAAAAAACCAGTGCAAATTCTACATTATTCATTCAAGCCGTATGTTGAAAAAACCAGAAGAAGCCAACTGTACAAATATATCCACACATTTACAAAACAAAGAATATAACGGTATCATTTTATATTATCATGCACTTTTTATGTACCTTTTCATAGACTTAAATTGCAAATTTTTCATATTTTTTCTTGTAAATTTTTAAAAGATTTCCTCAAAAACATTTTTCTGTAAAATTCTAATTCTACGATTTTTCTTGCCAAGTTTTAGTCACAAATTTTACTTACAACTTTTTAAATCTCAATTTTTCTTTAAAAAAAATATTTTTTTTGACCTAACCAGAAATTGCTTAACCTCGGCTACGCCTCTGTTACAAATTTCTGATTCGGCCAAAAAAAATCATGGTACATAAATAACTATATATTTAATTGTACCTTCAGTGATTTTTTTTTACTTTTTTACTCTACTTTAAACATTTTTTAACGCAAATTTTACTCCAATAATAAAAATTTTCTCTCAAAAAAAAAGAGCAATTCAAGCCTCCAAACAAGCAATAACTAATTCAATATCCGCGTGAAAGGTGGAATTTTTAACAAACTAACATAGAAAGATGTTTTAAACCAAAAGTATCAGTCAAATGTAATGTGAAAGTACAAATCATTTTAATTTTTACATGCCACGACAATTTATCTGTTAATCTATCCACGAAATTTCTATAAGATTTGTCAAAATTACAGTCCACAACTCTACCCTGTAAACCAAAAAATTTAACAAAAAACCACGTTGTTCTCCGATATACAGAATAATGCACACCAGTAGCTTTTTTTATTGAAAATTATTGAAATCTATTGAGATTTTAAACATTTAACGACTCTCTTATGATGTAACGCTGCTATAACAAACTACTGCATCCCAAAAAAAGATTTAAAATACAAAAAAATGTTAACGTTGCTGCTGACTTTATGCGATACTTCCGCAAAATAAAACATACTTTCTTTTTATTAAGCCTCTTTTATTTCGTAAAAGTATTAACAAAACTTTTATTGTTAAAAAAACAGTAATCTATATAACGATAGGGTGGTCTCTTTAGAGACACCATCAGGTTTCAGCGTCTGATAGACTGTTTTCTTATTTCTATTGGTCTGTGAGTCATAGACCAATAGTACTAATAACCAGAGGGCAAAGTATAAGAGGTTTCGTTGCATATTCTGTCTAAGGATATGTAATTTTTTTGTAAAACCTGTTAAAACGCGAAAAAAACCTTAAATGAACTTAAAAATGGAAGTGTCAGTATTTCCAAATTTAATCATATCCTATGTAAAAAAACATGACTGCATTCTTTAAGATCGGAGGCAGTGTGGAAACTGCAGGAAACTTAATTCTCAAACAACTTATATTCAAGATTATCCTAATAGATTGGTTAGTTGTAAAATATTCAGTTCTCTAGACATGGTTCGATTTCATTTGACATTTGGTCTCCAAGGTTTAAATTTACTGCTATCTCAGCGATATTTAATTGGTCAGTAGGAATGAAGAGGAGCATTTAAAACATCTCAGTATTATCTTTTTACGGCTGTGAAACTTTGGCATTGCACTGAATCCGTCGAAATGAATTTTTGGTCTACTAGTAATAGAATATTTGTGATACCTGATCTCCATCAGTGGAAGCGAGCTGCTGCCAGAATGGGTCAAAGCTATTCAATCTTATCTTAAGCCTAAGACAGTAAAAGAACTACGTCGTTTTTTAGGAAAGGTTCATTTCTGTCGAAGTTTTCTTAAGCTAAAGAATTCTACGAATAGATTGAACCATCAAGTCTGCAGAAGTATTTGAACAATGTAAGAAAGATTTGGTTGACAGTATGTTACTTGCTCATCCACTTGAAGATGCTGTCTTCTGCTTAACATCTGACACCTCTAGCAACGCTATCGGATCGGCATTGAAGCAGCTAAATCAAAGAACTTGGGAAGCTCCTGATGGTACAAAATTATTAACACAAACATTCTCATAATAAAAAAATATATATTCGTTCTTCGATTGCTGAATACCATTAAAATATATTACAACAACAAGTCTAAATTATATATAATAAATGAATCAGTGAGTGGAAAAAGGATAATATTCCAAAATCTTTTAAGAAATTTAAAAAAAAACTGTTTTACAGCTTTATTTTTAATGCAACAGAAAAATGATCTATTATTAACTATATAAAAGTATTTTAGTATTAAATTTAAAAAAAATTTTAATTCATTTACCTGAGTTACTCTCAAAATAAGGGAGTATTATAAAAATACCAAAGTTTTTAACAAATTTTTATTTTTTATCGAAAAAGAACTTGTTTGTACACTAAAATTATAAGAACTATTTTCTTCTCAAACTTGGCATCGTCCCTTCTGCAGTGGGCCAGGTGAGTTTTTCTTCGAAGAATGGAAGAAAGTCTTCAGATATGTATTGCAAAATTTTTGAAGTATCTTTAATATTTTTCGTCATTGGGACTTTTCCTATATATGCCCTTGTACTAGGTAGAGTCACGTCATCAACCTTACTCAATTTAAATTTGTTGACACAAAAACTGTCTGTGTATTCACCACACTGTACATAACCTCTTTCTGCCTGTTTGAAGACACTATGTCTGTACTTAGTAACAGTAAAAGATATTTTGACGGTTGATCCAGTAGGAAGCGAACTTGTACAGGTTTTTCTAAAATAATGATGCCACCAGTTTTTAAAGTCTAGTATATCTTCATGATTAATATCTCTTACCATGTATTTAGGATGAGTTGTCTTAGCATTGCATATAATTTCCTTGTACTGTCCAGGTGAATAAATTCGATCATGTTTACGTAATACACGTTTGACCACACCAAAAGTCCTGTCACAGGACATACAACTATGACCCCTAACAGGATAGTTAGGTTAACCTCTTTGAAGTGTGGTTGCATTTTTGCCCACCGCACGCATCACAAAAATATGAAGAATTTTTTCTTCCTTTTCAATAAAATCTAGTACAAAAGTGCAAACCTTGTTAGGCCCTTTCTTGCATTCTCCTTCCAGATAGTTATAAAATATAGACGTTCCAATATTGAAGTCTTGAATATTGAATACATAATACTATAGTTTTCTCAGGTAAAACATCTCCTGCACAGGCATAAAGGGCAGAGGCAAATTTTGCTTATAGTCAAATACTATTCCACTAACTTTTGAGTCAGTTTTGTTCAACTCTTGCACGCTCTGCAGCTTGTTATAAAACTTCGTTGCCCTTTAATTATGCACCATGAGTTCAGCAGCATCGACACGTTTTGCACCATCACTTAAAAAAGATGATTTGTTCTTGGTATTTAACTCTTCACAGATAGAACGAACATCTACCTGTGGTTTGTATTGAGGGAATTTTTCCAAGAATATGCATTTTAGTCATTATCAACGCTGCCTTAAGATAAGTTATAGGCTTAGAATTATTATTATGTATTTCATCAGTAACAGAGGCTGGTATTGCACGTGCTCTGTCCTTTAATAGTGACGAATTTTTTCCCCTTGCTCCTGTCCAATTTCTCTTTTTCTTTGCTATATTCTGACTTATTGACTTTACCTTTCTTTCTCCTAGGTTCATCAACCTCTTGTTCCTTTAAATCTGACATCTTATTCAAAAAACTTTATCGCATAGAAGAAAGAATAACTTGCAAATACTCTCACAATAACTGTTCACAAACAATCTATAATCTAACATAACCTATAATAATCATAAAGTGATTCTAAACCTAGTAGCTAGTGCTGCATGCATGAGATAAAGACATAACTTGCTCTCTGTGAATCACATTGAGTGTAAAACAGATAACATTCCTGGAATATGTTCCTTTTTCCACTCAACCATATTTTATATATGAGGAATATTATCCTTCTTTCGGTAAAACAATGCGCCGACATAAACTGAACGAATTTGCTATCTCTACTAAGACCAATTATAGATCCCTGTGAAACATCTTCAGAAAAAAAGCATTTTTATTGCTACAGTTCTCATTTTAAAACATAAAATACATCAGCAATTAAAATACTATTTCGGTAGGTACATATAAGAAATTATATTCATATCTCAAAGATAAAATAATTTTACTAATAAAACATATGAAAAACGTTAAAGTTGATGTCATTAAATTTGATTTCTAAGTATAATTTCTCTTTCTCCGTAACGAGCTTAACATCTGCAATGACTTCAAAAGATTTTTCGTTTATTTTATTTCAAAATGCTTACTTACACCTACTCAACTTAGATTATCTTATATAGAAAGACGGTAATACGAACTTTTATAACTTTTATCATCTTATTAGGCGTGTTCGGCACATTGCATTAAATTAGCGGAATAACATTGCTGGTAGGTATCAGTTCAGCACTTTGGCTTATCAAAAGTGCAGTCTGCAATAGGCGCATATGAAATTAAGTATCTAATAAAGTGAATCACGTATTTATATGGTCGGTATCCAATTTTATAAATAATATAATTTTTATTTCGAATTATGACATATCAATAAAAAATGTTTCTGAAGTTGACCGACAAAGACAGAGATATCAATTAATTAATCTATATGATTATTGTTAAAGCTGCAACGAAAATTATGATTTTTTTGCTTCTTCGATAATTTTGGCCAATATAAGAATAAGAAATATGATGCTAAAATTTGAAAAATTATAATAATTATTGCCACCAATATGTATGGGATACAAAGTCATTTGACAACACGTAGAGTTGGTCCATTTATGTCATTATTAAATAAGGAGAAAACCAGGACATCATGTTATCGATTTTGGACAGAAAACTGTGAATAAGTAGAATTTTTCTGAATATTCTTCTGAATATCACCTAATTTTAGATGTACCATAACATTTTTATGAATTACAAACCATACAATGTTTAATTCAAACCAAAAGGAAAAAGTCGCCACCACTGCAATTTTATATTTCAAGTAAATACCTCAACATTCAATTGAAATCGACACTTGTGAAATCCTCTTTCAATATGGCTACTAAAGGTGTTTCAATAAAATAGGCTTTCTTACCACCTTTCATTTTCTCATTTGGAGATTTAAAGTTGCTTTATTGGTAATACCCTCTGTTGATTACAACTACTATAGTCTGAATAAAAGAGGAGTGCAGTAACAGTGGGGCTATAACGTCACATTCCATTGGCGTACTTTGCAAAATAAGATTCTGTAATATAAATAAGTCCACGGCATATAAAATGGTATATATACAACATCCCCAACTAGTCATTGATAAAACTGTACCTGTTGTGAAGACAAGACCCAAATCATTCCATCTCTAAATCGGAATGAGAGAATCGATTAATCTGGCTTGACACGGCAACGTCACGTAGTCGTCTGCTAACCGCATTGAAAACATCCATAGGCGTAGGTATATCAGTCGTAAAGGGAAATATTTAATAATTATTAATATTCTCAGTAAAATTTAAATTTTATATTGATTTCATTATACAAAGTTATTGAAAAGTACACTTCATTTTTTAATATGTAATATTTTTACAGGCTTCAACATATATCTATTAAAACTCATTTCACATGTAAAAGTTAGTCCCTACGCCCTATTATGATGACCATGAATAATTTTATGTACCTATATTCATTCCTAGTTTCCATATTTTGTTTTTGTTTAAAAAAAAAATATTTACTCTCTAATTTCATATTTTTATTTACTTTCCTTGTACTTAATAAACATTAAGAAGAAATTATTGTAATCAGTTTTAGGCATGTACAATTTGCACTTTTAATAAAGAGGATTAGAGAATAGTTAAGAGGATTACCCTGCATCCTGTAGGTGCATATTCCTAGAATAATCCAGTATCATTCTCTTGCACATTCATCTACCTGATTTGGAAAAAACCAAAGATGTTTTACTTTACATTGATATGTGTAAGATTAAATCTAAACGAAAACTTTTACTAGGCCGATCAGGTGTATTAAAATTTTCATTTTAACTACAAATAAGTTTTGAAGGTAAGCAATATTGGGGTAGCTACAGACGAAGAAGGACTTTCATCCAGGTTCTTCGAAGCTAGAATATGAAACGGGAGTTTAAACCTTTCTAGCGTTGATCAAGTAACGACAGATTGGGTTGAGCAAACCGTTAAACCATGGTACCTTGGGACGATGCTAAACTAAAAGTCGTAGGCTCTGGGGAAGTAATTAATCCCAATGACAACTATGACATGGATACCGGGACCAGCAGTGGAACCGAACAGAATACTGAAGAGACCAAGAATCCAAAATTCGGGGCTCCAAACGGGGAACTGGAGGGTTACTGGAAAGAAATTGGACCCTAGAGGACAGTAACTTTTCTTAACCATGGATTCCGTCTCTTGGGAGAAGATAAAGGAAAAGCAAGGAATACTGTTCCTGAATTTCTCCAATATCTTGATAAAAGAGATTGGAGAAAAGACGGAAGAGCCTGTTCCTGCTGCTTCTAAAACTTCTCAGAGAAAACATACCAGAGGAGAATCAGTCCTTGGTCGTAGAACCACAAGAAGGTGGGTCTACAGCACGTGAGCTAGGTGAAGACGAGGTGAGGACTCTTTTAGGGGACTCACCGTTGTCTAACCCGGATAACGTGCCGGAGGAGGAAGAGGGTCCTACATCAAGAACTAGGGAGTACCTTAAAAAAAAAGAACAGGCTGAACAAGTATTGGAAAGCAAAGAAATAGTACTAGGAGTCTTCCTAGATATAGAAAGAGCCTTTGATTCGGCTTCATACAATTCAATACTGGGATTTATGCACACCCAAACAAACTGCCCGCGTAGGTGCATATCACAGCTGGCAGGTGCTATATAAATTAGTACAAGGTATAGCGCGGAGTATGCCAGATGTAAAGCCGTCGATCCCGAATCTATGGATGTTGGGCTCGTTGAAACACCAGAGGATTCGACTAAATTTCTGTTCACCACGGTCTATGTTTAAACCACGATAAATAAATTATTAAAAAAACTACCAAAAAGAATGTAACAACTAACCACAGTCTCTTTAACCTACCACTGAGTAACCATACGTATGTAGGCCTATAGGTAAACCTACAAACGAATATTATTATATATCTTAACAACAGAATGGTGTAGGTGTTAAATTCTGATCTTTCTCGTATTCACACATCCACAAATCGCGTGATATATTGCAAATTGGACTTGAACTGATAGTCTACTCGTTTCTCATGTCACGAGCAGATATGATCATAGTGATTTATCGGATAACTATGAAATTAAAAATGGAAATATATGTATATATGTGTATTATTCATCTTTAGAAAACGTAAACGGATATACAAGCATACGGATTTTAATTTCAGTAAATGTCAAATTATCTTAATAAATTGGTACACCGTGAAATTTCCGTGACTGACTATCCCATGTCAACAGGTCGTTTTTAAGCTTTGTAAAAATGTCTATTTTGTTATTATAAAATGATAAGATTCATTAATTATAGAGATTTAATGATAGCTCTTAACAGATTTTCATCTGAAATGTTAATGGTAGAAACTTTTATGGGTTATTGCTATTAAAGAGATTCAGTGTTTGTAGATAGTGGCACCGTTATTTTAAACAAAAATATGACTCATAATTTTAACCTATGAAGTTTTTTTTTTATCTACAGTACCTACAAATTATTGAAATTGTACAATTACTATATAGAGTGATCCACAAAGAATTTTTGTAAAGTAGGCAATGAAAAAGATTGCGTATGTCAAAGTGTATAATTCTTCTTCTTTTTGAGGTGCCAGTTTGGATTTAGTTTAGGGCTGTGCTTAGTTATCTTTGACGGTCATATGATCTACTTTAGAAAAATTTTTTTGTGAAACACTCTTTACTTTTGGATAAATATTTATATATGGCCTATTATTGTTGTGAAATTATTGAGATAGTTAACTGTATGTTCAATAACATTTATGACGTCCTAAAGCATGCATAAAACCTCTTTCAAAGAGGTATATTTTAAGACATAGATAAAGCCAGGAATCCATATACATATATATTCTCAAATATCAAAAGATGTAACAAAATGTGAAAAAATGCAAAAAATTTCAAGAAAATGTCACAAAAATGTTAAGAAACGTCAAAATACACAAAAGTTAAAAAAATACAAAAAAAAAACTTTAAAAAACGTTAAAAAATGTCAAAAATAGGTTAAAAAATGTAAAAAAATGCCTGAACCATTGTAGATTAATCAAATATTAATCTGTTTGTAATTTAGCTAAATAATTTTTAAAAAATGAGTGTACTGGAATCCATATAGTTTTAGAAGATACATTTTTTCATCACTTGTAATATTGCTTCAACACTATTCTATGTATTTTATTGAAATGTATATAGAATGATTCCAGTACATCTCATAAACGTTAATGATCACCCAATTACTATCAAAAAAGAGACCATCAGTAACTTCTATAATTCGTCAAATAACAACTTCTGATAATTCCAAAGACAAATTCGAACAAATGCTTACAGTTGCTGGTCAATTTCTGAGTCAATTAAGAAAAAAAGAAAATAAAAGAATTTTTTCGACGATATAGTGACAATTTTGTACCAAAAGAAGAAAAAACATGAAGAACTTCTTTTATAAAACATAAAACTAACTCTGGTGACGCCAGGCAAATTTGGCAATCAGCTCAAAGATTACCAAGAGAAAGAGAAGCCTAAAAGGTTTGTTTGAAAAATGAAGGAAAACAGTGGTAGAACCTTCTACTGGACCATGGGTCTTTCCAGTAATCCTGGTCCACAAAAAGGATGGAGGTTCTATGTGGACAACCAGTCCGGATATTGACAAGTAGACCCAGTAGACAAAGAGAAGACAGCTTTTACTACCGGATCTAGATTATGGCAATTCAATTTCACGCTATTTGAACTCTGAGATTTTAACTATGTAACGCCCCTGTGACATTTGAAAGACTTATGTAAAATGTATTGAGAGGATTATCCTGGAAAACGTGCTTGGTGTATTTACACGATATCATAGTCTTGGAGGAGACATTTAATGACTATCTAAAGAACTTAGAAGATGTATCTAAAAGACTTCAAGCTACCCACCTAATGTTAAACTTCAAAATAAAATTAATTACCTGGGTTATATAGTCAGCAAGGATGGCGTGGCTGTAGATAAGGAGAAAGTAGCTTCCACCAAACGGTGGCCACAACCAACTGATAAACATCAAATAAGAAGTTGTTTTAAGCTCTGTACGTACTACCAAAGATTCGCAGAAGCCATTAATACGACTCACAGAAGAATTCTGCTGGGAAGAAGACTGCCAAACTGCTTTTTTTTTAAAGATTTGTTTCCACCATAAGACACTATGACGATTTCTTCAATAATTATATTAGGGTGGAACTATAAAATTATACCTATTACATTAGGAGTACTTCAAGGTCGTATTCTTAGTCAGATTCTGATTTTTTTTGGCATAGGCACATTGCCATTCAGCCAGACACAGATTCGTCCATAATTAGAACTACCCAAGAATAGTTCCTAACAGCAAGAGGTGTAAGAAGAAGAAAAACAATATATAACGGGGACATTCGCTTCTTGTCCAGGGACCCATCACGACTTTTTTTTAATAGCCAAACAAAATTAGGCCTCTGTAAGAAGGTAAACAAATAGGCATAATACAGAGGAAACAAGATTAAGATTACAATCATAGACGAATCTTGGTGTCTCTCAGAAATTATAAACACCAATTGATAATATCATCAGAAAAATGTATTAAAGCAGTTTATTTATGGGGGATGGAATGTTATTTTTTTATAAGACTCATATAAAGCATGTTTGAATGCACTACGTATTTTTTGCATTTAAAGAAAACGTGATTTAGGTCTTCAGTTGTTTCACAAAAGTCACAATTTTTATCTTCTTTTACATTAATTTTAAATAATTGTTTGGGATAACTAGCATGACCAAATCTGGTTCTAATTAAAGATGTAATGTAGTGTCTTGGTATTATATAATTTTTAAACCGAGGTGAGTTCGGAATATGTCTTTGAATTTTAGTGCATTGATTCGAATAAGTGGAACAGAATTATCACCAATCATGCCTTCATTTTCTCATATTGTTGGATTTTAACAATATTTGGGATACAGGTGTTAGTTCCTTTTTTTATTGCAGATTTTGATAGCATATCAATATATTCATTGTGTCCAATATGAGCCTTTACCCATATAAAGCATGTCTTTACGTTATTATTAATTAGTTGAAACAATGTCTTTTTGATTAAGAAAATGTATGGATTTGAATTAAAATTTGGAATGTCCAGAGCAACAGCCTTTTTTAAAACAGATAAAGAATCTGAAGCAATTAGAGCTGCTTTAGTGTTAGATTCTGTTACAAATTGTAAGGCTTCTAGTATTGCAATCGCCTCTGCAGTGTAACTAGAAAAGTTATCAGCTACTTTGTAAAGAGCTTTAATATTAAGAGACGGGACGTTGTAGGCGCAACCAGTGCCTAGGTCTGACTTGGATGCATCGGTATGTTCAGGAAAGCTTTTTAGGTTACAAAGGAGTAGATTTAAACAATTATGAGGATTTTTATCATAAATCTAAGTAAGACTTTGGTAAAGAAACAAGGAAAGTCGGATGTAATGAAGAATTGGTCGAAAGGACCTAGGGAGTCGAACGCTCTCACAATTTTGAACAGTTTTACAGAACGGCGGTGAGTTTTTATGAATCCAGTATTTATTTGTTAGATCGTATGTATTAAGTTGAATAATTTCAGAAAATAAGGTTGAATTATGTAAAAATTTTTGATTTGGGTATTCTATTCTATTTTTAATGATGTAAAGGGATTCAGTTTTTGCAGATTTCATAGCACTCAAGCATGTGCGAAGTACAGAATTTTGAACAACTTCTAATTTTTTCAGTAGAGAATTGTTGGCGAATCCATACAAAATACGCCCATTGTCCAGTATAGATTAAATGTGGGATCTATAAAATAGTAAACCTGTATTAACGCCGCCACCTAACCAAACTTTTAAGACAGATTTTAGAAAATTTAGTCCCGTTTGACAAACTTACAATGCATAATCAATGTGATGTTTCCATGTGAGATTCTTATCGAAGATCATTCCAACATATTTAGCGTGTATTTGAAAAGGAAATTCTTGGTGTTTTAAATTAATAATTGTATTATTATGATTCTGATTTTAAATTATTCTCTAAAGTAGCTTCAGTTATTATGAATGGAAAGAAACATATTATAATTTACACAAAGGCTAGTTTCTTAATAAAGTTCTTGTCTTCTGGGAAATCAACTAAAACACGAACTCGTGCCGATCTAAGTGGTTATCAACGGCAAATCGTGGCATGGATAAGAAGTGGTACCGCAGCATCGCGGTACCATTATTTGTGTTCAATAGCGGGTACTGAATAATGCAATTATGCGGGACTGTCAATTGTCGTGCGAACGTCGTGTCGCAGGAGGCCTTTACCTATACAAGTATACGGACAGTGACGATCGATGTCGTGATGGGTTGTGAGGTAGTGGTTATAGACCCGGTTCCGTAATAAAAAAAAATGTAGAAATGATTACGAAAATTTTAAAACGAAGTTAAAATATTATTTCTAATGTAGTACGCTTTATCCTGTATTTTATGCAGTTGCTAACTGGTCTCATATTGAGACTCTTTATTACTTATCCCTAACACATTAACCCAAATAACTTAAACACAAATGTTACTTTATATTATTATTGCCAGCACTAAATTTAAAACTATAACCATTGAAAAACAGTCCGCAGATGAATCTGCCACTTAGAATACGTATTTAGCCGCTAAAACATTCTATTTAAAAACTTCCTGTAAGATGAAGTGATATTCTTTTTCCAGTGAATTTCTGTTTCCTCTTAAATTTGAGTCTTTTTGTTCTTAGAAACGGTAACGTCTTGACATTCTTTATCTATCTATTCTATTATTACATAAAACTAAGATGAAATAAATACAACTCTGTTTCAGTTTGTCAGATATATAAAGATAAAGTATGCACATATGCCAATTTGTTCTAGCTTAAACTAAAGATGGGACAACTCTGTTATTTATTAAGAGATTCTAATTAAACTAACGTCATAATTTTGGTCATTTTATGAGCCAATTATAAAGAGTGATCCACAAAAAAATATTTCTAAAATTAGCAAAGAACCACCTTAAATAAAAAACACTATAAATATTAGAGTGGAGTGGAAAAGGAAGAAAATATTTTTTATTTTATTTTCGAATCGTAATAGTGCGAAAAAGTTGCTAAATGTAATAATGGTTAACGGGCTATTTTTATTTTAAGTTTAAAATTTAATGTGTTTTTCTATATCGGTTTTTGAGTTTTCTTTAAAATTTGCATTTTTCTTAAATATCTCGAATAGTAAATAAACCGAAAAATTGATATTCTCAAAGATCATTTAAAAATAAACTAGCGCTTTAAGGTGGCTTACGTAAGCATTAAACAACAAAGGGCCGAGAACCGAGCCCTGTGGAACACCACTTGAGACTGGCCTTTCTAAAGATAACTCGCTACCAACTCTTACTTTAAAAGATCTGTCGGTTAGAAAATTTAAGATCCAATTATGAAGGTTACCCCGGATGCCTAGATGTACCAGTTTATGAAGTAGTCGACGTTTTGGGACTATGTCAAAAGCCTTAGATAAATCTAGATAAATGACAGGCTTTTTATCGTCACTGGATTTCGTCCAATTATTAATACAATGGAGGAGGTTGGTAAGAGTCGATCTTCCTTTAATGAAGCCGTGTCGTTGTTGAGTTCTTTTAAAATCAATGTATCTATTTTTTTTAAATCATTTGTTGGGTCTTAATAATATATTATGTTAATATTAAGCTGCAAAATGTCTAATAAAATCAAGTTTGTCATTTTTATAGTGTCCATCATGGAGATTTTTTGGACATTCATTGGACTTCTGAATGGGTATATCCATTGGAATGACGGAAAATGGATGTCCAATGGTTCATGGACATCCAGAACATTATTTGGACAAAATATGAACGGCCAATGGACGTCGTGTGCTTTCTAGGTGATTCTTTTGTATAACAAAAATTTAATATTCTATATATATAAAAACAAATTTTTAGCAAGCACATTATTTGTTAAATTCGTTTATACTAAACACGCCCATTTGCAGGAAGCGCTTTTTATTAAAATTCCATTGCTATAATAAAACAAAACGATTTCCCAAATGCCGCCTCCGTAATAATTAATAATACCATCTTCGCCGCGATTTAACGTGAAAATAGAGAATTTATTGTCATTTTTTCTCAGCCAATAAAACCGGCAATTAAATTTTTATTGGCTGCATAAAAATCGTCGACCGTCTAGGAATTCTTTATACAGCTTTTCGGCCTCCGTACTAAACTAATGTTTGTTTAACGGTAGTAAGCGACAATAAAGAAAAAAAAATGTATGTATGAACCAGTTACTTCCTTTTGAGAATGCAACTGTTGTAGTCTTCACCTTTATGTTCTCTAATTGCGCTAGTGTTTAGACGATGTAAATATTATGGTGCTTAGTGCAGGGTGATTAGGATAATTATCAACATGTGGGCAAAGCAACTCGTTATAAAAATAGAATTAATTCGGATTGCAACTTAGAAACGTATGAAATATTTCAAAATGTTGTTATTAAAAACACGAATTCAGTAGAAGTGAAGGTAGGTCTGGAAAAAATACATTTTTTACGAGCTAAACAAACGGTAATTATAAAAACCGATTTGACAGCTCATTACGTAACTTTTCTTCAAATTATACTGAAAAATGAACCGTAATATATAAGGAAAGTAAAGACACAAGGAAAATAAGACACAATAAATCAAATAATATACTCGTACATCATCTGATCCAAATGCTGCAATGAGATATATTCTTAGGAACTGTACTAGAAACAATAGATTAGTGTTTGGAAGTTTAGAATAAAAAAGAATATACTTAAAAATAGCAATAAACGGTAGAAAACCATGGAAAAAAAACCCTGAAAAAAACCCCGTTTTAAAAACCTTCGGTTATAAAACCTTCGATTAGGAGAACTGTAAAAAGTAACCGGGAAAAACATCAATTTTAAAGATATATAGATTGTTGCCGTTAAAACAATAATTATAGATATAAAAGGTAATCTTTAAAGACCATAAGAGTTAATAAACAGTTAAATTTGTTTGTTGATGACAATTTACAACACAGGTAATTTTTACAATAAGAATAACAGTTATGCGATTATATTTCGTAACTGTAAAGGGTAATCCTGAAAAAGAAAATTAGGGCTATTTAAGCAGATTATGATTAATTATTAAGGATTATTTATCTTGTCTTGCTGCAATTAATACTTTTAGAAATATACCTTCATCTCAGGTAATTTTATATCACTGGTCAAAAATCCATCGAAATCGAAGGTGTAATCCACACAAATACGCCTTGAAGCCAGCTACAGAACCCCCGACAACCCCTATTTTGGCGACCAATTCAGACACGAGACCGAACAAAACATCCTTCAGACACTAGCCGCTCCAGTCCCACCTTTGGATGTCGAAAACCCTCTCACAACCCCTTTCACTCTCCAAGACATCCAATGTGCCTGCCAAGCAGGTGAAAACACGGCCTCCGAGCCCGATTTCGTACATAGAGGAACGCTGAAGAATCTTCCTGAAACCATCTGTCCCATCCTAACCTTACTCTTAAATGCCTGTCTGTCCCTCTCCTATTTTGCACTTGCCTGGAAATTTGCTAATACAATTTTGATTCCCAACATAGGCAAAGACTCCAAATTCTTAGATTCATACCATCCTATCTTCCTCATATCAGTCATAGGTAAACTCCTTGAACTTCTGCTCAAGAAAAGAATCTGAGACTTTTAATCAGAACAAACTCCAAAAATTCCTGCCTCAGACTAATCTACGATATTAAGAAGCCCGATCGAATTTGTCAAAAGCTTATAACATCAAACTGATTAAATATGGCTAATAGACGTATATTAAATTCACTCACGTTTTTTCACAAAATTATATCTAACAAAAACACCTTACTTGACAAGAAGACAGTCATAACATTAACATACGTTACAAACATACATTAAAAAACTGAAATACAAAACAGCTTTATTTACAAGATCTTTTTCATACACTATTGCCGCTTTGTATAATGAACTGTCACTGTCACTTGATATAAGAAAAAAATCTCTTAATTAATTAAAACATCACCTAAAAAAAACCTATTCAGACCCCTTAAAATTCTACTTTAAAAGCTTTTCTATATCTTGTCTTATAAATACGATTATTCTTATTATTTTTATTATTAATTATTATTATCAACAAATCAATCTACAAAAAGAGGTTATGTTGCCATAAGATATTGTTTTAGTCGAAATCTGTCGACTTTTAAAAATATAAATAAGTGCTCACCCTGTATATAACTTATTGGAAGTATAACTGGTTTTAAGAGTTAAGAAGGAATGCATACAAAATTTGAAGTTTTTTCAGTAAAGCTGTTTTTGAGTTATCGCACCAATAGACAGATGACAGACGACGACAGATGACGATAGACAGAATGGGGAAACATGTTTTTTGTATTCTAGGGACCTTGAAACGTGAAAATCTAAAATAATTTCGGAAGATGACTTTTTCACGATAACAATACTTCCCTCTTATCGAGAGAAGTAAAAATTGATATAGGACATGAAAAATTAAAACTAATTATAACTATAAACCTTTACGTCAACTTGTCCCAAATACAGTTGTCTTTACTTCTGTGGAAGAACTTGAAATGACAAACGCAATAAATGAATTAACAAAACAAGAAATCTGTAGGTATTGATAATATAAAAACCATAACAAGTAAATTAGTAACCTATTAAAACATTTTTAACGAATATATTAAAAAAGTATTATATTTGACTGTTTTTGGTAGTCGAAATCTAAAAATACTTTTATACCAAATGAAGTTGAAGAAAACCCAATTACCTATAGAGATGAATTACCTAGGTCTCACCTTTGACAGAGTCAAAAAAGCATACAGTTGAATACACCTGCGGTCTCTCCACTAGAGAAAACCGAACAAACGATGTCTATTTAATATGTTTAATTGAACAAAATTGACTGTCACTAACAAATTACTTCATTTGCAGTTAATACCAGTAATTAAACGAATACTGCTGGAAATATATTAATTTGAACTGTAATTAGTAATTAGTCAATTGTTTAATAACCAATAGCATATTAGTAAAAACTTTAATACCCTCTAGCTTTCTGATTACTATTAAACTGATTTAATGGTGCCTATTAAACTCTTTAATAGCAGTTTGCTAACCATAATTAAATGTTCGATAACCAAAAGTAAATTTAAACACCCTGTATATTTATAAAAATACAACGGACGAATACAAACAATTTTTTTAAATAATATAGACCCCATCTTTCTGTTTCACAGAGTGTGAAGGTGTATTCGACATAATAATTTCATGTCGCATACTTTTATAAATATAATGACTGCACCAGAAGATGAAAATATTGTTTTTTCTTAACATTTATAGTGTTTAAATTATAAAACAAAAACTATTGACCGAATAAACCAAGGAACTTTTTTTTATATAAAATAATAATAACTAAATTATAAAACAAAAACTATTGGCCGAATAAACCAAGGAACTTTTTTTTATATAAAATAATAATAACGTTCTACTAGTATTTATAAACTAAAATTGATGATTTGTAAAGATATTCTAATAAAATAGTCTATTGTTGTATACGTGATTTTTTTTTTTTTCGTGTAGATACCTTTCCGATATCGTATTTGTAGTCACATTATTCCTTTTTTTATATTCTTATCTTCGCGTGCTTCGGTAGTTTGCTGTTACTGTCACAAATTTATGAGATGTACATGAAATAGAGCCCCCGTAATAAAACAGGCTCTCTGTAGGGGGCACAGCGGATCTCAGCGAGGCTGGAATTTAAAACCCATATAAATAACAAGTTGTACCAATAAAGATACAATGAAGAGAAGTACCTACATCAGAATTTAATGAAAGTAAAAATGACACTAAAAGTAAAAAAAAATGCGCTGGCTAATAAAGTAGCTATTATTATCATCATTATTGATGGGAATTTATATTCTTTGAGCACGAACATGTAAATTGTTCACGTCAACGTTTTAGCTAGGTATATAGTTATTATGGTGGAGCGAAAAAAAAATTATTTTTTAATATATAATACCTATGAAAAGTTGCCTCTACATATATTAAGCTATTTTCTAAAATTTCAATTTAAAAAAAGATATCTTTAGGGCTCTACCTCCCATCAACAATAGTAAAAAAACAAAACAAAAATATATTTTTTTGAACTTTTAATACAAACTGAAAGTTTTACCTTTACTTATAGTAAACTATTTCCTAAAATTTCAGTTAAAAATAAATATGGCTTCGAGCCTCTACCTTTCATTAAATTGAAAATAAAATACAAAAAATTCTAGTAAAAAACATAAATACAAAATAACCGAAAAAAGCCTGTAATAATTAGATGGGAAAATCATGTGTTGGACACATCAGATTTTTTTCTTTTGAAACAATTAAAATTCTATACTGTGAGGTAATTAAGCCTAAATTAGAGTTTAGGTGTCTTTTGTGGGGAGATAAACCATAAATATAGGTATTTAGCTCCAATTGAAATGATTACCTAACTGTTAGATGATCCTTTAATATTATTTCAATATCAAACAAACGTAAGCTCACAAGGATGCTTTTTTGTATAAAGTAATAAATACTATATACACTCCAACTTGCTTACTGCGAAAAATTGCCTCAGATATACACTCTTATTTGGAAAATTAAGGTCAACAGTTTTTCCTCTCTTGAGTCCATGTTAAAATTGGCAAATGTTATAATGTTATAAACTGTATTAAATAAATTGGCTGGATACTATCATTAAAAAAAGCAGTGTCGTTTTGTCTTTTTTATTTTTCGTGTTTATTTTATTTTTCAATATTTCTTGAGGACTTTGAAACTCTTTTAATTTATTAGTTATAGTACAAATAATTTAGAAGGAAATTTGCAATTAACCGGACCATCTACTATTATACTATGTATGAAACTTAGTAATAATAATGAATATATTTACTACCCTTAGAAAAAGGTTCTAAGCTGTTTGAGATTTTAAAAATAAATAAATAATACATTGTTTAAATGAAGATCTACACAAAAATTACTGAGGCCCTTCCTATGGGGCCTTAGTATTGCATTCTTGCAGACGAAAACATTTTCTTACCCCCATTTTTTAAAACTTTTATTCATGTTTCCGAGTCCAAAAATGCAAGAAAAAAATTATGGATGCCGGCACGATAACTCTAGAACGAAATTTCTAATTGACTTGCGGTTTTGATTTTCTTGAATTACTTCTAATTTAGAACCCTATTGATTTTCATAATTTTCGGTTCATCCTAACTACTTTAATATCAATTTTCTTAAAATCCGCATATGCATTTCTTATGTGACAATTTTAGGAATTCCAATTATTTCTAACGTCAACATTCCTAGAATTCTTAACATTCCATAAATTGCTAACATTCTGTAACGACCTGTCAAACAACACCTGTTGATAGTAAAGGTGAAATTTCTAAGGCGGGTTGCGACCTGCATTCTTGAAACCATAGCCATTTTGGAGGCTATTTTTATTCGAAATTAATCGCCAAGCTTGCCAATTTATGAAAAATATATAAGCAGTTTCTTAAAAATTACTTTTTCATGGTGGTGCTAACTTAAGCGTACTACTATTTCACCCCTAGCCACAAAAACACATTTATCAAATTTACTGGCTCTCTGTTGCAACCCCATAGAATAATTAACCGGCCATTTTATTTGGCAAAAATCAGAATAATGTTTGGCTGTGCCTGTCAAGTATCAAGATGTCAACTGTGATATGTGAATGGCTCTTAAATGTCAAAATATTTAAAAATGTATATTTCTGTTGATATTTATTGCAAATAATTTGTAGTGTATCTCAATTCAGGCTTTCCATAAATAAAGGTACAGCAAGACATATAATATAATGTTCTTATACAAAGCATTTTTTTATTATATAAAAGAGAGGTAGGATATAATGCTGGTTTTTTGTAGAAAATTTTTATTATACGATTTTAGATTACAGCGAATTGTAAATAATAATTAGTAAACTTCTAGTCATAAATTTCCTCAATAAATAAAATTTAAAAATGAATCTTCTTACCTTGGTACCGAGGTATTTTGTTGTGTTTTTTATTTTAATTATAAAGTTGTCATTTATTTGTATGTTGAAAGAAGGCTTTTGTAAATTACATTGCTCTCTATGGATCTACTTTAACATAAAAATAGTTTTGTGGCTATAAGTTTCTATAACCTATCGTCGCAAAACTATTAATAATTTAAACATAGTAAGTGGTATTAATATAACATCAAGTAATATTTTATTAAGTACATGATCTCAAAACAAATAATTTATAATAAATGCGGGTAAAACGAGGGGTAAAATAACAATAAATTAAGGGAAATACTTGAAAAGGGAAGGTTTAAAGAGTATTATCACAAGTATATGCGTTCTGTTTATTTATCAAGTATTGTTTGAGGTTACTTTTGAATACATTTATTGTTTTTTTTTTTAATTTCTGTAAGCAGTCTATTAAATTGTTTAGAACCTTTAATAAAAATTGTATTTTGGGAACTTTTAGTGATAGCTTGCCGTACATGACAGTCAGATTGGCTTCTTGTATTATAGTTGCGATATTGCGAATTATATTGAAGTTTTTCTAATACATCTGATGCGATGGTACTATGTCTTTTTTATTTTATAAATAAATATCAAGCATGTACTGAACATAATTCTGAACTGAAAGCCAATTTATTTCTTTTAACTTAGTTGCAATACTCATCCTTCTGCCCTTTATTAATATTAAATAAACATCTCCACGAAAATGTTGGTGTTTTTTTGCAGGAAAAAGGTTCTAAGCTGTTTCGATATTTTAAAAATAAATAAATATTAAATTGTTTAAATGAAGATTTCCACGAAATTGTTGGTGTTTTTTTTGCAAGAAAAACGTTCCAAGCTGTTTGAATTTTTAAAAATAGATAAATATTAAATGGTTTAAATAAAGATCTCCACAAAAATGTTGGTGTTTTTTGCAAGAACCTTTAAAGGAACAATTATTTGAAATCACTAATAAAATTAAAAAAAAAAACAATATGACTTACCCCGGCTGATGTTTGCCATAAGGATTATACTGTATCCCAGTAGTTGCATCCACCACCATTAACTTCTCCATTTCTCCTTTCATCTCTCCTTCAACCCCCTTCGCAGTGTTATTACCGCCACCGCCTACTCCAACAACCCCCCTGTTCCCATGTCTGTGTACCCCAATATGTCGATGACCATAACTGGAATTGTGCGAGTGACCAGACCGTCGTAAATTGTCACTTGCATTTCTATGTACAGAATGTCCCTTACCCCTTTCATTTTTATTCAAATGCCTATTGGGGTAACTAGTATTATGTCCGGGTACTGCGAGGTAATTATTCTTGTCACTGTCACGATTATTCGCGGTATATTTGTGATTATTAAGGTGCTGATGATCGATATAACTTATTTTATAGTTAGAACTATGATTGGCATTTTGGTTTACCTCCTGATTACCCCTATTTTCGTGTCTATGCGCAATACTCAAATTAAGTCCCTCGGCGGGCGATCTGGGGTGGCTTTGACCGTCGGTCGTCGGCCAATCGGGGTAGTTTCTGGCGGTCGCGTGAGCCGCGACGAGTGTCGCGATCAAATAGTAGGCTGGGAAATGCATCGGGCCGTGCTGCTCGGTCCGCGCGCACGTGAGCACTTTCGCCTTCTGTCTTCGCGATGTCTCAGGAGGCTGTGCGCCGTCACGTGACTCGCGGGCTCTTTTCTTTTCCGTTTGCGTCGCGTTTCTATCTGGGCCCTGCGGTGAATGGGAAGGAAGAGCCGGTGGTATTGGGTGGTAGTGGAAGGTATTAAAATTGGTTTGTTTTGCGTGAAGTGCGTTTGGGTGCTTGAATTAATGCATAATTTGCGTACAGAGTATATCGATCATTTTTTAGTTATTATTTCCCTAATACTGAGGTGGTTGTATTAGTTTTTTTTAATCAATTATTTATGAACAGTAAAAATATACCTACTCTTTTACAAAAAGTTGGAAATTATATGTTTATACATCCAACTTGTGGGCCCAATTACAGGATTGTATATAAATTGTTTAAATAAACAGAATTTGAGAATACTTAACCAAATTACACTCTAATTACCTAATTGCATACCAATAATAATATTATATAAAATGACATAACATTTAGTTGTACCCCTTGCTCATAGATGGAGCCACAATAAACCACCGAATAGAAGTTATGATGCCTCTACACACTTTCCCCAGATACACACTTATCCTACCTTACCTTACTCCCCCAATTTCTCAAATTACCTCTCTCATAAAAAGATACACAAGGATCAGTGCATTACAATAACCATAAAAATTATCTTACCGATCCTTGCTGTTCTGCTTCTGTCATTTCTACCGATGCCAAATTAGTGCCCCACGTTGGGCGCCAATTTGTATGGGTCCATTCTGTTTTAGGCAGAACTATCCAAAAATTATTCAAGTACTAGGTATTGTGGCTCTAATGGCACAATAGATTGGCTAGTGGTAATGGTTTCGTTCCTGTGTGACATTTTCCCTGTAATCCAAGTTTTATTTCATTTAGATTATGATCAAAAGTTACGAAATTTAATTTTATGTCGTAACCTGTCATGTGACTCTTACTTTGACAGATTTTTAATGAAATTATGACTCTGGCTATAATTAAAATAGTCATCTACATTGCTACAGTGAACAATATTAAAAATGTTACTCACTATTGACGTTTCAAATTTTATAAATGTATATTTTCTTAATTTTTTTTTTTTTTTGTAAAAGCATCTACCTGACGCAAGTTTAATATTATCAGGAGGGATATGATGATAGCTTTGTAAATAAACTACAAACTTTTCTTCTACGCTCTATATTATTCAAAACAATATCTCAATCTATTAGTACAGAACTTTGGCATCGAAATTTTCTTCAATTACATCACGACAACTATTTCCATGAAAAGAAAACTTACTTGTACTTTCATGTTCGTTTATATTTACAAAACTCGCATGCACATGCGATACCCATACCATCAGTGCAGTGAGGGCCATTAGAGACTTCTCAAATAAAATTAAATTTAATGCTCGAGGCTCTGACGTTGTAAGTAAAAGGATAAATATTTGTCCTAGGAAAATATCGCTACTGCTGCGAGTAACTGGAGTCGCCATATTTCATGTCTTGCAATTTCGTTTGGTTAAGTTTTTTAGTTATTATTTGATGTGTATATGGTTACTAATTTTGGTGAAAAAAAAAGTATAGTAAAGAAAAGAGTTAAAGTTTGACTTCAGATTTTAAATATATAAAAATTCGATGAATTATTGGAATTCTTTTAAGGATAATAGCAAAATCAAATTTTTTTTATTTGTAGTTATGATATACAAAGAAATTTAAACTATGAGTTCCCAATGGTGTCATGAATGTAGCTTGTTAAATGAACTGTTGGCTGTTAAAATACTTCTAAAAGTAGTGACAGTTGACAGCTGATTGACACTTGAAGGTTATTAAGGGTATGATCCTTAGAATATATATAGTCAGGAAGGAGGAATCGTAGAAAATTTTTTATCAAAGAATTATTCGTTTATTTAAAAAATAACAAAAAATACTGTACTTCTCTATTCTTCATTCGTCACTGTCATCTTGTTTTTTTGCTTTCTCGTAAAATCTCGTTGTTTTTAGATTACAATTTAATAAATTCCTGGATTTGTTCGAGCAGCTCGGTGGGGGGGGGGGGTGTAATTACCCTATTACCCCCCCCCCCCCTTTGCATCCGCGCCTGGGCATAGGATATGTTACTTATTTCCTTACTTGAGCTATTATTTATTCTATTTGTGTTCGTTTTTGTAAATAACTTTATAATAAATTATATAGAGTGCATCACTTTCATACAATAAACTTTTATTATACGGAAAAAACGACACATGATATAGTTAGTAAAGAATTTATTTACTTATATACTTCAACCGGACCACTTTTATTGTTGGTTTTGAGGTTCGATCAAAACAGTCTGCTTTAAAATGTCGTGACCACAAAAAATTATAATATTTTAGCTCACAATTTGTTTGTTGCATAAACTCAAGCCATGACTTTGTTATTTGAGAATCTTTAGGAAATCTAAAAATTGTCTACCTGGGATTAATTTATATAATTTGTAAATCTAGAATCTTTAAGAATAAAAGTATGTATACCCTATAAATCATGAGATTCCACCTATGAGCACAGTTGATCGCAGATGCACTTGCCATGTTTGTTTACAAATTTAAAACACTAAAAATTTTAAAAATCTTTAATGTGGTTGAAAATTGAGAGAACAAAATACTTGCCTATGAAATGTAGATTATTCCTTTCTACTTTTAGCTGTGCTGCTATATCCATAAGATGAACAACTGACCATATTGTCTTGTTTGTCTTTTAACGCGAACAATGTAAAATTAACAGTAAGTAATACTAAATAAATACTAAAACGCTAAACAGTTTTTAAAAATGTCTACAAAACATACGCTTGATAAAAGTTTAAATTAACACATAAAACATCCAAATTATTAACAAATTTTAATCAATAAAATTACAAACCAATTTTAGAAACCATTTATCATATGATGATGAGTCATCCATAGTACAACATAGCTACCACTTCCGTCAGATCGATTAGATTAACGCGGACATGGCATGCTCCTTCCTGACTATATATGTTCTAAGGTTAAAATACTTCTAATGTAATGACAGTTGACAGTTGATTGACACTTGAAGGTTATTAAGGGTATGGTCCGTTATTAACCGCTAGTAACCAGGATATTTTGACAGCGGTTCCTGAAAATAACTGATTTCTTGGTTACTTTTGGACCATTGCCGAGATTTAAGTCACATTTGTGACATATTGACATTCAACTTAATAGTAACCGTAAAAATATTAATGAATTGACGTTTGAGTCACCATTTTCAGGTAACCGCGTCCCTTATTTAACCGATTTTTCAGGAATGTCTAGCAGAGCGGTTAATTTTGGACCGACTAACTAATATTTCGGTTAACCATACCCTAAATAATGAAGATTCTAAAAGGAAAGTATTTTATATTTCTAAAAAATTGCACTTACCTTTCTTTAGTTTATTTTTTTTAAACGGTCCTGTACCTACTACTACTACTACTACTCTCTTTCTCGAAATGCATTTTCAAGATTTCGTTCATTTCTAGAGTAGAAATTCAATACACTCGAAGTTGTATCAAAATAGAAGTCAATTTTGCTTGCAATTTTTTACAGACTGCCAATTTCAATGCAGCTGTGTATGTACTTCTGTTTGAAAATCGGATTCACATTTCTGCCCGGATCACGTACAATGCATATTGTCGTTATCAGAGGCGTGGTTAGAGGAAAACGGCGGCGGACAGAAAATAAAATAAAAAATATTAAAGGATTATGTGAAATTTTAATAGTATACCTAGGTAAATTAGTCATAAGAGCTGTTAATAGGAGTAGGAGAAATTATTTATATAAATTTTAAAACTTATACTTTCAGTAGGGTTACAAATCTATGATGTATAGAGTAGTATTTTTTATATTTTTATTATTTTATTCCAAATATATAACTAATTACGGCCAGCTGTGTCTCGATAGTGGAGACATCTAGCGATGTGCATATAAACCAAGCATCCATTTTGTGGAATGTAATGAAAGAGTCGACTTAACTGTCTCCTCCAAAATTTGTTATTAAAGTCACGTTGATTTCACTCTAAGCCATTAATCTAAAAATCTGACAGATGGTAATTGTAACGGAACGTACCCTGATGTCAATGCAATGTCATATGTCAAGTCATACACATTACTGGATAGAGATTCTTATGTGCGAACTCAATACGTAACGAATTGAATAGAGAGAGTCATGACATAAGAATCGCATTGTATGAAACGAAGATAGGCATCTCAACACTTGCCGTACTGAAAGATGAGAATCCCAATGCTCTAATATAGTATCGTTCGGATTAGTCAGGGGCTGGAACGGGACAGGAGCGGAGTTTTTTAGGGTGCTTTTAAATGACATTTAGGCTTGTTGAACTGTCACTAATCGGAATAAACCACATACTTTGATTTTCTTTTACTATACGGAGAATGGTCGCACTGCGCAGCTTTCTGAGTGCCTTTTAAAAGAAGATAGAAAACTCCGCCAGTTTGAACCCTTATTACGTGTTGCCTACATCTTGGCGCAATATTTTTAATAGGTGCGTTTTAATCATCCGCTTCTGCTTCGGAATTGTCGGTGTTCTTGTTTTAATCTGACAGGTTAAAACGACTGCTTGCTGCTGTCAGTATCATTGAATATTATTTTTGAAATCACAGTTTATTGCTAAAGAATCAGTTAGCTCACTCGGACCAGTTGAAAGTTCCAAAATAACATCCACTCCAGGGACACAAATTCAGGATACGCAGAAGACCGCTGTTTTATTATAGGCGGTTGTCATATATTGTATTATCCAAGTTGCACAGTGTATAAACTGGAACATTGAGATCAAAAGTGCCGACGCAGAGTGAGCGATCTGATTCTTTAGCTGTAAACTGTGTAACAGGAATCAAAATGGCCGCGCCCTATGTTGGGCGTGTCGGACCTCTCTCTTGCCCCGTATAGTAATCAAAGTATGTGGAATAAACCGAATGCTAAAAGTTAAGAGTTAAATGAGTGAATGGAACTTGTCTGTCCGAACTTACCTAATAAATCATTGTTCAACCAACTGTCGTTTCATTGAAAACTCCTCCTAACATTAATAAGTAATATCTCTTTATAAATTTTATAAGATAAAAAAAATGAGTAAATACCTGTATACAGGGTGTCCGAAATATAAACATAGGTCCAGAAACGTTTTGTTTTCAAAATACAGGATGTTAAAAGTTAAATATTGATGACACATTTTTGTAAATATTTTCTAAACGTTTAAAGATAACTAATAAGTGAAATTTGGTACAGACGCTAAACTTTTTACGCTATATTTAATGGAGTAAACCCCAGTTTTTACTCATCTTCATAGGTGGGTAATTTGGGGGGGGGGGGGGGGGGCTAGGGTAAAATTAGTTTAAACGTCAACAGTTAAAGAAATAAATTCTTATCAATCATTTTATTGGGCCAAAGCCAACCAAACTATTTGGAAAAAAACAAGTTTCTTTATAAAATAACTTCAAAGCTGAAAAAAATAAAAATTTTGATTCCACAGGCCTACTAATTATTGTTTGCACGTTCAAATAACGTACCAAACTTATCATGACATTTTCAAATACTTTTCTCTTGAAAATTGTGCGTCCTAAAATGTGTCATCAGGGCTTCACTTTTAACACTCTGTATGTCGAAGACGAAACGTTTTCGGACCTATGTTTACATAAACTTTTACTCCTATTTTAGAATGTAGATTATGCTGTTAAAATATGACCGTCTAATTTCGGAACACCCTGTATATGGTATAGATAAAAAGAAATCTTCAGAAATGACATATCACCGGTAAATGTTGTAGCAGATGTCAGACTTAACTCTTGTTAAATAAAGTTTGTAGAGATTCGGCAAAACTCTTTATTATAAAATGAAATTACAATTTTTTTACTTTTCAAAATTCTGTCAGTATATTTTTTTTGTAAACTTCAAATCAACAAACGAGTATTATATGAAATAAGGTACCTAAAAATTACAATTTCTCTTTGCTTTTCTGGAAAAATTTATTACATTTTTTCCTAATTAAAATTAAATAATACTTTACAAATTTTGAACATGTAATTGATGTGCTTAAAAATGCATAAATAAATTGACTGTTCCTACCCTCATTGCTAATTTTAAAGAAGATGCCATCATTTAGTACCAAGATAAACCTTTATGACATCTTCACCCTTTCTCACCTTTGTGGTTTATAATCCCGTGAAGTTAATTTTCCTGTGCCTCTCATTTATCATTATACCTAGGCAAATTCTTTGTTTTCGTTGTGTTAGTATTTAAATCCTACTGCTATTCTATTAAAAAGAGCACTCAAATGCAAAAGAGTAGATAGCACCACATCCAGATTAATGGCTGAGCTGCTATCTACTGGAACAGTTGAGATACAGACAAGGCAGAACATTATCTTCATCTGCGTGACCAGAGACGGTCCACAAGAAGTAGTTTTATTCGCACAAATGTGGAGCCTGTCCATGTACAAACTTTTATGCAGATTGACTAAACTAGATATACTCCGTCAATGATATGCCGGCAACATAGTCATATTTGCCAGAGGCAACTGTGTAATATTACCCAAAGAAGAGTAGAACAGATCAGAAAATAGTGCTGCTAGGTAGGAAAGTGTAGACCTCAACAAAACAACACTAGTGGCCTTTTCAAGAATGATAGAACTTAATATCAAAACCGTAAATATAGACGGCATAGATTTAGAATGAAAACAAGTATTAGAAATAAAAAATAAAAAAAACCGACTTCAAAAACGTGCAAATGCCATCATCACATCTTAACCAAATTTATGTGGGACCACCCCTGAGGTACCCCCTTACTAACAAAAAAAGAATCATATAAATCGGATAAGGTGGTAAAGCCTTATCGCTAAACATACATAAAAAATTAAGAGTTTAAGGATTTTCTTATGGACTCAATTATTAGATTTTAGCCAAATTTATATGGGACCATCCCTGAAGTAGCCCGTTTCTAACGAAATAAGAATTATTGAAATCGGACACTGTGTTAAAGAATTATCGCTAAACATACATAAAAAAAAATCGCGACGAATTGAGAACCTCCTCCTTTTTTGAAGTCGGTTAAAAAGGACAAATATCTGGCCTTATCCTGGATAATAAACATAACTGGAAAAAAGTAATAAATAAGGCTACAAAAGCCTTAATAGTAGGCAGAAACATTTCGAGAAGAAGATGGGATGTTCTGTAAACTGTTTGTTAATTTGTATGATTTGTTGTAATATTTGATGCGTGGCGTATTTATTAGGAGTAATTTAATTTTTGTTTATACGGCATGCACATTTCAATTCAAATGGGCTATCTTATCAATGATTGGTGCGGTTTTCGACACCTGTAATTTAAGTGGCAGCACCATTCATTTGTAGTGACAGGATAAATATACAGAGAGTTCAAAAATATATACAGTTAAAATCTTTAGCCTCTTGAATATTTCCTTGCAAGATGTTGATTAAAAAAAAAATAGTATTAGTATCATTAGGTATACATTTCTGAACTTTAAAAACATTATTCTCTCTGGTGGCTTTTTCTCAATCTAGAATCCACCTGAGCATAGTAGAGACTAAATAACTAGCTTTCAGCAATTTAAATTAATAAAATGCTCTTTCATTGAATTTAATTACTGAGGCCCTTCCTATGTGGCCTCAGTATTGCATTCGTGCAGACGAAAAAATTCGTCTGATCATCTGTGCGTATTCTGATTGACTTGCGGTTTTGATTTTATTAAATAATTACTTCTAACTTAGAACCCTATTGATTTTCAGAATTTTCGGTTCATCCTAACTACTTGAATATCGATGTTTTTAAAATCTACCCATACATTTCTTATGTGATTAATAGCGTCTGACATTCCTAACATTTCATACATTGCAAACATTCCAATATTAGGCATTCCAACGACCTGTCAAACAACAGCTGTTAATTGTAAAGGTGAGATTTCTAAGGGAGTTGCGACCTTCATATTTGCAATCATAGACATTTTGAAGGCTATTTTTATTCGAAATAATAGTCGCCAAACCTGCCAATTTATGAAAAATATATAAGCAGTTTCTTAAAAGTTACTTTTTTTATGGTGTTGCTAACTTAAGCATACTACTATTTTGTCCCTAATCACAGTGACACCTTCATCAAATTTACTAGCTCTCTGTCGCGACCCCATAGAATAATTATTAACCAGCCATTTTATCTGCCAAAAATTAGAATAATGCTTGGCTATGCCTGTCAAGTATCAAGTTGTGAACTGTGATGTGTGACTTGTTCTTAAAAGTCAAATTATTTAAAAATGTTTATATGCTTCTTTTGATATTTATTTTTAACAATTTTTAACATATGTAATTAAAAAATAATTACCCAAGTCAATAATATAATTTTTTTCTGGTTACTTACAGAAAATTGGTATCATTCATGGAGAAATTTAAACTTGGGACCAAGGCAAGGACAGAGGTTAATCAAGGTAAGTCTTTCATCTTATAGGAAAAGTTTAATACTGAATTTGTTTATTGAGTAAGGACGATTGATTCAATATGAGCAATGACAAGTAAGGTACCGATACTTTCCAAATTACTTTATTTATTTAAATTATTTATTTAAATTAAATTTAATAACAATGGATATTTACAAATGTTTTGAAAAATTACAAATTAAGTCAAGCACCTAGGTGTAAACATCTGTATGTGCAAAATGTTGTAAAATTATAAAATATACATATTTCATCAGTGTTTTAGCGTACTAATATACTAATATAAAATATAGAGTAAGATATATATTTACAAAAACAGAATAAAAAGAATGATCTAGAGTACATCTTTATATGCATCACTATTAGATGTGATATACAGTTTTGATTTCTTCTAAAATAGCTTAACAAATTTAAATTGCATTCATAATAGGAATAACGGGTGCTTTTTGGGCTGTATTTCATGAAAACTAGTAATATAAAAGACCTTGGATCAACTTTTTTAGTAGCATAAGACGATAGAAGTCTATTAATTAAGATGTTTCTTCATATATTACAATTACTTATTTATTTCTTAAAATCTTTAATATTTTGGCTGAGAGAATAATTGATACATTATCCTAGTAAACCTTTGATTTATATATATTAGAAAAATTATGGGCCCCAGAATAGAGCCTTGGAGCATTCATTAGTAATAGTTACTTTTTAGAATCATATCACACACCACCACATCAGTTATTTCCAGTTGTAAATTATACATATTGTTATCTATTATCAAGAAATGCCTTTACCCAATATAGAGCATACCTATATATTATTATTATTATAATTATTTCATAGGTATTATTATTATAAGAGTATTTTTATGTTTGTATAAACTTTTACTTATCTACGACTTTGAAATTCTTCATACCTACCAGAATGAGTGGGTTTTATATATAGTATTCACAGTTTTTACTACCATTGTTTTCGAGAGTTATGATGTTAAAGAACTTGAACGTTTATGTAAAATCATTTTTATAGTGTATTTATTCTTTGAAAAGTACTTGTCTCGTCTCATGGTGTTGAAATCATACAAATGGTCTGTAATAATGTATTAATCTTAACTCGTAAAAGTCGTCAGAAATAGGTAGATAGGGTGTAATGCTAAAGAACAATGTTTAAGTGTCTAGTCAATGGCATATACTTATCAAACTGTGTGTGGCCGAAAAGGGAATAATTTATTTATGTACTATATAGTTTATTAGAAAAAATTAAAAATATTTTAGTCACATTGTTTTAGTCCCCACTCCGCAGCCCCCTCTTCCCGGTCCTATTTAGGTTTTTTAAAACTGCGAGATATTATAACGTATTGACAACACCACTCCCATCTCTTATATCAACACAATGGGGGGATCAGATTTGAAAAGCTAACGGATATAACACGAGAGATATGGCAATGGTGTGAATCGAGAAAAATCAGAATATTTGCATCGTATGTCGCTTCCTCTGTAAACGCAGCTGATGCTGAATCCAGAATATTACCTAATGCAGTGCAGAAAGCTTTTTCTTACTCCAGTTTGGTATTCAGCTTCAAAATTGTCGATTCACTACTTTCATTTTCTAATCGGTAGTGAAAAAAGTATATTTTTTATGTTTTTGGGATGTAAAAGCGACGTAAGGGAATCCAGATATGCAATAAATATATTCCACCTATAATATTCTTCAACTATATTAGCCTGAATATTATTTCTATGAGATTGTTTTTTGTAATGCATATCTTACGCCAGTGGTCGCCAACCTCTCAATGTGTTGAGCTACTTTGTTAATTTTGAAATAAACAGCGAGCTACCCACACGGAAGCCACGTAACGCAACGTAAATGAAATAATCCACAGTTAATTTATCATTATATGTATTTATTTTACTATTTAACTGGTAATACATAATACATAGGTACTAATAATAAACTAATAACAAAATAACTAATATTACTAGTACGTACTTGTTCATAGCTACATTCCTACCTACCAAACGAAGGTGTTTGAAAAATAAACACAAACTTTTATCCAGCCACAACGGCATGTCACGTAAGATTTAAAAATAGTTAATAATAACAACAAAAAAGTAACGCACTATCATGAACATAAACATTGAAAAATAAAAAAGCACGTTCAATGAGAAGGCTGACACACACGCTGAGACTCATCGATAATTTTTTTAATGTTTGCAGTATAATTTGATACAGCCATTCGAATACAATTATCCAAATGTTCATCTGTAAGTCGATTGCGATATTTGTTCTTAATAAACTTCATATTGGAAGAAGAAGATTCACACAAATAGGTTGAACTGAATAATGCTTTCACTTTTAAGGCAACACGGCATAGAACTGAATATTTGTCTTTACTTACAATATGCCAGATACATTTGGTAATTGAGACTAACGATTTTAAGGCTAAATCATTTTGAAACTCAATTACTTCCATTTCTGTTGCAGCGATGTCTTCGCGAAAGTTCTGCATAACACAAGTTGCAAACTGTTGGATATCAATTTCCATAAAGGGTGAAACAACAAACTGCGCTACTAAACCCATTTCGTTGAAATCCTTAAAACGATTTTTGAAGTTATTCTTCAGGGTACAAACTATTTCTACATGATATTTGCTGTCATAGGGTTCTAATGGATTTTGAGATATTTTTTCTGAAAGAATAGGAAAATGCTTGGCATCGCTGTTAATTAGGTATTGTTCCCAAAACTCCAGCTTTTTGATAAATGCTTTGATATCAGAAATCATTTCCGCTAGTTCTTTGTCTCTCCCCTGAAGCTGCAAATTAAGTTCGTTTAATTTCTCTGTAATGTCCACGAGAAAACCAAAATCTCTAAGCCAGATTGAATTTTCTAGTTCCGGAGTCGGTTCATCGCGTTGTTTGAAAAATTGAACTATGCCAGATAGGACATCATTAAAACGTTTCAGCACCCGTCCTATACTTAACCATCGGACTTCAGAGTGAAGGAGTACGTCCCCGTATTGACAGTCAACTTCATCGGCCAAGGTTTTGAATAATCTTCTTCGTAACGCTTGAGCTCTAATTTTGTTCACAATTTTTACCACCAGTTTCATAACGTTGTTAAGTTTCAGGAAATTTCCACATAATGCTTGCTGATGGATAATGCAGTGGTAACAGAGAAATTGCGGAAAAGTTTGATCTTAACGACATAACGCCACCAGACCCTTATCACAACCCACCATATCTGGAGCGCCATCGGTTGTCAAGCCTACCATTTTCGATATTGGAATTTTCTCGGAAGAAATAATATTTTTTAAATGAGAAAACAACTCCTGTCCAGTAGTGTGTCCTTTCAGTGGAATAAACTTCAAAAGATCTTCTTTAATCGTAAAATCACTAAAAACCATCCTGACGAACACAGCCATCTGGGCAGTGTCAACGACATCTGTTGATTCATCCAGTTGAAGTGAAAAATAAACACAGTTATCTAAGTCAGTTCTTAACTGTAAAAAAATATCATTGCGTAATTACTTCTACACGTCTCATCACTGTATTAGCAGAAAGTTGCATAGATTTTATAGCTGAAACTATCTCGTCTTTATTTCTAAAGTTGGCAAATAACGAATCAGCAGCTTCTAAAAACGCCTGTTTTATCATTTCCCCGTCTTCATAAGGTTTCTTTTTTTGTGCAATTATCTGGGACACACGGTACGATGCTTCAGTTGCAGCCTTATTTTTGTCGACTGTTCTTAAAAATATTGATTGTTGTCCAATTAACTGCTTTTTTAACTGTTTCAGTTTCTCCTTTCTGGCGGCAGAATGTAGTGGGAATGATTTTTCAAAATTAGAATGTACAGTTTTATGATGTCTCTCAATATTTCCTTTTTTAGCAATGGAGACCGAAGTATTACATAACAAACACATATTTTTATCTTTAACTTCTGTAAAAAAGTATTGTTCTTCCCATTCCGAATGAAAGTGGTATGTCTTTACCTTCTTACAACTGCTTGCCATAATATTATTTTTTATTGTTCTCTACTAACACAACCGCTGGATGTTGGTTACGCGTTCAGTTTTAAACTAAGCGCAATGTCGCCGCGCCGTTCAAAGCAATCCGGATCGTTCTCGAACACTAACGCGCTGGTCCGGCTGGTCGGTTCTAGCCGATTCTAGCTTGATGGCGTCAGCGGCAGATCGCTCATCGCAACGTTGCCGCTGTTTATGTTTAATATTATGACATTAAATTTTTTTGTGGAAATTTCGGAAGCTTCTCTGATTTTTGCAGTTTGTATTTTTTAAATTAAAATCGTTGTGAGAGCTACCAGAATTGCCTCCGCGAGCTACCGGTAGCTCGCGATCGACAGGTTGGCGACCACTGTCTTACGCGTTGTTGATTAAGTCATAAAGCCAGGGCGGGCAACTGCTCCTCCTTGCCCCCCAAACGACGACCATGCTAACTCTATAATTTTTTTTTGCATTATTTGAATTTTCTGAATCTTTCGCGGGCCAGATCCGGCCCGGGGGTTGCCCACATATGCTATAGAAGTTCAACACAGTATTTGTATTGAAAAATTAAAAGTATTACCTGATGTTTAATCTGGATTTAGAAAAGGGTAGGTATGTATATAATTGTACAACAGCATTACTTCATGTGATGATGCATTATGTAATTGGAGCTACTGATTTGGGTCTATATACAGCTTTAGTTCTGCTAGAATTTCATAAGGCTTTTGATAGTATAGATCATGAATATTTATTAAGTGTTTTGCATCATCTTTAGCAGTTACATTACGCTATTTGCTATAATATGTCAAGGTTAGTAAAACATTTAAAAGATTGTAAGACTAATTTGTATGCTGATGATAGTTTTCATTCAATTGAAGTACAAAATGCTTCTAATGATCTAAACTCTTTTATAATAGATGCAAGTGGACACTGTCTTCTTATTAATTCATCTAAATCAAATTTTATTGATTTTTGGTTCTAAACTAAGGATATATATAGTTGCTGAAGAATTTAGTATCGTAGTGAATGATCAAGTTATTGAAATACATGGTATTAGAATCTAAGATTTTAAAAACATGTGAATTACCTAATTCGACAAGCTTATTCTTTCTTAAAATTGATCTAGACATTTTAAAAATGTATTGAATTCTTTGTGAAACACTATTCAGATTCAGTTTATGGTCTAAATTTAATGTTTGAGACTAATTTATAGAATAAGAAGGCGAAGAAAATCCTATAAATTGAGAAAAGCAGAATGGTTTAATAAGGAAAATAGAAGGTTATTTCACTCTATATTTGTAATAATCACAAGCAAAAAATACTACAAAATGACACTTGCATTGAATTCTTAAATTTGATCGTTTTTAAACACATAAATGAAAGATACAACTATGTTCAATCGAATTTATTTTCTAGGTATAATTATTAAGTAACTTTCAACCCAAGTAAGTTGTTAGGAAAATGCAATTTTGAATAGCAGTAGTTAAAAAGTAACAATCAAACAACTTAACTAACAATAACGATGAATTTATATTTTAAACTGCATCTGAAAAATACTCTACTCTCTTCGGTTTCTTAAATTTTTTACCATGTTTGCGTTTAGGCTCAATAAATTCCACTTCTTCGTCTTCTGACGGTAGTTCTTCTTCAAATTCTTCTTCTGAAGACATATCTTCAATTTCTTTTTCTAAACCGGAATTGTAGTGAGACTGTTGTCCGATTTTCTTTATCTTATGGTGGTGCAATGTGTTTTTATCATTATATGTTTCATCGCTAACGATTTCGTCTAAATACGGCAGCTTCAAATTGAATTTGTTATTAAAATCACCAAAGTCATCGTCAAAGTTATAGTTAAAGTTATCGGCAAAATCTTCATCAGAATCATTGTCAAAATCTTCGTCAATTGGCAATTCAAATTTTTTTGAGGCCTGTGAATTGGAGGAGCTGTGCGAGTAATGTTTCAAATTTTTCTTGTGTTTTGGATACACTATTTCAAGAACAGGAGTATCTTCTTTGGATGGTGTTAAACCTAATTGTTTTGCTACATAGCTTACAACACTCTGCTCAACTGGTATTCTGTTTGGTTGTGAATACAAATGATGTAGGAAATTTATAGTAAATGGGGAAATCTGGTTAAAATCTTCAATACTTGATATTGGAATGAGTTTTTGGAAATAATCTGCTAGCTGCGGTTTAAATGGACCAACTTTTTTAGCTGAAATTCTGCCATTATTATTTACCATATGGTTTAGTTTATAATCGGCGTCACCATTGACATTTACGTAATCAAAGTTTTCGTTTTCGCTGTAATATCTGCCATAAGCACCACCGAATATAAAAACTAACGATATTAATATCAACATGATTGTCGATAGAATGAATATAATCGAACATTTTATTATTTAATTTTTAGCTTGAAGTAGTAAACAATGAAATCAAATAAAAATTTATCGTCTTTAATTATTATGATAAATTATTGTGGAAAATGGAAAAATATAAAGTGTGTCACACAAATTTTAAAATTACAAAAATGGAATAGATATAATTAATATATATTATACAAAGTTTGTCATAACTATTTGTTATTACAATATTATATGTAGTAGCTGTCCAATTTTGACATATAATTATGATTATTTTAATGGTATAACTGAAATATCAACTTAAATGTCATAAAGAATTTGAGCTTAAAGCATATACTATATTGGACAAAAGTGAAGCAACTTTTATGATAAAATCAAATATTTAATTATTTAAAATAACACGATCAACCGTGAGAATCAAAATTTATGTAGTTTAAGTGGTCATAATAGGCTGCTATGATAGGTGAAATGGGATTGTTTGCAAATGTCAAATAAGTTAGTATGTAATAATTTATTTCAACAATACCCTTTATTATCGCGACAAAAGTATAACAACTTTTATGAAAAAATTTTGTATTTCATTTAACAACTGAAAAATCACAAATATGGTTGAAGGGTTAAAATAAAATAAGAACAAATTCTTAATAATTAATAGGATATCCATTATTAGATATAACTTTTTGGCAACGGCGCGGCATTGATGAAATTAAGTTTTGGATAGTAATATCCGGCATATTAATCCAAACTTCATTAATTTTATCAATTAAGGACTGTTTATTTGGGAATCTTGTAGTCCGAATACGACGTTCAACCTCTTCCCAAAGGTTCTCAATGGGGTTGAGGTCTGGTGATTGGGCCGGCCACCTAAGAACCTGGACATTGTTCTCCTGAAACCATTCCTGAACAAGGCGAGACGAATGTTTCGGATCGTTGTCCTGTTGGAATATAAATTGCAAAGGCATCTCCCGCTGAGCATAGGGAAACATAACGTTTTGGAGTATGTCTCTGTAGACGAAGCGATCCATAATTCCGTCTATAAAATGTAGTGGGCCTACTCTGCTCCACGAAAAACAACCCCATACAAATACACTACCTTGTCCGTGCTTTATTGTTGGCGTAACATACTTTGGGTGAAATCTCATATTAACCGGACGCCTGACACGCTTCATTCCATCAGAATTAAAAATTTTATAACGACTTTCGTCGCTAAACAATACGTTTCCCCAATCTTGCACTGTCCAGTTCAAATGTTGTTGCGCAAATTCAAGTCTGGCACGGCGATTTCTTTCAGAAACCAACGGTTTCTTGGCAGGACGTCTGCTATAAAGTTTCGCCTCAACTAATCGTCGTTGAACAGTCCTCGCACTGACTTCCAGTTCGGGAATTTCAGCAATTATCCTTGGTCCTGACAACCACGGATCTCTTTGAGAAATTCTTTTGATTCTCCTATCCATCCAAAATGTAGTTTTCCTGGGCCTTCCTGATTTCGGCATTTTTTCTACATGTCCTCTTTCATTATAACGTGAAATTATTTTTGAGACACTATATTTGGGTAAGTCGAACTGTTTGGAAATCGCAATCTTACTCTTCCCTTCTAAAAAGGCGTTTACGACCATTTCTTGTACCTCCGTACAGATTCGTTTTCCTTTTGGCATATTTAATTCTGTAAATATTAGAGCTGTTAAGCTTAATTGAATTGAAAAACGTCATTTTAGAACTTTACCTGTATCATAAACCCTTTTCCTGTAAACCAAATCAAAGAGTTGCTATACTTTTGTCGCGATAATAAAAGGTCTAGTTGAAATAAATTATTACATACTAACTTATTTGACATTTGCAAACAATCCCATGTCACATATGACTGCAGCCTACTATGACCACTTAAATTAAATTATTTTTAATTTCCATGGTTGCCATTTTATTTTAAATAATTAAATATTTTATTTTACTATAAAAGTTGCTTCACTTTTGTCCAATAGTGTAAGACTGGAGGTATTACCTTAGAGCATATAAGACTAGAGATATCATTCAATGTATTTTGTTATGTATAAGCAGGGTCATCAATTTTGGCGTGAGGGGAGAGGGGTAAGTACTCCATTCTAAATGGCGTACGATTTGAAAGGGTTCGTATTTATGTTTACCATTTATGCACTATAATTTCACAATAACTAATAATTTAGATAATTGATTCGCATGATTAATAAACAAATTTATTTAACAATGTTCTTTTTCTATTTATGATATGCTTTCGTTATACACTGTATTGTAAACATGTTTTACTGGAAATGACTACATGTTCATTTAGGAATGAAAACTTTTTTTTATTGTAGATATATGTTTTGAAACTGTATGCTTTCAACTGAATTCGTGGTCACACATTATTTTTGTTTAGTTCAAGTAGATCATTTAGAAACTTTTTTCATATAGAGCAAATAAAAGAAAAATAAAAACAAATAATAATTTATTTCTAGTAGTAATAATATTAAATGTACATGTTTAATAATAAAATTATTAATCAATGAAATCAAAACATAGTTATTGGTTGTGACTAGATATAATATATGTGTGTAGAAGTAAGCTATTTATAAAACAAAACAAAAAATGAAATAAACATTAATGCTACTGAATTCCCATGAAATTTATTTATTATTTATTTGTTTAGGTCACCACTTAACAGTTAAAAACCCAATTACCTATAGAATGGGATGAATACAAAAAAAATACATTTCATTCGTGAAATATATCATACACATTTTCAGGCAAAAAATGTTTAGTTACATTTTACTGTCTATGTTAGAGCACAAAACATTTTAAAATTATCACACAAAAACTTACATACTATTAATATATATACAATAGGTACTATATACACATACAAGAGATAATATAAAATACAGTAGGTACCTAACTATTCGTAGTAGATATATTTATTAACTTTACAAGCAGAACACAATAGCTTCTTTTGCTTCAACTGACTGATTTTGTTGAAACTTGCTGCCAACATCAACATATCCAATATATTTTTGGCCAGTCCATTCCACCCTTTGCATAATTGCCATTTCATTAATCAAAAGATTCAGAACACCTTTTTTATAACCTTTTGACTTTCTCCGCCTTTAAATTTCAATGCTCTTCAGTGAATCCAGTAGAACCATCAACAGCCTAATACCACTTTGATGAAGTACTGGGATGTGGAAGATAATTGTTAAATTTTTCCCTCACATATGTATAAGCCTTCATACTATAGAAGCTTAAAGTTAGTGCAAACGCTCTTAATTCAGGGGAATATTTTGTTCTGGAATGATCTTCAATTGCGCTTTTGACCAATTCCTTAGATCCACTTGCAAGAGTAGCCTAATAAATAAACTAACTTGATCTAAAATAACATATATAAATAAAATGTTTTCTCATCATTGAAAACATTTATGAAAATTACTGGAATTAATTCTTACATCCACAAATGTATCTGTACTTTTTATAAAAGAATTATTTTTTATATATATCCTATCATACTTTGTAAAATAAATGTGTAAATCCAGATGAATCTAGAAAATATGTGAGGCAAATTTGGAAGGCAGAAAATGAGTTACTTCAACAAATTATTTCTGTACTTTCTGATATTAAACTTGAACATCCTACAGATGATTTTTACTACGAAGTACTACCAGTTCCTCCACCTAATGTTAGACCAGTAAGTAAAAAAATTAATCAGTAATAAGTAGCTAACTTTAAATTGTTTAAATTGTTATCGAGTTTTTATTTTCATTTAGGTCAATTTCGTGAATGGTAGGGTATTAGAAAACCAACAATCAATTTGTTACAAATGATATTTCATTTGGCGTCATCTTTTCGAGTTTAAAAAGATCGTTTTTGGTGCTACTAAAGACAATTTTACCCCAATAAAATGTGAGTCGCCAAATATAATTGGAATGTCTAGAGATTTAAGTTCTGATCAATCATATTTATATGAAATTTGCAATGCAATATCAAATCGCAATTTCTCATCAAATTTAGCACATCGTAATCCTGGCAATTTAACGTCCTCTAGATGGCTCACAATGACAAATCGTGTTCTTCGGCTCTATGCTGGAACAGAAAAGCCAACATCAAGCCTTACGGGTATGGCCAAATTCATAATTAAAGTGTATGCCCCAATGTGGTTTAATATTAATCTAATTTTCATTTCCACTAGTGGTAGTTTGCATGTATTTAAAACGATTGAACTGTCATGGTATTTAAGAGATGATTTAAAAAGTATTGTGAATACGGTAATCCAAAGAATCGCGTATTTTATATACCTCGAAAACATGGGAAAATCCTATCGAAAAAGAAAAGCAGCACTGTCTACAAGGAAACAAAGAAATTAAGGAAATATCTCAACACAGCGAAAGACCGCAGAGACCTCTTCACATCAACAGAAGTCTTCATAATTCCATGCACTTGTGGCAAAGTATATGTAAGACAAACACAGAGAAGCACTGATATACGAATAACAGAACACAAACGAAGTTGTCGTTTAAGACAAAACAAAAAGTCTGCAGTTGTCGAACACATCTTATCCGACGGAGAACACAAGATCTTCTTCAAAAACACCGACCTACTTGCGACATGAAGACATTACTCGACCAGATTGCTCTTGGAGGCTATATACATACACAAACGTTAAAAGAACCAGTCACGTCATGAAAGCAAACACATACAAGCTTATAGATACCTCACCATTACACAAGATTCGTATAAATAAGGTGACTATATTTTGAAAAGAAAAAAGGTGTTACGACGAATTCTATTTGCAGTAGTGACTATTTGGTGCATTAAAGAGCAAAAAAATAGAGCCAGAAATGTAATTTGTATTGAATTTTATGGTTAGCGCTGCAGCTAGAGTATAAATATACAGAGGTAAATAAACAAGTTGTTTCAAATATCGAAAACGTTGACAAATGGGAGGACACCTAGAAGAAGAATAGAACCTACAAAAGAAGGACTATCCTCCCTAGAGAAAAATGATTGGGTACCTTAATATAAAACATATTTGAATGTATTAGGTATTTTTTGTATTTAAAGACAACATAATTAAGATCTCCAGTTGTTTCAAAAATTGCCCAATATTCTTCTTCTTTGACATTAATTTTTAACAACTGGTAGCATGACCAAATCTGATTCTTATTAGATATATTGTATTGCCTTAAAATTATATAAGTTTGGAATATGTCTTTATATTTGAGTGTACTGACTGGAAAAGTGGAACAGAATTGTAACCAAATAAACCTTCATTTTTTCCTAATGTTATTTTTTGTTAAGCAAACAACATCTGGGCTATAGGATATTATGAATGGTATTATTTTCTTTATTATTGCTGATTTTGTTAGCACAATAACACATTTAGAAAGAAAAGTATTAGAATGTATTTTGAACTTTTTTAAGTATGGTTAAACATTTTTTACTTGAATATAAGTGGCATAAGAAACTCAAAATTACTGTTTGAATGTTTATTGTTTGTATTATAACCTAACCTTTCATATAACTAGGTACTGTTCTGTATTTTGTCCACTTAGGCAACGACCATCTTGTTGATGGAGTAACGTCAAACCCATTTATATTTCTCAATAAAGTAGATGTAGGAAAAGGATATGTATCTGGTTCGTTCGAAGCCAACACATATGATAAAAACAGTGTCGCAAAGATAACAGATACCTTCATCTTAGACAATGATATAAATTCATAATATGAAGGAGGTAATATTGATTTCTAAATAAATGGTTGTCATTACATGCTTTGTTAATATTCGATTTATTAAATTAATTAACTTTTAATAAGAAAAATAGTTAATTCTACAAGGTGGGATAACGTCTAAGATACTGTAAATATCTATTAGCTACATAGTTTTTTTAGAGTAGATTGTACAAATATAAATGTAAAATATACTGAATTATACAGAATAAACTAAAGTTTCTACTTTGGAACACATTCCGTCTTTGTTTATGGTACAATTTTAACCAAATTTTAGGATTAGTATAGGTTCAACATACTTAAGAAGGCACGCATATTTTTTATATTAATTTAGTTGAATTATACATTTCAATTATTTCAGGTTTGCCGCTATCGCCAATAGTTCTATCGTAATGCATGGAAGAGACCAAAACAATACTTTTTTTAGGTATAAATGATAATAAAGTTTTGTCTCTTGCAAATCCAAACTCTAAAGGTCCTTCTTCCTTTGTTATATTCGGCAAAAACTCTGGTACTATTTTCTTTATTATTGTAGATTTTGTTAGCATAATAACACATTTATTGCGTACATGAATACTTTGTTTCTTTAACTCAGGCAAAGTCCATTTTTTTTAATGGAATAGAGTTAGAGAAGCTCAACGTTTAAAAGTATTAGAATGTATCGTCTTATATAATATAAAAACTAGTAAACAAAGATGTCTGTCGCTATATTATTATATAAATTATTGATATTTTGAACTTTCCTAAATATGGTTAAACATTTTTTTTTAATACTTAAAACACTAGGAATAAGAAACTCAAAATTACTGTTTGAATGTTTATTGTTTGTATTATCAACCTAACCTTTCATATAACTAGGTATTGTTTTGTATTTTGTCCACTTAGACAACGACCATCTTTTTGAAGAAATACCGTCAAAACCGTCAAATAGTATCGGTTTTCTTTCATCTATACCTGGTTCGTTCGAAGCCAATACATACGACGAAAACACTGTCGCAAAGATTAAAGATAGCTTCATCTTTGACAACGATGCAAGTTCATAAAGGAGGTGAAATTGATTTCTAAATAAATGGTTGTCATTACATGCTTTGTTAATATTCGATTTAATAAATTAATTAACTTTTGATAAGAAAATTGCTTAATTCTACAGAGTGGGATGACGTCTGAGATACTGTAACTATCTATTAGCTATAGAATTTTTTTTATGGAGGATCGTAAAAATAAGTAACTATATGTTATTTGGTTTTTTATGAGCCAAAAAAAAATTAGTTTATTAACTTAATAACTTTTAAAATAATTAAACTATAATAATATAAATATAAAATATACAGATCTATACAGAAAAAATTAAAGTTTTTACTTTGAAACACATTCCGTCTTTGTGTATTGTACAATTTTTACCAAATTATAATAGTAATAAAGGTTCAACATACTTAAGAAGGCATGCATATTTTTTTATATTTATTTTTACTTTCCCCCAATTATATCATACAATTTTAATAAAATTTTGGGAGTACATATCATCAGAATTGCAGTCAGTAGTATTGTATTGTCACGTAAAAACAAATTTATAGCATAGAACAACAAAGATTCTCGATTATAATTCGACCACCCTGTATGTTACTAAGCTTTTTACCAGTAACAAATTCTAATAATTTTCTAACATTTCTGAAAAATATTCTACACATTTTTCAACCCTCAACTGGTATCGTTTTTTTACAGTCACGTACCTAACTGGTATCCTGGGGTATTTGGGTACCCCCATATAAAAATAATATAATTTTACTATAATATGCCAAAATATGCTTATTTTTTGGTTAGGATTGGTTAATTGATATTTTATAGAAAAAACTAAATTTTAATAATTCCAAATATAATATTTCTTCGTCTCCTACAATTTTTAAATCAATTTCTGCCTCTATTTTTTTTTTACTGAAATTGCGTCTAACTCTAACCTACTTAAAAAATCTGCTGCCACTACTACATTTTTGCTGCCTATATTGAGGATTTTATTAGTGAATTGTAAAATATATTCTATATATCTGAATTGTCTAGGAGACCTATCTGTTTGAGAAAAAATCGCTATTTCGATCGGTTTATGATCACAAAAAACCTTAAAATCTCTTGATTCTAACATATATCTAAAATGTTTTATTGATAGATAAATTGCATATAATTCTTTATCAAAAGCGCTATAATTTAATTGAGATTTTGATAACTTTTTTAGGAAAAAGGCGATGAGTTGTCTCATCGATCTCTTGTTCTAGCATGCCACCAACACAGGAATTACTTGCATCTGTTGTAAGTGATAATGTAGCTTCCTCTAATGGTTGAGCTAATAAAAAGGCTTTAATAAGCGATTCTTTCGCTTCATTAAAACTCTTTTCGTATTCACTTGGCCAATCTTCTGCAAACTATAAATTTTAATATGTCACAAGCTATTGATATGCTTAACAACTGCAAACTCTTCTTTAAAAACCTGAAATCAGATGAAGCTTTTAAAAGCATCATTTTAGAAGCAACCGATCTTGCTTCAGAGATTGACGTGGAAGGTAATTTCGAAACCACCACACCACGTCATCGTGTCAGAAGCAAAACAAGAACGTTTTTGTATGAGGGCCCGGATGAACCCGTTCAAGACCTCAAACAAAAATAAAAAATAGATTTTTTTTCACACTATATATCAAGCAATAAATGCCTTGGAAACCAGATATAATTTGCTAAATACTCACAGTAATTATTTCAGCTTTTTGTATAAAATTTTTGGTCTGAAAGAAATGAGCTACTGGCTCATTGCAAAGATTTGGAAGTAGTTTTAACTGATGGAAATTCAAGTGCTCTTAACGCCCTGGAACTAGCCGATGAAATAAGCATTGTTTCGTCATTATTAACAAAAAAAGGAAACCCCTGTTGAAGTTCTCAAATTTATCTCTACCCTTAAATTCGCACCAAACCTCAGCAGAGCATTAAGAATCCTACATCCTACTTACATTGCCAGACTTGAAATCACTGGTTCGTAAGTTTGCCGAAAGAAAAGTTAGAAAAAAGGCATTTTAATTACTTTGGTTATTTAGAATTTATGGGATATTAGTTTAGTTAGCATTACTACATTTTAATTTTTGTTATTTTACATTAATGCTAAATTACTTATCTTGTTATCTGATGATTGAGTTTTTAATAAAACGTTTTTTTTTTATTTTTTTTTTTCAATGTTTTCTTGACTTTCTGATATGGGCGCATGAGATTACTTAAAAAAAACGGGGGGGTGGGGGGGGGGGGCGCAAAATTAAGTTTTTGTCCAGAGCGCCAAAATGTCTAGGGCCGGCCTTGCTCGTGGGGTCCCTGTGTGCCGGTGGTGAAAGTTGTCGTGTCACCTGTCAAATTCAAAGTAAAGTTACTTATCGATGGACTTTTTCATTTTTTGATGGCAATGAAATAATATTCTTCTAGACGTCTATAACAATAATGTTATAGACGTTTAGAAGCATATTAGTTCATTGCTTAAGAAAAACGAAAAAAAAATCAAAAATCAACTTTACATTGAACGAGGGACTGAAAACTTTCAATATTAGAATGTATGGTAGGTATCAACCTACATAATGTAGAAACTAGTAAACTTTATTAATATTTTTTAATGTTATTTCCAGCTTCTCTAATTATCCTTAATTTTTCAACAAATAGTCTGCATAAGAAACTCAAAATTGCTGTTTTAATGTTTATTATTTATATTATTAACATTGATTGATCAAATAAATACTTAATAATGTTTCCTCCATTTCCTTAATGGATAATCATCAAAAATGTCTATTGGTCTTGTTTCATGTATATCTCTTATGAAAGCAGATAAAGGCGAATGGTGCTTTCCCCAGCTTGATCCATAATCTTCGCGGCTGTCATAAAGGTATTTAGGAATTTTATATATACCTCCTTCGTGCCAAGCAAATGCACATGATAAAAACACTGTCGCAAAAATTAACGATACCTTCATCTTGGACGATGATTCAAATCTAATAGATATGAAGTTAAACTAAATAATAATTACTTATATTAATTATTTATTATAATTCATATATAATGGGATATTGATTTCTAAATAAATGCTTGTCATTACATGCTTTGTTAATATTCGATTTAGTTAAATTAATTAACTTTTGATAAGAAAAATACTTAGTTTTACAGTGTGGAATAACGTCTGAGCTATTATAACTAATAAAACATAGAAATTAACTTGTAATGTGTAAATTCAAGGATCATGTTGAAATATTTTAGGTACAATTAATGAATTGTTTTTAAATCTGCATTTGTAAAATCACTTGTGAAGGGGCGCGAACCAAGCTTCCTTTAGAATGTCACTATTAATTTCATTGTAGGGGAGCAGAGGGGAATTGGGGACAGTAAATAATGGGAGTTACTCTAATATTTACTGTTTATAAGTAAGTTGATTAGATTGTCAACGGACTATACAATCATCCTTATAGCACAGCAGTTGTCTATTAACTATTCCCGCCACAAAGCACATAGAGGTTTCACGTAAATGACCAAGGTCAAAACCGACAACTGACATTTCTTATGCTATTGACTCCAAACACTAGATGGGGCTACTGGTAAAATTATGATTTCTTACTTCATTTTTAATTTTTATGGGTTAAAAACTTAACCAAAAAATCCAAAGATGTGACGTATATTTATATTTTTGGTTATTCTTATTTTTCCGTCTGATTTTAGTGATTTTTATTGGATTTGGCTTTTGATTTCTGTTTATAGTTTCTTCTTAGTTATTTGCAAAATTGTAATATTTTGTTTTTCTTTTTTCTACTGTATTTTGCAATAATTTTGGTGCTACGTTGAGAAATTCGAGAAAAACTTCAGTGAATTACCATGCATCATAAAAAGACAAACGGGTACAATTAATTAATAGTCAATTTATCAGTGGACTAGATTCGGATATCATTTTACATATAAGAGAGTATACCATCTGTATTTGAAAGAAAAATATTTATCAATGAATGAATTGTTAAAAGGATCCACCTTTTAATCCAATTACATTTATCCTCAGGTAAAAAGACATTTATAAAATATAACTTTAGTGTTAATAAAATATAATATCCTAGTCTCTACTTCACATTTAAATATATTGATATTTTAAAGGTTTGAGATTGTATACCTATTTGCTCCAAGTAAGTATTCGTTAACTATGTATTATTAATATTATTATTATTTGTATTTATTTTATTCTAATATTTATTTTAAGAATGTTCTATTTATTATTTATTGATATATTGATTTATTTGATAGTTTAGATCCCCTAATCACTCAAACCACACACTTGGTACTCATTGGTGATTACAATATACCTTGTATAAATGGCACATCTTTTCAATTTTCTAATAAAAATGATACAAACAATGTCTTACAACAATTGTCTTAACGAGGATCAAAAAACTCTAGATTTGGTGCTTGGGAATATGAATTTGAATATAGACGATGAATTAGAACCTTTAGTTTCCATGGACAAAAAACATCCCTCTCTGATAATTAAAACAGAAGTTAAAAAAAGTAACAGACTCACATACACAAACAATAATCTTGAAAACAGATATAATTTTAAAAACGCTGATTTCATATTACTATGCGAACTATTAAGGGATTTCAATTGGTCAAAAATTGGACACTTAGAAAAGGTTGATGATTCTGTCGAATATTTTTATTAGGTTTTTTATGAAATGCTACACATATGTGTACCACAGTTTACTAATAGACTCAAACCATGTCGCCAACACTTTCTGCCATGGTTCACGGAAGAAATAAAAATTGACATAAAGTTCAAAGAATTTTTCAGAAAAAGAAACCATCTATCGGAATATTACATTTGTAAATAAAAAAAAAATAGGGCATACCTCAAATTTAAAATAAGGGCAGCGCACAATAATTATATACAAAACATGCAGAACTGTACTAATCAGGACCCCATGCTTTTTTAGAAATTTATTAAAGATAGAAGGTCCAAAAATATGTCCGAATCAAGTTTTATTATAAATAATAGGGAAATATCTGACAAAAAAATAATCGCAGGGGAGTTTGCTGATTATTTCAGTTCAGTGAATGACAATGATTCAAACTAGAACCTTTTAGATAACAACGACTTGACTAACAAATGGAACGTAAATTTCTATCAAAATATAGACTTTGATCAAATATCTGTTAGAGACTTCGAAGCAGCATTTTGTAAGTTAAAACCGAAAAAGACAGAGGGTCCTGTAACATTCCTTGCTATATCTTAAAAGCTTGTAAAGACTACATAATATACCCTTTGCTGGTAATTTACAATAAGTCTCTTAAAACATCCACATTTCCTAGTGAATTTAAGAGAACTTGATTGACATCTATTTTTAAAAAGGGCGATAAAAATAAAATAGATAATTATCGTCCCATAGCCATATTAAATTGTACAGCGAAACTGTTTGAATTTGTAATATGTAGTGATGCCGCGAGACGAGAGATTCTCGTCTCTCGCCTCGTCTTGTCTCGTCTCGTCTTGTCTCGTCTCGAACGAGACGAAAGAGACATTTTCTCTCGAAAACAGATTCGAGACGAGACGAGAGAGTGTCATTTCTCGTTTCTCTCGAGCTCTCTCGGGTTCTCTCGAACAATTTTCTCTTTTCTTATTTGAAATTTTCAATTGCTTATCGTAACTTAAAATTTTAACATATTAGATTTCGAGATAGTCAAAAAGTGAACTATAACACACCTATTCTATATAATATATTAAATGGTAACAAATGATTATTAGGATTTTATAAATAGTGATTTATAAGAAAAAGTATTTCTCATTTTATTTATTTAAAATTTATACAATCATTTCTTATATTTAATCCATTCTGCTTTTCTGAGGTTACTTTTGAAGATAAGTTGAAAATTTTTAAGCGTTTTTTCGAAACACTGTCAAAGAAAAGGTAATACAAACGAATGTATTGTATACAGTGAGGACGAAAATTGTACCCTCCTTTATTTTAACTTCTAAATGAAAAAAGATAATGACAAAACAAAAGCGAAGTAAAACTCAAGATATATTATATTTTTGTTATAACAAGATACACTCTACTTGAGACACGTGAGATAGAGGAAGATACTAGCTTTAAATTTTCTAATGGAAAGTAGGGTCATGTGATACCTCATTTGAAAGATTTTTTCTATATTTTTTTTTACATTAAATAAATTCATAAAGTAGGTTAAATTCTTTTTTTTTTATTTGCCGCTTCAACCTCAAAGGATCATTACCGGAGGTATAATACCTTATAAATGCTGTTTTTTACAATAGTATACAATGGATAATTAACATTTTGGCTAGTACAGAGTAAATATTAGTATCTTTTATAAATTTAAGTAATCTTTTACTGTTAGACGGATTTAACACTGCACAAATGGCAATTTTTTGTAGCTGGTACTTTGTTCTTATACAGACATGTTCTGGGCCTTTACTAATAAGTTACATTCTTGATAACTCTCGTATTAACAATTATTGTTTATTACTAAGGAAACGCTTCTTGTATTTAGTAAAATAAATAAATTAAGAATATCAAAGATGATTTAAAAATTTTTCATAACTTCTTGGCAAAAAAAGCTTATTAAAAAATTATCTTGCAACATTATCTAACATTTCTAGAATTATTGCGGCACACGAGGATTATCAAGAATGTAATTTTTGTAAAAACAAAAAAATTAAAACTGTATGCTTGGACGTAAATATAATATCTTTTAAATGAGGTATTACATGACTTTACTTTCCATTAGAAAATTTAAAGACTAACGCCCTCTATTTTACGTCTCAAATAAAGTGCATCTCATTATATCAAAAATATCATAATGTTTCTCTAATTTCACACCGTTTTTGTTTTATGTCTCTATCTTATTGCATTTTGATAACATACTACAAAATGCTTTCATTTGACATCGTAGGATTGCATTAGAAAAATTCTAACTTCCAATTTAACCTCTTCCAAAATCAAAAACCAGGAGCGCGACAAATAGCAAATCTTCTATTGATTAAATAATAGAAATATAAAATTTTCAAATTTACTTTTTCAGTAATCTACGTAAATAAATTAAATTTATAAAAAAAAACAAAACCCATATTCAAGAAACTAACCAGTTATAGCGCACGTCAATGGCAAATGCTTTAAACCCCCAATTAAGCGGACTTCAACAGATAAAATCGGTTCGTAAAATAACATGATCGAGATTTAATTTTGAAGTCTTATGTTAAACGAGATCAACCCTGCAAAATCTGTAACAGGCCGTTTACTCCCACGACAGATTCTCTAGAGGAATCCTAAAAATAAAGGGCAGTACTGGAGTCTTGGACTCTATTAGGCATACTGTTGTTCGAGGTAATTCAATAAAAAATGGCTGCATATTATATAAATTAATATAATTAATAATATTAATAATATTAATAATATTAATAATATTAATAATATTAATAATATTAATAATATTAATAATATTAATAATATTAATAATATTAATAATATTAATAATATTAATAATATTAATAATATTAATAATATTAATAATATTAATAATATTAATAATATTAATAATATTAATAATATTAATAATATTAATAATATTAATAATATTAATAATATTAATAATATTAATAATATTAATAATATTAATAATATTAATAATAATATTTTTGTTAATATTATTATATTTTATTAGATTGCACACCCCACGGTATGCAACTAAGCTAACAGTTAGTTCAGACGTACGCCGACTTTCATTAAAATGGTCATCCATCCAACTAATCCAACTACTAACTGCGCTTCGCCTGGCTTGACTGCAGATTTAGCTACAAATAAGTAAACCCGCTAAGCTGGGCTACTGCCATAAATAATATTATTAATAATAATTACCGCAAACTGTAAAGATTTTTATGAAAATCCACAATTAAAAAAGTAAAAAATAGATAATATATAAAGGTTTTTATTTATTTTTAGAATAACAACCTTCAATGTTAATTTTTTATTCAATCAAAAGGGCAAATACAGCACTGGATACAGTAAGAGTGCAAGTACATCCTACGCAATTTGAAGATGTTCATTCTTTTTTACTTCTCCATTGAAAATCGTAAATAATCCTTTGGTAGACATTTTTTCCATCTGGTATAACGCAACAAACATCTTAAATGCCTTGGGACAGCTACAGGTACAATTACAGAAAATGAAAAAGTGGTTGTGTGGATTCTATGGTGTATATTTATGTTTGTGATCATGACATAAGCGTCAGAGTCTTTTACACAACTTAGTAGAATTTACTATGATATGGTGACCACGAATAATTCTAAACAACAACCAGGAAAAACTTTAATTAAGACAAAAACAATTATCAACATACAAAAATAGAAAAATATTTATTTTTATTCAATGAGAGAGTAAAACATTATAAAATATTAATTTTTTTCAAAACATTTTCTGTCCCAATATCGTTACTAGGACACAAACGCTCTCATATTAATATCATTGAATTTATCATCGTAGCAAAATACAAACTTATTTAATAAATAACTATATAAATAAAAAGTGAATTTTAACAAAAAAAAAAAAGAACACACATAACAATCTGCTACCTTTTGAGGTACCTATTGAATACGGTATAAATAATTAAAACAGTCAAATTAATAATATTTATTGCTTTATGAATTTGTAAGTGCCACTACTGTAGTTTGACCTAAAAAGAAACAATGGCTCTCATAGATAATAAAAAGACTGAAAAAAGGAAACCAATTCCACATTACCAGTTCAGCTTTAGAGACAACCATTCAACTATAGATCAGGTTCATAGAATCTCAAATGCGATTGAAAAAGCATTAAAAAAACAAAGAAGTCTGTTCAGCTATCGTCCTCGATGTTGCGCAGGCTTTTGATAAATTATGGCATGATGGCTTAAAATATAAACTGAATGTGCTACTTCCACAGCCATACTCAGAGCTATTGGATTCATACATTTCAGATAGATTCTTTAGAGTAAAACAAGATGAAGCATTCTCTGAATTGAAGGAAACTAAAGCAGGAGTACCACAGGGAAGCGTCCTGGGACCCACTTTGTATCAGTTATGTTTTGTGATATACCCCAACTAGAACAAGACACAATAGCTACATTTGCAGATGATACTGCCATCCTAGCAATAGGTAAAATCACGAAGAGGCTGAAAATAAACTACAAACATTAGTTAATCAAATTATTAATTGGACCAGAAGATGGCGTATTAAACTAAACGAAACCAAATCTGGTAATATTAATTTTACTAACATAAATGGTCAAATAAATTAAGATGTGTCTGTTTTTGTGTTATTATATATTCAATATTGATTACCTTTCCTTATTTTTTTAATATACATATTCATTAAAAGGCTGTAACAGTAGAAAAAATATTGTTTGAAATTCTAGCGAAAAGTTTCGGTGTTAATGCAAAAATAACCACTATATACAAGCTACACCAAGAATGGTACCAGTATCAAACCTTTATTAGTTATTTTCAAAGACATGGAGTCAAAACTGGCTGAAAGTTGAAATAAATATTGGCAGAAAGTCAGTTACCTACTACCAGATGAACATAATGGCTTAGCATCTGCAGATCAACAGTAACCATATGATAATAGGACTCTTATTATTTAAGAATGCTTAAAATGTTTTAAAACTTAAGAGGTGTACAACCTTACAATAAAAACCACTATTACAAAAAACTAATTTAATTATTTATTAACATTATACATCTTGTTGATTAGTTCTCCTCAACCCAAGATTACTTAAAATCCGAATACGAGGCCTGGAGCCTAACCTTAAAACAATAAAAAATTGAACATAGAATAAAACCCCAATCAGCAATATCACGAGCGTCATAAGTACAAACATCCAAATTAGCAAATTGTTATTCACCAAACGATACTCCATCTGTTCAGTATTCTTCTGTATCAACTCGGCTGCTTGCTCTTTGTTCAATTTTGGACAGTCACCTGCATCCTCTGTGACAAGGAATCTAATTGAATCATCTTCGAAAAGAACTTGCAGTTGACTAATAGATTTGCAAGAGAGTTTATTGTCTTCCAAAATGATGTATCTTAGTCTTGGTGTTCTAAATATTAGACTCATATAATCAAATTCGACTATTTCGTTTTTACCTAAGTCCAGGATTGCCAAACTGGGCAAACTAAATCTACCCGTTACTTTTAAATCGTGGATCTTATTTGAAGAAATGTTTAGAACCCTTAGATGAGGTAAACCCACAAAACTTCCAGTATTAATAGTAGTGATATTATTCTTACTCAAATTTAATATTCTTAATCTATATAAACCTTGGAATAACCTCACAGTAATATTAAAAAATTCGTTATCGCTGAGATCTAGCTCTTCTAAGGCATTCAAGTTACCAAAAGTGCTTGGTTTGAAGCTCAAAGCGTTTAAAGAATTGTGGCCCAAATTCAAAGTTCTTAATGTATTATCGCCGGATATATTCGTGGTGAAATTAAACATTTGATTGTACTCCAAATTGAGTAGTAATAAAGTTTTTAGAGCATTGAATTCGTTACCGTAGACTTTCCTAATGGAATTGTGGCTCAATTTTAAAACTTTCAGGTTTACTAATGGATTAAAACAATCTTTAACATGCTTTAACTCGTTGTAGCTCAAATCCAGTATTTTTAAATTGTGCAAGCCTTCGAAAGTACCAGGTTTAAGTTCTTGTAGCTTGTTTTTGCTTAGTATTAATATTTCTAAGACATGGAGTTCTTTAAAAACAAAAGGTTCTAAATGGTTTACAGTGTTTTCCATGCCTATATATTTAATTTTCCTCACACCTAAGAAAGCTTCGGGATACACAACTTCTATAGGATTGTTTGATAACAGTAACCGTTCCATATAGATCATTCCGATGAAAGCCTTAGGCCAAATTTTGGTCACGGAACTGTTCCTTATATCCAGAGTTTTAATTTCATTGCCTGGTATATCAAAGGTACCTTGTTCCAACGATCTCAGGGAGCAATTTAAACATTGCAACGTTTCGTCCATGTAGTCGAATCTGTAGTTCGTCAATTTGAAGTAAATGGCGGTCGCGTTGACGCAAATGGCGGTTAGAGATCCTCTAGGTCCATAACTGCAAGACATCTGCGATGGCCAGGGGTACGATAAAGCACTTGCGGCTAGAAAAGTGATGATCCATATCGTAATTTGTACCTAGAAATAAATAAAACATTATTAAGATGATGTCGGAATAATGACGAAAAGAGCAGATATTGAATTAATTGCATGTTGTGATTCGTAAATTTGTAACTTTCTTATCATTGATTTTTTTTTGACATGTTATAAATTTATGTAAATATAATTAACAATAGTTAAATAAAGTTGTTTAATTATATTTTTGGGTTACTAAATAATAGAAAAATTAAGCTTGGAAAAAGCCTGGGAGAAATTTCATTAAAAGATCACCTTCTAATTGAACACTTTATTTTCAACACTAATGAAATAATTTGATCTATCACTACATGGTTCATTAGAGAGTAATTACTTTTCATATTATTTACAGTTTTTCTTTGTTACATGATGGCGGAAAGAGCGTCGCCTTTTTCAACATCGTAAAATGTGTTTGATGATTTCTGACGCTCTAATTCTACGCTTAAGAGTCACGCTTGTGGCGTTGACCAATAAGAAGGGCATTCCGCATGTGGCGCTAACCAATGAAAGTGGACGACGCCTTTGGCGGTAACCAATGAGAAGTAGACAAGAAGTATGTAATGATGTCTATGATGTAGTTATTTGTTGACCTTCCTTATCGGCCAAGCCAGTGCCGCTTACAGACATGTCTCCAGGAGTAGTCAAAAATCGAGAATGAAAGCTTAGTGTATATTGAATGCAATATTGAGCGTAACGACGAATGCAACTTGTTGAATATAATTCAACAGATGCCACAGAAAAGGTCAAGTAAATAGGAGCAGAAACCAACACCAACAGTAAATTTGAAGTCATGGTTACGATTAAAGTGAAAAACGCTTTTAATTCGACCTCATGGCCACGTATAATAAAGGCATATCTAATAAGACTAATATGCACCTTAAAGACTGAAGAGATGGATATGACGTGCGGAGTACCACAGGGCTCGGTGCTCGTGTCCACCCTATGGAATGTGTTCTATGATGATATTTTTAGGGAAGAGATATCAGATGTCAGAATCTCAATGTCGGTGGTTGCATGGATGTTAGGGTTACATTAAAAGTACATTTTATATGCAGCTTAAAGAGCTTATTAACGTAAACGGGATATGTATGTGCTAGCTGGGTAGAACCTTATATTAGTAAATTTTTTAACTCTAGATAACTTAGGTTAGAATAAAATTGCTTATTATCTTATAATAATCATAAATGCTCCACTTCAGGGTATTTATTTAAAAAAAAATCAATGTTTATTCTAAAACCTAAAATAATTATAGTTCGATATTTAAAATTTTTATTTCAATACTGTATCAATATTTCTTAAACAAGCTGTATACTCAAATATATTTATGAATTTAATTTCATAACAAACATTCGAATATCAATAAAAAAACCGATATTTTTTCAATTAAAATTTATTGATTTATTATTTTGTATATTTACAGAAATCGTTTTAATTGTTGTGTAGGTGGTACTCATAGAGATCACTTGCAATCACATTTTTCATAACACAATAATATACCCGTTGGATCTTGAAATCCAAAATGTAATTAAATAATTAAAAAATAACACCTGTGGTGATATAATAACAAAAACAAGAGTACCCCAGTGACGGAATCTGGTGCAATTGTTTGTTATCGAGATGGTCTTTTTATGAAAGTCTTTTTTTTTTTTTGACTACGTAACATCATACAACATATAGGGTGACACACCAAAAACATTCCACCCTGAATATCTTCCTTTCGGTAAAGATTTATTAAAAGGAAGATATTCAGGATAGGAAGTTTTCGGTGTGAAATCCTGTATAATTAAAAAATACGTAAGTATATAACAAAATGAAGATGCTAAACAGCTTATTTAGAGAAGGGGAGATACTAAAATAAATGTTTTAATTTTATTATATTACGAATTAATTAAAATACAAACGATACGGCTATGAATAAATAAAGTCTGACTTATTTATCAAAATAAAAGATTTATTACAGTAAAACCCTTGGAAACATTATTAAATCTAAACAAAAACTTTTATTAGGCTGATCAGATGTATTAAAATTTTCATTTTAACTACAAATAAGCATTGAAGGTTGAGGTATATATAAAATGTCTAAACCTGTACCACGTTCTGAACATTAACTTACTACACTCCTTTCTTCTCTAGACTATAGCAGAGTATATAAAAATGGTTTCGTCTGCAAATAGAACTAATTTAAAAGAACTTAAATAAGCATTGAAGGTTGAGGTATATATAAAATGTCTAAACCTGTACCACGTTCTGAACATTAACTTACTACACTCCTTTCTTCTCTAGACTATAGCAGAGTATATAAAAATGGTTTCGTCTGCAAATAGAACTAATTTAAAAGAACTTAAATAAGCATTGAAGGTTGAGGTATATATAAAATGTCTAAACCTGTACCACGTTCTGAACATTAACTTACTACACTCCTTTCTTCTCTAGACTATAGCAGAGTATATAAAAATGGTTTCGTCTGCAAATAGAACTAATTTAAAAGAACTTATATTATTACTTAAATAGTTACTGTTTATAATAAATAATAATAGTCATGTGACATAACCCTGTGGAACTTTATGCCTAACTGTATGAAATAATCCTATTTTAAAAGTTTTCTCAGAAACCGTAGTAATTTACTTTCTCAATCAACAGCTCCAGCTTGCCGAGTTTTTGGTCACGATACCACCGACCTAAAGGTTATCATACCCATCTTAGCACTACTTGTCAACGATATTTAGAGCGGTTTGTGGTCACTTCGATATTTTACCTGCAACCTTGCTTCGTACGACAATCGCCAGGTCATCGACATACCCCAGGCAGCAGCAGTCTGTGCAGATATTAGCCTTCTTGCAAATTCGTCGACTAGGATTGACCAAAGAAGGGGTGCTAGTCCCTGCCTGCTTTAGATGTCAATGTAACTTCGCCTAGAGATGATATTATATTAGCCTTTTTTCTAGGCTGATTTTTATCTACTGACAGGACTACTGGTACTCCTTTCTATGCTAGTACGTTATTTAAAGATTTTGTATGGGCATTCTTAAAAGCAAAGAGTAACTGCCGTAATACCTTCTTGTTCGAGGTGAGAACAGAGCCTATTGCAGCTTAAACTGTTCAAAACCAAATTTAGTGTCATTAAAGAAGCTTTTTTTGACTCAAAACAACTATAAAGATGTGATTTAATGATTTTTTAACGAACTAACTAAATACCGATAAAATTTAAATTAAACGATAGTTGTCCACAACATTCTTATCGCCCAATAGTATAACTTTCGAGTATTTAAAACAATCTGGAAAAACCATGACGATAAGAATAATTGGACTAGCGCATAACATGATAAAGGGTAGTTTAAATCTAATCAAGAAGTATATTTTACAAATAATAACATAATTTATTTTTTGTTAAAAAAATATAATTATCACAATTTTGCATAGATACAATGAAAGAAATAATAAAAAAACAATTTTTTTTCTGTACACGACAAAATAATATCAAATCTCTTCAACCACCGCTACCTTCGAAAAAATATTATGTAATTTATTAAACAGTTTATTCTTGCAAGTAATTATCACCACCTCCTTCCATAATTTCAGAAGATACCAAATTGGTCGAGGAACTTGACATATCTGGTCCTCTAGAACCAGCTATCTCCTGATAGGTACGGTACTGCATATAAAACAAAAATCCGATACACATAAACACTATACACATCAACACGATAATAGTAACTTCGGCTCCAGTCACTCTAGACGGCTCAGGCTGAGAGGCTCCTATTAAAGCATCGGCTGTTTTCAGAGAATTCTTCACCGGATCGTTTGTACACTTAAAGGAACCTAATTCGTTATCGTAAAGCACGTATTTGAAGTTGTCTTCCTCGAAATAGGTCTCCATTTCATCTTCCAAGCTGCACGGCAATTTATTTTCCTCTAATTTGAGATAAGATAGCCTTGGAAGCCTTGAAATCAATCCTACGTAGTCGAAATCTGTCAATTTGTTATACGATAAATCCAGAGCGTGTAAGCTGTGTAAAGAAAATACTCCAGTGATTTTAATCTCCATTATATTATTGTGAGAAACGTTTAATAGCTCCATTTGCGGTAACCCAGAGAATGTACCAGTTTGTAAGGAGACGATCTTGTTGAAAGACATATTAAGATGGCGCAGCTGGAATAGATTTTCCCACGTCTTGGTATTAACGTTCTGGATTTGATTGTGGCTCAAATCCAAGTTTTCCAGATTGTGTAACCCTTTGAGGAACTTCTGCCCTATTGTATCGATTAAATTGGACTGTAAATAAAGGTTTTTTAGTTGATTCTGAGGCGATAGTTCAATTACTGGGTTTTTTAGTCGGTTTCCAGCAAGATTAAGCTCGTATAGACCTGTAAGGTTGGTAAACTCATCACCTGTCAATGTAGAAATTTGATTTCCACTTAGGTTCAAAATATTTAAGGAACTTAAGTTACGGAAGACTCCTTTTATGTCAACGATTTTGTTATCTGCCAGGTTGATGATCTTAATATTGTTTAAACCATTAAATGCTTTCCCAGCAATTGTTCGTATGGAATTAGAATCCATAATAAGCTCTTCTAAATTTAGCAATTCCGCAAAACCATCATCTGATAATATATCTAGCTCATTGTGTGATAGATCTATGCTTTTAATCTTTTTAACACCAGTAAAAGTTCCTGGATAAATAGATTTAATACCGTTGTAGCTCAAGATGAGTTTCTCTAAGAAAATTAGACCAACAAAACCTTTAGGATTGATCTTCTCTATTTTGCTGTTATTCAACACTAGGTTCCTGATTTGGTTTCCTGATATATCAAACGTCCCGGCTTCTATGATAGTCAGAGTGCAATTGACGCATTTGACAGTTTCATCCAGTTGATCGAATCTATACGGGGTGCTGCGAAAGTAGCCGGGATTAGCGTTAACGCAGGTTGAGGTCAGTGATCCACGTTCACCGTAGGAACATTTCATGAGGTCTGATGTAGTTACGAAGGCTGCAAAGGTTACTTGTAGGGATGAGAGGATGAGAAGTATCCATATTTCCTTTTCCATCTGAAAACAAAGGAACGGTTTTAGTAGGATATCTTCTTAGGATTTATTTGTTGGTCACATTTTCTTATTTATATTTATGCATTCACTTATTCACTGTAATCACAGCACTATAACTGAATAAATTATTGCAAATTATATTTTAGTGGTGTGTTTATAATGATATCCAATTGTACTACTGGAAATGAGTATTTCTGGTTGTTTTGTGTTAAAAGTATTTTAAAAATTGCTTTTATTGTTATAGTGGGTTTATGATTAAAAATGGTGTCTATGAATATAAGTGGTTCAGTCATACAAGAATTCGGCAGAAGTTTTCAGTGGGTTTACATAATCTGAACTTTGCCACCTTTGTTATCTATAAATAGCTGTTGGGTTCACCACACAGAAAAAAAATTATCATCTACATTCAAGAAAAGCTTTACACTTGGAAGATTACATTTGTTTGAAATAAAGCAAGGCTTATTAGCTATTGTTGAACAAGTATTACTGGTTTTTATGCTGCTGATAAATTATTAATTATTTCACATATTATTTAATTTTACATTTAATATTAGTAAATCAATTAGGTTATTTTTTAGAAATTATATTTTTTTGTTGGTAAATACTAGTTCCTAGTTTCAAAATTTCTCTCTTCTGCCCTGACCACAGGTTGGATATGGGGAATAAAATGATAGAAAAGTAATTCCAAAGTGGCTAAATTCCTAATATAATAATGAAAATATATATCTTTACATCGCATACAAATATGCAATAATATAATAATAGTACAAAGTATAAATATTATACAGAGAAAAATAATCCGATAAGTTTAAGTTATTATGGTTGAATTAAAACAGATAAAGAATATAAATAGACCGTTTACAACTCAGTTTTTTATTTCAAATGGTAATTCAACTATTCATAATGCAACTATTGGCTATATCTTATAAACTAAAGATGATAATATTACCAAAAGCCTAAAGCCGGTTCTAGAATAAGAAAGGGGAACTTAAATGACAAAATATATAGCTTACTCCCCATCAACCCCCTATGCGCCTCACAAAAATAAATAAATAGCGATCACCTACTTATATCATTGAAAGCTAGTAAAAATTAAAAACCCCTTTAAAAAAAGATGTCATGTTCATCAGAATTTATTTATTTCCAGCGATTATCCCCAAATAAAATACAAAATAAAAAAAAGTGATGTTAATCTATAACTCAAAAATAAATTAAATTTTATAGTGATTATTTTTTTAAATATTTCGAGAACTCATCTGCAATTTTTTTACACCTGGATACGCTTATTTTGAATGTTAGACCGAATGTGACACATTGAAAATGTCTTCTATTTTATAAAACAAAAAGAAAATTTATTTTGTATTTTTTTAAACTTAAATAAGTAGATGATTAATGTAGAAAAAGCAAATAAAGTAGCTTACATTTAAAATATAGAAATAAAACAATATTTAATTAAAATAACCAAAAAAGGTTGACAGCTGTGTGCACGTAGTTTAGATTCAAAAGGAAAGAACTTGTATTTCGTGTAAAACTTTTTAATTAATAAATGCAAAGGCCTTTCGGCATTGTGCCATCATCAGTGCTTAGTGTCCACAAACATATCCACCAAGTTCTTAGTCATTTTTGCTCCCAAAATTAGATATTTCTGGAGATTAACAACTTGCTAAATCATAATTCGCAGAAGGTTATGTAGAAAGCTCACAAAGTTTCCAAAAGGGCTTATCGAATAAAATATTAAACTTCAATGACGTTGTCGCTTGCCCTTCCACTAGTCAGTAGCTGTCACCAGTAAAGCCTTCCAAAATTACCTCTTCCAGCCAAGTTCCCGTCGCCACGGTTGCAACAATTAGTGCTGACAAAGCAGTGGAAAACCGAAATCTGACTTCATTGGAAAACATTTTAGCCTCTGCAATTAATTTGCAGAATGCTACAAATTGCACATTGAATATTAATATTAAGAATAATTAATTTGTTGATATGTATTTAATAATAAATGTTTCTTTATGTTAACTTTTGGGTTTTTTTCCGCACGCTAGTAGAAAATATAGTGTACCTAACACGTAAAGTGACTTTTCGCACTTGTTAGGTAAACTACTATTTTAGATCGAAATGAACTTTGTATCTTTCTTAGTTAACGAGCTATTTACAATTTTTTAACTGAATTTCTAGAGCAATTCGTTTCAACTTATTTCGCTTTAGAATATTGGGCCTTCAAATCTACAGCACTGGTAAAAAATTCATAGAAAAAATCGCAACAACAAACTTTTTACAAAAAACAAACTTTTTTTTTAATGTTAGTTTAACGCCCTGTAACTTTGTTAGGAGCCAGTTTTTTATATAGGCAAATAAAGCCAAATCCACCTATTTTTTGGTAATCTATCTGAGGAAGAATTTATGATATACCTTTTTGAAACACCCTGTATTTTGAATAACGTTTAAAAAACTCATTAGAAAGGCTTTTTCCGATTAGTGTGCGAGCTTATTTACAATTATTATAGTTAGCGCCGATTTTTTGATCTTTTAGTAAAGTTACAGGTAGGTTTACTTGACAGATTAATAAACAATAGCCTATAGTTTAATCAGCAAGTAGTTACTTTCAACTTTTATCAGAGGTGAAAAGATTGGCCCTTAAACTAACTGTTTTAAAGTAAATTGTTAAATATTAAACTACAAATAATTTACTCTAAATAACTACGTTTTTGATTTTTAAATTTGTGTACGAATATGCGAGGAACCTGCGAAAAACAAGTCTCCGAGTTAAATCTTCAAAATAATGAATGAAAAACCAGATTTACTAATACTACTACAAAGAACGATTTTCTTACTGCGCGGTAATTAGATTTCACGTTTTGTATGAGAACTGTTAAGAACTGTTCAATCAGAATATTTTATTTCTGCCAGCAACGCTGAGATTGTGAATACGATTAGCTTCAGAAAATTTGTAAACAATCCTATCTGTCTTGGTTATATATCTATGATTTTATCCATCTTTATTCCCAGACATTTGACTTTCTTCTGGTCTTACATCAGTATCACAAAGGTGGTTCCAATCTAGACTTATTTGTGCTAAACAATACAAGGTTTCTTTTTTTCTTAAACACACATTTATTTTTTCCAATCATTCAAATCCATTTCTAAATATTTCATCTAATTTTTGTCCAAAGTTAATTAAATTGTCACCTTTAACCAAAACATTTGTGCCATCTGCAAATGTAATTGAATACTAGTTTCGGTTGGCTATTTTTTTGTGACATTGTTAATATACAATAGAAATAGTAATGGCCCCAACACATTTCCTTGGGGTATTCCCAAACTTATTGTAACACTATTCGATATTATTTGACTGTTACAGAGTTAAAGTTAAATTTTTTGAAAAGGCAAGATTCAAAATTAAATAAGAATATAATACCACAAAAATCAAATTTTTAAACAATATACTGTAACTGATTGAATCATAAGTCTTTGATAGATCAATAAATAATCTCAAATTAATATGTCCTTCAATGTTAATAATATTTAATGTGTAGGTAAACCGAAAAATAACAGATAATGTTTCTTTATTTCTGTTGTTTGTTATTTAATAGAATGTATAAAATCAATAAATAATTCTTGATATTATAATATTTTCAGTAATCATTCTGATTTTGGTGTTTTTTATGGCTAAATAAATATAATTACTTAAATACAACATTCTAAAAGAAATCAAAATAGATTTTAATAAATTTCCTCGAAAAAATTGTGTTGTCTCTGTTGCAATTTTTATAAAAATTTCCTTAACCTCAAGTAACGTATTTTATCGTGAAAAATACATATTAAGTGTATATATTTTTAACAGTCAGATTTTCTGTACCAGTTACCAAGTGTAACAAGCGACCTTTGACACGATATTTGTTCAAGTTTATCTCTTAAAGCGGTTCGTTTACCACGCTACAGACCGATTTTACAGCTTCTGAACAACAAAATTGAAAATTGACAAATCGAAGGTGTTACATAAATAATCACAAAGCGTCTTTATTAAATATATACAGTAAGATGAAAGAATTAAATGTTTTCTTTAGAAACTTTTGGAAAAAATATTAAAACCCGCTGATTTTTATTAACAAATTGGAATTTCAAAGAAATCGTAATGGCGATAATGAAAAAGATATGTAAATCGAAGTGGAAAAATATTTGTAAACAAAATCAGTGCAGGATAAATTGAAACTGCCTTTGAAAACAAATTTCGCACATCAGGTAATTTAAATGTTGTATTGTTTCGAGAAACATATCAGTGTTGCCAGAATATATTTTTATTATTGTTTAAAAAATGTACCAGATTCCATAAAAAGGTACAGATTCTATAAAATGTGCCAGATTTTTCGAATTGTGAAGTGTGGTCCAGAGATCAGGGACGTATGGTAATTAAAATGCAAAAAAAGTACACGAACACAACAAACAAGGAACCCCCAACAAACTCAAAACTTAAAAACGGATAATGGAAAAAACATTAAATTTTAAATTTAAGTTTTATTTCGGCCTGAGGTGAAATAATTAGATTTTGGACGAAGGCGGAACATCTGGGGGGGGGCGGTTTTATATTCTATGGAATATAAATTATAGAAAAATGTTTCGAGTTAGATGTATGTGGAAAATGTATATATTTAATTTATCCTCTAAACATTTATAGAGGTGCTGTAATAGGTTGTACAAAATAACAGAAAAAAGCCTATAATAACTAGATAGGAAAGTCAAGTGTTGGACACATCAGATTTTTTAATAAGGACAGTCCTTTTATGAAAAGAACAGTCCTTTTTTGATTCAAAATGTCCTTTTTTACGGCAAATGTCTTTTTTACAGCACATATCTTTGGAGGGGACATGGTTTATAGTTTGTACAAAAATATATAAGTTAAGGAACTTCTTTTTTTAGGAGTTCGGTGAATGACGAGGTGGATTTTTTTGTTACAAGCTGGGTGACGTTTTTTTAAAAGTTTAGTAGAAGGGTGAGGACATTTTGTATACCGGAGCCCTCTGTGAGTTCTATGTTAACTTGCTATTAAAGATTAATTTTGGGTACTTCATCTTTGTTGCAAAGTTTAGTTTTGTTTTTTTTTTCTTCTGGGCTCGTCTGACTATGTCTCCGAATAACAATGAAGCCTATTGGTTTATTGTGTTTTACCCCATATTAGTTCATAGCACTCACTTTGTCACCTTTGTACCTTGTACAAGTTTGTACAGATCCTTGGGTGAGTGGGTTCTATATTTTGTTGGATCAACCTGGGGTTGTCCAAAAAGAGCCTGTCTTTTGCGATCTAGAGCTTCGCATTCGCACAGTATATGTTTGGCCGTTTCTGGTTTCTTGTGACGTAGTCGGCACATGAGTTCCCCATTGTACATGCCAATTTTGTTCAAGTGTCCCTTTACTGGGGCGTGCCCAGTCATGAACCCTTTTATCACTTTCAAGTGGTTCCTATTCATAAAGAGTAGTTCTCCAGTTCTTTTGGGACATGGTCTACCTATGAAGGCTTTTCCATGTGCCTGTTTTGGGGTGGTTCCCCAATAGTTAATATGTTGTTTCCGAATCCAGTCGTTTATGAAACCCCGGACTGTACTTTTTGGTACTCCTGGGTTTGTGTCTGGTTCCGGTGTTGCTTCTGGCCCTCTTTTTGCAAGTTCGTCAGCCTTTTCGTTGCCTTCGATCCCTTGGTGACCTGGCACCCAAAATAGTTTTACTCTATTTCGGTCTGCCAGTGTTCTTAGTTCTTCGATGCATTCCCATACCAGCCTCGACGTAACTTTCTGACTCGATATAGCCTTAAGTGCCGCTTGGCTGTCTGACATTATCTGAATATGCTGATTTTCGACAGCTCTTTCATTGTTCGTTTTTGCACATTGCAAAATTGCGTATACCTTGACATGAAATACCGAGGAATGTATTCCTATAGCATAGCTATGGTTAGTATCAGGGTTTTTGGAGAATACTCCCGCAACAGTGCCTTCCGCAGTCCTAGAGCCGTCTGTATACCAGGTTTGTTCCTGTCGTTGGGCATTGGGCTCCCTTATGGTGATCTCCTCTCTTTCCTGTATTAAAACCTCAAATGGAGTATTAAAAGAGTACCTCTTGGTTATGTGGTCTGATCTCATGTCTAGCACGTCTCCTGTCACTAACCTTGAGATACTCATGTGACCTGGCCTAATGTCAAGATTTTCCAGTGTATTCCCTAATCTATAAGCACCTCATCTTGCCTCCCCTTGTATCACATAGTAAAGAGGTGGGAGTCCTATTGCTTTCATTGCAGCTGTGGGGGTTGTTTTCATTGCCCCCGTTATTCCGAGGCAGGCAATCCTTTGTGCCTTGCTTATCCTCGTTATTGCTTTCCCACCACGCCAAAACTGCGTATGTTATTATCGGTCTCACCACCATGTTATAAAGCCAATATACCATGTCTGGTTTTAACCCCCATTATTTTCCAAAGGATCGCCTTGCCGTCATTAACGAGGTTTCCGCCTCCTTGTGGTTTTTTCTAGATGCTGGTTCCAGGTAAGTCTCGAGTCAATCATAACCCCGATATATTTTACCTTCCCCTTAAGCTGGATGCTTGCACCTCTTAGGTTTAGAGGCCCTAGTCCCTCCAATTTCCTCCACCCTAATCTACGTGATACGCTGGCCTGACATCACCTGTGTGCTAGGGCACGAGCCGCCACTGTGGGGTACCCTTTGATATTAACTATTGTTTACAAACATAGACACTCCCAACCAACCACCTTAATGATCCCAACTACCATAGCAATAGCATAAAAATGATGACTGTCTTAAAGATTCTTTAAAATTATTCTTATTTTGGGTATATGACAAACTCATCAGGACGTCTTAATACTAATTCCTATCGTTCCAAAAATATAATTATACCACTTTAATATTTCCCTCCATTTCTTTACCTCATATGCATAGAAATATTAATTATGTAAGCATTGTCGAATTTTTATCTTAAATTTAAAAATTTTTAATTTTTTTTTAATTAAATATGGTCATTAAAATACTTTTTACTTTTAGATTTTAATCCTTACAACTATTATTTTTGAGTGGACACTGCCTTATCTGCCACCTTTGATGAGCCTCTGACCCCACTGTTTTAAAGCACAAGATAATATACTTTATTTATCGGTAATAATGAAAAATTTATATTAATTTTAATAATTTCTGACTGATAAACAATTTGACTTAATATTTGCGGAAGAGATAATTTCAGAAAGCTGATACAAACTGCCATTATTAACTGATAATAATTTTTAAATTTCGTTTGTTGATATATTTAGAAGAGTATTCTTTGTTTTGATAGTCGTATTAGTTCATAGTTTTATTATTTTATTTTTGTTAATAAATATAGCATGGCTATAATCTTAATGATTTAATGTTGTTTGTTTTCTATTTGAAATACACATAGTTCATGTACGGAAAAAACAGAATTGGACCTAAAATTGATCCTTGTAGGAAGTTCAATGTCAATGGATTGTATGGCAAACTTTTAAGAGATTTTTAGATAATAAGAAATCAAACTTATATGAAAAATATGTTCATTTTATTTACTCGAGAAAAGACAATACAGGGAAAAATTATACAAGGTTGCCCACAACGAAGAATACTCTCTACAATGCTGTGGTCAGTTCTATTGGATGATCTACTCAAAAATTGTCCAAAGAAGGCTACCAGTGCCTAAAATATGCAGACGACCTAGTAATTATAGCCAGGAGGCTATTTGAAGGTACAATCTCATGGCGATCTCAAACATCTCTAAACATAGTAAAGAACTCGTTGAAAGGAGCAACTGTCTATTAGGGCAGCAAAAACAACAGTTGTACCATATTCTGAAAACGGCTACTTAGAAAGAAAAGGTGTTTGGCAATTTCAAATCTCCCAGCGAAAAATTTCTCTTTTATATTTTCAAATTAGAAAAAATATTTATATCTCTATTTGATAGTTTGTCAACTAAGCCTGGAATTTCCAACGCATACCTTTTTGAGATGAGCAAAATAGAATTTGATCATCCTTGCCAACAATTTGCGAAAATGTACACCATTAAATTATTTATAAGACTCAGAATTTTTTATACTCTTAAATATGCAAACAAAGATTTGAAATCCTCGAAAAAGTCAGACAAAACCAAAAGAAAAATTAAAGTTTTGTCCCATTTATAAATATTATTGATTTTTTTTCATCATATTTGTGACTGCTTTATAAAAAAAGTTATTTTTCTTTGTAGTTTTATTTCTTGACTATTCCAATGGTCCAACTAACGTTTTTTCGTAATCACAATAAATACATTATTATCATGGTCCAACGAACGCGCACCTCATCACCTTGTGAGGGAGCCGGTAAAGAAGCCGCTGCGTACATTCGTATCTGGTCTAGGTAATCTGTGCCATGGGACAGCGCCCTGCTTGTGACATATAATCCATCGCATGTGTTCATCTCTTGCTAAGCGATATTGTCGTTGTCCTTGTTTTTCGCATCATAATGAGAGATAAAACAACAGAGGCACACACATTTACTGTACCCTGTGCCCATCTTAATATCGGAATTCTCGGAACGTCGCTCAACGCCCGGTCGTCCAGTGTCGTGCCAACGCGGTTTGCGCTGAATATTAGATAAAATAATAATAGACATTGAGGAAAATATAAAATATGTAAGTTATTTTTTTTTAGGGCAAACCGCCACTGTGCAAGACGTAACTGTAACGATCCAAAAGGAAGTCAAATGTCTTTTGACCAAAACATGAGAATGGGACAACATGTCAGAAATGTGACTAAAAAAGCGGAAAGGGCCGTAGCAAATATTAGCAGGATTCTACCCAACACTGGATAATTTTGTGCAGTGAGCTAAGTCCATAGTACTTTATGGGACAACAACATGAAACTGAGCCATGGAAAAAAAATACTCTCCTAAAAGTTCAAAGCAAAATAGCAATCAGAATGGCGCATTACCGAACAACCTCAACGGATGCATTATTGGTCATCGCTAGAACACCTATCCATCTATTAGTAAAAGAGAGTTGCGCTATGCGAAATGGTATGGATAAAATAGTGGCCACTGACCACATAATTCAGAAATGGCAACAAGAATGGCAGCAAGAAACCTATAAAAGTATTTGGACGAAAAGGCTGATACCCAATATTGAACCACAAGCTACAAGAAATCAAGGCGAGGTCTCATACTACCTTACACAGCTAATCTCTGGACACGGGTATTTTCCGGCATACCGATATAGGTTCCACGTCACAGAGAGCAATGAATCTCATTAATGCAGGGCAATAGACACAGAAGCGCACACATTTTTCGAATGCCAAAGATGGAGTAATGGAAGGACGACGTTAGAAAGCAAGATTGGGGATATAAATCCTGAAAATATAGTCAACAAAATGTTGGTAAACCAAAACAACTTATAATTTATAATAATAATAATGTTTATTTAGCTTTTTGGACAAACATATATCAAAAGAGTTTTATAACATATATATCATAAATAAACAAATTAAGGTCGATCCAGGTATATTGAAACCAACATAGGCTGTGCATGGACCCCCATTTGTATATTACACTTAATAGCATAAAAATAAATTTAACATTAATAATAATTATTCTAAGATTGTACATTAAATTATATTTATTGTAATAAATGCATTAAAAAAGAAAAATATATTAAGAAAAAGAAAAAACAACATATTTGAACACAATAACAACGATAATATAGAATTATTCAACAGATTGTTGGGGTGGGGGAGGGGGGCAGCGAAGAGAAGAATTTCTTTAGGTGTTATTTTCAATTAATTTTCTTGTTTCAAGCATACCTAAATTAATAATGTATTTTTTGAATGTATTTTTTATCATATTTGCAGAGTTTATTTTGTCTAGATATATTTTATAAACTTCAGGCAGATCATTATAAATTTTCCGTGACAGATGAGTATAACATTGTAAGCCAATAATTTTTTGCACTGGCTTAATTTTTATATTATTATTTTCTTTGTACCGTGTGGGATAGTCATGATTAACTTTTTCAAACAATTTTTTTTTTTTATAAATAAATGGAATAATTTGATGTAGAAACATTTGCCTAATATCTAGTATTCCGGTTTCCAAAAATAATTTATTAGATGGGTAAGTAATTTTCTTGTTATAAATTATTTTTAAAATTCTTTTTTGTAGCACATCAAGTTGTTTAAGATGGAAATATGCTGTACCTTCCCAACTCATTATGGCATACCTTAACCTTGATTCAACTAGAGCGTAATATAAAATTTTTAAGTATTGTATATCTAAAATATTTTTTAAGTATTTAAAACGGTATAATAACTGTCTTAGATTTTTAGTTAGTATATTCACGTGAATATCCCATTTTAAATGCGAATCTATGGTCACTCCTAGATATTTATAATGTTCTTTTGAGTTTATAATAATATTTTGTGAGGAGTTTTGTATCGGTATTGTTTTATATTCTGGTAGGCATCTTATATTATTAGAAAATGGCAAAAAAATGTTTTTTCATAATTTATAGTCAGTGACAGATAACCAAACCTGTTAAATATCTGTTCTAAATCATTTTTGGCTTTAATTTTTATATCGTTCCATGTTTTATCAGCATATAGGACAGCAGTGTCATCTGCAAAGCTGATAATTTTTTCACTAGAAACCGAAGTAATCATTACATTAATATAAATTGAAAACTAAATTGGTCCCAGGACAGTTCCTTGAGGTAAACCGTAACTAAAAGTTTTTTCTGAACTTGTGATATTATCAATTTTTACTATTTGTAAGCGTTCTGATAAATAGTTTAGAAATAATTCGTTGGGTACTCCACGTATTCCCGCATCCTTCAAGGCTTGTAACATCTCAGTGTGACACAGTATCGAAGGCCTTAGCAAGGTCCAAGAATACACATAAAGTTGGGTTACTTTTCTCTAAAAACGTTGAGATGTAATCTACAAGTTCTCCTATGGCATCATTAGTTGTTAAACCATCTTTAAATCCGAATTGTTTTTCAGAAAAAATTACCTTATTATTTACTAAAAATTTAACAACTCTGTTTTTTAAGGATTTTTCAAATGTTTTAGCGAGAGATGTTATGACTGAGATTGGTCTATAGTTGTTTAATTTTTTGTTATCGCCTTTTTTATGTACCGGCGTAATAACCACTATTTTAAATTCTTGAGGTACTGTACTTGTAATAAAAATTCTATTTATGATATGACTTATAGGTTTTGATATTATATCTGAGGTTTTTCTAAGTACTTCTGATTTTATATTATCATATTTAAGTTTTAATCATTTAATTATTGTTATTATTTCTTTTTCATTCACAGGTAATAAAAACAATAAATTTTGATATTTTTCTCTAAGTGGTGGTGGTGTATTAGGCTTTTTAATTTGTCATATAATTTGCCAACATTAATAAAAAACTCATTAAAAGTTTCTACAATGCTCGCGGGGGTATTACAGATTACATTGTTTGTAATTATTTATTTGGGATTTTTCTTTCTGTCATTTACACAAATGTTTTTGACTACATTCCATAGTAATTTTTATATGTGTGGTATGTTATTTTTTTACATTCGCTTTCAGGATCATTTTTAAATTCGCTGTATAGTCTGTTTTTTTCATTAACGGAGTTTACAATGCCAGCACTAATCCACTGAGTACGTTTGATATTACCTTTTTGATTTTTTTAAATATGTATTTTGTTTAATTAAAGATTTTAATAAACCAATGAAATTTTTTGTTAAATAATTCGCATCCATTTTATTATATAAGTTATCCAAATTATAACTGTTCAGATCATTTCTTAAGTTATTATAGTTTATGTATTGAGTATTTCTGCTTGTATTATTAGGTGACTTTCTTTTTATTTCCATGGGTATTCCTAATATTGTTGCTTTATGATTAGTAATATTGTTTTCAAATATCATGGAAACGCATTTCACCTCAAAGTTAGGAATTTTACTATTTAGGAAAATATGATTTAGATAGTTTCCTGTCGTGTTATACACTCTAAGTGTTTTTATTTACCATAGATACAAAATATTTTACTATCAATTTGATTCTACATAATTTTGGCATTAACAATCAATTGATTAAAGACCTCGAGCTAAAGCTCTCGGGCTCTAATCAGATTATTAATGCCAAAAGTTATGTTTCATCAAATTGATAGTAAAATATTCTTGAGATTTAGATTCAACAAACTATTATCTAGGTCTTTGTAAATTAGGTACCTTTGATAACTTCCCGCGTTAAGTCTTTTCAGTACTATTTATTAAACTAAAAATAATACTTATTTATTACAAGATATTAAATTTCAAAACATGAGTTCCTTATTTCAATATATCTAAAGCAAAGGTCAAAAAAAAAAAATGTTAATCGTTAACATTTATTATGCAAAATTAACTTTCAAAATTATTTAATTTGTATTTAAAAAATGGTGGAAACTAAACTTTTTTTACTCATTGAGTTTTTACTCTGGACCTTCAATAATATTTATTGCTAAAACAACACTGCCCTGTGCTGGCCGAAACTCTAAAATTCGGAATTATATTTTTAATCTGTACTTTAAACAGCAGAAAAATTAATTGTTTTGCCTCTAAACCAATATTAACCAGAAGCATTAAATGAAACTGTAATCATAAAAACATAATAATCATAGTAATCAAATGAATTCCTACAAATTAATTTTTCTGTTGATATAATAACAGCAATAATGGTTATCCAGCAATTCAACGTCAATGGGCGGAGCGTCATCGATGACGTATTCGGGTTGTTCTTAGGCTTTGAGATTATTTGTAAGACAGTACTGTTGTAATAATAACTAATAATAAAATGGTTGGAATTATTTTTGTTTATTGTTAAATTGGACAAGATATGAAGTAAATTTTCAAAGTTAATATCTAACAAAATATGTTTTATTTTCTAACTAAGTATAAAGTTCTTTATATGTTTCGAACAGTTTGTATATCCTCAGCTGTGATGACAATATCAAATAGAAAAATAACTATTTTTAACCCAATACTTCGTAGTTAAAAATGTTTGTTATCTGATAAACAAACAATTGGAGGATTAATTTTAATATTCTTATTAAACTAACTTTACTTTATTAAAAAAAATTTACTTACGTTGGATCTCATCCTGGTTTAGAGTAAAATCGAGTTTGGTCTACTAGTTCCGCATCAACTTCAACAATTATTGTTATTATCAATAGAGGAAGAACGCACTTCGTTGTGATAAGAGAGTGCAACTGATGGATTCGAAATTTGAAGAGTGTTTGTCTGTCTATGAATAATTTTGAACTGCATCTTATCATTTGGATTCCACTATTAATAATATTTGCGGCTGCTGAGTTGACATCTGAACCCTGGATGATAGTGTTTTTAGGTATTATTGAATGCAGAACCGTCCTTAACATTGTTTTTGTTTTTAATTTAAAAATTAATGAATAGGGGAGAATAGGGACGAAAGTAACACTTGTACGCTACCTCGGTATCTATTCTCAAATTTAATAGATTAGAAATTTTAAAAGAAGAATTCAAAGATACGAATACGAATTTTTAACGTTGAAGTTAAAGAGGAGAAACTGGTATTCTATTTCCTCGAATTTAAGAATACTACAAACTAAGTTAATACTTATTTAGCTCAAGATTTCATGGAAAATGTCGTACGCCTTCTTCTTCTCGGCCATCTTTTGTACTTTTTTGGATATCACTTTTTATCGATTTCTTCAATTTTTCATATATAATGTCATTATCTTCATTTTCTCTCTTGGTTTCACTAATTTTTCCACTTTGATTCACGTTTTTTTTTGTTTTATTTTTTCCTCTTCTTCCTCTTTTATAGTTTTTTTATTTTCTTAACATTTTATCTTAAAATTGACTTGAGTCCATTAAGTTTCAGGATAAAGTCACAAATTCAATTGTAACCGCTTAGTTTAAACTTGGAATTCTCTTCCTGCTAGAATTTTAACTTAATTACAAGTATTAGCCGTAGAGTACTGAATCATCGACAAAACTGATGATTTTACCTTTTAAATTAAGTTCCAACAAACCATTTATAAACAGTAGGAGCCCTAATACAGTACCTTGAAGCATTCTTTATTTAATTTTCCTCAATGTACCCTTTGTATCCTCCAACTGAACAGTTTTTTAAATATGGTTTAAATAATTCAAATTATTTGCCTCCGAGACCACATTAATTCAGCTTATTCATCAAAGTTTTGTGACAAACAGTATCAAATGCTATAGATAAATACACTGCTTGTCAAATCACATATTGCGTACTCTATAGATTTACATCTAAAACCGTATTACTTCTCGGAAAAAATATAAAATTTATCAACAATATGTAAAATTTTCAATCCGACTCCAAGGGAACGGTATAGAAACACAATGCTATTGAACAGAGATTGACTGCCGGCCGTAATTTTCCATCCTTCGATATCAACTATAATATTGCATAATTCATGATTTTACTTTTATCTTCTGTTTTAAACAAGGGTTATAGATATACTTACGCGGGTTTCGGATTAGCAAATTAGTCATTGACAACCAGTTCCAATAAGCCTCTTCCCAAGAAATTAGGTAAAACTGCCCTAATGGTCAGATTTAAATTAAAATAACATTAGGGTAGGTACTAAATTTGTTACAAATATTGTATGTATATTGTAAATTTAGTGAAAATTTTAAAAATGCCTAGACGTGTGTTAGATGTAGATAGTCTAATTTGTAGTGTACATAAGTATTTTACAAATGAAAAAGAAAATGGCGGTCCTTTAAAATCGGTAATGTCTGTACAACAACACGTATGCGATAATTAGTGAAACCAAATTAAGAGGAGTATTACAAAATCACAATAGTGAACTGCCGAAAAAAGATCACCGCAAAACTCGCCCATCATTGAAAACGAAAGATATTCCAGATGGAAAGAAATTTGAAATTCGTGATACCATTTATCGAATGAGGGCCAACAAGGAACATGTGACCTTAAATACAATTTTCTTGGAATTAATAGATAGAAAATTTGACGACATTGGCAGAACAAGTCTATGGCAAGTGATACATAACTTGGGTTTCAAATTTCAAAAGGAGGATAACAGAAAGGCCCTTTGTTAAAGAAGTTCTGTCGTTCACAAGAGAATTAACTTTTTAAGAAAATATTCTAAATTTAAAGAAGGGTGAATTTTATATATGTAGACGAAACATGGATATTTTCTAGGGGTGCAACCAAGAGAATATGGCAAGATGATAACGTAGAGTCCATCAAATATGCCGATGGAGAAGGGAAGCGACACATAATTTTACATGCAGGAGGGAAATCGGGTTTTAGAGAAGGTGCTGATTTAATATTTTCATCTAAATCAAAATCCAGTGACTATCACGATAATATGAACACAGAAATGTTTGTAAAATGGTTGCATGAAAAACTTCTCCCAGGTTTAAGTGAGCCCAGCGTAATTATTTTAGACAATGCACCTTACCATTCTGAAGTATTAAACAAAAGTCCAACGAATTTTTGGACTGTTGATAAAATTAAAGAATGGTTAACAAAGAAACATATACCATTTCCTCAATATATATTAAAATCAGAATTATTACGCTTGGCAAATATGCACGCAAAACCAAAAACCTTTGTTGTGGATCAGATTATTGAAAGTTACGGTCATTAAGTTTTACGTCTGCCACCGTATCATTGACAGTTTAATCCCATCGAATATACATGGGGAATAGCAAAACAATATTATGACAACCACATTGGGCCTTATGGTTATAGTGACGACGCAGTTCGGGAAACTTGGCGAAAAGCACTTTCAATTGCAACTCCAGAAGTGTGGCGGAACTGTATATCCAAGTGCGAGAAACTAATAGAAGATTGGTGGACTCGTGAAAATAAAATAAACGAAATAAGTCCAATCATAATAACAATTAATGATGATGACAGTGATGATGATGACGATTATGATATTTTGGATGATAATGACTGATTTTCATTTTTGTTGGCAAGTTCAATTTTTTTATTTTTCATTTGATATTTTATTTGAGCTAAATAACCCTCTTATTATACATAGACCATATTTTCTGTGTGAAGTGTAATATATAATTATTATTAGGTTTATAATAGCCACATTAGACTCCATGAATGAAGAAGTTTAATTCTGCTCTCAATTATACAAAAGATTCTCCATTATTATTTAATTAAAAAGTTGTACATTATTTTTCATTTCATTTAACCAGTTGATATTTCCCCAAAGAACAGGTCAAACTGTCGTGTACTTACCTGGAAATACTCATAAAATTTTTAATCCGAAACCCGCGTAAGTATAGCGAATAGACTATAAATCCTATTTTTAAACAAACTGGGAAATATCCAGTATCTAGTATTCTGTATATTAAGTATTTTAGAGGATATAGAGTACCTATATAGAATGTAATTTAGTCTATCAACAAAGTAAAACATTGCAAAAGCGAGTCAGTAACGCATTAAGTGTTATTATAAACAGGGATTATGTTCGTTTTAAATAAACTTTTGCTGCAAAGTATTTAATTTTTTTTAACTGGGAATAAGTAAATATCTGAAAAGTCTGTTAAATTTTAGTTAATTTATTTATATTTGATAAAATTGTAAACGATTTTTGTTTCTCCTGATGAATATGGTTCGACCATCCACGCTAAATTTATGAAACATATTTATGTTAATATTTATGGTAATAATAAGACAAAAGTTATTCCTCTAAAATGTTGTTTCCAAGCTTCAAATTGCAAAAGAATATGATGAACACACGTAATCTACAGCCGATACTGGCTATTTACTTCTATACAAATTCAATTTCATCGAAGAAAAAGATAAGAAACTAATATTCTTAGATAATAAACATTTTGGTTTACTCTTTCCAAACAAAGGTTAGATAAGATTCTTCTAAATTCTAAATTCAAAGAATCTGCATTTTAATTTAGTTTTGTCATAAATGGGTAAAGAATTTTCCATTTATTTGTAATAGAACAGGTTTTTAAACTTTATAGAATGCATAACAGGTAAGTTAGAAATAAAACAATAGATATTCTTATGCATTAGAAATTACAGAGAATTTTTTGTTTTTATTTATTATGAACCGAGTGTCTACAGGGCCGCCGAGAGCCAGGCCGGTCCCCAGGACAATTCTCTAGATCGGGCCCCGTGACAAAAAAATCTTTTACCAAAAACTGTTCCTCTTCTACTGAAATAGAATTTTTTCTAAAAACAAAAAAAACCTCGCATCAAAAAACTATTCTCCCTACTTCAATTACTTCTTCTTCTAAAAAAAGTCCTCAGCCGAAAAAAACTTCTCTAGGCTAAAACTCTTTTCCTCTACTTATATTTAATTTTAATTGAAACTTAACTTCCCTCTCTCATCTTGTGTCGAATTTCTCATGCAGAACAAAAAAACCTGTTGTCGGGCCCCCCTTACAGCGCTGCCGGGCCCCCATTTAAGCCCGGGCCCCGGGAATTAGTCCCGGCTACCCCCCTCTAGTCGGCCCTGAGTGTCTAGAACAAATGAGTAGCTCCTATAACTTTTTTGTTTCGGAAGGCAAATAAATTAAATTTGGTACATGTGCATACTTCATTTATTTTTGTTCTATCATTTCTGGTTTCAACAGACGGTACCCTAATTTGATTATTTTAACTGGTGAAGAATTGTTCAGAAGCTTATACATATAATGTTTTTGAGAGCGCTGAACACAAATATAAACTTTGCCACCTTCAATTTTTCCTGGAAAAAAAAGTGATTTTATTTTATTTTTTCAATAATAAACAAAATATGTGGTTTTCACCTACACATATCTGATGTGTTCTCCACATGATTTTCAAGTATAGCTAGATATTTCTTCTTTAACCAAAATACATCTAATAAAAAACTTTTGCAAGGCTTGAGAAGAGGAGGCCTGTCAAAGTTTATCAGGCTCGCAAACTTCAATGAACGTTATAGCGACCACTTTTTGTTAAATCTATGCATTTTGATTGTCAATTTTTTTTTAAATGTTAGGTAAGTAATAGCTTATAAATAATTATAGTTACAATTTATCATTACAACAAATCTTGTTTATAATGTATTTGTTGATTACGACATTGTAGATAAACATCGCATTTAAGTCGTCTGCTGTAAAGCCATTCGGTTTGTTTTAGATTAGATTTGAGGATACTACGCAAAGAAATGCTGTATAAATGCTAATCAGATGGATTTTCGTAAGTTACTGTTTAAATTTAATTAAAATTCAGGGACATTTAGCGAAGAAGATTTTGCAAATGGCTGTTTCAACGTTTCTCTCTTTTAGCAATTTTAAGTAAATATTTCCTTGCATGTTTATTAGTTTCTTAATCTGTTTTGAGTTATTAACAATGTTCTAAATAAACAATTTTAGAATATAAATGAAGATGGTATATTAAATGCAAAAGAAAATATAACGACAGAGATTTTGGATGAAAATTACACTTTACCCGACTGCTTCAAGAATTTTTCGTGGATGTGCCTCGGAATTTTATAGCATATTCGGAAACACATCCCAAAAGGAACAGAACAGATAACCCAAATATGAGTGTCGTTTCCCAACTGGAAATCCCTTAAGATATTAAGGAATACATTTCAGGAGTTCCTGCAAGCAACTGAAGCGTACAATTTATAGTTTTTCTAGAGAGTATACAGTAGATTGCTATTTATTCAACCATAATCACACTACATATTTACTAGAAATGTAGTAGAATGTTATTATATTTTATAATACTCTTTAATGAGTGATTTATTTGAATAATTAAAACCAAATTAATTTAAAAAAAACTAGGTATACAGAAGCGATATTAGAATATAATTTTTTGTTGGATGTTTATTAATTGAATCGTTTGTATTTCTTGTAATTGCAGTATGTTTAGAATTTCTAAACAATCGTCTTGGCTAGATTTAAAAAAAACAGCTATAATAACCCCACTTTATGAGGATGTAGACAAAATTAAAACCTGTAACTATTGCCTTGTTACCTACCTTATCAAAAATAGTAGAAAGACTAATGAAAACCAGCCTTCTTCACTTTCTTTTCCAACATAACACCCTAAGAGCTCATCAGTTTGACTTCCAACCTAAAAAATGTAATATTTTACGTTCTAAATAAATTATATAATTTGAAAATTCGGAAACAAATCTCAAAAATCCCTCTACAAAATACTAAGACCATCCCTGCCATATGCCGATGATCTTAGTGATCATGGCACAGGGAAAATACAACACTATAGTAAGCGATTGAATGCAAGAGGCTCTAAATATAGTAACAAAATGGACAGAGGCGGAAGGACTAAACATTAGCCCAAACAAATCTGACATAATTCTATTCACCCGTAGGAGGAAATTGGAGGGACTAGGGCCTCTAAACCTAAGAGGTACAAGAAAGAGCGTAAAAAAGAAACAAGAATTACAATTTTTACCAGACTTTTTAATAGCAAAATCATCTATATCATCATAGTTTATGGTATTCATTATCTCTGCTTCTTTGTAGAGAAGAGCTAAAAAATTCATTTTTTCTTGAGACAATGAAGACATTTGATAATTTTTCCCGTGTTTTAAACAGGAAAAACTCCTTTCCCAAGAACAATTTATAGCCAGAGTGGAAACGTTGAGAGAGAGTAGTTTTATTAGATTAAATGTGACTGTAAAAATGCACACATTCTTGAACCAAATCTTCGTAGTATAAATAAAATAGGTACAATAACAGTAGTTTCGATAGGAATGAGTTTCTATAGGGATTTAACGTATTAGTATAAAAAACCATGAGAAAACCAGTGAACTTATTTGACTTTTATCCTCTGAAATCAAGTGAGCGTCCTCTGAAATCTGCCGCCCCTAGGCCGCGGTCTATACGCCCTATTGACAAATCCAGGACTAGAAAGGGGGATACTACCTAGTATCATCTCGAACAAGACCTTTCATATAACTAAGATCGAACTTCATTTCAAGGAAGTTCGTTTCATCCTTCAATTTTAACATATAGTACGAGTAGGTACCTATTAATTATTCTTTAATTTTTTATGACTAAAAGGGCCAGTGTTTTTAACTTTGAGTAAAGTTGAAAGTAACTACTTGCTGATTAAAGTATAGGTCTATTGTAACTTTACTCAGAGGTGAAAAAATCGACCCTAAATATTATATTATCACTGGATTTTGATATTTCTTTTTTGTAATCTCTTTTATTATTGTAATAAGATAAAAAAAAAGAAACTTGGCTGTTCAAATAGTGTCTTTCATTTTTATTTTAGTTAACTATTTTTTGTTTATTTCTTGTATATCTATCTATAAAAAAATCTGATGTGTCCAACACATGACTTTCCTATCTAGTTATTACAGGCTTTTTCCGTTTATTGTGTACAACCTATTGCAGCATCTCTATAAATGTTTAGAGGATAAACTAAATATATAAACATTGTCCACATACATCTACCGCGAAACATTTTTCTATAGATATTCATTGAAAATGAAAATACTGAAAAATTTAAATTTAGCACTTTTCCTACAATTTTTCCATTACGGTCCATTTAAAAAAAATCATGTATGAACAAATATTATAGAGATCGATATCGCAAACAACTTTTATTTCAACAATTTTCATAAAAATCAGAATTTTGCACATTTTGTCAAATTTCTCGAATACGGACCATTTCAGGAAATTTTTACATAAGGCAAAAATTATAGATAATAATATTAGAAGTAACTTTTATTTGAACAATTTTCTTCTCCAAACATAAATAACAGATATATTCCATAAAATATATAAACGGCCTCCCATAAAGTACCCCCCCAGATGTTCCGACTTTGTCCAAAATCTAATCATTTCACGTCAGGCCGAAATAAAACTTAAGTTTAAAATTTATTGATTTTTTCTTTATCCGTTTTTGAGTTTTCTTCAAATTTCGAAATTTACACATTTTCTCAAATATCTCGAATACGGTCCATTTTAGAGAAATTATCTATGGGACAAAAATTATAGAGAATTATATTACAAACAACTTTTGTTTAAACAATTTTTATAAAAAAAAATATTTTTTTACATTTTGTCAAATTTCTCGAATACGGACCATTTTAGGAAAATTTTGTAAATGACAAAAATTATAGATAATAAAATAAGAAGTAACTTTTATTTAAAAAATTTTCTTCCCCAAACGTAAATAACAGATATATTCCATAAAATATAAAAATGACCACCTATAAAGTACCCCCCCAGATGTTCCGACTCTGTCCAAAATCTAATCAGCTCATTAGACGCTGGAATAAAGCTTAAGTTTGAAATTTGGTGTTTTTCCGTGTATCGGTTCATGAGTTATGCGTTATACAGACACACACACACACAGACACACACACACACAGACACACACACACACACACACACACACACACACACACACACAGACATCATCGCGAAAATAGTCAAAACGGATTCAGGGGACCTCAAAACGTAAAAATCCGTCGAAAACTCGAGGTCGAAAAAAATCATGATTCCTATACTTTCCTTATATCTGTATACAGATAGGAAAGTAAAAATATATATTTACTCCTGAATGTAGACTATATACAATACTTACTTTATTTGCGTGATTTTAGAGGAAATTCTAGTTCCCCTAAATTTAGGCTACATACAATACATTTTATTTGGATTATATCATAATATGTACAGAATGTTCCAGAATAAATTACTGTAAACTGAGAGACAACTAATTATGAAGAAAAATTAAATCACGAAGTCCAAGTTTCCATTCTACAGGGTAATAAATTGAATATCAAATATATAAATTTCTATAAATCTGGCCTTGGGATAAATACAATTATCATTCAAAAAATTTAATATAGATGCAAATTTAATAGGTATTGAATGTAATCGATATTTAGGGTTAACTAATGTTCTCTAGCCAACTAAGACTATATTTTATCACGATTTAAATCATCATGTAGATATGGGGATTTCAAAAAGGTTGCTAAAACGCAAAGTATTCAAATTTTGATAGTGAAAAAGACACAAATAGAAAAATTTTGCTTTACCGAAAACTAATTTTACAGTCGAAAGTAATCAAAATTGGGAAACAATTAAAGAAACGGGCCATTAATTGTATTGTAACTGTAAGAATATTAATTGTATTATATTTTATATTCCTCTCATTTGTACCAAAAATATGATGTGCATTCCTACAAATTGACGCATTGAAGATTCCAGGGTAGCAGCAGTAAAATCGTTGTTCCACCGGGTAGTCAAAAGGAAAGCGAGAAGAGAACAATATATAGGACTCAGTGGCCTTGGCCGACATTCAAAAATGTTTTGGGAGGCGTTCCCGGCGGCGGCGCGATATCGTCGGGAGCATCGGGAGGAAGAAGGCAGCAGGTGGCGGTTTATCTTTAGTCGGCGGGCCTCTTCTATATCGATATCGATCCGTTTCCACCGTTTTACTTCCATGCCAGCCGCCGCCGTCTGTCGCCCCCAAACAGTAACATTCCGCGTGCCAAGAATGGTTAAATATATACCTTTGAGGTCAAAGGGACTAAAAGAAATTATTGTATCAAAGTTAACTACCAATAAAAATAAGACGAGCAGTAGCATGTGCAGAAATGACCAAAACGAAAACCGCAAAAGAAGTATTGTCACGTCACATGTCTCTTATTACATTTTTCTTTTCTTCTCTGCCGTATGTTGTCTTAAGATTATTTGGAACAAAATTATTTTACAATATTATCGATATATTTCAGGTAGCGTGTCAATTGAAAGTTGTTTATGATGTTGGCGCAGTAAAAAGAATCCAAAAAAGTCCAAAAAAAAACATTAAATTTTCCGTTTTTAGCGATTTTAACCTTGAAGGACTAGTTTTTGGTAATAATTACGCCATATGTTTTTAAAGTAAATTGAATTTGCTACAATTTGAGACTGAAGCTGTTTTTGTAGACCAAATAAATTAAAAAAACGGTTTTTTAAAACTTATATGTAAAGAATGCCGAGTAAAGTAAGTAAGATGCGAATGAAGAAGAATTTCAAATTAGTTCAGAGGTTTATTTCTTCGGTAGTAGAACCACTTGGTAATATCACAATACGTGTTCTGCCGTTTCCTCCTCTTCATGACAGAATCTGCACAAGGTCTCTTCTGTCAGACCGATATTATACATATGTTTGTTAAGCCTACAAATTCCTGTTAATAGACCTACTAGTAGTCTAGTATTTTTCGTATTAAGGCTTAGTAGATGCTCGGTGAGTTTAGGCGATGATCCTTTTAAGAACTCTTTGGCCTGTCTCTGTCCTGGTGAGTTTTTCCACCACTCCTAAGATTTTTTAAACATCCACTGCTTTGGGCATGTTCTGATAGTTATTTTTGTTACACCACAGAAAGGTTCAGGGCCAATAAGAGCATTTGAACCTCCTTCTTGGGCTAGTAAATCAGCTTCTTCATTGTCCTTATGTTCTCTGTGGCTTGATACCCAGGCTAAGGTTAGTATGTTTTGACTACCCAGCTCCGTTAGGGCTTCCAAACAGTTAGTCCCACACAAGCTTTGAGTGTACCTGCATGAAACTGAGTGCTGTTAACGTCGCTTGACTGTCTGAGTATATGACAATGATTTTTCCATTTACCTTTTGTCTTAATACCTCTTTTGCGCAGTGATATATTGCTGCTATTTCTGCCTGGAATACTGTAGCATGTTTACCTAAGCTCAGTGAGTTTCTTGTCTTTCCCTGTCTGATATACTTACTTTATATTGCTTTTGAGAGCTATATTTTGGGAGCATTTCGTCTGAAGGCATTCCCATTATTTGGTCGTTTTCCAACTCTTTATATAGCTCGCTGTAGTCGCGTCCATTTAAACTGCTTATGAGTGATGAACCTTCGTGCAATCTGTATGTGACGGATCTGGCTTCGCCTTGAATGAATGTATGTAGTGGTGTTAGATTTAGCATGGCTACCATACCACCGACCCGTAGGTTATCATCGGCCTTATAACTCTCGTATAAAACCATAGGGACAATTTCGGTTGTAGTTCCTAATTGTTTCCACACAACCTTCGACGTAGGTTAAAGGATGTTGTGCTCTTTTGGGTGACTTTTTGCAAGTGTTGATTCCATGTTAACCTGTAGTCAAAGATGACTTCCAAGTATTTGGCCTCTTGAGCACATGGTATCTTCACTCTATTCAGTACTGGTACACATAAAAGGTGGTTTATAAATTAATGATAAGGTATTTCAAAAGACTATACGTAATAGTTTTATGGCCAAATTTCGCCGATATACAGCCATCCATAACTAAACTTCTCATGAATTTTAAATTTCTTTTAATAGTAGGTAAGTTATGTTCCACCTTCTGTTATTTAACGAGGAGTTTTACTAAGAAGAAGAGTTAAGTAAATCCTTCTGGCGATTTTTTGTTAAAGACTATCAACATCAGAGGTAACTAACTTCACCCTGTTCATCTAACCTTACTTCTCACTCCTATTTTTTTTTTCTTAATATAAATATACATATATTTTATGTATTTTTATATGCAATATGTCAACCAATGCTATTGAACAGACAGAAATAAAGTAAACTTGCTATCCCACTACCGGTAGAGGTGCAACTATGCGTCATTTTGATAATTACTTCTCGTACCTAGCCGTTTAATATTGTTCATTGATGGTATCCATCTTTTAAGCATAAATAACTAGAAACTTTTTGGAAGTTTCAAAATGAACCAAAGGTTCTAAGTGGGATTTTTTTTTTTTTTTTAAACAATGCTTATAATTTTATCTGCTAACTATTAACCAAATAAAAAGTGAATTTTGGAGCACAATAACTGCAGAATTGATTGCAACTTCCCTAAAACATAATACAAACATTGTTTTGAAAGAATTGTGAAATTAAAATAAAAGAAAATTTGAGTCATAAGAAAACGATCAGTTGATATCAGTTCAAGATAAAAAGGAGTTGCTTTCATCAAGGAAATCGTCTAAACAATGTTAGATATTCCATTTAAACAAAATAATCCTGTCTTATATATTTTTCTAAAATTTCGTCTTTGACTTCTTTCGAATTTATTTTGCAAATGACAACACAGACAAAATAGCTAATTTTTAACCTAGATTATGCTAATCGTGTTATATTTTTAAGCGTTCATTATTGAGGGATTATTTAAACTGTAGTTTTGTAGTTGACATGTCGGTGGAAAGAAAAATATATTTAAAACAAAGATTATCAACAGTGGAATCGGCCCCCATTTAAAAAACTTTCACAAGTATTGCCAATTATTAAGGACATCCAGATAAACTGTATAAGTTAGGCCCTTGCTTCGAGGATGGGCAACCATAGATTTTCAAAACTTTGTGAATACCAGGGGTTCACTGTTAATACCAAAAGAAACTGCTAACATTTTTAAATTGAATTTCCAAGTGTGCGCACACACTTGTTGCATAAATAACTATTTTAAAATTATAAAAAGTTGTCATTAGAAAGTACAACCCTACTAGGCAAAAAAATACCAGGTGAATACTATATAAAGCATTTACTTAAGAACAGTAATAATATTACAGAAAATAAAAAAAAAATATTAGCAAAAATAATGGTTCATTTATAGTGGCGCTATACAAATTAAGGTGCTACTGTTAACTATACATTCTATAAAACATCATACAAGGTGTCCTGAAATTCGACTGCCAACAACCTAGTTACTTCCAGTGACGTTTTATAGGGATCGAAAACTCCTTTTCCTGTGCGATATCATAGTATGACAATACAAAATATTTCTTTACTAAAATCAATTTGCACTAGGCTCTCGTCAGTCAAATTTTGAGACACTATATTATAAACACTCAATAAAAAATATATAAAAATTGACATCAATCTATACCTATATATACTCTTATTTAGAAAAATATATTACAATAATGATCAGTCAAGTATTAAGTAAGGTCGCAAATATTATAAAACATTCAGTATTTTTTTGAAAAACATTAATTACTATGTACCTGGAGTGAGGATAAATTTAATATTTTCCAAAAAGAATAATAATAAAACCTTAAAATCTCTACTACACTTAATTAAATGTAAAGACGACTAGTTTCGGGTATTATGGACATCATCAGGTCTACAGTACTAAATATATGTTGGTAGAAGAAAACAAAAGAATACTTGAATGCTTATATAATGTTAAATATGTTGTTACAATACATATGCAGTTGAGAAACACTGACGTATTTATTTAAAAAATAAATAATAATAATAATATTTAGATATGCGTAATAATGAACTTAAAGTAAACAAACGTTTCTTTATCAAGTATATGTTTTTGAGTTGTTGTTATTATTATTCTTATTGGGTAATTTGACCAAATCGAGTTCAGCATCATAGACAATAACTATTACTTTTGTTTACATGACGTCATTTTTTTTTAACAGAACAACACATTATTTTTTAAATGAGAAATTTTGATCCTACAATGTTATTTTGGGACGAGACTAATAAAAATGGTGTGATGCCCAATTGAAAATAAAAACTGATATATTTTTAGATTGAAAAATATTGAATTTATTCAAAGGTATACGTCCTCAATGTATAAACAATATTGAGGTCAGTATAGACGGCATTAAGCGCTAGAATTTTTTTAGAAAACTTTGAATGCCAACATTTGAAGAAGAGAGGAAAGATTTCGTCCAAAAAACACGAAAAAAGGGTTCATAATATTGAAGTTCTGTAGCTGCTGAACAACCAATTATTAATGTTATTGTTGTAACCAGTTACAAACTGCTGATTGGCTAAAAATATAGATGGGTGCAATACAAATAAATAAATAAAAATATATCCTCTTTCAAATGACGCTATAGAAATTTATTTATTTATAATTAAAATGTAGTGAAATATATACGATGCTGCTAAAAATTAAAGATCCAAGATTACAGCTCAGTACTAAGTAATTCTTTTATAAATTTATGAAAGGGGGTGTTAAATATCTCAAGATCGTTATGAGTGTTGGCTAATCTTAACATTCTTGGAATACAGCTGCTAAAAGTAGGTTTAACCAATAAGAAGGTACATAAAATGTTTGTTGCTGTTGAGTTGAGCGGGTTGGAACATAAAGATTTATTTTTGTTAGAAGTTCAGTACAGCTGCATCTGCCATTGATAATTTTGAAAAGTAATGTTAGGTCTCTCTGTTTCCTCCTAGTTTCCAAAGAGAGGATGTTTGGAAAATTCTCTATCAAACCATACTCGCAAAGGATACCCAATTTATATGCTATGTATCTAAGAAACTTATGTTGCACATTTTCTATGTTTCTGCTGTGCATTATGTAATATGGAGACCAAACAGAAGAGCAATAATTAAGGTGAGGTCGGACAATAAAGAACTTTGATTGCAGTTATGTCAGTAAAATTATGTATTAACCTTTTGATAAAACCTAACATTTTAATGGATTTATGGATAGCCTTCGGTATCTGTTGATTGCAACTTAAAGTAGAATCTAGAATAACTCCAAGGTCTTTAATTTGATTAACAGACTCCAAATGTACCCATTTAAGTTATAATCAAAAGTAGTAGTTGGTACATGGGATCGATAAAAGCACATGACATGGCACTTTATGGCATTCAAGTCCATGCCATTTAAGGAACACCAGTTTGATAGATTATCAAGGTCAGACTGAAGCCAGAGGGCATCATAAATGGTTTTAATAATTAGGAAAACTTTTAAATCATCTGCAAACAATAGTGCTTTGCCATACTGAAAACAATTTATGATGTCATATATAAGTAAGTTGAATAATAAGGGACCAAGGTGTGTTTTTTTTTGAGGAACACCTGAGGTAACTTAAAATGAGTTAGAATAGTGATGGATTACTCTAACCATTTGAGTTCTGTTCGTAAGATAGCTACTAATCCATTGCAGTACGACCCCATTTATTACATATTTATTGAGCTTTTGAAGTAAGAGCCTCTCAAAAGCCTTAGAAAAGTCAGTGTACACAGAATCAATCTGGCAACCCTTCTCCAAAGCTTCCGACAGGAAGTCAACGTAGGTAACTAGATTTAATTCAGTCGATTTTCCAGCACAAAAACCATACTATCCGTTATGATGCCAGAGCAGTCATAGGTAAGGTAGTCTGATATAATGTTCTTAAAAACCTTAGGTTGACTTGCTACCCGATTTGTATATTGGGGTGACATAAGATAGTTTCCAATAATCTGGAAACTCACCCGCGGCGATAGATTAATTGAAAATATAGAAGAGAGAGCGAGACAATACGAAGCTGCATTTTTTGAGTAGCATGGGAGGAATAATGTCAGGACCAGGACCTTTCTTTATGTCAAGATTAGATAATTTTTCGTTAATGGTCGAAATAGGAATGTGGTAAGAGTTTTGATTCAATACTTCAGTGCCACAAGAAGCAAAAGTGTCTTTAAGGTTTATATTATCAGGTAAGGTGTTATTAGATCTTCTGGTACTTACAAAATTCCAAAAGGCTTTAACATTACTTTTAACAGAAGTTTTAACAGAATGTATGTAATTTGAATAGCATTATCTAGATATAATCCTGCATTGTGATCTTAACTGACTGAATATTACATAATTTTGGGGAGTCCTGTTTATCTTGTAAATCTTATGTTCTACCTTTTTATCGTTGTCCAAGCTTCTGAGTTGAAAAAAATGCCAATACCAGTTTATAACAAATTTCTTTTAGGAAGCAAATAACTCAATTACAGAGTACAAAGCGTCATAAAGAGTAAGAATCATTTCTGAAAGTTATTTTCCTTGAAGAGAATTATTTAAAAAAAAACGGATCACGTCACATCTCTAACTACGGTGGCCTCTTTCCATTGACAAGGAGTGTTATTGATACGTTAATATTTTTAAGAAATCTACAATTTTGTTCATATTGAGTGGTGATTAAAATTTAATTTTTGGACTATTTTACAGTGCTGTAATTTTTATAATATCAATTGTTAGAAAGGTAATCTACAAAATAGTAATTTAATGACGAATTTTATGTCAAAAATGATTGATCAATGTTTGATGGTCAATGGCCTGTATTTAAAAATTGGTTGGAATGATCCATGATACAAAAAATTACAGTATCATGGAAATAATCAGGGTGTATGTAAAAAGAGATGTCAGGTATAAAGGAAAGGTTTATTATCTTAAAACCAATGAGACATGGCGAAGTAGGATCAACAGGAAAAAAAAACACGCATTGAATCAGATTTGTGAGTAGAGAAGCAAATGATAAAAAGAAATTAGAAGATCAAATAGGATGTAACAAAAAAAAGACGATGAAGTATAGCCGAAGAAAATTAATTTAAAATATAAAATTTCATATATTTATTTTATATATATTTTTTATTTTTGTAGTATAGAAATTTAAATGTTTAAATCTGCCAAACTTTGATTGTCAGATATCCATACGACACATATTATTTCATAATTATTTCAAAAACGTTTGAAACGTATAAAATTTTAAGTTTCTAAAGTATTTTTGAAAGATTATAGTTAAATATTTCACTGAAAATGTTTCTGAAATAGGTCATAAATGTTACATAAAGGTTATAAAACGGGTTATGTTGTAGAAGCCCAAGATTAATGATTTGTAAGAAGAGGAAGGAGATGTATTATGTAGCCATTTTATTTTAAATAATTTTATTTCTTCCTATATCCAAAGACAAACCTATTTTTTAAATAATTGGAAGTTAATGTCTATTGTAGATTTTTGACATTTGCTTTTCTGTTGTGTGTTGGGCTGTTTTTAGAAATTGAGGCAAGTTTTTTATAGAAATAAAGATTGTAAGTAGGTTATGTTAGGTTAATTTACTTTATCTCTTTTATTAGCTTTATTCGCAGAATCTGTCAACGACATGTCAACCACAGATGAGCATGCGCATTTCGATTTTATGCATCCATAGAGCCGAAAATCAAACGCTTAATACAGCTTAAAATCGAAATGCACATGCTCATCTGTCACCTACAGGCCATAGTAGTTATGGTCATGAATAGCTTGACAACTTAAGAAATACTCAATCAAAAATAAATATTGATCTGTCAAGTAACTCAATATATTTTAATTTAAACGACCTATCTACTTTACGTCGATTGACTGAAGAATCACCACAGTTTCTTTTAACAGAGAGGTAAGAAGAGATCTAATTTCATCATATTTTTTGCCTATCTGTAGCTTCACTTACTTCTAATATTTATAAGTAACATCGTCTCTAAAGTTTTGCTCTTTTTGTGGAAACGTTTGATTAAAATTGTTAAAAGAAACAATAGGATCAGAAAACCCAACCCCAGGTCCAACAGTATGACCCATGCTGTGGGTCAATAAAGCTTCACTACCCATAGGAGGAGGTGTACTATGATGAATGTAAGCCGCCTGGTTATTAGGGGGAAAACATGCCTGTTGTTCATTGTAACCATTAGTTGTTCTTATCTGGTTGGAATTTGATACAGCATGTCGTCTGGTGGTCGATCTCCATTTACCAAAACATATCAGTCTTACAAAAACGAAAACAAACAGGGAAAGAACTAGGATCGCCATTATTCCGAAGAATATGAAAAATACCACCATCCACCATTCCATGGTAGAGGATTTCTTCGATATCGTCTGGAAGTTTCTAATTGTCTGTTGGTCGGATTGATATGGATCTGGAAAGAAGAAAATGAGGAGTAATCTTTAAAAAAAAAAATATGAAAAGCAGTAATAAAATTTATAGAATTGACTAATTGTATTTTTAACAAAGGCTTCAGTCAGTAAAATTCATTTAAACTATATCATACATTGTACTAGTAAATACTCCCTCAGATAGTTTTTAATTATTTAATGGCAGGAATTTTATTGAAAAGTCTAGGTTCCATGTAACTCAAATAATAACTATACTATAATACTCGTGTGTTGAATGACTGTCACTATTCTAAACCATTTTAAAAATGTTTTTCTCATAAACTACTTTTTGTGACATTTATCTGTTTACCCTTCATCATTAAAGGTAGAAGGTGGGGAGACGCTGTCACGTAGTCTACGATGGGTACACTTTCATCTTGAGTAATTTCTGTGCATTCCAAGTTGGAAAATGCATATTGTTGCTCATTCGAGAGAAGAAATTTGGATTAGCAATAATAGTTTTAAATGATTCTATGGAACGTATAGGTAGAGAGTACAGGTGATGATAGTTATAATTATTGGATTATTTTAGGTAAAAATATAATTTTATTATTTTTACTATAGCTTTTGATTTCGATTAGTTTTCAAAGTTTCAAATATTATTTAAGGAGAGTTTAAATAGAAATTTTTCGTTGTTAAGGTTTTTACTAATTAGTGATATTTCAAAAAATAGTTCGGTTGGATCTGCAATAGTATTATGAAACGTAGTTTCGAAAAGCTAATGGCTATCTTTACTTTTTTCACTATGTATAATTTGAAAACTAATAGAAAATTGTGTGAGAAGATTGTTTTTAACGCAAAGTATTGAAATGTTTCCTAAAACCAGTGAAAGCAAATACGCCTCAGAAGATCGGGGTTGGCTGAAAGAAGTAACTTCCGAAGATATTTTTCATGTTTCTTATAAAGATGATGTTTATGAGGATCCTAGCTGTTGACCTTCCGTACTATGGAACCTTAGATTAAAGAGACCGAAGATGTAACATTGCACACTGCGCATGTTGTCTATTTTAAGCCAAAGTAACCCACCAATTGAAAATCATTGTTGCACGACGCCACCCGAATTGCTCCAATTTCCATTCAGCGATCACATCCACCTGAGTTTAATCACCATTGACAGCTGTTTTTTTGATTTATTTGTTAGTATTTTAGCAATTTAAAGTGTTCTAGTTATTCAATTTCAAGTTCAAAATGTCACGATGTATCTTGAAAAATTGTATGTACTTATAATACAAGTACTACTGTTATGAATATATTCGTTTTCAGCGGTAAATATTTATTAACGTTTTGACATAAAGCGCCATGATTCTCTGGGCTGAATACTTCAGATCCGTATTAAGGGGTTTCAATAAATATTAAGCATCAGAAATCAGATTTCATATTACTTACATAAATTTACAAAAGGGTAAAATTTTGAACATTTAATTTAAATAAATAGTAAATAGGCATTATTGCTAACGAAATTTTGTATTTAAAAAGTAGTTTTATAAGAATGTTTTCTAAAGGTAGTTTTTAGCCCTTTTTGGTAAATAAATAAGAGGTAAAGAATCATAGTTGCTAGCTAAATTTTATTTTTATAAGGTATTTTTATAAGGTATTTTTATAAGGTATTTTTATAAGGTATTTTTATAAGGTATTTTTATAAGGTATTTTTATAAGGTATTTTTATAAGGTATTTTTATAAGAATATTAGATGACCTACTTAAAATTTCAAGGTTCATCTTATTTGCGGTCAAATCGAAAGTGACATTGAATTTTCAGTCTTAAAACAAAGTAATCTAGTACAAGCCCAAAAAAAATACTAAAGTTACAAGAGTTAGGTCCGATTCCACCGTTGTGTTAAACGGAGATTAAAATGACAGTGTTAATGTAAAAATGTCATTTTAAACTTCGTTTAACACAACGGTGGAATCGACCCTTAGTCACGTTAATAAAATGTTACATTACAAACCCCTAAACAACTCGAACATAATTTTCGTTTACTAAAAAAAATCCAAAATTTAGCAATATTTATTTATTATACAATCGAATGCGATTTCAAAGATAACTGGATCAAAAAATCCGAATCTCTAAATTTTGGAGCTAAATGCTCAGATAAAAGCAAGCGACCGATAGGGGTTACAAAAATAATCGATTTATCGATAATTCTGATATTTTTTAATGAAAATCGATTTATCCGCTGTTTTTAATAAATTATTTTCGTTTTTTTTTAAGATAATGTATTAATCGATTTTAAAGGAAATACAAAAAAAAGTAGATTTATTCAAAATAATCGATTTATCGTTTAATCGGTTTTTTAACTATTTGATTATTTTCGATTTTTCGAAGATATTATATGAAAATAATCGATTGAATATAATCGGTTATTTTACATATTCGATATTTTTGTTATTTTTTTAAAATTATCGATTTATTGGATAATCAGCTTTTTAATAATCAATTATTTTGGATAATCGAATAATCAATTTCAAAGGAAATATGAAAAAGGGATTATTAGAAAATAATAGATAATTCGTTTTATTTTTTGGAAAATCGATTTATCATAGAATCGGCTTCTTAATTAATTGGTTATTTTCGATTAGGCGATTATTTTGGAATTATTGATTATTTTTGGTAAGTATTTCAAAGATAATCGAATTATCGATTTTAAAGGAAATACAATAAAAATAGATTATTGATAATAATCGATTGATCGAAAATAATCGATTGATCGAAAATAATCGATTATTTAAAATAATCGATCATTCCGTTTTTTTTTGAAAATCGATTTGTCAGTTAATCGACTTATTAATTAATCGATTATTTTTGAAATACAATAAAATAGATTATTGGTAATAATCGATTTATCATAGAATTGGCTTCTTAATTAATTGATTATTTTCGATTAGGCGATTATTTTGGAATTATCGATTATTTTCGGTATTTCAAAGATAATCGAATTAACGATTTTAAAGGAAATACAATAAAAATAGATTATTGATGATAATCGATTGATCGAAAATAATCAATTATTTAAAATAATCGATCATTCTGTTTTTTTTTAAATCAATTTATCAGTTAATCGACTTTTTAATTAATCGATTATTTTTTATTAATCGATTATTTTTGATTAATCGATTATTTTCGATTTTTCAAAGATTATCGAATAATCTGTTTCCATGGACGAAAAAAAAAAATGGTTTATTTGAAAATAATCGATTATTTAAAATAAACGATAATTCTATTTATATTATATTTTGTAAACACTGATTTATCGGTTAATTGGCTTTTTAATTAATCGATTATTTTTGATTTTTCAAAGATAATCAAGTAGTCGATTTTAAAGGAAATGACAAAAAATATATTGTTTGAAAATAATCGATTGATCGAAAATAATCGATTATTTTCAATGATCGATAATTTATTTCGATAATCACTCATCCTTAGCGACTTTTAATAGATTTAAATTTTAAAATGTTATCTGGTTTCAGACATATGCATTTCTAGAGTTTTATGTGACTCATCCTTTATAATAATTAATATTCCTAAAGAAAGAAGCCTTAACATACCTTTTTCTGAGGTTATAATACAAAACAGCATTTTCTCATTTTGATTAATTTTTATTATTATGTAGAAGCCGTATAAAAAATATAATGTTCAACTCATAAGGGTAGATTTGCAGTATTAGCCTGCGCACATGCTATTTTTATAATACTCGTAGACAATGAGTAACATTTTTTGCTCTATTAACAATATATTCTATTTCAACATTTTACTGTAATCTCTTGCAGAAAAGTCCGTAGTAAATAAACGCTAACTAAATATTCTATAAAAGGTCTTCTCTTTACATAAAATGTCGTGGCATCTGTTTGATATTAAAAAAATCACGTTAATTTTATTTCATAATACAAAATTCGATTAAACACCTTTTAAATAAACCTAATAGTTCATTAAGATGCTAATAAACAAAGTCCGGTCCTTGTCACAGAGTTCGGGTCGCCGCGTGTCACCGCCCAGTTCCCCCACTCCGTTAACCCTTCTTTAGAAATTGGCAACATTTGCGCAGGTTTAAAACCGGTGTATGTTATATCTCTGGTCTCTTTTATCTAAGTATGGAACCAAATTAAGTTAACTTTAGTAGAGTTAGGCCCTACCCAACTTATAGAAACGGATCTCAACTTTTCTTTAGATAAAGATAACAGAAGTTTCTCATCTATTTATTATAAAAAAAATTAAGTGACGTAGAAATAATTCCAAGGAGTTTTGTTATTGCACTCTAAATTAAAAGATTGTATAATTTGTTTTCCTTGCAATTTATTCAAATTTTTCTAGTGCCTTTGTTGGGGAGGGATATAACTATTGAACACATTTAACTCAGTTTATAGAACGTCATAATCAAAGTCACATTTGTAATACAAAATCTTGGATTGATTTAAATAAATCAATTTCTTCTAAAACAACTACTGATTCTTTTAATGGAAAATTATTAAAATTTGAGTTTTACAGGAAAAAATAATAAGTTATACTCGCAACCAAATGGAAACTTTTTAAAATTAATTGAAACAATTGCAAAATTTAATGATACGACAGTAGATCACCCTTACTAGAATTAGCAGAATTTTGGGGCAAAAAATAGGACTTTTAAAAGTTAGTAAATATTATTCTATTATTACTGAGGCCCTTCCTATGGGGCCTTAGTATTGCATTCGTGCAGACGAAAAAATTTTCTTACCCCCATTTTTTAAAACTTTTTCCGATCATTTTGAGTACGAAAAAGCAAAAAAAAAATTTCGTCTGGTCGTCTGTGTATGTATGCCGGCACAATAACTCTAGAACGAAAGTTCTGATTGACTTACGGTTTTGATTTTCTTGAATAATTACTTCTAACTTAGAACCCTATTGATTTTCAGAATTTTCGGTTCATCCTAACTACTTTAATATCAATTTTCTTAAAATCCGCCTATGCATTTCTTACGTGACAATTTTAGGAATTCCAATTATTTCTAATGTCAACATTCCTAATATTTTTAACATTCCATAAATTGCAAACATTCTCTAAGGACCTGTCAAACAACAGCTGTTGATAGTAAAGGTGCAATTTCTAAGGTGGGTTACGACCTTCATACTTGCAACCATAGCCATTTTGGAGGCTATTTTTATTCGAAATTAGTCGCCAAGCCTGCCTATTTATAAAAAATATATAAGCAGTTTCTTAGAAATGAGTTTTTTATGGTGGTGCTAACTTAAGCGTACTAATATTTCGCCCCTAGCCACAAAAACACTTTCATCAAATTTACTGGCTCTCTGTCGCAACCCCATAGAATATTTAACCGGCCATTTAATTTGGCAAAAATCAGAATAATGCTTGGCTGTGCCTGTCAAGTATCAAGATGTCAACTGTGATGTGTGAATGGCTCTTAAAAGTCAAATTATTTAAAAATGTATGCTTCTTTTGATATTTATTGCAAATAATTTGTAGTGTATCACAATTCGGGCTTTCCATAAATAAAGATACAGCAAGACAGATAATATAATGTTCTTATACAAAGCACTTTTTTATTATATGGTTTTTTATAAATAGTTTTAAGTATACGATTTTGTATTACATATTCAATCAGCGAATTGTAAATAATAATTAGTAAACTCTTAGTCATAAATTTCCTCAATTCGTAAAATTTAAAAGTGAATCTTCTTACCTTGGGATTTTAATGACGTAATGTGATCAACTCATTTCAAATTTTAATCAATTATGATACCGAGGTATTTTGTTGTGTTTTTCATTTAAATTATAAAGTTGTCATTTATTTGTATGTTGAAAGAAGGCCTTTGTAAATTACATTGCTCTCCATGAATCTACTTTAACACAAAAATAGTTTTGTGGTTATAAGTTGTAGCAAAACTATTAATAATTTAAACATAGTAAGTAGTAAAACGAGGTAAAACGAGGGGTAAAATAACAATAAATTAAGGGAAATACTTAAAATGGGCAGGTTTAAAGAGTATTATCACAAGAAAGTATATCCGTTCTATTTATTTATCAAGTATTGTTTGAGGTTACTTTTGAATACATTTATTGTTGTTTTGTTTTTTTTTAATTTGTCTATTAAATTTTTTAAACCTTTAATAAAAATTGTATTTTGGGAACTTTTAGTGATAGCTTACCGTACATGAAAGTCAGATTGGCTTCTTGTATTATAGTTGTGATTTTGCTAATTATATTGCATTTTTTCTAATAGATCTGATGCGATGGTACTATGTCATTTTTATTTTATAAATAAATATCAATCATCTACTGAACATAATTCTGAACTGAAAGCCAATTTATTTCTTTTAACATAGTTGCAATACTCCTTCTGTCCTTTATTAATAGAATATAAATAGGCGAAGTAAGGAGCCCAAATATTTTACATGAGCAGGCTTAAGAGGTAAAGGGGCCAATTATTATTGGATAAATTGCTCGAACAAGTTTTTAAATCCTAATCAAAAGGCGATATAGAATGGGTTTAAAAATCAAGGCTTGTTAAAATAATCACATGGTTTAACCTAAGTAATGCCAATGTTTCACAAACCAAAAAATTCAATGTCCCAATACTACTATCGATTTTCGGTCTTTCGTTCCAAGTTAAATCATTTCTCGTTTCGATAAGGTGGGAACCACCATTTTAGCGTCTCTCGAATTAAGTAATAAATCAAAGCCAAGAAAAATTAGGGAGCATTTTTTGGGAATTATTTTAATATCAGATTCGAGAGGACAATGTCCTTTTGGAAAACCTTTATTATGTATTGTCTGAGCGCCTTTTTTCAAACATTTCATTATTGGTTTTGTAATTTTTTCAGTAATAACCTAAGAGTCCAAGGAAACTTTTAATGTCAGTCTGAGTTTTGGGAAAAATGTAGATTTGGTTTGCATTTCTAATAGTCCTGTTCTGGCGGATCGGCCATATTGAGTCTACATTAGCCACGCCCACTGATACCGTTTTAAGTGTTTGAAAAAAAAAATGTTTATAGCGCCTCTCTCAATTTTATCTCCATGCCATTCATAGATAAGAGTTACAGAATTTATTTCATATATTATGGACACACTGTATATTGCTGCTTAGTACAGTGATAGCATGTCTAAGGTCTATACATAGATACAAAGTTGGCACACAATTTATGGACAACAATAACAACACCAACAGGCATTATGTTTTCGAAAACACATAAACATGATCTTTATTTAAAAAAAAAAACAATTTGTTTTGCGAATGACGTAGGTAGGTATGCTCAATAAAAAAATTGGCAGTACGTATTGTCATTTTTAGCAAGGATAGGATTGTTTCCTTTATGTAAAATAATAAACTATGTTTCCAAAGTCACAGGAAACAAAAATTAAAATATCCTCACGTTTCGGCACGATTCGAGCCTTTAATATCCAGCATACCATTCTAATATCTTAACCTCATTTTCTGCCCTTAGGACACAATATAATAAAGAGTAAACAGTAACTGCATCCCTTGTTTCAACAGTTGATGCCTTGAATACCAACCAAAATGTGGCTTGGAAACAGAACAATTTGTCAAACTGATTAGGGATGGTTTAAAAATGAAGAATCGTTACATTCAATTAAAATGGTCAATATAGCTACACTAAAAGGACTAATTAAAATGATTTTGCAAGTATTTTGTTAATATTTCAACAAAGGATGCGGCGCAACTTATAGCTGTCGAAAAGTCGGTCTTTTGTAATTCAAAATGTGGTACGTGCTTCGATATTGATTGAAATTTTATTTCATTACAAAATTTTAAAGTTTTTAAAACATATATTTTTTTAAAACTTAGTAATAGAGGTGGTTTTTAGTTATAAGGGGTAGCAACATATGAACTTTGACTCGAACTTTGATAAAGAGTAGAGTAAGATAAGCTTTTAAATACAAATCAGTGTAGTCCGATTCAAACACAGGACTAATTGAAGGGGTGAAAGGGTTACATATTTTTGTGAAATCAGTTTTACAAAAGTTATAAGGTGTTAACTTTTATCTAAAAAGCAATATAGGTATATCAGTCGTTTGGACAATGGAAGAAAAACATGTGCACTAAACATGAAAAAATATCATTTGGTTTCTTAGTTGTGACTAGAAATAAATTAGAAAAATCGGTAGAACACTCTAAATTTTGGTTATATAGACTATAAGACCTATTAAATACCTTAATTTACCGTAAATATATTTCCCCTTGCTATCGAACCGTCCTGTATGATTTAACGGATTTTTTATCGATTAAAAAACCTTCACCCAATTTAGAGGTTAAATAATTAACTAAAAATAAACATTTGTGATACTTGCCTCGTCGAATTCCAGTAAATACTAAATAATATTCTTCATTCTTTTTCGATGGAATAATTTTACAGAAGACACTAAACTAAACAGTCAACAATCGAGATATAGATCTTCAATAAATTTCTCCCATTTTTAGTACGATTTTAGATATGTTTGCGATGTAAATATTGACGATGAATGGTGAGGATGAGATGTTTGGGTGTTTACTTCGCGATTGTAACCTGCAAATTCGAATTTGGAACACGCGGTTGCTCAGTTTGGGGTTTGGCGCCGTGGAAAAAAACAAATGCGTTTTGCGTTAGCTGAGAATTCGCATATAGGATACAGGTTGTCCCGAAAAAATACAAGGTAGAACACAAAAATTGCAAAAATTAGAGAAATATAGAAGCTCATCTGAAGTTAATTTATTGGAAAAATATTTTATTTGCTTGTACCATTTTGGACAAATACGGCCAATAATATAATAAAAGTAGGATGGACTATACTTAAATTTAAAAAAACTGTAATTTTTCATAATTTCTCAACGTTAATCGTATTTATTTATAGTCTATTTTTATGTATGAGAGAGTATTAAAATAATAAAGCGTTTGTAATCCATAGGCGTATCACTTCTTTTAGTAGACAGTTAAAATATTTTTTGAAGTTATTCCTCGAGTATATACTTATATTTTCACCTAATTAACCTGCTTATAACTTCTAAATAGCTGAAGGTAAAAAAGTGCAATTTTTTCTAAAATGTTTTATTTTTCCACAAGGTATGTTAAGAACATTGTGTCAAACGGGTTATGTAGGTATAAGGGTTTAAACTTTGACTTTTAAACAACGTTACGTTCATAAATAATAATTTTAATATAAAAACTACTTCTTACCTACAAATCCAAATCAGAATCGAAATCAGAAGATGAACTATCGCAACCAATATTTACAACGAGTGGCTCGATCATTTCATCAGTAATATTGTCAAACTTCCACATTTTCTCTTCTTCTTTAATCGTATGATTTACTGCCTTGTCCCAGTTTTCAGGCTTCACATTATTTACAGCCTCCAAAAACAACATCACTCATTTTAAAAGAATTATTTTTTCTTGAAACTTCTCCCTTTATCTGTGCCCATATCAGTTCAATCGGGTTTACTTTGCAATGATATGGTGGTGATCTAACCACCGTCATCTCACGATTTTTTGCAATTTCATCAATTTCATATTTTTTGAATTTCTCTTTATGAAGGGAACACAAATGATACAGTTCTTTTCTCACAGAACTGGGATGGAACTTAATATTCTTTGAATTTAGCCAATTCTGTAAATCTTTTTTTAACCACTTGGTTGTGGGCATTTTTTCTATAAGTCTCGAGTGATAACTTGCATTATCCATTACTATTATACAGTTCTGAGGAAGAAGATCTATAATTTGTTCGAACCACTCTCTAAAGACATCAGCATTCATGTCCTCATGGTAGTCACCGGTACGAGTAGATTCAAAAGTCAATAAACCACCTTTAACAAAACCGTTTGAACTACCGATGTGTACTATTATTAGTCTGCGCCCCTTTCCTGATGGTGGATTTAAACCAGTAGATAAATTATTTAAAAAAGCCTGTCTTCGACTTGTAACAGTTTCATCTTGCCAAAATTTATTTGGTTTATGTCCCTCGTTGATCCATGTTTCATCTAAATAAAATATATTTCTTCTTTGGTTTCTCATTTCTTTTATAGTCCTTAGGTAATTTCTTCTCCATACTATAATATCGCTTCTTTCTATTAAAATAGACTTTCTGGAATGCTTTTTCCATAGAAAACCTATTTCTTTTAAAAGTTTCCATAGTGTGCTTCGACTCATTTCAGGGTAATCTTTATCATCTCGAACCGTGGCAAGAACTTTGTCTACTGTCGGAAATTCTTTTCTAAAGAAGAACGCATGCACTTTCCTTCGAAGTCTTTCTTTCAAAAGATTTTCTAATTGAAATTTTGGTTTTCCTGGAGCTTTACGTGCTGTTTGAAACTCGCCACATTTCTCTTCTTTCTCAACAACACTTTTACGTAAATGTTTGTCTGTAAATGATTTAAAACAATTAAATATTAATGTTTTTTCATTAACTGTTAAAGGACCGATTTTTTGTCGTTTACGCCGCCCTTCCAAATTTTCCATGATCACACTAGAATTCACACTGTACCTTGCAAGTTGCAACTAAACGACATTTAGTAAACTGTCAAGAATACACAACTTGGACCTCCTTACTAAATGGAAAACAACCTATAATCGCATTTTCGGTGAAATTTGTTGGGAAGGTATTTATCTACTTATAATTCGATTTCTGTAAGAAATTCTTGGAATTAAAATAAAACAAAATTGGCAAATAAATACTTATTGAAAATAATCTTAAGATACGGCTATGTAATCTTTAATACACAGAGCTTTTGGCCTGTCCAAACCTTTTTCTATTGTTCTTTACAGCTTATGTTTATAAAGGACCAATAAAAGACCCAAAACTTGTAATAGCTCGGGTACATTTATTACAATTTTAGGAAATATTTAGATTATTCTGTAAAAATATTTGAAATGACCGTACTAAGTTTTGCATTAGAAATGCTGTTTTATTACTCTCTCATACATAAAAATAAACTATAACAAGCAAAAGAAATTATGAAGAATAACTTTTTTTAATTTAAAATAAATATGTTTACAAGATATTTAAGCCCACCCGTGGACACTATAATAGGGTGGAGCGAAAAATTTTTTTTTATTATATAATACCTAAGAAAAGTTGCCTCTACATATATTAAGCTATTTTCTAAAATTTCAATTAAAAAAAAATGTCTTTAGGGCTCTACCTCCCATCAACAATTTTAAAAAACTTTTAAAACAAACTGAAAGTTGCCTTTACTTATAGTAAACTATTTTCCAAAATTTCAGTTAAAAATTAATATGTCTTCAGGCCAGCATCAAATTGAAAATAAATGCACCTATTCACAAGTGCCTGGCATTAAACTTTTACATTAATAAACAAATCCAAAAAATCCCAAATATGTCACGAAACTCTTCAAACTTATTCAAAATCAGGTTAAGTATATTCGTTTACGCACGGCAAATTGTGTAGCTCTAAGCTGAACTCAGTCTTCTTTTGATAGTCGCGGAAGTAAGATTTTTGTTTTAAGTTGAAATGAGTTTATCAGTGAAGGACACTAGGGGCAGTAAGGGAGATACTAATTGTCCTATATTTGGTGCACCAGCGAATATACCCTCCAATGTTTTGCCAACTGTAGAAAATATCAAGAAGCGATATTTGCTTATTCGAAATGAACTTGAAGTTTTGAGCTCCGATAAAGACCCTAATATTTTAGAAACTTCTCAAATTCTTGCGAATGAAATCGAAGTGATTTGGGAAAAGCTTTAATTCCCACTATATCGAAAAATTGCATTATACAATTAATTCAAAATATCCTGGGTAAGTACCAAACCCTTATTAGATATCCTAAAATTAAAAGAAATGACAAGTTTAAAGTTGAGAAATATAAAGACGATTCAAAGAAATTATTCGATATTGCTGCATGTAAATGTGCTTCTTTTGATACATGTGGCTGTGTTAAAAAACGCAAAATACCAAATATAGAGCACGAATTTATTCACGATCAACGAACTGTGAGAAAATTTGTTATTGGAAAAATAGACATTACTAAAACAAATCAATTAAAAGCCAAAGAAGAAAGAAAAATTAAGATCAAGGCGTATGCAAATCAGCTTCTTCTTAAGTTTAAGTAGACAATGACATTAAAAACTGAGCGAGACGGTATTTCTTATTCATCTGAGTCTGAGATGTCAGTAGAGCTTGATAATTTGATAGGAAAACAAGAATATAAGTTGGAGCTTCCATCAACATCAGGTTGCAGTACAAGCCAGCAAATTAAATTGCCTATTTCAAACCTAGCTCGTATTTCTGACTAATTTGGCATTTCGGAGCGTTCTGCAGCAGCGCTTGCATCTGCTGTATTATAGGATTTGGGACTTATTTCGAAACAAACATCGTCTTCAGTTATTAACCGAAATACGGTCCGAAGAGCTCGTCAAAAACACAGTTCTGATTTAAAAAGCGAATTCCAAACATCTACTCCGGAGATTAGAGCATTATACTTCGATGGAAGAAAGGATAAAACGATGTGCCAGGAAGAAATTAGAAGCAAATTTAATCGCTCGAAGAACCAGGTTTAAAATGTATGGGTCACATAACACCAACAGGTACGGGGAAACATTGCCATATCTATAGTTAATTTTCTACAAGAATTTGACATTAGTACAAATAAGCTTTTAGTAGTAGACTGCGATGGTACAGCAATTATTACAGGAAGAAAGAATGGAGTTTTGTCGCATTTAAAAACAAAACTGAAACGTCCTCTGCAGTGGATGATATGTCTCTTCGTCATATTTTTAAATATGTTGACGAAGAAACTTCAGAACCTCTTGTATACTCTGGAGCTATAGGAAAAATGTTTGGAGTTACACACTTTAACGAGAAGTAAATTCTACAAAATTATAGTTCCCTAAGAATAACAAAAGAAATAAGTCTATTTAAAAACAAAACAAATCAATAGAAGCGTAATAAATCCTATTACTTACAGCGATATATTAATCTGAGCGTTTATTAGCAAATTGTACATTTAAACAGATTAAGTACCTACATAATAATAAAAAATATACTTTGATCTCTAACAAATATTAGTCTCAATTTGTATGTTTAATTAAACTTAGTGATTGAGTTTTACAAATTTGAAATTCCCTGAGAATAGAAAAAAATAAGTCTACTTTAAAACACAACTATTTATAATAGTTTATTAATAATGGCTAGTTATCTATTGGTGGAGCGCTGGGCGAGTCATAGTGAAGGTATGCAGGGGTTAAAATGAGTGGCCTCTTGTCTGCTATGTTTATTTCCATTCTGACTGCTACTAGGTCTCTAAAACAGAAATCTTGTAAGTTAAGGATGTTTAGACCATTTCGTATGTACATACAAGTCCCAGTGTTTCCAAATTGGGTATTGTATATTAACTTACCTTTGGTTTGTCCGAGCCCCACCACATGCCCTTTGTAGATCCAGGGTTCTTGTATTAGGGCTACGTCTATCTTCTCCCTGATAATGGAACGTGTAAGGGTTGCGGAGGCGGCCTTGCAGTATCTCAGATTAGCTTGCACTATTCTGAGCATCTGAAGGTTCTTCCTTCCTCTCCCTTGGCACTCTGAAGATTGCCTGAGTTAGGCCCAGATAGGGTTTTAACTGCAGGTTTTTTAAAGCCTTCAGAGAGTCGTCGTCAATCAACAGTACAATGGTTTGACCGTTGTCTTCCACTTGCCTGTGAATGACTTGCCACTGTTCCGTTTGGAGCCCTTGGTTTTGGGTTTTGAGGAACGCAAGTACCTTTGTTGTTTCCATGTTCTGCATGGGTTTGGGTCTCCAGGTCACAACTTTGTTGGTTCGGACGATCTCGCTAAAGGGTCGCACCATAAGTTGTGCTCCCTGCCATGGTTGGAGCTGGGGGATTATTTTGGAGAGCCAGGTTTTAGCAGTAACATTGACACAGATCAAAAAGAGAGCTCCGTTATGGAAATATCCCTTCTTGGACTGTGGTCCTGATCCCTCCCCACTCTTAAAAATTTCTCCCATCAGTTTTTCCTGAGTCTGATTTGCTTGCTCCTCAGTCAGTTTTTCCTTGGGAAATTCTTTAGGCACTATCGCCATTTGGGTATTAGTTCCTCTTTATAGGACAAGACACATTCTACCGCTTGCGCTGCAGATGTAGTTGCCCTTGCTCTGTCAGACCCAATTTTAGGCTTCTTGGGGTGACCTCTTACCGTGGCCTCCATTGCAGATGGACTGTCACTTTGGAGGCGGCCCCGTTTGAGTTAAGGAGTTTGATTTGGAGTTCGGTTGGCTCCTTTCTTCTCCGTCCTTCTCTCAGCTGTGGATCTGATTGGTTTTCCTTCAGCCTTAGCCTTTTGAATTGCCAATTTCCTCTTTTGGGCGCCTGTCAAGAATACTCATTAAAAATTGGCGCCCAGTGTGCTAGCTGGGAGTTAATTCTAACTGGAAGCAGTAAGAAAGCATTAAACTGATTTAATTAAAATATTGTAACAAAGACATATTTTTCTGAAGATAATTTAAATTTTGATCAAAATGGCAAACTATGCCTAAATTCCGACAAGCAATAAGTAAAGTAGGGAAAATAAAAATAAAAAACTTTTTCTTTTAAACCAATTTCATTGATCAAATTAATTTATTAACGGCAGTTTAAAAAGTAATTATTATTATTATAAAAGTATTACAATATTTTTAATATATTAATAAAAAATATATTTCGAACACTTACAAAAATTAGTCTTGCTATCATATTTTGTATCTTTAGTTACAATTTTTGAATTGTAGAGTCAATTTTACAAAATTGCAGTTTCCTAAGAATAACAAAAGAAATAAGTCTACTTGAAAACAAAACAATTATTATCTAACAGTTTAATTATTCAATAAAAGTATAATGATTGCTTAACCCATAGCGTTTATTAGCCAATTGTACATTTAAAAAGAGTAAGTACCTACATATATATGACTAAAAATAATAAATATTACGATATTTTCAATATACGATTATTAATAAAAATATATTTCAATCTTTAACAAAAATTAGTCTCAATATCTTACATTGTATGTTTGATTAAAGTCACTATAATTATTGTAGTGTATAGTGAGTTTTAGAAAATTAAAATTCCCTGAGAATAGCAAAAAATAAGTCTACTTTAAAACATAACTATTTATAATAGTTTATTCATTATTCAAGAAGCGTATAATGATAGTCATATACGACATACATAGTACACGAGTTGAATACTATACTTTATCTACAACTATTAATCTATAATTTGTTTTTTAGAAAACTAACTGGGAAATAACTAGGGAATTAACTGGGGAACTAACTGGGGAACTAACTGGGGAACCAACTGGGTCCCTATCTGGGAAACCAACTGGGTAATAGTAATATTACTACAATATATTTTGCAATAGTTGTTGATAAATTATTGTAATTAACTATACTTCAACAAATAATAGAATAATATGAGGCGTTTCGTAGAATATACAAAACAAAATACATCTACATGTAAACTGAAGAATATATTTTTAATTTAAATTAAAATAAATGTTCAATGAATAGAATTAGTCCAAAATTATTATTGTATAAAAAAAATACTTGAGGAATAGTCTAATGAGAGTAGATCCAAAATTCTGCACAAAGAAGTGAAAATGAAAAAGTATATAATCCAACAATGGTCTTTGGGACATTTCTATAATATTTATTGTTTCTTGAAAACACAGAATTATTAATTAAGCCAATTGCATCTATTTGTTAGGTATAATTCAAAGCATTTATTTTGTTTTCCTTTAGTTTTATAGTGGTTTATTCAGTATAACAGGCCATTTTTTTTTAATTGACCTGCTTGTGCAGTTTCCTTCCTATTTTATAAATTTGATCGCCTAGTATAATAGGTAATTTGGGAATAATTTAAAAAGAGTTTGTGAAATTTTTACCAACAAAGCAAAAAATATAACTTACAATTTTTATAATTTTATACTCACGGATCAATCTGCAATTATTTGATAATATATGGTTACTGGAGAACCAACTCTTAACAAAATTATAACGCGCCATTGTTATAACAAAGCGGTGGGGTGGAACTTACTTCAACAAAATGTCATTCTGTCCTATAACATCCATCTTAAAACTTTTGAAAAATTGAGCTATGACAGACCTTTACATTCTTTACATTCTGAAATAAAATGAAATGAAACGCCTCATAAAGTGGTTATAAGATCACAAAAACTTAGGTTAATGGCAGCAAAGTGTTTTTATTTTAATCATAAGATGAACCACCAGTATCACCAGTATCACCTCCTCCAGTATCACCGCCACCAGAATCAAAACCACCTCCAGTATCACCGCCACCGGAATCAAAACCACCTCCTGAGTCAAATCCTCCTCCTGAGAACATGTCCGAAAATGCACTTCCAATATCACTAGCAAGTCCACCAGCTGCTGGAGTCTCAGTATCAGTATAAGTCACACTAAAATCTCTGTCCATAGGTATTTCTATTTCGCGGGTCTCATATATTTCGTTGTTAGTGATGTAATTGTTGCTAGTATTGTAATCGTCGGTTATAATGTAATCGTTGCCAGTAGTGAAGGTATTTGTTTGATCATAATCATAATCATCATAGGTATCCCATTGAGGGTTTGCTCTTGTTGGACCATCATCTGATTCACATTGATCAGTACATATTTTTATAAGTAGAGCTAGTAAAGCGAATATGAAGATAACTATGAAAATTATGAAGACTATTGGAATCATTGTTTCTTATCTTCTTTATTCTTAGCTGGGACCTGCAATTGATAAATAAATATATAAATTTTTATGAACTTTTTTTATTTAAAGTTGTTTTGTCAACAATTTTTTTTTCACATTATTTGTCGCTTATAAATAAACTGGTTACAAATAAAAAATACAGAAATGCAGTAAAAACGGCTAAGGAACAGTAAAATTGATTTTAAGCATCAGCCCTTTTATATAATCATTATTGAACAAATATTTTTTATATCATTGCCAAGAGATTTTAGATTGGTCAGATTAGAAATTTTAGAATTGTCAAAAATGGTTTCTTAATGTCAGAATAAAAGGATTGTCAAGAGTAAACTCATTACAAATTGGCGCCCAACGTGCTAGCTGGGAGTTCATTCTAACTGAAAGCAGTAAGAAAACATTGAACTGATTTAATTAAAATATTGTAACAAAAAATATTTTTTTGAAGATAATTTAAATTTTACCAAAATGGCAAACTATACCTAAATTCCGACAAACAATAAGCATAGTAGGAAATAAAAATAAAAAACAATTTCATTGATCAAATAAATTTATAAGCGGCAGTGTTATTGATAAAACATTCAAGAAATAGTTATTATTATAAAGATATTACAATATTTTTAATATATTATTAAAAAATATATTTTGAACACTTACAAAAATTAATCTTGCTATTATATTTTGTATCTTTAATATCACACTTTAAAATGTAGAGTCAGTTTTATAAAATTACAGTTCCCTGAGAATAACAAAAGAAATAAGTCTACTTGAAAACAAAACAATTATTATAAGTATTACAATATTTTCAATATTTTATTAAAAATATATTTGGACTTCTAACAAAAATTAGTGTCATTTCTATGTTTGATTAAAGTCACTACACTTTTTGTAGTGTAGAGCCAGTTTAACCAAATTAAGCTTCCCTGAGAATAGCAAAAAATAAGTCTACTTTAAAACATAACTATAATAGTTTATTCATTATTCAAGAAGCGTATAATGATAGTCATTACCCACGGCGAAATAGATATAACTAACAGTCATAGTACGCAAGTTGAATACTATACTTTATCTACAACTATTAACCTAATAAATCATTTTTATAAATTAATTTTTAATGTTACAATAAGATACAAAGTTTCGATATTTTAGAAAACTAACTGGGGAACTAACTGAGGAACTAACTAAAGACCTAACTGGGTAATAGTAATATTATTTTATTATATTTTGCAATAGTTGTAGATAAATTACTCTAATGAATCATATTTCAACAAATAATAGAATAATATGAGGCGTTTCGTAGAGTATAGAAACGACTTGAAAATAAAATACATCTAAAATGTAATCTACAGGCATTTCTATACTATTTATTTCTTCTTAAAAGTACATAGTTATTAGTTAATCTAATTGGATCTATTTTTTAGATATACCATTTATTTTCTTCTAATTCCATATTGTTTTATAACTAACAGGTCATTTTTTTAAATTTATCTACCCGGGCAGTTTCCTTTCCAGTTTATATATTTGACCACCCAGTATAATAGATACCTTAAACTATTATATTGAATTATATACTTACGGATCAACCTGTATTTATTAGATAATATGGTTATAAGATATGGCTAGTGGCGAACCAACTCCTAACAAAATATTTATAATCGGGCTGTGGTGTGAACCTCACTTCAAAAATATGCCATTCTTTACATTCTTTACATTCTTTACATTCTTTACATTCTTTACATTCTTTACATTCTTTACATTCTTTACATTCTTTACATTCTTTACATTCTTTACATTCTTTACATTCTTTACATTCTTTACATTCTTTACATTCTTTACATTCTTTACATTCTTTACATTCTTTACATTCTTTACATTCTTTACATTCTTTACATTCTTTACATTCTTTACATTCTTTACATTCTTTAAATTCTTTACATTCTTTACATTCTTTACATTCTTTACATTCTTTACATTCTTTACATTCTTTACATTCTTTACATTCTTTACATTCTTTACATTCTTTACATTCTTTACATTCTTTACATTCTTTACATTCTTTACATTCTCTACATTCTTTACATTCTTTACATTCTTTACATTCTTTACATTCTTTACATTCTTTACATTCTTTACATTCTTTACATTCTTTACATTCTTTACATTCTTTACATTCTTTACATTCTTTACATTCTTTACATTCTTTACATTCTTTACATTCTTTACATTCTTTACATTCTTTACATTCTTTACATTCTTTACATTCTTTACATTCTTTACATTCTTTACATTCTTTACATTCTTTACATTCTTTACATTCTTTACATTCTTTACATTCTTTACATTCTTTACATTCTTTACATTCTTTACATTCTTTACATTCTTTACATTCTTTACATTCTTTACATTCTTTACATTCTTTACATTCTTTACATTCTTTACATTCTTTACATTCTTTACATTCTTTACATTCTTTACATTCTTTACATTCTTTACATTTTTTACATTCTTTACATTCTTTACTGACTGTTGTCGGCGGATTTTACTATGGTAAAGATTTTATTTTGGGAATATTATTATTGTTTTCCAAATATTTTATAAAAAAAATATAATAAACACCAGTATTTTAACTCTAACTATAATACCTTTTACGTGGTATACAGTAAATATCCATATGATTGTACACCTAGTAGACATATTAAAAAATGACATGATAACTAGTGATAATGAAACGCCTCATAAAGTAGTTATAAGATCAACTTAAGTAAATGGCAGCAAAAGATTTTTTTTAGTCTAATCGTAGGATGAACCAGCAGTATCACCGGTATCGCCTCCTCCAGTATCACCGGTATCGCCTCCTCCAGTATCACCGCCACCAGAATCAAAACCTCCTCCTGAGAACATATCCGAAAATGCACTTCCAATATCACTAGCAAGTCCACCAGCTGCTGGAGTCTCAGTATAAGTTGTACTGAAATCTCTGTCTATAGGTATTTCTATTTCACGGATCTCGTTAGTAATGTAATCGTTGCCAGTAGTGAAGGTATTATTTTGACCATAATCACCATAGTTATGATGGTTTGTTCTGGTATTCCATTGATGGTTTGTTCTGTGATGGTTTGTTCTGTGATAGTTTGTTCTGGGATTCCATTGATAGTTTGTTCTTGTTCGACCATCATCACATTCACAATTTTTTTGGCAGATCTCTATAAGTATAGCTATTAAAGCAAATACGATTATAATCATTAAGAAGAGTAATGGTTCCATTGTTTGTTAGCTTCTTTTTTCTTAGCTTGGACCTGAAACTGATAAATAAATACATGTATTTTTTTTTATTTACATTTGCTTTTTCAACAATTTGTTTTTAACATTTTTTTGTCATTTTATTTCTCTTTAATATTCTTTTCATCATCTTATTTTTTTTAATATTTATTTTTATCATTACCTATAAAGTATTATTTAGGCGTTCAGGCCAATTATTTGGAAACTTTTAAATCACTGCCCCATAGTAAGATCTATGGGGAATACACAATGGCATAACAAATTGGAATGAAATTACCTATTAGGTAATACTGACCTATTATTTATTGTTAATAAAGCTTTATTTACTACATATATAAATAAATTCATTACAAATTAAAAAAAAAAAACAGAAATGTAGAAAAAATGATTGATGAACAGTAAAACTGATAAAAGCATCGGCTCTTTTGTAGCAACACCATTGAAAACATATCTTTGATATGATGTTTCCGTTCTGTATCGTTAGCATCAATTAGTTATTTGAAACAGCCTTGAAGTTCTGACGCCAATGGTAACGAGATTTTAAAAATTTAATTCAAATTGTTAAAAGATTCTAGATTAGTTAGATTAGAAATGTAAGAGTTGTCAAAAAAGGTTTCTTAATGTCAGAATAAAAGTATTGTCAAGGGTGGACTCATTACAACCTGGCGCCCAACATGCTAGCTGGGAGTTAATTCTAACTTGAAGCAATAAAAAAACATTAAATTGATTTAATTAAAATATTGTAACAAAAAAATATTTTTAGGAAGATAATTTAAATTTTACCAAAATGGCAAACTGTGCATAATTTCCGACAAACAATAAGCAAAGTAGGGGAAATAAAAATAAAAAACAATTTCATTAATCAAATAAATTTATAAGCGGCAGTGTTATTGATAAAACATTCAAGAAATAGTTATTATTATAAAGATATTACAATATTTTTATTATATTATTAAAAAATATATTTTGAACACTTACAAAAATTAATCTTGCTATTATATTTTGTATCTTTAATGTCACACTTTAAAGTGTAGAGTCAGTTTTATAAAATTACAGTTCCCTGAGAATAAAAAAAGAAATAAGTCTACTTGAAAACAAAACAATTATTATAAGTATTACAATATTTTCAATATTTTATTAAAAATATATTTGGACTTTTAACAAAAATTAGTCTCATTTGTATGTTTGATTAAAGTCACTACACTTTTTGTAGTGTAGAGCGAATTATACAAAATTAAAATTTCCTGAGAATAGCAAAAAATAAGCCTACTTTAAAACATAACTATTTATAATAGTTTATTCATTATTCACAAAGCGTATAAGGGTAGTCATTACCCACGGCGAGATGGATATGACAAACAGTCATAGTACGAGAGTTGAACACTATACTTTATCTACAACTATTAATCTAATAAATCGGTTTTATATATTTAATTTGTAATGTTACAATAACATACAAAGTTTTGATATTTTAGAGAACTAACTGGGGAACTAACTGAGGAACTAACTGGAGAGCTAACTGGGTAATAGTAATATTATTCTATTATATTTTGCAATAGTTGTAGATAAATTACACTAATAAATCATATTTTAACAAATAATAGAATAATATGAGGCGTTTCGTAGAGTATAGACACCACTTCAAAATAAAATATATCTACATGTAACATGCAGGCATATTTTAATTTTAATAAAAATAAATGTTTAATTAATTGAAATGATCCAGAATTATTACTGTATTAGAAAGAAAACTACTTGATGAATATTCTAATAAGAGTAGATCCAAGATTCTGCATAGAGGATTAAAAGTGAGAAAGTATATGAGCCAGTACTGATCCCTGGGATATACTTGTACTATTTATGTCTTCTTGAAATAACAGAATTATTAATTAATCAAATTGGATCTATTTGTTAGGTATAATTCAAAGCAAAATACGACCGCTGAAGAAGCATCAATTCACTGTGGATCATGCAAACGCGAATCCGTTTGTAGTAGCTAATGGAAGCAAAAATGAATACGAACTGAGTGAGTACTCTTATGTGCACTGACTTTTTTTTTGATATTGAGTTATTGAGTTTTATGCGAGAAAAGACTAAATTTTATCGTTAACCAATAACATAAAAACGTTAAAGTAACTAGTGGTAATAAATTAAAATCCCATAAGAGAACATTTTTATTTCTTTCATAATACGAAGTGACATTTCTTATATAATTTGGGTATAATAGTCATATAAATAAAGTTCTGTTTCCATTTGCAATAATATTTACTTGTATATCAACGAATCACCATCATTTTTTTTTTTTTTGAATCGGTTATTTTTAATTTTAGTAGGTATGAATGATTATAGTTCTAAGTAGGTAGGTATTTAAGTATAAGATTTTGAACATAATTTGTGACCACTTTTGTTTTTTTGGTTTCGAAAATAATTTGTTACAAATAAACAATGTTGAAAAATTTGCACAGGTATTTATTTCTTTATCTTCGGCAGTTGTTTCAGAATCTAACTATTTGAGGATAGATGCAATCAAATTAAAACAAAATTAAAGTAAAATTAAAAATAAAGTATAATAGTTACATTGAAACCACCCCTGGGAGAAAGAGAAAGGGCAGCTCTAATATTAATTATTATTATAATTATCATTACAATACATATGATTGTACAATTAATAGATGCCCATGCAGTAAAAATATATTAAAAAATGGCCTGATAACTAATGATAATGAAACGCCTCATAAATTGGTTATAAGATCACAAAAAAGTTAAGTAAATGGCAGCATAAGATTTGTTTTAATCTAATCGTAGGATGAACCCCCAGTATCACCAGTATCACCTCCTCCAGTATCACCGCCACCAGAATCAAAACCACCTCCTGAGTCAAATCCTCCTCCTGAAAACATGTCCGAAAATGCACTTCCAATATCACTAGCAAGTCCACCACCTGCTGGAGTCTCAGTATAAGTTGTACTGAAATATCTGTCCATAGGTATTTCTATTTTACGGATCTCGTTAGTAATGTTGCCAGTAGTGAAGGTATTGTTTTGATTATAGTTACCATATTCACCATAGGTATGATGGTTTGTTCTGGTATTCCATTGACGGTTTCTTTTGGTATTCCATTGACGGTTTGTTCTGGTATTCTTTTGACGGTTTATTCTGGTATTCAATTGACGGTTTGTTATTGTTGGAGCATCATCAACGCCACATTTTTTTAGACAGATTATAATAATAACAACAACTATTATAGCATATACCAATATAATTAATACCAATATTGGTTCCATTGTTTGTTAGCTTCTTTTTTCTTAGCTGGGACCTGAAACTGATAAATAAATACAAATAATTTTTTTATTTACATTTGCTTTTTTAACAATTTGTTTTTAACATTTTTTTTACCTACATTTTTTTGTCATCTTATTTCTCTTTAATATTATTTTTCATCATCTTATTTTTTTTAATATTTATTTTCGTCATTACCTATAAAATATTATTTAGGCGTTCAGGCAAATTATTTAAAAACTTTTAAATCACTGCCCCATAGTAAGATCTATGGGGAATACACAATGGCATAATAAATTAGAATGAAATTACCTATTAGGTAGTACCGACCTATTATTTACTACATATATAAATAAATTAATTGTAAATAAAAAAAATACAGAATTGTAGAAAAAAGGATTGATAAACAGTAAAACCGATCAAAGCATTGGCTCTTTTATACCAACACCATTGAAAACATATCTTTGATGTGAGGTTTCCGTTCTGTATAAATGGCATCAATTAGTTATTCGGATCGGCCTTGAATTTCTGACGGCAATGGTAACGGGATTTTAAAAATTTAATTTAAATTGTCTAGAGATTCTAGATTAGTCAGATTAGAAATTTTAGACTTGTTAAAAAGGATTTCTTAATGTCAGAATAAAAGGATTATCAATAGTGAACTCTTACAAATTGGCGCCCAACATGCTAATTGGGAGATAATTCTAACTTGAAGCAATAAGAAAACATTGAACTTATTTAATTAAAATATTGTAACAAAAAAATATTTTTCGAAATATAATTTAAATTTTACCAAAATGGCAAACTATACCTAATTTCCGACAAACAATAAGCAAAGTAGGGGAAATAGAAATAAAAAAATAATCTCTTTTAAACAAATTTCATTGATCAAATTAATTTATAAACAGCAGTCTTATTGAATAAATATTTAAGAAGTAGTTATTATTATAAAAGTATTACAATATTTTTAATAAATTATTAAAAAATATATTTCGAACACAAAAATTTGTATTATTAGTTACACTTTGTGAATTGTAGAGTAAATTTTACAAAATTACAGTTCCCTAAGAATAACAAAAGAAATAAGTCTACTTGAAAACAAAACAATTTTTATCTAACAGTTTAATTCAGCCATACTCAACCTGCGGTCCTCCAAGCTTTTTTGTGCAGCCCTAAACACGTATTAGGAATTGAAATGGTTGATCTACAGGTTGACTTAAGTACAGTCCTTTTTTGAAATAAATTGTCCTTGCGACTTTTCAAAGCTTATTAAAACAGCTAAAACAACCTGAGGACGTAAAACGGATCCCTATCGTCACATATTGTCTTTATTTACATTTCAAAAAGGTGGCAACTCTAGTTATAACCCAAAAATATTGTGGCCCGTGTAGCATAACAAACAGATTTATGTGGCCCGAAAGAAAAAATCTGATGTGTCCAACACATGACTTTCCTATCTAGTTATTATAGGCTTTTTCCGGTTATTTTATACAACCTATTGCAGCACCTCTATAAATGTTTAAAGGATAAACTAAATATTTACATATTCCACATACATAATAATAATAATAATAATAATAATAATAGTTTATTTTGCATTTACGGTGTACAATAGAATTACATCAATAAAAAAAAAATAATTACGCAAATACAAAAAGAGAACGTCCAGACAGTTAAAACTGATACAAAGTGGACGCCCTCGGTTATGGTTTTGTTCGCCAGTCGCCCACCCCGGATAGCCCCAAGAGTTAACAAAAGTATTAAAATATTAAAATCGTTTTAAGTACTTATATCCTCTCTACTTGAGGACTATCCGAAGACGGCGGCAAACGTAGAAACTAAACAAGGGTTTTTATACCTATAAGTTACAATGTATGAATTGTAAGAGATAAAAATAAAAATATATAAAAAATATATATTTCACTCGCTCGACACACACCAGGTCTCAAATTCCAAAATTATATTTTGTTTAAAGGAGGATGAGTACATAAATGCTAAGCGGTTTATAGTCTAATTAATTAATCTCCTATACGACTTTTTAAAGGCTGATAAATTTAATAATTTAATAGTTGCGGGAACTTTATTATATAAATTGTATATTTGAAAAGAAAATGATCGCTCGAAGATGGAAGTGCGATGTAATGGAGGAGAAATCAAGCCACGATGTCTTACATTTAAATTATGTATATCATTTCTGAATGTAATCTTTTGGTAGAGGTATGGGGGAGTTTTAAAAACATCTAACTCGAAACATTTTTCAATAGATATTCATTGAAAGCGAAAATATTGAAAATTTTAAATTTTACACTTTTCCTCCAATTTTTTCATTACGGCCCATTTTAGAAAAATCATGTAAGAACCAAAAATTATAGAGATCGATATCGCAAAAAAATTTTAGTTTAACAATTTTCTTAAAAATCAGAATTTTGTAAAATTTCTCGAATACGGACAATTTCAGGAAAATTTGACATAAAACACTTTACTTACTTTTTTATTATCAACTCATTGATTAATTAATATTTTTCTTTTGCAGCTGCGCAGATACCCCAACGAGGCAGTGAGTATTTTTTTTTTTAATATAGTAATTAGAATAAGGTTGAAAATCGTTAAAACCAGGAACAAGAACTATAATTTAACTTTTACCGATGGTTCTGAAAATCGAGGGTTCAAAGCCTAAACCTGATAAGTCGGCAAAACTAAAAATAATAAAAAAATATATGTATTACAATATTTTCAATATATTAATAAATATTTATTTCGACCTCTAACAAAAGTCTTAATATCATAATGTGTATGTTTGATTAAAGTCACCACACTTTTTGTTTTACAAAATTTAAATTCCCTGAAAATAGCAAAAATAAGTCTACTTTAAAACATAACTATTTATAAGAGTTTATTCATTATTCAAGAAGCGTATAATGATAGTCATTACCCATGACAAAATAGATATGACTAACAGTCATAGTACGCGAGTTGAATACAATACTTTATCAACAACTATTAATCCAATAAATGATTGTACAATTAATAGATGCCCACCCAGTAAAAATATATAAAAAAAATGGCCTAATAACTAATGATAATGAAACGCCTCATAAAGCGGTTATCAGATCACAAAAAACTTAAGTAGATAGCAGCAAAGGATTTTTTTATCTAATCGTAGGATGAACCACCAGTATCACCTCCTCCAGTATCACCTCCTCCAGTATCACCTCCTCCAGTATCACCTCCCCCAGTATCACCTCCTCCAGTACCACCGCCACCAGAATCAAAACCACCTCCTGAGTCAAATCCTCCTGAAAATGCACTTGTAATATCACTAGCAAGTCCACCAGCTGCCGAAGTCTCAGTATAAGTTGCACTGAAATCTCTGTCCAGAGGTATTCCTATTTCACGGGTCACGTATATTTCGTTGTTAGTAATGTAATTGTTGTCACTACTGAAGGTATTGTTTTGATCATAATCATCATAGGTATTCCATTGACGGTTTGTTCTTGTTTGACCATCATCTGATTTACAAATATATTGACAGATCTTTATAAATATAACTATTAAACCAATTACGATTAAAATTATGATGAAGACGTATGGAAGAAACATTGTTTGTTAGTTCCTTTAATCTCAGCTGGGACCTGAAACTGATAAATAAATAAAAAAGTTTATTTATTTAGTTGTTTTGTCAACAATTTGTTTTTAACATTTTTTTTTGTAGCAACTTTTTTTCACCTACATTTTTTGTTATCATATTTCTCTTTATTATTCTTTTTATTAACTTATTTTTTTAATATTCCTTTTCGTCAGTACCTATAAAATATTATTTAGGCGTTCAGGCAAATTATTCAGAACTTTTTAAATCACTGCCCCATAGTAGGATCTAAGGGGAATACACAATGGCGTAATAAATTATAATTAAATTAACTATGAGGTAGTAACGACCTATTATTTATTAATATTAAAGCTTTATTTACTAGATATAAATAAATTAATTAAAAATTATAAAAAAATACAGAAATGTAGAAAAAAGGATTGATGAACAGTAAAACTGATCAAAGCATCGGCCATTTTATACCAACACCATTTAAAACATATCTTCGATATGATGTTTCCGTTCTGACTCCAATGGTAACGGGATTTTAAAAATTTAATTTAATTTGTCAGGAGATTTTCTGATTAGTCAAAAAGGGTTTCCTAATGTCAGAATAAAACGATTGTCATGGGTGGAATCATAATAAAAAGGCGCCCAACGTAAGGCGAAAATTTGGCAGCAGTAGGGGTTGCGAAAACAAGGCTCGATAAGATAATTCTTCTTTTATTGTAATACGCCGATCCCTGTGTGATTGTGGTGTGTTTGGAGTAAGTGTAGGGTAATTGAAGAGAGCAAGGGAAAATAAATAGATAAAATTAATAAGTTGTAAGAAGATATAGTACAGAATGGCCAAATAGAAGTACGTGAAAAAGAAAATATGAAAGAGTGTAAGAAGAAAATTGATGTGATGGACATGTTTCAAATATTAATGGTAAGAATGGAAGAGAATACAAAAAAACTAGATGAGAAGATAGAGAAAATTTGGAGGAAAAATTGAAAAAATAAAGGAAGAACTAAATAATTACAATAAAATAGAAGATAAAGAAAAGGAAAATAAAAATATAGAAATAAATGAAGAACAAATAGACGTCTAAAGAAGGTGCAAAAATTAAAATTGAAAAGATAAAAATAGTTTTTGAAGAAAAAGAAGATGATTTGAAAAAACACAATCATAAAGTTAAAAAATAAATAAATGGAATGAAGCTAATAAGGGATATTGAAGGTGTTTTTAAGGAAAAACAGTTATAATGTAAAAAAAGTAATAAATGAGAAAGAAAAAGAAAAATAAGAAATAAAATTAAAGAAATTAGAAAACAAAGTCTAGAAGAAAATAGAAAACAGGATAAAGGCGAAAATAATCCATATATGATCAAGAAAAAGAATGTTATTAATAAAAAATGAAATTAAATAAATTAAAACAGACGAAGGATAAAAGAGGAAATAGATTAATTAATATATAAAAATAAAAAAAAGATCAAAATAATAGTAGAACCGAAGGAATATGAAGATGAAATAGAAAACAAAAATGAAATGGGGTAAAATTACAGCAAATACAGGGAAATGAAAGAAAAATTGAAATAGATTAATATGAATGTGTGAAAATAATAAAAAATCCCAGGTTGACTGAAAAGGAAAGAGTGAGAAAAAGCACGAAAGAAAAGTATTTGATTGAAAATTGCCAAATTAAGGCGATAGTTAGATGAATGCGAAAGAATGTAGTAAATTAATGAGGAAAATTGAAATTTATAGTTTCGTAGGATTTAATTGTTCAAGTAGAAAGAGTAGGTGGTAGCGTAACTTAGAGGTTAGTTTACTGTATCTCAGTATAATGCAGTGGCGTGAACAACAAATAGTTTGTAGACACAGACTATTTCATGTTAAATTTGGATATTTCATGTCATGTTTCCATTCTGTAGTAATTTTTCGGATAGAAATTTAGAATGTCAAGACAAAATTAAAAAAAAAGAACAGGGGTTTGAAAATTTGGAATATATTTAGGCAGGCGGATCAGAAAAAAGAAGCAAAGCGGAAGTTTTTATTTAAATTCAAAATTTTAGTTGGGTATACATTTATTTGAATTTTTTTAGGGAGCCAACGCAGCCACAATCCCAGAAGAGAGAATATGTGCATAACTTATGTATATAAAAAATAGACAAGAAAAACAAAATAAAGCATTTATTTAAAAACATTACAAATATTACGTAATATAGTAAAAAATATTAGAAACATAATAATATATTAGTAAATATAATAGTAAAAATATTAGTAAATATATGTCAATATACTTTGGATGTATAAAAATAAAGGTAACTGCCTTAAATTCTAAAATAATAAATCCTTTATATAAAAATACACCTATAATACTGATATGAAACAGACGTCAACATATATATTTTTTTGAAGATTCCAAAATAAATTTTTACAAAATACTGCCATATCAGTTCGGCTATCACGACATTATATGTCCGGAGTCAGAATTGTTAATCTTTAATATATAACTATGTATAACACATTACTGTAACTAACTGAGAGACAACACATAGCCCAAACCGCTGGACCTAGATATTTGAAATAAATATTCTTTTAATACCCTTGGGGTTTACTAAGGAAGGAGTTTTTGAAATTCTATTACCAAAAGGGGTAATAAAGATTATATGAAAAACTATGATCATGAATGACATTTTGTAACTGCTTTAATCTATTTTATATCAAAACTGAGATCCAGGCGTCCCTGCCTTCCTTTTTTAAACAGCTTCATTACAGCAACTTATTTTGGCACCAAAACTCGAGAAATCCCCTGAAAATTGAATCGTGAATATTGCGTACAGTAACAAAACTTTTTTAATCCACCGCGGTTACTGTTTCAAAACTGTCTAAATCCATCTTTGACATTTGTTATCAAAACTTATTTAATTCGTTGCATTGTGAATGGCGTAATCGTGTATATTATGCTATCATAACTGCTTTAGTTCTTGACATTCTACTCGTGTACTTCCCGCTTGTTTCTTGCAGGATTTGTTTTGTTTTCATTTCAGTTGTATTTTGATTTCCAACTGGTTAAGCCAGTTCCGAATCTGTTGATTTTTTTTTCATGAGATATTAATAGAGTACTTAGTTTATATAATAGAAAAAAAAAACTGTATTATGAAAGAATCTGTACTTCTAGCTACGCCTGGAAAGTATGGAAAAAAGTTACGTGATTTGTACAAGTGGAAAAACCCAAAAGCAAAGTGCAAGATAGGCTCTTTACAAATTATTGCATTTTGTGATGTTAAGTGGTTTTTTGTTTTCATAGGCATAGACCGAAAAGACTCCCCACTCATCCAAATTGCATTCATAAGAAGCCCAATTTTTCTTGTTCTACGTTGTCCATGCAAGACATAAGAAAATTGTCTATGCAAGACATAAGAAAATTTCATGACTCATTTTATGCAAATAGAAATAAGAGCAAGACAAGTTCATTTTGAAACATACATCACAAAGGCAACCAAAAAGACGCCGTCTTACAAAGGGGACACGTCCTAACTCAGTCACTGTCTCCTACTTTATTAAAACTAAAGAAGGTCAACGGAAAATTTGTAGCAAAGCTTTTCTTTCTATCCTCAATATTTCAAGATTTAGAGTCCAAAATGTGTGCAGGCATTATCTCGCCTAGGGTACTTAGCCGAAGGAAAATAGAGATGGCGATAAAAGAAACAGACATGTTTTGACGAGAAAGGAACGTATAAGAAATTTTATCTTGAATCTGAAATGCATAGATTCACACTATGGCAGAGAAAGGTTCCAACGTCAATATATGCCCAGCGACTGTAGTATCAGACATTTGTGGAAAGCCTATTGTAACCAGAATCCAGACTTGCTTGTAAAATATAAATACTTTCGCAAAATCGTTATTACTGATTTTAATATCAGTCTTAAGAGCCCTTTCTTGGTGAAAATAAAAGAGGTCATGATTGATCCAAAGGAGTATAGGGCTATAGTTTCCGAGTTTGTGACTAGACATGGAAAGTGACTTTGATGTTTTTTATTGGGAAAAAGCAGTAGAGACTCATGTAAAACCACCTGGCCAATGGTATTGCCAATTTTCTTCAGCGGAGTGGATGATAATTAAGAAAGAAGCTAGTTCATCAGAAAAAGTTAGAGGTGAAGCTAATTACGTGCCAATATGGGAGTGTACAAGTCTGTGCTGAAAAAAGGAAAACGTCTAGCGACTATTATTCCAAAACTATTGCCAAAAAAAAGTTCCAGTTAATCCATTGAAGTTGAATGATGTAGATAACCTTTTGAAAAAGCATTTTGTCCAGATTGGAGAAACGTGTGTGGGGTTTATTTAACCTTTTATCAAAGGATTATTGATAACAATGATGATAATCAGCTAGAAGCGCCTGATGAAGATACAACTCTCCCCAACGTGGAAGAAGAAGGGCTTGGGATCTGATATTGGATATTAAATTTTTTAATTTTCTCTTTGATTTCAATGATTATTTGAAATTCAAACTTACATGGATATTAAAGTTTTTTTCTATAACAAAAAGATTGTTTTACTTAGATATCAAAAACTCTTTTTTATCCACTTTTTAGATCCATAGTACTGTGTCAAAAATGCCTAAATCCATTTGTTTTTTTTTTTAATTCTGAGCTTATTTCTATGAAAATTTTATTTTAATGCATACAAATAAAGTAGTGATACACCATGATGATACCAAGATAATTATAAAAAATTTAGTGTAATTTATGAAAATGGTGAGAGGTATTATTCGTTTACTGAAAAAAATGGTTGAGTGGATTTTAGAAGTTTTGAAAATGGACTCCTCAAATAGACTCATCAAAAGGAATAAAATTAATCTTCTAAGGAAGTAACAAAGTTTGTAATGACTTTTTGAAGGTACGATTCTGAATTTTTTTGTATGCTTCTCCAAAGAAAGTAAGTAAGCATAACCAAGTATGAACAGGTCACTTAACATGGGCATTTTCCTTATTTATCTGGATCAAATCGTCACTCTTGAATTAACAGTTTGAGTCTACGAAAATCGCAAATAAAGATTGTTTTATTGGACTACATCGTTCGTTTTGTATTTAATAGATAAAATAAAACATTTTTAGTTTAAATTTTGTATAAAATAGGAATACGTATAAATCTCATGAATTATCTACAAGTGAAGATGGTGAACAAATACATTTTCTAAAGGTAATGTGCACATTGTGAACTCAATCCTATTAAACCTACAATTTACCAATAAGAGTAAAACCTTAACTTAATACTACAAGTTTGTACTTGTATTTTTTCTATAATAAGCGTGTGATACATATAGATTTACAGTTTCAATATTTTTCATTTGATAAAATTTTTCAAATTATGCTACTGTAAAACAATATCATTATTGTATTTTAAACAAAAATAGCTTCCTAAAAGCTATTGTTGACAGTGAATAAATTACGACAAATTACTATTACCTATTTGACCAGGTCTGTTTTTATCACAATACATTGTTTTTTTTATAGCAACATATCTAATATTTATAAGAAGCAACATCTTCTTTCCAATTTTTTTCATTTTGTGGATATGACTGATTAAAGTTGCTAGAAGAAACAACATGTTCAGAAAACCCAATGTTAGGCCCAGTGTGGACCATGCTGTGATGTACTATAGCTTCACTACCCATAGGCACTCCCGCTTGATAAATTTGAACTGTCTGCTGATTGGGAGGGACATATCCAGGCGATTGAGGATAAATATTATGTCTTATTTGAACGGGATTTGGTTTATATGGGTTCCACGTTTCTACCGGCATTCCTCTAGAATAGCCTCTACAAGGACCCACACATACTCTTAACAACATAGTAAGGAATACCAAAACAATGACAGTTGCGATGATTCCAAAAAATATGTAAAATATTCTGGCAGTTTCCATGATCGATATGTTTGGGTACCGTTCGAAAGGGTACTGATATTTGGCTTGATTTGGACCTGGAAATAAGGAAGTTAATATTAAAAATGTGAAATAATGACAACTAGCCATTAAAAAAAAAATATATAATTTTAGCCACTTTCACACACTGACAGTTTATTTGCAAGAAACAAAAATTATCAAGTGTTACTTCCGTATAGAATGCATAGTTGGTTTTCTTGAAGAACGCCTAAAATTAGTGTTTGTTAACAATGGTTTTTACAATGTTTTGACAAATTTTGTGCAGTTATTCACAGAGATTAGTAGCGTTGGTCGAAAAATTGGAAGTGAGTCGCCCTCTATACGTATACCTGAAAATATGATTATTTGGCTTAAAAATTCAAAAAAATCGATTTTAGTAATGGTCTAACAAACAAATTTGTCATAATAACAAATGCCAACTCATTATAAAACAAGACATACTGTCATGCATACAAAAATTCAAAAAATAGCAAAGAAAGAAAAGAATAATCGTAAGCATAGAAAAAGATACAGACAGAAAAATAGAGCGTTGAAGAAAGTACCAGAACAATTCAAAATAAAACTAAAAAAAAACACGGAATAGTCGGGAAAACGGGCGCAAAAGCAAAGAAAAGGAAAAACGCAAGAGAGAAGAGGAGAAAAAAAGAAAGAGAACGCTTTGCTACCTCCTAATTTACCACAGAATGCAGTCCGTGTTCAGCTTTAACTATTGTTGTCACTAAATTCAACTAACAAAGGCACCATATGAGGATCTACAGATAACGCAAATAGTCTCGACTATCTGATGAACATCATTGGCTCCGGTTTCGCTCTGGGTAGAGAAAGGCATGGTCCGTTTAGTACCAAGTTTCAAAGTATTTAAGTAAAAAATATAGGGTGGCAGAGCGATTTGAATGCCAGTTCAATTATAGGACGACTCTTGAGTCCTCGGTTAACGTCGATGGGCATGATAACTGTATCTCTGCAGCTTCCTCTTAGTGTCTGCTGGGGTGATAGTAGAACCCCTGAAGGTGAAACATCAAAATCACTTTTGTAACTGGTCAAAGGAAAATAATTTTTGTATTCAGTTTAATATTTAGAACAAACTGACTCTTGACTGACTTTTCTTAACACAAAGATATATAAAAACTATAGAAAAAATTTACAGCAAACAAGAGTAGAGAAACATTACTACTTCTTATTTAAAAAGAGTTTTCTAAAGGGGTGAAGAAACTGGTTGTTTGCTTTCTTTGTCTTAGCCACAGGAAAATGTCAAAAAAGGTTATTAATTCCAAAACTGGTAACAGACAAAAATTACATAATTTCAACTCCTAATATGTCGTCTAAACACCAATAAACATCTAAAAAATTATATTGTCCATACAGATAGACCTTCGCTGGTAGGATGGAATAAGATACAATTCCAGGTATTCCTATGTTGCATTTGTCGAGGCGATAAACTTTGTTTACAATGAAAATGTCATTCTGTGGAAGTGGCTAAAGTACCAACTCAAAACATTTCAATTTCAAAGCCAACTTGAATTATGATTTTTCTCGATGTCTTGTTACATCAGGTCTTATCCAAACTTTTGAATCTGAATCTGAAGGTTATGTTACAAAAGATGAATACTTGTGTAATGTGAACATAATGATATTGTTCTACATAGGCTGGGGACTAGCATAATTTTAAAATTTTAATAAGCTTTAAAAAAATGTATTTCATTAGGTATTAGGAGGGGTGAGCGGCAAGGGCGTACTCAGCGAGGGACAGGGAGGGATAGCTGCCTCCCTCCAAGACCTTATAATTTTATATTAAAACAAAAATCATACACCTAAAATAGAGAAACTATATTGTATATATATAAAAAAACTATAAAAATAAATCACTACAAATTTATAGAATGTGGTTATGAATGACTAATAAAAAGAAATACTATTGTGCTTTTTTCTTGGTCTGCTTCCCCCCTCCCAAAGATTAGATGCTGGGTACGCTGTTGGTCAGCAGAAAAATTATAGTCAACAGGTAGAAAATGTAAACAAATCGAAACCAAATAAGATCGACTCCAAAAAAGATAGAAACCAGAAAAGATCGAAACCAAAAAAGATAGAAACCAAAAAGAAGATCGAAAGATTGAAAAACCAAAAGAGATCAAAACCAAAAAAGCTCGAAACAAAAAAGATCGAAACCAAAAAAGATTGAAACCAAAAAATATCGAGAAAAAAAAAAGATCGAAACCAAAAAAGATCGAAATTAGAACAAATGTTTGAAATCGTTTATGATCGAAATTACAAATGATCAGTATCAGATATGATCGGCAGTACACATGATCGAAATCACATATCAAAAGATGTACAGTAAATTTAACCATAGTTTCTGGGGTCGAAAATAAGTCAATTTAAGCTAACTTGCTTACATAAAAAAAATTAATAGTAAAAAAACTTACAGGGTGTTAAAGTAGAAATTTGTGAATTTTTGCTCATACTCTATCTAAAATGGAAAACAAATTTTTATGAAAATGTACGTGGAATGTAAGTATGAAATGGAGATAAAAACGTTTAAAATTGCTTTAATTCTGTTTTTGAGAAGGGCTTCGCATTACTTTGCCCCCTACTATTTTAGACAATGAAATTTGGTCTGGATATTTTGAGAGTCATTGACGTTTGACAGGTTGTCAGAGGTTGGCGGCCTTATGTTGAAGACTTTTATAATTGTTAACACTTTATTGCTTATAGAACACAATAAAAATAAACTTACTAAGATTGTTGTTTTAATACATAAAAATCATACTAGATTTAATCGATTAATTATCTCTCAACAGGAAGTTTTATAAAAAAAATGGCAATTTTTGTATATTATTTCAGTTTCAAATAACTTTTTACTGTTCTTGTATATAATACTTGAAGTATACATTTTTGTAAATGTGAAGTTGTACTTGTTTGGTACCCATTAGGATTAAAATAACAACACTCACTGAAGCAACTTTTTGGCTCACACGGTTTACATGTATTTTTTACTTATATTACCATACATAAATAATAACATTTATTGTGATTATTTTAGGTGAAAAACAATTTTTTAAGCATGCAATTTATCTACCTTAATTTAAATAATTACTCACCCTGTACAGATGTTTTCCAAAATGGTTAGTGTCTTATTTTCGTAGTCACAAATATCCTATAGTGCCAAACCACAACTTTTAATATTTATGAATGTCAGCAAAATTGCAACGTTTATGTATAAAGTATTTTTAAAAATAATGTGAATTCACAAATTCAACACCCTGTAACTCGAAAACTAATCAAAGGAGAACTCTGTGCCTATAGACACTTTTAATTTTAAGGTCAAAAACTGCAATATATATAAAATTCAGGAGACTTGACCGAAATCCATTTGCCATAAGGAAACTGCGTAACTAACTCACTGATCTAAACTTCTTATCATTCAAATTTAATTAAAAAACACAACCTCAATTAAAATCAAACTTCAAACGAACCTACATAACAAAAGTATAAGCAAATATAAACAAACTGACCCTTGAGTGTCAAACTGGCATAGAAAAATTGTTAAACTGACTATAGTCCATTGGCTGGTGCCGCCCAAATGTAATCAAGGAGTAATACTAATAATCTTTAATTGCCAACCCATTTAATAGAAGTATTTTTCAAATGAGTCGTTTATATATCGTTATTTATTCATTAAAAGGAAATTATTTAAATTTAAAATTTGAAGCTTATTATTACTTTATATCGAGGGGTTCGAGCGAAAACCCGATAAATGTAAAAATATGTCGTTTTTATAAATTAAATTAAAAATACATCGCTGTAACTAATTATTTAATTATCTACCTAGTTTGGCTATAATAAACGTTTAATAAACCATACTATATAGAATTTAAATCTTCTTCAAAGTTACTAAAACCTTTAATTACAATTATGTCGAAAAAATGATTTTGTCAGTTATAGGGTTTTCGTTCGAACCCCTCGATATTTAATATGGCACTTACCGTTTAACACATTGACTGCCAAGGCACGGCCAACTATTTTTTTTTGTTTACTTCCCTATTTTTTTGCACAATTTTGATAAAAACTTCTTTTTCTATTTTTTTTGCCTTTTTTTGAATGTCAGTGTCATACATAAGTAAATGAGGCGGGCTCCTAGAGAAAAATATTACTCTGTGCCATGCCGGAATTAATCGCGAGTTAAGAGCGTCACAGTATTTGAAAATTGTTGTTAAATCTTTATTTATTTGAGTAGCTGCAATGTAAAAGTAGTCGTGATATATGTAAGTTTTGTCTACCAAAAACTGATCATGAAAATATTGAATTTTTGTGTATAAATCAGAAGGTTACAACAAAAATAGTAAGAGTCCGAAAAACGTACCTTGTGGTACTCCCAAACAATTTTATTAGCATTGAACTGTTGATTGTTAAGCTTTACTATCTGGCTACGATTAATCAGACATCATTCGATGAATTTTCATAATTTTTGTTCTAATAAACATCGTTGTTCTTTAAGTAGATCAAATTATTCAAATTATGATATTGTAAAAAAATATAAAATATTTAATAAAATTTTACTAGATATCAGTAACTATTATATAAAATTATAGTTACCTATTTGACCAAGTTTGTTTTTTTTTTACAATTATGTACATTTATTGCAACATATCTAATATTTATAAGTAATATCTCCTTTCCAATTTTTTTCATTTTGTGGATATGACTGATTAAAGTTGCTGGAAGAAACAACATGTTCAGAAAACCCAATGGTAGGTCCAGCGCTATGGGTCGTACTGTGATGCACTCTAGCTTCACTACCCACAGGCGCTCTATCTTGATAAATTTGAACTGGTTGCTGATTGGGGGGAAAATATACAGGCCGTTCAGTGTAAACATTATGCCTTATTTGGACGGTATTTGATCTATATGGATCCCACGTTTGTACTGGCATCCCTCTGGGATACCCTCTCCAAGTACCCATACATATTCTTATTAAAATGGTAATGAATCCCAAGAGAATGATGGTTGCGATGATTCCGAAAAATATAAAGAATATGCTGACGGGTTCCATTGTCTAAATTTTTGAGTTCTGATTGATTTTGATCTGGAAAGAAGGAAGCTAATATCAAAAATTTGGAATAACGAGAAAGATTCATCGAGATAAATTTTAAATGTTTTTGGTTGGTCAAAATTATGTGCTATTGCTCCTAAGATATTTTACAATGGTGGTTTTGTCAAAAGTTTTTGCAATGACTGGTATTCTTTGTGCATAATCCTTATATTTTTTTATAGCTGCAAATAATGAAATCGGTCGACATGTTATTGATATAAATTCAAAACATCGATTTCTGTATTGTCCAACAAACAAATTTGTCTAAGACATGTGTCAATGGTTCCAAAATAATTTAAACAATGAAGATATCCTTAATACAATTTTTTCTCAGATGAGGATTGGTTTTATATGTCTGGTTACGTTAATTCAGACAATATAAGTTGGTTATCAAATTCAAATCCTCTTTTTTTGCTAAAGAACCATTGCATCTAGGGTTGTCACCTTTTCTAATAGGTCAAGAAGGATAAAGCTAGTTTATTTTTTAAAAGTGTATATTTTATTTGACTTAGCTACATCTATAGTTTTTTTAATTATCTTTTATTAATTAAAAAAATTGTTCGAAAGAACATCTGTGCCTTTCATCGCTCCACTTTGTTTTAGATATAGTTAAAACTCATTCTTAAAAAGCAATGGGATACTTTTTAGGAAAGAAGAACAAAGGGATAGTAGCATTTAATAAAGGACTGTCCTACCGGAGGAAGGACAAGTGGTAACCTATTTGCATCCCCAAAAATTTGGTGTTTGATATGAAATGTGTCGAAAGAAATTCATGAATCCCCTTTTTTTGAAGATACATTTACTAGTGCGTGATATCGTAATGAAATAATCAACCCACTCATAAATCAACTGGATTATGAGGAATTACAAAATTGGTATTCCCAATAAGATGTTGAGATACGACTAGAGAAACATTTCAATATCTTGAAACACTGAAATCCCATATCCAACTAGGTCTTGAGACTTATACATATATTATTTTTTCGCATGACCATATATTTTTTGTTGCAGTATCTTCACGAAAGAGCAAAATTGTTTCCCAGCCATATCTTAGGGAGGACCAAGAAAATATACTTGTTAAATGGATTATAAGTTAGCAAGAAAAATTCAATTTTAAAAGAAAATAAAACTGTTATGAAAAAAATATCAAGATGGACATTTCATTACCAACATTGATGATCCTGGAACAAGTATATGCTAAAGCTACATTCTTTATCAGCTGCAACATTCACATGTTCTTCTTTAGATGACAATATACCTTCTCCTATCAAACCAGTGCTTTTTTGGCTTTGATGCAAACCATCGTAAGTAAACAACGAAAGGTTGAGGAAAATCTAAAGAAAAACAGAAAGAGAAGGAAGAAAATATAGTCCTAGAAAAACGAAGCAAGAAGAAAAAATCAGAATAAGGAATAAATACAAATCTTTAAGTGATAAATTCAATAGACAGTAAATCGTGAATTGAATCTGGAGACAATCTCGACGATGTATCTTCAGAAGAATTTAAAAATAAACGTTATTTGGAAGATAAAGACCTCACTGTGGTGATTACATACTTGTCAAATTTCCTAGCAAAAATAGAATATCAATATGCTTTTATTATTCAATGAATATTTAAAAATTATGTAGCAAATTTAGTGGTATGAACTATTGTGACGAAAGTACAATTATCAAGGGTAATATACCAAGACCTTAATAGATAGTCAGCTATTTTAGTTGCCTATATCTCGAGAATATTTTAATATCGAATCAATTTGTAAAATATTTGAGAAATTTAGTAGCAAAAAAATAGCAGAATATAAATCAAGGTCGTGTTATATTTGGGACAAATATTTCACTAGACTAAATATTGACTATTTCTCTAGAGAAATAGTCGCTGATATTTTATATAGTAAAATAGTCTTCATAATAAATATGGCCAAGTAATAAACTCCTCCAACCAAAATAACTATTTCCAGAGAGAGGCTGAAATATCATTTTCTAAAATCAGTTGAAGTAGATGGCTAATTCAGATTTTTAGTACCTACTTAGATTGTGTTATACTTTTTAAATTCTATAAGTTTTTAAAGGTACATTTACATCTGACATTTATTGCATGAGAATTAGGTCTGACAGTTGTTTAGTCCAGTGTAAACACTCAAACATACATCTCCGAGAGAAATTTTTGTGTGTTTACACTGGACTAAACAACTGTCAGACATAAATCTCATGCAATAAATGTCAGATGTTGACGTAGATAGGTAATTCAGTTTTTAGTACCTACTTAGATTGTATTATACTTTTTAAATTCTATAAGTTTCTAAAGGTACGTTTACATCTGACATTTATTGCATGAGATTTATGTCTGACAGTTGTTTAATCCAGTGTAAACGCTTAAACATATATCTCTGAGAGAAATGTTTACTAAAGACAAATATAAAACCGTTATAAATCAAAAGGCCTTAAAACAGAAATTGGTGTTATAGATACGACTTATAGCTATTCTTAAGAAATATTGAGTATCTCTTATAAGAAAAATTTATAACATATAATAAATATGCTGTAAGAGTATTTATATAACAATATTATAGTGCTATTTTGTTTTCAATAGCTAAATTGTATCATTTGCTATATTTATGATTCAATATTGAATTTCTGAAACAACTATAAAACCGTTATAAGAATTGAATGTTCTATAATTCAAAGGTTACAAGAGACGTGTGCTGGTTGGGTCGTTAGTCTGTGCCCGTTTAATCAACCCCATAAAAACTGCTGTATGCATCACTTCATACTATATTTCCTTAGTTTATAATATTTATGTAACAAATTATGTTTATATTAATATTAATATAAATTCAAAATACGTTTTACTAATAAGGGTATCTACATCTACCTACCTCTTCCTGCTATTATTTTGGGTTCAACAATTTAACTACTTCACTGAGGCTATTTCCACGGCACAACGCTTTCGTTAAATCCCAGATAGCACAGGACGTCCCATAGACATCTCAATTAGGTCCCTTGTTGGTTCGGGGCCTAAATCGGACGTCCACTGAACTTTCGATTACCGTGAACACTAGAACATCCTTCGAAGGACGTCCTCTAGGCGCTAATAGGAAGTCTGTGGGATATCCCAAGGACGTCCCAAAGATGGACGGAAACAGGACGTTAGCACGGTTCGATTTATGTCCCGGTACCAAAAAAGGATGTCCTTCGGACGTCATTTATGTCCCTGAAAGACGTATTTTAGACATCTATAAGACGTCCGTGTGCTATGTGGAATCCATTCAAACAAATAAGAGCTCTAGTGACCCGAACACGAAATTTCTTGTTTTTATATCACATGCATATCGTAAACACGTATTTAAAAGTAATTGTAATTAGAAAATGTAATAATTTAAATAATATAATTATAAAGTATAATTCCTCCACAAATATTTCTGCAAATACAATTTTAAATTACTTTAAGAAAAAAAGTACTTAAATACAATTACAAATTAGATGTAAAAAAGTAATTGTAACTATTAATTTCTTTTTAACTAGGAATTACCCAGCTCTGCCAAGCAGGATGAACCTAGAGATAAACTTTTTTTAATATGATTTTAAGGATAAGTTTTTCCTTTTGAAAAATATATTAAACTTTATTTTTACTTATCCATGTGACAATTTTATGGACAATCAATGCCACTTAATACTAGAAATCAAAATCTACAATTTACTCAAACAATTTTATCTCTAATAACCAAGGGAATAATAGAAACGAGTTTGAAAAAAGCTATTGTACCTGCTTGCCGAAGTTTATCCCTTTAAAACCTGTTAGCTTCCAGTACTTATTACATAAATATTTGCTAGACACTCCCTGTAGTATTTTTGGATGCGGTGCGTCTTTCGCTGATACAAGATATTCTGCTAATATTTCGATGAGTGGAGAGACGCAGTTTCAACAATCAAGAAAGGGAAATATAGACCAACATTGAGGCATTTTCATGATTAGCTGTTCAAGCATTATTGATTAATAAAGTTTATTTTTTGTAAAGTGAATTTCTATTACCCCTTAGCTAATAAACCCGTATATGTTTTCGCCTATTTTATACGAATTTTTGGCTTTAACTAATTTATTTCTTTTCTTTTTGATTAAAGCAGCATACACCGCTGTTAATAGAATACAATCGACTTCACTGCTTATTGGAAACTAGGTGTAGGTCTATGGGAAAAACCCTATTATCATGTATGTACCTACGTCAGATATGAATGGAATGATGCACACATGTATGCTTGCCTTAAAACTCTATGATTACCAAGTATTTAATTTCTGGTCCGAATTTTAATTGATGACGAACCCGAAACATATTATGCCGAATTTTAATCAACTTAAAAACCTTCAGACTACATTCGAGGTTAAATAACTAAAAATAAACGTAATAATCATACTTGCCTTATCGAATTCCAGTTTTATTCTAAATATTCTTCATCTCCTTGGAATGGAATAGGCACAGAAGTTTAGCAGCCTTAATTTGATATGTTTGAACACAACACAGTCATTTTTTAAACAATTTTAGTTTTGTTTACGATAATATCAGTAATGAAGTTCGGTTTTGCGTCGGAGATTGTAGACAGACATGAAAATCCGAAATATGAACACGCGGTCACTGTCTTGGCGCCGCGGAAAAAACGCATGCGTGATCGCGGTTATTGGGAATTTATTCCGATGACAACATAACACCCATTATTACTATCTGCATTTTGCCATGGTCAGCGGCATTGAACGCGTGTACAGGTGGAGTACGATAAGTTCTTTGATAATACCGCGAAAGAAAGAACCGCAAAATTTGGTTTCGCTTAAAAAATTTGATTTGATGCGTTTTAGGCATTTCTACATATTCCAAATTTTTTAAGATAATCATGTATGGAGGACGGAGCAATGACACGGCGCTCTCCCACTAAACATAGAAACTTCGTGCAAGTTTATTTTCGGCTTGCAAATAGTTTTTAATATGTTCTTGAACAAACATTTAGATATATTTTTAAACTATGAATGAAGGTAGGCACTTAAATCTATTTTTATAACTTATGAAAATCAAATTATCCGAAAATGTATTTTAAAACTTCATACTTACAGGTTCAATAACATAAGTTTAGAAAGTACAAATCAGAGGCGAACCGAGATTTACATTCTTTGTCTTCTCAATATTTCGATAGGAACGAAATGATATAACGTTCTTCACTGGAAGTGGCAGTACGCACGGAGTATATTTGTGTCCTTGTTTATTGATATGGAAAAGAAGAAAGTGAGAATACACTCAGGGGGTCTATTTTCAAAGTATGGGGGCACTCATTTCTCTCAAGATTCTTATCAGAAATGTCATATGTCAATGTGGAAAGGCTGTTTTTAAAGGCCTCGAGGATTAAAACTCTTAGGAGAATTTTAATTATCTCTAAATAAACCGAGAAAAACAGTCAGTGAGTTCACACTGGCCCTAAGAGCCCTAAAAATACTGTTTTACGTTGACGTATGACATTTCTCTCAAGAGAAATGAATTCTCTCGAGTTTGAAAATAGCCCCCCAGGAGAGTGCTCCTACGCTCACTGCTCACCATTGTTGCCAGATGACCAAATTCAAATTGTACCATGGTGTAGATTATTATTGTTTTTTTCATGATTTAATCATACAAATTGACCTTACTAGTGTGACGTTATCGAAGGCTGGTTAATTTAAGAGTTTATGGGGTTAGGGTTGGGGTAATTTGATCATAATTTTATTGAATAAACATATAAAAACAATAACACTTAACCTGTTCTTGTTCAAAAATAATTTTTTCTTGTAATCCTTGCTGATTTTGATCTTCCAATTATTTCTATCTAAACATTTTTAAAAAATTTCATTTCATCTATAGGTGTGAAACTTACACATCCATTACCCAAAAGGTTCCTGCACTTTCCTTATGTAAAGTGACGACCGGTTAAATTTTCTAAAACTTTGGTATGTTATTGTACCAACCAAAAGTGTCAATATTTTGTTCTAGTATAACCTTGTGAGATGTGCTATAAAAGTCTTGCCATTACGGACACTCGGCGGTTGCAGGGATATTAGGGTTACATTAAAAGTACATCGCATGCGAGCTTAAAGATCCTAAAATTGCAGCTTATTAACGTAGATGGGATGTTTTTGTGCTAGCTGGGTAGTAGGTTTTCCACGTATTTTTTTCAACCTATTAGAGGTGAATATTTTTAGTGCCCATAATTTCTGCATTTTTAAAAAGTACATAATTTATGTTTCTATATATATTTATGTTGTTTTTCCTGTAAAACAAGGTGTTGTACATAAATTATAAAAGGTACTTTAATTATAATAGAAAGTTTGTTGTTTTTTTTATAATCAAAAATTATATTTTAACTCTTTTAAACCTATGTAACTTTTGAAATTTATTAAGAAAATGAAATGTAGTGTTCATCACTCCTCTTCTAATTTTTATATTTATTTTCTGTGTATTCATCTTTTTTGGGCTTAATTCCAATCTAATCAAATATGACATTTCATATTTTCAATGATAGGACAACTATGTTGTTTCAAATAGAATACTTTGTATATTTTTCTCAATATTTCATCTTTCTACAAGTGCCATTGCTTCGTAAGGTAATACTATGTTATGAGTTTATTAGCTTTTAAAATAAATACTGTCATGTACATACTTCAGATATGTTTCAAAATGTGCAAATGAAACTCGATCTAACAAAGAATAAAATAAAAATTCATTGAACAATGAAAATAACATACAGTTTTTATTTTTAAGAGCTTATAAAACCACTACTATTTGCAAAATTATGAAAGTATGGCATTATGGAAAAGGAAAACAGTGGGTTATTGAACTGAGAAAAATAAATCGAAATTACAGTTGCTGTATCTCCGAAAATACATTTTACTAAGTTAATATTTTTTATTAACTGTGTATAGAAGTCAATCAAATAAACAATTTTTTCAAATACCTTTTTCAAAAAAACTTAATAAAAAAACTTACAATAATTTATTCCAAAATATATTCAATACGGTCCTGTCCGTAGTCAAAACATTTGTCGAAAAATGTTGATCTCATTTATGCCGTTGTAAGAACCATTCATAAAACGCTCACTGTATAATACTAATGCAATAGCTGTATTTTGAAGAAATTCGTCATAAATATCCACATATCCACAAACTTCACTGTTGTCCTAATTAACCGTACTGAACAAATTAAATTCACTTGACACTTCTGATAAACATTCCATATTTAGCAAAATTTTAACACACAATGAACCTTTTCCGGTATTGTTGTTGTCATCCTAGATAATAAGTAGACTAATAAATAAATAATATTAATAAGTAATTTGAAAGGTATTGTCAGTAACAGATTAGGAAAAATCTTAAGAATTATTGTACAAAGTTAATGTATTCTAGTGATATTCGTTAAAAGAAGTATTAGAGAAAGATCAATAAAATTGAGGAAAAAAAAGGCGAAATTTATTTCATATCATTAAAGAAAAGTAGACCAGGTAGTAAAGTAATGGTAAAAGTAGTTGTAAACAGTTGTAAGTTGGTATTGGAGAAAGAAGACAATAAATTAGGTATATCCTTCACTGTAAGTCAATAACAGTAAACTGTTTATTAGAACAATGGGTAGTTTTTAAAAGTACATTAAATGAGCAAACTTTTCAAATCACTAGCCAGGTTAGTGTAGACCTTTTTTTGTACAGTATGAGGGGTTAAACTTGAGTGATGGAAAATAAAAATAAATTATTTCTCTGTAAAATAAGATTACTTATTGAATATTTTGAACTTTTGTTTCAATATTGGTCTTTGTTTAATGAAATGGCTATTCACAGTTGCAAAACCTAAATCAGAATCTAAGAATTATACATTTTTTAGGAGTAACACTCTAGGAGTGACGATTTTAACGACACCCTGTATAAATTTAATTGAAAATTATATTTTTTTGTAATTTTTTGTAGAAACAAAATTAAAATATAAGCGCATCAAATGTTAAGGTGGCACCGGTGATTATCTACAGTAGGTATAAAAATGTTAAAGGTGAGATTTTTTTTATATGTTTGTTATTCTAATTTTTGGATAATTGTAAGAGGAACCTTTGATTATCTTATCAATATATTATTTTAAACGAATTTTTTCTACTTTCACTTCAAAGAAAGGAAATTATTCACACTTTAAACAAAAAAAAAATAACTACTTACAGACTAATCAACACAATACTTCTATGTATTGAAAATACGTATTTTTAAATAGATTCATGTTGTATAGTTTAATCCCAGTGATATTAAAAATGATTCGACCTAAACAGATTCAAAAAGAAACTAAAAAAAAAATGGATAACCGATATTAATTTACATACCCTTGAAGAGATTATATCATTTCACAAAGTATTAATTATTATTTACATTTGTGTTTTAATCACTATATTATCATTTTTATAACTGATGCTCATTTCATTTTATATACAGTGAGCAGTTAAATCATGGAAACAAGCTAATTTTTCACACTGTCGAATTTTTAAAATAATCCTGTAGCAGGTCTATTTTTGGTTTTAATTGTCTAACAGATTACATCAGCGATGTTGGCGTGATTACGTTACTGTTTGTATAAAATATGTGACTGAAAATAATCAAGTTTTTCTTTAAAAATAATAATTTAATTCCATTGAGAATTACAAAAATTAATAGCTAGAATACAATATAATTAAGTAAAAAAAATATATGTAAGCGGTCAAAGTAGAAAATAAATTTATATATTTTTGATCCTAAAATTCTAAAACACGTCAATTATTGTTTAAAAACCTTAGTGAGTTGACAAACGATAAATCTACTGATTATTCTCTATGGAAAGCCACAAAGCGATTAATGTGCAGAATGCTCCAAATAGAAATAATATACAAAAAGTTAATAGATTCGCAGAGCACTTACAAAATACCTTTCATCTAAATGAAGGAGAATAATTACCAAACTGATCTCCTCTAGAGGGAGATGACTCAATTATCAGTACAACTTCTCCAAAGGAAATTGCAGAAGATATAAAAACAAACGTTAATCCTAAGAAAGCTCCTGGCTTTGATTTAAGTACAGGAAAAATCCTAAAACAACTTCCGAAGAAAGCCATAATTAAACTTACACACCTATTTAATGACTCATTCAAACTGTCCCTAGGTTGTGGAAAGTAGCTGAAGTCATTAGTCATTATGATCCCAAACCAGGAAAACCTCCGAAAGAAGTTTCGTCTTATAGGCCAGTATCTCCATTGCCTATATTATCGAAACTATTTGAAAAAATACTAATAAAAAGACTGAAACCCATTATTGAAAAAATGAAACTTATTCCAGATTACCAGTTCGGCTTTAGAGAAAACCATTCAACTATAAGTCAGGTTCATAGAATCTCAAATGCGATTAAAAAAACATTAGAAAAAAAATAAGTCTGTTCAGCCACCTTCCTCAATGTTGCGGATTTTGATAAAGTATGGCATGATGGCCAAAAAATTGATGACTTTTAGAATTTTTCTAAAAATATTAATAAAACGAATGAATTTGTTTCTTTGACCGCTCACTGTATACAGAGTGTTACACAGTGTTACATTGAAATGTGTTTCGGTACACGTAAATGTATCACGGAAGGTCACATTTACATGAGGTGTAACATCTGTGACATCGTGCCGGAGAGTCTTTATATTTAGCGAAAAACAAAGTACGTCACTGGTTATTCCAAAAATTAGTGTCGATTTTTTAAAATCGGATTAATTCTACTTAAAATGTGTATCTAGAACTTTTTTGTTCTAACGAACCATTTTTAAAACAAAAATTATCAAGTATCAAGAAAAAGAAGCATTTTCAAACTTTTTGATGCAGAATCTGCCATTAACACAACATTCTGTAACACCCTGTATAAGTACCTATAATTACAATTACAAAAATAATAAATATTAAATATCCAATTTTAGATAGGATGTAGAGCCTAGATATTTTCCTAACAATCAGTTTTTTAGTAAACAGTTTTTACCAATCAATTTTTTTTTCAAGCATTTTCAAAAAATTCTTTAATTTTGAAGTTTTCTTTTAAATACCATGTATTTGCAATGTTATTTATATCCAATCGACTAATATTACAGCCCCGGTCATGTATTCAGTTATCTGAAAGTAAAAGTAAAAGTAGAATTTTTCCTTAATTTGCATTTTTCATTGTAGGATATACCTAGTGCATGGCGGCGTATTGGCAGTATTCTAATATTTAAGATTTAAATCACAGTGGGCTATAGTGGGTGATGGAGCATGGATTGTTTTGGTTTGTGTTCACTTGCGAGTCAAACTAATCTCATCAAAATCATATGCAAGTAGCCAAGGAGCATCTTGGTAAATAATATCTATCTACCTTCCTATGGAGAGGGTGTATAGAATTGCTTCACCCAAGCATTTACCATCGGGTGACAGAAGCCTACCAAATGGCGACTTCTAAAAATGAGGGCATCTAGAGACATCTCTGAACGATGGTATTAATCTACAGGACTTTGACGAGCTGAGAGACTGGTTATCTCTAGATACTTCTTACACAATGAGATTAGTTAACATAAGTAAGCAACCTAACCTCTACACCCTACAAATATAGATGATGAGATGTTTAAAGGAACCTGAGAAGCGCCAGATACAAAAAATAATTTTTTTTATTAAACTTAATTAATTCAATCGAAATCAAAACATTCAACGTCCACAGAATCACTACCCGCACTACCAGAATCCCCTCTACCAAAACAACCGGTGGAACTGCCCTTACTGCATTCCTGTTGTTCGTGGTGTTCATGATTTGCAGCCTTAACAGCTATATTAACAGCATCTTCAGCTAGATGAGTACCGAGATCTTGCAGTACAGCTTCACCGTGTTCTATATTCTTTTCGTTGTTCGGAGGTCGGCTCTGAATTAGCGTAGATTCGGTGTAGACCAGCGGAACCGAAGAGGGTACATGTTGAAGGTTGACGGATTGAAGACTGAGAGTTTCGATTTCGTAGGTTTCGTTTTCGTAGGTTTTCCAATTGTGCGATCTGAATAAAGTGGTAGAATCTAAACAGGACAGCACGCATTTTATGAAGAGCACAAGGAGTATGCAGAATAGGGTAAGAGCTAACATAACGCAGACGATTAGTACGGTTGGATTCATTGTATGGTACTGCGATGTACTGGGTGTGATGGAGTTGTGGCAGATTGGAAGTTTTTAGTGTTCTTGGTGTATCTGGAAAGAAATGTAACATTATAAGATGTAGCAACTATTAAAACTGTTTACATGATGGTGTTTTTTATAAATGATGTGACGGGACAGTAAAATACGAGATGATTTGAAAGTAGTTATATTGAAAATTGTATCACATAATTTTATAGAAAATAATCCGATTTGATCTAGATTTTTTAATCATTGTATTCAAAAATAGAATGTAATAATGCCTACACATATAAATGTCAAATGGCAAAAGTGGTGTTACTTATATCACGTGATTTTATCCCCATCCCTTCTAAAGATAACTTGATCCCTCTCCTCGCCCAAAAACAAGGGAGTTTTTCAATATTTAAAAACTGTAAACTTATATTAGCAAGGGGATGAATCGTATTATAAAATTCATACCCAGATATCCAACCCCCTTTAGCCCGGCAACACCTAATATTTTTTTAAACAATAGCATGTGTGGTCAAGTAATACCTAATTTGAAAGGTAATTTTACTGAGAAATATTACTATTCATTGAGCTACTTTTGCTTTTAACACCCTCTAGCGAAATAAAAAACTATTACGTATTGTAAGTGTGCCATTTTATTTAAAAGCTAATTTCAATTGATGTGTTATTTGACCTATACTTGCTATTTAAATTCTCAGAAATATTTTGCTTATCAGCCTTATCAGCCTTAAATTCAGTAATTCATAGACGTGCGTTTTTAAGGTAAAGCGAAAAGATACAGTGTTTTTAATATTTTTATTTGATTATTGTAACATAAAATTGTCGCTTTATTATCATTGTTTTATGATTAAATTTCTCCATAGTTAAGGACAGCGTCTCCTAGGAATTTCTGAACAAAATTATCTCACTTTAGATTCAATCAAGGAGGTGCTGTTACCTACCGACTAGAGATTGAATTAGTGCAAATTATTACAGAAATCTTTAAGTAACTATAAATATCGACCGACTAGCTATTAGGGGATATTGTATTATAAACCGGTTTTTAGTAGACTGAGTTCGAAGAATCATAATAATAGTCCTGAACATAAAATCTATTTTTCAATAATTGCCGGGATTTCACCAAATAAAAAAAAATTATTTCGCGATTGTGAAAACGGTCCAATCGTTTTATATGCCATTTATAATATTATAAAAATGTTAACTCTAGGACTCATTTTGGAGTATGAGCATACTTTATTTCAATACTTTTATTGTACTGTTTCATAAAATATTACCTACTTATTAAATTTTATTTTTATCGAAAATTGACTTTGTTTCCTGGACCAAAGTAAAGAATGTAGATGGTAACAACCAAAACGATATCTTGCCTTACATTAAATATAAATATTTCCTAAAATAAATAATTTGGTTTATATACGGGTAATACGAGGGATGTTTATAATTTCAAGTCACGAATATAGAGTCGTTTCAAAATATATTGCGACAATAATTGCGTCACATTGAGTCGGAGTGGGACGCTTATTGACGTGTTGCAATTCGCAATATATTTTAAAACTATTCTACCTAATTAATAAATTGTGATTTTGAAGTATCGAATGAAAACTATATTCTCATTGGTTAAAGATGGAAGTTTTTGTCATTTGAATGTTCAAGAATATTAATTGTGATTAATTGGTTAAACACCGAAGTTATCTGTTATCTGATGTTGGTACTAACCTAATGTTTTTGGGTAATTTTGACTGTCATTTCCTGGAATTTCCAGACCCGCATAAATATTTATCCTATTAAAGTACAAAAACCCTACAATAGATATTATGAGTAGGTATTTAACATTCATTTATCTTATCTTACTTAGGTAGTTATTTCCCTGATTGTCAATAACACATTACCGTATATCTGTGCCAATATGACGTCACGACTTTTAATATACTTAATGAAGGCTGGGGGAAGGAGTTAAGAGTCTATAAATTTACAAACAAGTTTACGGGTATTTAGTTTTCAAAATTACATTACACGTTTCTGAAGTGTTTTATTGTGCTGTTTGTTTTTAATAAGTGTTATTTTCTTTAATAGAAAATTTATTTATTTGTGCCAAGTGTCCTAGTGTACATTTTAATCAGTTTTATTTTTGGATAAATTGACATCGACTTCCTGCATTAAAGGTAGGTAGTATTTTTTTTCTATCACTCTCGAGTTCGTCATTGAATAAAAAAATTAAACGCTATAATTTTAACATTCAAATATTTGCAATTAAAAAATAATATTACGTATTAAATTGACAATAAAAAAACTTGTTATTTAATAATAATGTTTCATTATTCTGAATATATTTTTTCTACGATTAATATCCAAAGTAGGTAGGCTTTTGCACATTAAAATCTAAATAAAAAGTTGACGTTTTCTGCGAATTGTCATAATTTGACATTATTGGCGCACATTACCTAATATTCAAACCCATTTCCATGCTTAAAAATAGAAGATGGTGACATTCATTTAAAAGAAAACCATAACTACTTTTACCAGGTGAAAAATTTCAATATGTTAAAATAATTCATGATTTTTAAGAAATGTGCTAGAAATGATACTACAATATTAATATTTTTTTTATGTTTGATTTTCTAATAATGATTTTATATACTTTTAGATTCAAGGACAGCTAGGTATAGCTCCAAGAAAATTGTGCTACTTTGTAGTATATACTGGAGATGAAAATCCACTATTTGTTGAAAAAATTAATTTTCAACCCATTTTTTTTTTTTTAAATATGGTTGAAAAATTAGAAAAATTTTACTCGGAATATATGGCACCTGAGATAATTTTAAATAGAAGAGGACGAGGATTAAAATGTCTGGATACCCCATATAATGAAAATTAAAGTGCAAAGATTAGCAAATTTATAAAAATAATAATTTAATGGACTTTAATCATACAAGTACTTGAAATAATGGTTTTTTGCGCATAAGCATGTTCATACGTAATTTGCAATTGGTAATCACTAATCACAGATGGAAAAGTATATACGTCAACGATACGTTCTTTTATTTTTGATTTATTTTAACAGGTATAATATATGGTATGTTACTTATAGTATAGATTTTTTTATTTCTTGACCTAATTTATTTGTTACGTCTTCAGCAATTGTCGCTTTCAGTTGACATAAACGAAATTGATAAAAAGTGTTTTTCGCATTTTATTTTGACTGTTTCTCTTACTTTCGAATAGAAACTGAGCTTTATAAACTTAAAATGACGGATATGTCAAACTAAAACTGACGGTAAAATGAAACATTGAGTATCGTTAAATGCAACTTTTGAACTAGTTTCAAAAATAGCATTAAAATGATATCATTCACAATGTACTAATTTCCTATACTTTTAGTTGATAAATAACCGATAATCATAACATAACAAATAGGCGCGTGTCAAAAGGTCACCGGCGAAAAAAGAGTGCCGATGAAAAAAGGTCGTTTCCAATTGTATCATATAAACAGTATCAGAGGCAGTATTATCATCTCGTTTATCCCCCGTAAACACACATAATATAAACGGAAATAATCAAATACTAGTCAAAATATTATCGATCGGAGCACCATCTTTATTACATTACATGAAGTAATTATTGATTTCTCGGGGTTTATTTAGAGTTAAATTAGACGCCATTTTTGGTCCAAATTCGTTTTGACATGTTTTTTCAAAGAAAGTGACTTATAAATTTCAAATCTACACGTTTTGAAAAATATACAATATTTAAATATTCTGAGTGTACCAAATTCCAAGTAAAGGTTGAACTTAGGTCGTATTACATTTTTTTTTTATTATTTGTTTGACATCGAGGTTAAAATAAATCTACACGGCACCTTTGAGATGAAATAAAAGGGGGTTATTTTACACGATTGGTTTTTATTGAAAATAATAAATTTATTAATTTTCAATAGTAAGGTGACCTAAGTTAGACCTTTATTTTTAATTTGGCCAAAAATTAGATTTTTAAACACTACATATTCGGAAAACTGTCGATTTAACTTTTGGTCTACACATACACTTTTAATACACAGGGATACCCCGTCCTTAATATTTTGTATTTAAATAATTATATTTAAATTAAACATTCATACACAAAATAATGTTAAAATGTATATTATTATTACAATTATGTAAGAGTCTAACTAAGAGGATAAATGAATAAATCACCTTAATTTATTAGTTAATAAAGATTTTTATATATCTATTAGGTAGGCAACTTTTTTTACTTCATTAATGATTAATAATGAAATGAAATAATTGAACATACACACAACCAAACTTATATGGAATCACTGTATATTTCTGAATAAACTTTTTGTAGGGAAACAATTTGGTATATAACTTTAAGATAAGGCTTTTTGTTCAAAGCAAACATGATAATAAAGAAGAAATTACTGCTGCGATTTATTATCTTGTTAATTTTGTGTTCAGAAGTAAAATCACGATCCTCCAGTAATTTTATTTCGGTCCAAAAAAAACAACAAAATGCCTTATGGTGGACTAACAGATGTGCAGAGGGGAAGAATTATTGCTCTCATTGAACAAGGAATGTCCCAATGAGACATAGTAGAGGTAGTAGGCGATACCCAGGGTGTTGTATCAAAAACATATATGAAAGGTACTTGGAACTATAAACACTCAAGAACAGGCCCAGACAAACTCGTCAAATAGTCACAACTGAACAAGAGGACCGCTTTGTGTGCCAAATTGCTAGAAGAAATCACAGTGTTTGTCATCCAAAGCTACAACGACAACTTGACAATTGAAACCGTAAGAAAAAGACTACGCGATCAAGGGTTGTACAGTGAGAGAGAGTTACGGGTCCCATCGTTATCAAGGCAAAATAAAATTGATCAGCTAAATTGGTGCCTTCAACACCAAAACTGGACATTTGAGAATTGGCAAAATGTTCTTTTTTCGGATGAGACCACAACTGGCCTAAGATCAAATTCGAGTTTTCAGAGCTCCAGGAATATGAGCGAGACTCCACGCTGCCAGATTTATCCCAAGATATCAAGGAGGAACTATATTGGTCTGGGGAGGTATTATGATGGTAGCAAAAACTCCATTATTACCACTTTACCAAACTTCAACAGGTCCGAGGTATATTAATTTAGTGGTAGGTATATAAATCAAGTGGGAAATCACGAAGAAAATTAAGGAAACGTTCCTTGACTACTGAAACTTTAAGGTACACACCACCACTGAAAGAAACTGTAAGTACAAGCAATTCTAAGCATGCCGCAGCTTCCGATCTCATTGCCAATCAAAATAAGAAAATTCGAAATTTAGAAAACGTTATAAAAGAACTCCTTGGTCAAAAACCTGTTCAAAACATACGATCGGATTGTATACCAGAATTTTCTAGGCATGTGCGCCGAAAAATGGGTTGGGAAAATAGATCAGTTAAAATCCATTAACAATTGGGACGATAAGTCAACCATTTATATTATGCAATCACGATTAAGGGACTAGCTAAGGCGTGGTATAATAGTTTAAATAGTTACGATTATTCTTGGGAAGAGTGGAAAACTGATTAAATATGCATTCCCCACTCAACATGATTTTCCGTCTACTTTAAAAAAAATTATCGGTTTGGTTAAAACGCACAAACAAACATGAACTGAATACTATTTTACAAAAATGGAACTGCTTCGTATTTGTAATATTATGGGAAAAAACGCTATAGCCATGTTAATAGACGGTATTGAGGATAGTGCTATACAGAATGGCGCGAAAGCTGGTCCATATTCTGAACCTGAGGTCCTTTTTAAAGAGTATTTGTCGGCACTAGCTCCAACATCAGCACATCCACAACAAAACACAAATTTATACAGGGTGGACAAAAAGTTTGTCAAAAGTAATCAGCGCCCAGTACCTTCTTTTGTTAGAGAACACGTCTCTAATGAAGGAAATAAGTTTAACGACAATAAATTCAAATGTTTTAATTGTGGTCAGAGGGGACATATGGCCAAAAACTGTCGTAAGCCTAAGCTCGAATGCTCTCTATGTAAAAAGTTAGGACATAGTGATCAAAAGTAAGTTCAATTATTCAAAAGCCTAGATAATTGTATAAAAAAATTTTATGATAGAACCTTAAAAAAATTGAAAAATAAAAAATTCGTTTGGGAAAATCATATTATCATCTAAATGAATATACTAGCATATTGATATCGATGAATAGGTTAATTTATAACTAATTTAATACAGGGCGTTGTATTTGAAAAAAAAATTGAGTAAATTGAACCTAAAATGAGCCATATTTATGACAGGTTTCAAAATATTCCATATTAAATTAACAATTTCTATAATCACTATACGTGTGCCTTTTTTTCTATCGGTTTGTTGGAATCGTTCGGTTTATTTATGGTTGACCGTTGAAATAAATATAAACTGATATTTTGAATTAAAATTTTATTTGAATGTACCTATATACCTTAATTTGAAAGTATGTATTTTAAAAAGCCTATTTTTTCGGTTTTTCCCACAATAGAACAATTAAATAATTGATTAACCCCTTAATTCTGCTTAATTCCCACAATCCAGCTGTCAGTTGACACATCTTATCGGAAAAAACATACTGAAACTGATTGATTGGTGTTGCAGCAACGTTGGATAAAAAGACAGCGCTGTTAGTTCATCATTGATAGATTAATGATAAAAAAGGCAGGTAGATATCGCACCGATGCCATCGTGTTGCAACAGTTGGATAAAAAGACACACGTTTTTCGTTAACTAGTCTTATATAAATAAATCTTTAGCAATTTTATAATATTTTTTAAACATATTCTAGAGTTGAATACAATAATATCAGACAATTCTAAAAATAAACAAAATATTTTTTTATTTTTCAGCAAAAGCGTGATACAAAAGCGTAATTTACTTTTAAGTAAGGCCTTCTATAACACTAAATTGAAATATCCAGCATTCACGCACTAATGACAGGTTGTCTACATAGATATAATAGGCACCTGTTAAAAAAACGACATAACCGTTTTTTTTTTATTCACTATATCCTTCAAATATACAAAATTAAATAATTAACTCACCAATTTGAATGCTTTAACAAGTAGCTCAACAATAATTCACTATATTCCACTTTAATTATTAAAATATATTCACAATGTACCGTTTTTTTTTATTGTTAAAAGAGAAAAATCTCAAACAGAAACGAAATCATTTTCTTAAACCCCATTTTCGTTGGCGCCGTGACGCCTTGATTCGTCTGGCTTTACAGCGCATGAATTCGTATCTGTATTTTCCTATTTGTAGAGCAGCATCCTGGCTGCGAATATTAAGGGTTAAAATTAATTTTTATCGAGAAAAAAAACAACAAAATGTATTTTAAAGAATGAAATTCCTAATTTATTCATTTGAGGTAGATCTTATAAAATTATGTAAAAAATCTGATACAAAAATTGCTTGATTTATTACAGAAATCAAAAAGTAAAAATTAAGCAGGATTCAAGAAATGAACAAACTGTCTTGTCAGGTGTATCTCAGTGAAGAGTGCTGGGGCCAATAAAGTTTATATTCTACCTAAACAATAATTTATATTTGCTAAAAGTGGACAACAAAATAATTAGCTTTGCAGACGATATGGTAATATTTTATATTGTTAAACATTGGTTTGAAATAAAATAAAAGGCTGAGATACATTTATTAAAAATTAAAGATTTGTTCGATTACAGAATAATATCAATGAATTTAAAAAAAAAAAATTCTATGTAGGTACCATTTAGGTCTATAGAGAAACCATTTCCATTCAAATTCAACCTGCAAATCAAATTAATACAAACTTGGTCTGGAAGTCTAATGATTTTATCATCTCTTACCCACTAGGTGTGCCTGCTTTACTCTACACCATAAATCATTATTTTTATTTTACTTTCAAAATTTTAATCTTAATTAATAATTTGTGACTATTTATCAAGAACTTTTTTCGTAAAACTATTTAATAACAAATTTTTGCTTTCCTATCTGTATACAGACATTTTTTCGTTTTGGTGTCCCCTGAATCCATTTTGACTATTTTCGCGATGATATGTGTGTGTATGTGAGTGTGTGTGAAGAAAACTCAAAAATGGATAAAGAAAAAACCTTAAATTTTAAACTTATGCTTTATTCCGTCCTGAGGTGAACTGATTAGATTTTTGACAGAGTCGGAACATCTGGGGGGTATTTTATAGGGGGTCATTTTTATATTTTATGAAATATATCTGTTATTTACGTTTGGAGAAGAAAATTCTTTAAATAAAAGTTACTTCAAATAACTAAAAGATATTTGCGATATCGATCTCTATAATTTTTGTTTTCTACATGATTTCTTTAAAATGGACCGTAATGGAAAAATTGGAGGAAAAGTATAAAATTTAAATTTTTCAGCATTTTCGTTGGCAATGAGTGTATATAGAAAAATGTTTCGAGTTAGATGTATACAGGGTGTTTCAGATTAGCTGAGTTCAAAACAACGCTATACTTACCTTTTAATCTTACTCGTTTCTGAGATATAGGGTGTTTTATGATTTTTTGCCAAAACTAAAATCGGCAATTTTTTTTTGAACGGCTAGATTTATTTTGATAAAATTTTGTACAGAAGTTACACTCTCTTAGGTCAATCAAAACCATAATTTAATTTTAAAAAATTCCAGGATCGGACTCTCTTTTTTTATATTGCTCTTCTTGGCTAGAATATCACCCACAAGCCGAGTGCAACTATCACACGAGTGTGGAAAATTACTTTTCACACAAGTGATGTACAATGTTTTTCCTACAACTACAAAATAATATCATCAAAAAAATGTAAAACCAGGTTATTAATATAATAATTAAAATGTATTTAAAAAAATAATCAACAAAAATCGTATTTATTCAATTTTCATATTTTCTAAAAAAAAATAAAAAACCAAAAAAAATAAAAAAAAAAAATTCTGCACCCGCAAGGATTTGAACGCAGTCGCTCGCCAGGTCTCAAATGGCAAAGTTGATAAAGTTTGATGCTCTACTACCTGAGCTAATAGGCCTTGCGTCAATTGAATGATCTAATCGGTTTAACCAGAATAAAAAGCAAACATAACTTAGTTATTTTAAAATTATTTTAATAATAATTGTTTAAAATAAACATCTAGGATCTAATTTACAACAATTTCAATAATTTAACAATCATATCGACTTTTAGTACTAATATGGACATTACATAGATCAAAATAGAAATGACATACGCGTGTGATATAGGGCACTTTCCATAGGACTATATAGTGTGATATGTGTCACTTTTCTAAGTGGTCGTAGGAAAATGTATATTTTAAGAGCCAAAATGATTTTTAACCATTTTTCGTTACGTTTTTGACAAAAAAATTGATCTATAAAATAAAAAAATGAATAAAATAAAAAAAATTTTAAACAAGATTAAAAAAAAGTAGTACTTAGGTACATTTTTCTCTAGTACCTTTGAATTTATTATCTTATTTGGAAAGAACAACAATTTTTCTACTTAGAAAATAATACAAAATCCAAATTCAAAAACTGTCGCTCATAGTGTTCCGCAAGATTCTATTCTGGGGCCACTTTAGTTCACCATATAATATCAGTGACTTATACTATATGAAAACAGAAAATATTTTTTTTTACTTTTAATGACAGTATCACACTTGATTGATTAAGAAAATGCATCTTTGTTTTTTATAAATAATTTGTAGCTAAATAAGAATAAAACACAGATCTTAGTTATTTCCAGTAATAAGCAGGTCACAATGGGAAATCAGTGCAAGTTGCTCGGTATAACATTAGATGACTCTCTGAATTAGGTGTTTCATATTGAAAAAATACTCGTAAGTCAGAAACCATCAATTTTTTTACACAAATTAAAATAATATTTTATAATGAACCGATCTATAGTAACCAAATCCGACTTCCTGTATAAGTAACGTATGGAGGATGAGTTAACCCTCGGCATTTAGGCCTCACTAGGCACATTGTGCATCCTTCTAAGATGATATACACCAAGCTCATGAGCCAGCCTACAGATTTAATGTAGGTGACAACGTCACCAAGAGGTGCTTATCTTATATCGGTTGGTGTTAGCTAATTATCGCCGAACACAAATCTTCTATTCATATTCTTGTTCGCACCCCCTGCAGAACATGGATTCTGGAAGCCCCATGATATAAAGATACTTCCGTAGTAGGCAATGTGATCAGTCGCAGATTATGTCTAGTCATAGTCAAGTATTTGTTTGATGTATAGTGTTGTCAAGATAACTAAAAAGCTGTCTAGTAAGTCTGCACCTTCTTGTTGTATCCAATCTTTCCTTGAATTTCACAATGGTATGTTCTTTAATTAGGTTTATCACCGATGTTGTTAGTCCAATAGAAGGGCCAGGTCCAAAAAGTATTTGGTTGGCTGTCTTCTTGGTAAGACTATTACCTTTCGATGTGACGTGACCTTTGATCCATCTTAAGTTGACCACATTATTGACGGATACTTCGGCAAAAGCTTTGTGACATTCTAGTAGTAACCCTGCATAGATTCGTGGCCTGTTTAGGGTGAGTAGTGCTTGTCTGCATAGAGGTCATCATATTTAAAATCCCTCAAAAAATATAAAAAAAACAGGCCAATCTTTTACTTAGATGGAACTTGGACTACTGAAGTAAACGAAAAACATGGGTTGACCAAAATGTAGCTTATTTTGAAGGCAAACCGATTTTGTATTCTCGTTTACAAATGCGCTAATGATACTTTTAAAATTAATATTATCATCTTCATTTGCACTATCTAAGTAAAAATTTCCTAGAACAAGTTGTCCATAATATTACTATAGAATCTTATTTCTTCACATTTATAACTTATCTTTTTTATCTTATTATTTAGATACTCCAATTTATAAAACTTATAAATTGAAATAGACATGCATCTTATCATAACAATACAATTATTTTAGAATAGATAGTAGAATATTAAAATATTTTCTCATTGGTAGAGATAAACATATATCAAGATGAACTTAATTGTTATTCTAGGCTTATTTACTAGCATTGCTAATATATTTGCTGAAAAATTTGGTTTTCGTGTTGACAAATCTGAATCGTGTGCTTTAAGAGTAAGTATTACTAAACTTAATTTGTTATAGTTTTAAATTTTAAACTTAGATTTAAAGAGGGACCTACATCATATTCAAGTGCTTATTAATCTCAAAACCCATCCAATTTTTATTTAACTCAAAAGTTTCATTTTATTAGACTTAGAAACTAGTCACCAGGCGCCTATTAACTTAAATTAATATACAATATTTGAAACTTCATAACAAATTTGCATAAAAACGAAAACTGCCTTATTCTCTGCCTAATACACTTTCCCAGGTTTGAGAAATTAAGACAACTCTTGCATACCTTTATCTGCGCGGAACGTATTCAACGGCTATGCTAGAGCTCGAAATAGTTTACTCAGTGATCCCTCCAGTAATTCCTGTCCCTTTTGTAGAAGTGCATGGATTATACCATCAGGTCTCGCTATCTTGTATGGTTAAAAATAATGTATTGCCTATACTATTTGCAAGAAACAAGTTTGTTTTTGAGTCATTAGGAACTATTGCCTTGATTTTGTGCCTCGATACTATAGTTCTCTTGGATAATCTCACATTTAGGGAAGTATGACTTTAGAAATAAGTCTAATGTCTTCTTTTATTCTTAATTTTTCAAATATCCCATACATCCTTATCATTCTGTAAAGTTTTCTTGTCTAGAACATTCTGGAAGGCTTTCAATGCCAACACATAGTTTCTTCAAGGAAATTTATTTGACTTTCGTAATGACATAACCATATTATCTCTAGTACTCATTATTTTTTTTCTCCTGGACTCGTCTGACTATGTCTCCGAATAACACTGAAGCCTATTGGCTTATTGTGTTTTACCCCATGTTAGTTCATAGCACCTACTCTGTCACCTTTATACCTTGTACAAGTTTGTACAGATCCTTGGATGAGTGGGTTCTATACATTGTTGAATCAACTTGGGGTTGTCCAAAAAGTGCCTGTCTTTTGCAATCTTGTGATCTTGTGACATAGTCCGCACATGAGTTTCCCATTGTACATGCCAATTTTGTTCAAGTGTCCCTTTACTGGGGCGTGTCCAGTCATGAACCCTGTTATCATTGGTTCTTATTCACAAAGAGTAGTTCTCCAGTTCTTTTGGGACATGGTCTGTCTATGAAGGCTTTTCCATGTGCCTGTTTTGGGGTGCTTCCCCAATAGTTAATATGTTGTTCCCGAATCCAGTCGTTTATGAAACCCAGGACTTTACAGCTTGGTACTCTTGGATTTGTGTCTGGTTCCGGTGTTTTTTCTGACGCTCTTTTTGCAAGTTCGTCAGCCTTTTCGTTGCCTTCGATCCGTTGGTGAAATAGTTTTACTGTATTTTGGTCTGCCAGTGTTCTTAGTTCTTCGATGCATTCTCATACCAGCCTCGACGTAACTTTCTGACTCGATATGGCCTTAAGTGCCACTTGGCTGTCTGACATTATTTGAATATGCTAATTTTCGACAGCTCTTTCATTGTTCGTTTTTGCACATTGCAAAATTGCGTATACCTCGGCCTGAAATACCGAAGAATGTATTCCTATAGCATTGCTGTGGTTAGTATCAGGGTTTTTAGAGAATACTCCCGCCCCAGTGCCTTCCGCAGCCTTAGACCCGTGTGTATACCAGATTTGTTCCTGTCATTGGACATTGGGCTCCCTTATGGTGATATCCGCTCTTTTCTATATTAAAACCTTAAATGGAGTATTAAAAAAGTACCTCTTGGTTATGTGGTCTGATCTCATATCTAACACGTCTCCTGTCACTAACCTTGAGATACTCACATGACCTGGCCTAATGTCAAGATTTCCCAGTGTATTCCCTAATCTGTAAGCACTTAATCTTGCCTCCTCTTCTATTACATAGTGAAGAGATGGGAGTCCTATTAGTGCTTCCATTGCAACTGCGGGGGTGGTTTTCATTGCCCTCATTATTCCGAGGCAGGCAAATCTTTGTACCTTGCTTAGCCTCGTTATTGCTTTCCTTTGGCCACTACACCAAGGCTGCGTATAGTGCGTATGTTATTATCGGTTTTACCATCATGTTATAAAGTCGATATACCATGTCTGGTTTTAACCCCCACTTTTCTTCAACGGATCGCCTTGCCATCATTAACGAGGTTTCCGCTCTCCTTGTGGTTTTTTATAGATGCTGGTTCCAGGTACATCTCGAGTCAATCATAACCCCGACTTATTTTACCTACCCCTTAAGCTGGATGCTTGCACCTCTTAGGATTAGAGGTACTAGTCCCTCCAATTTCCTCCTGCGGGTGAATACAATTATGTCAAATTTGTTTGGGCTAATATTTAGTCCTTCCGCCTCTCTCCATTTTGTTACTATATTTAGAGCATCTTGCATTCGATCTCTTACTATAGTGTATTTTCCCTGTGCCATGATCACTAGATCATCGGCATATTCCAGGGTTCTATTTCCCTTATCTTTGAGAGTCCTTATAGATTTCCTGTCTTTTGGCCAGGTTTAATTACATCACACAGTGTCACGACTTTTTCCTCATTTTAATGGGGAATTGTGTTCAAACGTGTTGCTTAAGGTTTTTGTCTAAAACTCTGACATAAACTGAACTTCCAATCCCTTCTTGAGTTTCTACTTGAAGATTAATATTCATTCACTGTTTTTTTTTGTATGATTATTTCAAATACAATCAAGTCTATGAGTTGAAGATGAGAGCTTATTTTGGCTCTATTTGCATGCCTTACACATCACATTGCTTTATTATTGCAATTTTATATTTTTAGGCATGTAACAAAATATATTCAAACAAAATTAATGTGCATCTAATTCCCCATTCGCATGATGATGTGGGTTGGCTAAAGGCTGTGGATGAATATTACTATGGATGTGAGTATTGAGTTTTAATCTTTAAATGTAAATCATCAGCTTTATCCAGTCTCTTTTTATTTAACACCTAGCTAACTGATAATTTTAAATTATATTTTTTGGAGTCAAGTTATGTGTACAAATATTTTACAAAGCAGTCATCGGAAATTTATACCGAAATTTATTGGTTGGGAAATTAAATAATCCTTTAAGATTTTGAAGACGCGATTCCGTAATAATATTTTATTACGTCAAATATTGCAGAACCCTAAATCTTTTTTATTTAGCTGGCTCAGTGCATTTTTTAACAAACTCTGAGAAGCTTACAATGTAACCTTTTTACCATTTTTAGTGCACGAAGATGTCCAAAATGTGGGTATACAATATATTTTCGAGTCAGTACTTCAAGCTCTTAAGCACAATGTTGATCGCAGGTAATATTTATGAATTGATTACCGAAATCAAATATTTTGATTTGTTTGCGGTTTTCTTTTAGATATATTCAAGTGGAGACTGCTTACTTTTGGAAATGGTGGCAAAAGCAACCTCAAGAAAAGAAAGACCTTTTTAAAAGTTTTGTTGAAAGTGGAAGGATTGAGATGGTCGGTGGAGGTTGGACTATGAATGACGAAGCTTGTACCAACTATCAGTCTATAATTAACCAGTTTACGTGGGGCCTAAGGTAATGAAATGAAAAAATGAAAAATAAATAGTGTCCGTTAGTTTGGTGAAACGTTCATCTGGTATTTTTGTTAAGTTTTGAGTTCTTCAGGGAATTGTTTCAGACCCTCTACTTTATTTGCTAAACGGTTTTCTGAATTTAAGGTCAAAACAAGAAGATTCAAAGCCTTACAAAGTCAGTAAAGTGCAATTAAAATAATTTAATCAGTTACTGAAATTACTAAAATTGTTAATAATTACCATTGCTTAAGCTAAACAATATAATTAAAAGATGGATTATATTCTGAAAATAGCAAACTACTTAAATATTATGCAAATAATAAGATTAAAATAGTAACATTGTTATTGACTTAATCTAAAAATTAATATATAAATATCGAATCTATTATAATATACTGTCTGTTTTTGGTAATATAATTTATTGGATCAAAAATATATTACATAAGTGACTGATACTTTATAGATCCCTTATCGCATTCTTCCTATTTTTATTTCCATGAATTTGAATTCTTATTCTCTCCTGAAATGTAACAAACCCTTAATTCGAACTATCCAATCTCAGAAATAATTAAAACCGACTCGTTGCAGACTTTTAAACGACACTTTGGGTGATTGCGGTCGTCCCAAGATCGGTTGGCAAATTGATCCGTTCGGGCATAGCAGAGAACAAGCCTCCATTTTCAAGCAAATGGGGTACGACGCCATTTTCTTTACCCGTCTCAGCATTGACGATAGAAACAGGAGAAAAGCCACGCAAGATTTGGAATTCATGTGGAAAAGTAACGATAACTTCAGTAAGTGTTTTTTTTTAATATTGTTTTATACATTTGTTCAATACCATGATTGCGATTTTGACTTCTAGTCAAAACTTAACCGTAATTTTTTACGGTTTTATTATTGTATAATTTTTAAAGTCGTTGATAGCCGTAAGTACCTACTTGACTAATTTTTAATTTCAACATCAAAATACATCGAGATATTCTCCAACTTTGCAAACTTTAAAATAAGGTTTTCATTTCTCTTCATTTCTTATTATCAAATAATTTTTTTAGAAGACAGTGAAATTTTTACTAGTGCTATGGACGGTTATTATGCACCTTCTGACTTTTGTTGGGACTATTTGCAATGCGACTCAGATGCCATTAACGATGACCCAGAAAGTTTTGATTACAATTTACCTAAAAAGGTGAGTAATTATAAAAGTGATAAACAAAAATTGTTTCTAAAGTAGACCGTAGAGAAATTCACGTTTATTGGACTATAATATTATTCTTACAATTCTTCTTACAAATCCTCTTACAAATGTTATTACAATTCTTCTTGCATTTCTTCTTACAATTATTCTTACAATTCTTCTAAAAATTTTTCTTACAATTCTTCTCACAACTCTTCTTAAAATTCTTCTTACAACTCTTCTAAAAATTATTTCTACAATTATTCTTATATTTCTTATAAAAATTCTTCTTACAGCTCTTCTCACAATTCTTATAAAAATTCTTCTTACAGATCTTCTTACAATTCTTCTCACAATTTTTTTTAACAATTCTTCTTACAATTCTTTTTACAATTCTTCTTACAAAACTTCCTACAATTCTTCTTACAATTTTTCTTATAATTATTCTTACAATTCTTCTTACAATTCTCCGTACAATTCTTCTTACAATTCTTCTTACTATTATTATTACAATTTTTCTTACAATTAAATCGTTTATTTCAGAAACAACCTGTCATTTTAAGAGAATTTTCAGAAGATGAAAAAAAAAAACGGAAATTTTAAATTGTCAAATAACTAAGGATGTTTAGGTTTTCTTCTTACAATTCTTTTTACAATTATCCTTACAATTATTCTTACAATTCTTGCTACATTTTTAAAAAATTATTCTTACAATTCTTGTTACAGTTCTTCTTTCAATTCTTCTTACAATTATTATTAAAATTCTTCTTACAATCCTTCTCACACATTCTTTTTACAATTCTTCTTATGAAGAAAGTGGCTCGTTTATTGTTCTTTTTAGAAACATTTATGAATCATTTTAATACGTTTTTAAATAATTATAAGTATGTAATTTTCTTTATTTTTTATTTATTTTTAGATAGAAGAATTTGCAAAACGTATTGACAGCTACAAAAAATATTTTCGAACAAATAATATATTATTTGCGATGGGTGGAGATTTTCAATATCAAGCGGCGGAAATCAACTTTTTGAACATTGATAAACTAATTAAGTAATAATATTTTCAACTTCCTATATATATACCGAAAGAAACAAAACATTTAATTTCATTTTAAACCAAACTTTTTCTAAACAACGAAGATATGTCAAAGATTAAGAAAGTATTCCTACAGAAAACAAAATATCCATCTGGCTGTTAGCTTGATATAATGCAATGCCTATCGAGATATTAGCCAGAGGAGTATTTCGTTTTCTCTATAGAAGCGGTTACTCGTATATTTTATAATATTGTCGTCGAGATTTCTTCATTTTTACATTTTAATTGAGTTTGCAATATTTTCCTTCGTAAACTCATTTTTTTAAATAAATTATGAAAAATTTAGTAAATATTAGGTATACATTAAAAAAATGTTCACATTCTAAATAAGCATAACTCTTAAACTAACAAATTTAATTCAAATTTCTTCTGTTAACAATTTTATAAAAATTATAACTCTTTTAATCTCATATATCAGATCTTCTTTAGATTTCCAAGAACCTCATTAAAACTATAAAGTTAACTGTCTAAAATTCCACAAAATACAACATATTTATTACAGAGGTTTTGAATCCAGTAAAAAATACAATGTATTTTACTCAACACCATCATGTTATGTCAATGCGGTAAAAAAAGCCAATGCAACATTTTCCGTCAAAGAATCTGGAGACTTCTTCCCTTACAACGAAAACGACCACGTCTATTGGGCTGGATATTACACCTCGAGATCAACATTGAAGAGATACGAAAGAGTAGGGAACAATATTTTGCAGGTAAGTAAAAACCACAATAGTATCTGTGTCATTCCAGATTTAAATTAAAATACTCATTATCTTAGTCGAGTTGGAACCCTCCGCGCAGAAACCATTCTTGATCACTCATCAATAAATTTTAGGCTGCCCAAAATTTAAATGCTTTTGCAAAACTCAGAAAGATCTGTAACGGATCTGAATGCGAAGAAAATATTAGAAGCTTAAGAGAAGCTGTGAGTACCATGCAACATCATGACGCTATTACTGGGACAGAAAAGGAAAGAGTTGCTTACGATTATTCAAGAATTTTGACGTCGGCAATAAGAGATACGGAGAAAAGTATTGGAAAAACTATAGGGTAAGAACACTTCTTAATGTCCTTTCTTATTATTTTGTTATTCTTTAGAGATGTTTATAAAAATGCCTTTCATCAATTTCCGTTTCATATTCATTAAAGAGTTGTGTTAACGTATCAATTTTTATTATTATAGTAATATATTAAAGCTCGACAATATTACTGAGGATGTCACCTTACCTCTTACTACATGCCTTCTTACCAATATAAGCGTTTGTGACCAAACCATGAAGGACAGATCATTAATTGTTATTTACAATCCTCTTCCAAAATATGCTACTTACTATATAAGAGTACCTGTTCAAAATGGAACCTACACACTTACTGGAATATATGGTAAGTTAAAAATAAAACTATCTGGATAAAGAAGTTAGGAAGGGAATGTGCGATTGAAAAACTCTCGACCATATCGAGTATTTCTCAAAGATACAGATTAAGGCCTGAACTTTTTCCTTATATTTAAAGATACAGAAAATCAGCTATGGGTACCAACAACGTATATACCGGAGAGGTTTTCTAAAAATGCTATATTTTTAATCGAAATTAAGCCATTGCTTTGTCAGCTAAAATTTTGTCAGTTTCATATCGTATTTTAGCATTCTTTTTTAAGAATATACTAACGAAATAATTTATCTAGACTATTTATACATCTATCTCCTCAAGATAATCGTCTTTGCAACTTCGTTCCGGGTCCACAATACTTATAACCAGGAATGTGTAATAGGTAACTTATTTATTGCAGCATTTAATATTGTTGATTGTTCTTGTTCAACATCAATTAGTGAAATACATATAAAATATATTTTCAGTAATTGCGGTAAAACTGGATTCGATATTATATATTCAGTGTAAGTACAAACATAATTCATTTATCTGAAGCTAAAGTAAAAATCCGTTCTATTTAATTCAGTTATGCAAAAATTCCTAAACATTTAATTAGAGACAACGCCAATGTTTTAATTGTATTTAAACAAGATAAAATATATATATATATATATTTAAAACACATCTATTACGATATGTTGGAACCGATATGTTATTCAATTCAAAAACATGTGTTCTTTGAGTTGGCAAACAAAGTATGAATTTCTATCAATGTTTCAAGTTAATAATATGGATAAAGAAGGTTACAGAAAACAGGTTGACATTTTATTTCATTAAAATAACTAGTTTGTTAATATTTAGAAAATAAATTTATAATTCTTAGTCATTAATGTTATTTTAATTCCTTTAAACCTAATACTAAATAAAATAAAAACAAACATTTTATTATCTGTAACGTGTGGAGGGTGGGTTACCCCCCACGGCACTTAGGCCTCATTATGATCATTCTGCATCCTCCTGAGATGATAGGAACTTCCTAGCTCGTAAGCCAGCCTTCAGATTTTATGTAGTTGACAACTTCGCTAAGAAGTGCTTCTCTTATATCGGGCGGTGTTAGCCGATACTCGCCGAACACAAATCTTCTAATAAATGAGAGCGTCGGGCAATCGTAAAGTATATGCTCGATGGTCTCATCTTCTTGTTCGCACCCTCTGCAGAGTGCGGATTCTGACAGCCCCATGATATGAAGATGTTTTCATATTTGGCAATGACCAGTCAAAATGCCTGTGACTAGGCGCAGATTCTGTCTAGTCATAGTCAAGTATTTGTTTGCTGCAGTGTTGTCAGGATAACTTAAGAGCTCCCTGGCAACTGTGCAGTTTCTTGTTTCATCCCATCTTTCCTTGAATTTCAAAGAAAATGTTCTTTAATTAGGTCTGTCACTACCGATTTTGTCAGGCCAATAGAAGGGCCAGGTCCAAAAAGTATTTGGTTGGCTGCTTTCTTGGCTAGTGAATCAGCAAGAGGTTACCTTTCGATGTAGCGTGACCTTTAATCCATATAAGGTGACCACATTGTCGATGGATACTTTGGCCAAAGCTTCGTGGCATTCTAGTACTAACCCTGAGTAAATTCGTGGTCTGTTCAGGGTGAGTAGTGCTTGTCTGCTATCTGTATAGATGAGCATGTTCTTTCCAGTGATATTGTTTCTGATTATTTCTTTTGCTGCTATGAGAATACCCGTTAGCTCTGTTTGAACTACACTGGCACTATTGTTCACAGCCCATTTTATGTTTAGGTTTAAGAATCTGGAGTATATTCCACATCCTAAGCCTTGTTTTGTTTTAGAACGGTCGGTGTAGATATTAATCGTACCTGCCACTTCCGGCTCTTCTATTTGTTCTATTATAACTTTATATGGCTTATGGAAGATATATCTCGAAATATTTTATTATGATTGTATTATTGTATTATAATTTGTTCGTTACGATATTTCTAATATATCAGTTTTGCATAGTACTGTATAATGTGTTCTGTTGAGATTTATCTTTTGATTTTTAAAAAAGTATTTTACTTCAGTTCACCGTTTAAATAATATTAATACACTCCCTACTTCACCCAATTTCGAGTGAAATTCAACTTCTTAAGCTGACTGATCGAATTGTATAGGAAAACAGGCGGCTATTATTATTATTATTATTTTTTGTGGCGCTCCGGGGCTACCTAAAGATGTTTAATCATACCATTTGACTTATACGTGAGGAAACCCCAGAAAACCTCACCCACCATCATCTTAACGGTAACACATGACGATTTTGATAATATGGATATCATATTAACAGCAATTAAATTACTGCCAATACGTCCATCAAATCCTATAGGGAACCATGCAAATACATTCACATGGTCTTCTGTAGGATTCGAAGCAGGGTATCTTTCAACCACAAAATTGCTCGCAAGTGAATGCTAGCGCCTAAGACTACTGGAAAACTGGATGGTAGGGTTACCAAAGTTACTTAGTACCTCATTAGGTATACTACTCACTTTAACGATTTTTTTTAGGTCCCATAAATTTTGAGCTTATCCAACACATGAACTACCCAGTGGATTATCCTTTTGATTCTAGTGACATTGAGCTGTCAGCTTCAGACAGCATTCCACCAATGGGTATGAAGGTGTACTATCTCCAAAAAATTAGCAATACTTCAAGTGCCATCGAACCAACATTTTTAAAAGAAAATGAACTTATACATTTGGGAAATAACGTACGTTTATTGTTTTACTATATAATGTCAGTTTTAATCAGGTTTTCATGTTTTTTCGTCAGTTTTTCATCAGTTTCCTTCAATTTCTTTTACAGAATCTTACAAAAAGATAATTCCCATAAAATAGTGATATAATGGGAAAGGAAAGATAAATATTCTGATTATTATATAGTTTACTATCCTTTTAAGTTTATTTTTAAAAGTGATGTTGCATTTGTTTTTGTTATTCAATGTATTTTAATAATTATATTATTTTAGAAGTCTAAAATTACATTTGACTCAAAGACAAACGAATTAACAATAAGAAAAAACCAAAATGAGTTCCAGACGAAGCAAAAATTCATGTATTACGTTAGTAACAATGGTACAGGTGATCTTCCAGGCTCTGGGGACAATATAACATCAGGAGCTTATGTCTTTAGGCCTGTCAACGGCTCTGCTGCTGTCAATATTGAAGAAACTGGCTTTGGAGGCTTAGACAGTAAAGTTATGTATACAAAAGGAGACACTATGGTTGAAATTATTCAACAGTTTGGTAAATATATAGTGCAGACCCTAAGGTATATTGTTGAAGGCGAATTAGAATACATTGAGTATGACTGGGTTGTTGGTCCACTTAATAATAAGACAGTGTAAGTTTTTTTATATAATAATTTAGAGGTAATAATACTAGTAACAACACTATATACATTTTTCTTTCAAGAAAAGTTTTCAACATTGTTTGTAGCAAATACTAGTTAAATATGTTTTTCTAATACAGTGTCTAGGTACACGCTAACTTGTACGCAATTCAAAAAGTTATATACACGCGAAACATCTTGACAGAGTAGGTGAGCTGTGTCTAAGCCGTTGGTGTTTATGTCGGTCGGCGTAGCTAGGTATGGATTAAAATTTTTTGGTGGCGGCGAAGCCGCCACCCTACGAGAAGTCGTTGCTTCGTTTTCTTGTTGTCACGGTATTATTATTTGTTCATGTATATGAAATTTGCTTCTAAGGTTTATAAAATACTACTGCTAGTCACGGCGTAAATGAAAACAAACAAGACGCATTCACACAAATACCTCTCATCACAGTAATATGATGTTTCGCGTGAATATAATTTTTTGATTTGTGTTTACTTTAGCGTGTAGCTAGCAACAGCGTTTTTCTAAAAGTTATTTTTGTTGACATAAACACACAGATTATTTTTATATTTTTATCGAATATAGAATTTAGATCCCAAGCAGCTTATTAGAGATAATTCCAACATTTTAATGATTTTCGCATATGAATAATTTGAAACATATTTACGATGATCATGTTAACCATCGTACGATACTTAAAAAATTAAACAGAATGTGGTGCGAGCTTAATTTGTACCACAAATATAAATGCAGTTTTTTAGCCTTTCTAATTTCACTATGATGTTTATTTAAAATAAAAGTCAATACGAAACAAAATACTTATTTAAACAAATATTTAACAGAAAATCGGTGGAAAATTTTACGAAAATGTAATGAAAATTATGACTATACTTCACACTACACGACGAAGGTTATTATCAATAGGTATGCTCATATTTTTAGAAAAAGAGATTTAGTAATCAAACATTTTAGTCAAAAGAGATTCACGTATAACAAACCAACTAATTAAAGGTTTAAAGAAAAAATACAAATGTTTATTATAAAATAATTTTAGAGATACACCAAATAACAAAGGTATAGAAATAATAGCACGATATTCAGTGAATAATATAAAATCTGATTATTTCTACACCGATTCAAATGGAAGGCAGATGATCCAAAGAGAAAGAAACAATTACGCTTACAATAATGATAGCATAGAACCGGTGGCTTCAAACTATTATCCAGTAACTTCCAGAATAACCATAAAAAATTCAACCAAAGATTTGCAAATGTCAGTGGTGACTGATCGTTCGCAAGGCGGTAGTAGTCTTAAAGATGGAGAAATCGAATTATTGGTAAGATTTGTTTTTATCTTTTGGGAAAATTTACTATTATTAGATTTGTTTTACATGCCTTGAACATCAAAGTATACGTGTGACATCTCCAAATTAATAAAGCTGCTCTCTAGCAAATTGATCTCTATCTTTTTTTGTTAACCATGAGTATTCTCTTCTCACAGTACTCCTATATATTTAAAATCTCCACTTTTTATTTTTCCATTCCTACTTAAATCGTTCAATCTCTCTACCTTAGAATGTTTTTAGATTCATAGAAGAACTTTAAGAGACGATCACAAAGGTTTGGAGGAGACATTGGAAGAAATGGAATACGGTGAATATATCGTTACAAGGGGATCACACTATTTAATAACTAGTTCAGCAGCCTCGTCTAGAACAGGTACAATATAAAACTTAAAATAGAATATTGAGTATCGTTTCTGTTGTTTGGTTTTAGAAAGAATTCTAGCTTTGAATAAAATGACCCAACCTTGGATGTTGGTCGCTGATGCTACTGGTGAAGATATGGATCTGGATACTCTTAAAGCAAAAATAAACTTTAAGGTAAACACTAAAAATAAAAAATAAAATGATATTTATTTATATTCTATGTAAATTCTTTATAATGTTTTTACTTCAGTATTTTGAGTGAATATTCTTTGTATGTTTTAATAATTTGCTTTCTTTTTGGTACAGTGGATTGGATGTAAAGCAAACGGAGAACAGGGTCTACCACCAAACCTCAATGTATTGAATTTCGAACCTTGGAAAGATGATACTTTTCTACTACGTTTAGAACACATTTTTGAACAAAATGAAGATAAAGAATACTCGAAGGAAGTTTCGGTAGAATTAAAGGTAAACAAACAGATATACTAAAAAATCAAGGTTAAATAATAATGGTTTATTTTTTGTAGCATTTGTTTGATCCATTTGTAATGAATTCTATTCAAGAACTAAGTCTTGCCGCTAATGAATTTATAAGAGAGAGAATTACTGGAGATAATTATAAAGTTACCTTGGGCCCTATGGAAATAAGGACTTTTCTAGTTACTTTCAAATAATTGAAAAGTTTCTTGATATTATTAATACTAATTTTGTATTTATTTGTACCTCATAGTAATAATACTAATAATATTTAAAAAGTTTTAAAAAATCAATTTAGTTCGTTTTTTTTTAATGTCAACCATTATTATCATCTTATTTAAAAAAATAATTGAATATTTTCTTACGCAGGCGGTACTGCACTACTACTACAATAGTTGAAACATTTAAGACATTGCTTTCTGAGGTACCTACTTCAAAGTGCAAAAGCTATCCGGAATTTTTTTTATAATCTATTTATATTCCAGGAAAAGTACCCTGAAAAATTACCCAGTGATTCCCAATGGACGCGGTACCACCCACCGGTATGTGTTGAAGAGAGCTAAGGGTTCATTTTTGATCCAAGGTAAATTTAGGGAGACGTTGAGGAACAACTGTCGCCACCTGAAAAATACTTAAAAGTACTCGATGGAAAGGCCAAAAAAGGTTGGCAACCTATGAATTGAATAATATTGGAGGAATAACCATAAAATTGCAGATGTAGAAAGCAAACTATTTGCGGTGATGATTTTATTTGATAATTTCTTCTAACACAAAAAATTCTTCATTTTCAGAATATTCGGTTTAATTTTAGGCTTTTAAATATCAATGTTTTTTTAAATGCAATGCATTTCTTATGGAGCTTATTTTATGCACTTCAACAAGGGTACCGATTTTACCCTATGGATGGCCATGCTTGTTACCTGTGAATCCAGATATTTTGTTCTATATTGCAGTCATTCTTAAATGTCAAATAAATTCGGTATGTAGTTGTTTACTTCCATTTTTTCACCTCTCTTAAATGTCAGTACAACTATTGCAGTTTTGAAAATTAAAGGAAAGCAGCCTATTTCAATACACTTGTTTAAAACATATGTTAGTGGATCCAGTATATAAGGAACTAATAGTTTTATTCTTTCAGCTTTGATATCGTCTTTATTATCTTTTAAATTCTTAATAATAACTCTGACCTCGCTTGGTTCTATGATTAAAGGATTGCGCCTTGCTTTTTCTTTATATTTAGGATCTAATTTAATGTTTTTAGCCAAAGTTTTCCCTACTTTCGCAAATCGGATGTTAAACTAATTTGCTATTTCTTTTTCTTTTCTTAGAAGCTCATTTTTTATTAACTTATTTTTTTAGAAATTGTTAATTTTTCCACTTATTTCGTTTACTACGTCCCATGACTGTTTAGAGTTATTTTAAATTTGTATCAATTTTATTTTTATAGTAATTAAATTTATTTTTTGTTACTAAGGAATTTACTTTGTCATAACGTCAAACTTCTAATCTAATCTAATTGCTTCACGTTGTCAACAATATGACTGTTATTTTTTCTGTGGTAATTTACTAATCGAATTAAATTACGGGTTTTGAGCTTACATTAAATTGTAATTAGATGAAGCAAAATGGCTATGTATTTTGAGGTGAACTTTTCGAAAAAAGACAAAACAAAATGTAGCTGTTTTTCGAAAGTGCCGAAATTTTGAATTTTGTCAATGTTTAAATTTTGCGCAGGCGCATGTCGAAAATAAATCAATATTTTCAAATCGCAGTTTACGACATTTGAAAGCTTTGGAAAAATACTAATTTTCATATCTCTTGAGAAATTTTGATCCGATGCACCGTTCTCGCGGTATGGACGATTGAAATTTGTTTAGTGTTTTGAGGCGGCGAAGGTCGAAAAATTGAATTTGTTAAATGTTTAAACACTAAATTCTTCATAACTTTAATAAAAATTAAGATATTTGAAAAAACAAATATGCGTTTTAAACTTAAGGGATGTGACTATTGATTCCCAGAAGGGGATAACAGAAATCCCAAAATTGGGCTAATGGCGGATGGGCAAAATGTACCGCGGGACCAATTTCATTGTTTGCCTATAACGGCTATACTATTTAAATTTTTTTAATGCCACTTACAGGGCTTACTCTTAAGTATGAAGTCTTATACGTGTGTGAATTTTACTGAAATCGGATTAAAATTGGCTAAGATATCAAACAATTAAACAAATTTTTTTCCCTAAAAAAAACTATTTTTTTTTTCGAAAGTTTTAAGTGGCATAAAAATGCCAAAAATGTACCCAATAGCTCAAAATTTTTTTTAGGTACTCTATTGTGTCTAGAATACGATTATATTACGAAAAATTCTGCAAACATATTTTATATATTTTTTTGACCACTGTTCATTGAGTGACGACCAAAAAACAAACACGGTTTTTGAGAAAAGTTGCCTAAAATTGACGATTTTCAGTTTTTTGGTCTGAAAATTAAGCAAACCTAAATTTCATGTCATCTGAATATGGATACAAAGTTTAAAGTGTGCATGCTTCTTCTAAGTTGTATAATTGTCCCGATAAAAGTTCCATTGCACGCGCTCCGCGGAATCCAAAACTCGTGTATACACTGCATTTCTGTAATTTGATTTTTTTGTGATTTCCAGTTTTAAATTTCTTACATACCTAAATTTATTAGGCCTAAAATTTATTAAATTGAATTTTACTGACTTATTATAAGACGTTTCTTGAGTTTTGTGCAAAAAATAGAATTACCGCAAAATTAGCCGCACGTCGTATCAAGGATAGCCATGGTCTCGGCGTTCGCTATCCGACAAGTTTAAACTTCAAACGGTCATATTATTACAAATTGAATCGCTTGATAGTGTTCATCGGCATAGATTTTTAATAACCGTTTTCAGCAAGCTCTGTGTACACGTGGTTTTTTGGACTTCTTCAGCAATTTAATGAGTAAGTACGTTCCTAAATTAAGAAAATTCTATCACAGTGCTATAATTTTTTTGTTTCCAGGTTGCAATGGCTGGCCTGTGTTTATTATGTCATCAGACACTTGCAGAGGGTAAACTTACCCCAATTAGACCGACAGGATTGAAAGGTCTGCAGACGGTCAGCAAAGAGAGGGGGATGATTTTTTCAGTTCTTTAGAACCAGGTTTTATATTGTATGAGAGGTGTCGCAAACATTATGTAGCTCGACGTTACGAAAAAGAGTTTATTTATAAAACCTGGGATAGGCATAAAAAGGCCGCGATTGATAATGCCAAAAAAAAGAGGATAGAGCATCAACCGAGAAGAAAACCAGATGTTAGAAAACAAAAAACAAGCTTATCAGCAAGTATACCTTTTTGTGTATTTTTTTGTGCTCTTTCCGATGGCGCAGTTAATTTTTTCAAATATATTTTTTGTTAGATGTTTTCAGAAAACCCGGAGAAAATCATATGGGAAAAAATTTTAAAAAAACTACGCCTTCCGGTTTCCTGCGAATTCCCGAAAAATTATGGCAGATGTCGCCGCGGGACTTATTTTATTTGAGAGCCAACAAAAAAATACGCAACTTCTCTCATGGGCACATTTGTCTAACATTTATAATTTCGCCACAAATTCATCGCAAATTTCATGTTCATGGTTCTGATCAAAGAAACGAAAAAACTTTTTGGTAAAAGCACTTCTGGCGGCGAGAAATTCGCCATTAAAACTACCTGTGCAATGAATTTCCGAACTATTTTTGCCTCCTCTTTCGATTGGTGCATTTATTTTTACTATCAGAATGATACTTGCCCAGATAATTAGCATTTTTACCATGGAAAATTCCGGAAAACCCGGTTTTTCCTAATTTAAAAAAATTGAAGAACAACTACATCTTTTTTTTTTCTTTTTTTTTTTCGGAAAGATCACATCAAAATACACAAGATCCACGTTGTTTCATTCAATTACAAATTAATGTAAGCTCGAAGGGGCTTTTTTTCGTTATTTAATTGGACTTACAGCCGATTTAATTCCCACTCGTAACTTCAAAATCCTATCACTCAAAATTTTTTTTTAGTCGTGGACTTACTATTTTGTTTTTGAACCGTATTTTTTTTTTTTTTCGCAAGATCACGCAAATTTGAGTTTTTGAAATTTCTAGTATTTCTATTTTTTTAAGGTATGAAATCAATTCAATCTTTAAAGGGCTAGTTTTAAATTTTCTTAGTTTGTAATAATTGTTAATATCTTTATACTAAATTTGCACGTTTTATAGATTTTTAAGCTTTTGTATGATACTATCAAGATCAAGGATGTCAATATTAAGACCAAATATTAATATATTTTTTTTTGTCATTCTTTCAGTATGACTTAGATACACGTAAAATTACTAAAAAGTAACGGAAATTAAAGATCTCCGATAAACCATATCAATTTTTTATCTGTGATTATTCAAATATATCTAATTAATAATGTCAAGTACAACAGTCAGGCATATAAATACATGTTAGTGAATAAAACAAAGTATATTATTCGTTTACATATGGCCCGGGTAAGAATATAAAATGGATGTAAGGGTGATAATTTTAGTGTGTGTATCTTTAACAGGAATTGTAGCCAATCCTGTTAATGAAAATGAAAATAAAGTGGGTTGTTTGGTTTGCCATCCCGTGGTAGATAATAAAATAAATGTCCATTTGATACCGCATTCCCATGATGACGTGGGATGGTTAAAGACAGTAGAACAGTATTATTATGGCAGTAAGTATAATACACTAAATAATAATCTTCTACTATCTCCCTAGTATATATAATATCAGCGACTATTTCTCTAGAGAGAGATATTTGGTCTAGTGAAATAATCGTTCTAAATATAACACGACTTTGAATAATATTCTGCTATTTTTGTTGTTTCTAAATTTCTCGACCATTTTACAATTTGATTCTACATAATTTTGGCATTAGTAATCAATTGATTAAAGCTCTCGAGTTAAAGCTAATTACGAGTTTTGACTTTCAAACTCACTTTTTAAAAACTAATTTTATTTTTGAAAATACTTTTAATAATTTTTATATTATAAATACAAAGTAAAATATATATCAGACAAAAAAAATATTATTAATTGGCAATCTATTTATACTAAAAATAAATGCTGACATCGGTGGACATTGGCCGGCCGTGGTTGCGTCGCTAAACCTTTGATCATGTGGAATGTGATGAGTAGGTAGGTCAATGTTCTGTAACTAGCTCTTGAGCTCTAATCAGATTATTAATGCAAAAAATTATGTCCCATCAAATTTTTTAGAGATTTGGATTCAACAAAAATAGCCGACTTTTATAAAGGTATTGATTATTGTACTGTTTTTACTACATTTGGCGTTTGTATCGACACAACGTATTGAAATTGTTGGTATTTATGGTTACACAGTTCATATGCCGTTGAATCCTGTCTTTATTTTTATTTTAGATGTTTTTTTTAATATAAAATAGGTTTTTTAGAAAGAGGCTATTTTCCTGACCGTAGCCCATCATAACAAAGAACTTATATTTGTTTATAAATGATCAAATTAGTAATTCAAAAAGCTCTTTCTAAAAGTCCAATAATTTTTAAATACTTTTAGCGGACACCTATACCAAACACGCTGGAGTTCAATCTATCATAACATCAGTGTACGAAGCATTATTAGAAAATCCCGATAGAAGGTAATGTATGTAATGTATGTGTTTGCGTGTATGTGATGTGTCCATACTACTAAAAAATATACCAACCTGCCTGAAAAAGGATTGAAAACATGACTACTGACACATACAGCACTCGCCAATTACTGTAATGGACCAAATCTCCTCTACGATGAAAATGACCTCGTCCAAACGACTTGCATCGGTCAAACAAGTAAGATTGAGTAACCCGAGGTTATTTTTACGCAAGGTGACAGTTTTAACTTCGATCAAATCCCTTATGAAAACAAAAGAAACTATATCCCTAAAATGAAGATAGCTCTAAAAAATCCACCAGAGGTCACTAGTTTATGATCTGCCCGTTTAACCTATGGTCCGTGTACTAAAACGGTGGTCTCATCGGGTTGCTAGGAACGGGGGTGTGGCATCACAGAATGATAAATCGAGGTTCGTACATTAGTTTTTTAAACAATCTATTTGACTGATTTATCCGCTTTTTTCAGAGATTGTGTAGCGCTTCAGGGAGATAATAATAATGTTTGTTCATGGAGGTACCCATAATAAATTGTATTTTAACATAAATAAATGCTTTGGCATGACAATCTGTCGCAAGAAAGAGCCGATTATTTTTGACTACACAGTGGATACTGATCTATTAAACAGGGTCTCCGAAATTAAAGATCTTGGCGTTACCTATAATAATTAATTATCATTTAAGCCTCACATAGAAAAAACAAATAAAAGTGCAAATAAAATGTTTGGCTTTATTATATGCAAACATCTTCATTCACGAATTTATCTTCAATCAGAACTCTTTTCAATACTCTTGTATTTTCAAAATTAGATTTTTTCATTACAAATAAATGGTTTAGGTGAGGGATGTTGGTGTTGGCGTATGTGTGAGTCCAATCAAGTATAAAATATAACAACCTAGCTGAAAAATGACTTAAAACATGACTACTGATAGATCCAACCAGAGATAACAGGAGATGTAACTACTAACAAATATCGTGCGGTCCTGAATAAAACATATTCTAAGGGACACAGGAGGGTATAATATCTTCAATTGTTATATGCCTATTTCATTATTCTCGTTTTGTTTACAAAATTATTTACATGTATTAAAAAAGCTAAAACAATTCAACCTATTTTATTGCAACTGAACCCAAGTGACGTCACAGAATGAAAAATCAAGGTAACAGAAAATATTCTGTAGCGGTTTGTACATTAGTTTTTTAAAAACCTAATATTCTATTAATTTAATGTTGTTTATATTTTTATTTTCGGACTATATTCCAGTGTTAGAGTTTCTATAATATTGGTTTGATTTTTTTTGAAAGACATGCTTCAAACCAGCAAGAAAATAGTTATTTATGCAACAAGTGTGTAAAGTTACTCATGTGATTGTCGCACTCGCCTACGGCTCGTGCGACAACATTCACATTCGTCAAAAAAGGGACTTTACACACGAGTGGCATACAATATTTTTTCTACTACCGTACACATAATCCACTAATATTAGAAATATAAAAGTTACTTTTTTTTACTAGTGAAAAAAAGTACTTAACTTTACGCACTAGTGAAAAAAAGTAAAATGTGCCAAAAATTGTACACAGCAACAAAAATAAATTTATTGGAACTTTACAAATTTATAATTCTTACAGAACAAAATGACTAACAAATAAAAAAATCCGTCGAAAACTCGAGGTCGAAAAAAATCATGATTCCTATACTTTCCTTATATCTGTATACAGATAGGAAAGTAAAAATATTAAAAAAAAAAGGTTTTTAACTCTTATGAATATTAATATTGAATGTGCAATTATTGCAATTACCAAAACTTAAGGTTTTGGCCTTTTCCGGCACAGAGTTTGAAAAATGTTGTGATATTACTTCTGTAACCCTATTTTGAGCTTCGAGTGGTATGGATTTGGCCTTTTCAAGTAAAGAGGTTGAAATATTTTGTGTAACTCTAGTTTTACTGTCGAGTGGTTCCACTAATTCTTCATTAGAGTTGTCAACGGTAAAATTGTAGCTTTGTTTGGAAGTGGATGGCATACTGTCATCCATCAAAATTTTATTAGAAATTTTGTTTTTTTGTGTTATTGTGCTGTCTACGTAGCCTTCTGCAACAGCAGATTATTTCCATCCTCCATGTTTTTTGACCGTTAGAAGGTCTCCTCCAGAATTTGCCAGCATAGTGGCTGAAGACCTCCTAAAGCAGTGTCCTGTAAAAGCCGTTGGATTGGGCAAGTTTAGATACGTTGCTATAACACTTGGCATTTTACCAAAAGTATTTATCCCTACAGGCTGTTTAGAATATTTTCCATTTGCGAATTTAAAAAAAAATCTGTTACAATTTATATTTGATGGTCTTAATGAGGTATATTTTTTTATGAAAGATAAATAATCAACTGCAGAATTATTTGGATTTAAATTCGTAAAAATGCGTTCTATTCCATTCCATTCTATTCCCGCAATTCTAATTATAAAAGCTACCTAAAAAATAACATATTGTAATGTTACAAATAATTTATTAAACATTAGGAAATATCTTGACGTTGCGCATGTAAAACTCCAAATAAATGCTATTGTAAAAAATATAAAAGTTTTAGGTATAATGTGCTGCCTAACAACCCCGGTGGCCTGTTAGGACAGCAACTGATTTTGTTAGGCAACACACCGTACGAACACACATCTCGTTGCAAAACTTTACAGAATATTTTAATTTTATACTGAGTATTCAAGCATTTACTGAGGCATTTACTTACTTTGATCATTAAAAACTTGGAATCTGGAGCTTTCAAAAAAAATTAATTAGATCTTGTTCAAAAATTTTGGATTTTTTTGGTTTATAACCTTTAGTTTTTTGTTTGAGAAACGCTATTAACTTGTTGAATTTCGAAATATCAACGTTGTTTTTATATTTTAAGGTGCTTTTAAGCATAGAATAAATTGACCATAGGGTAGAAGCTTTGCAATTCTTCAATTCATCAGAGAAATATGCTAAAATAACGTTTTCCGAATATTTTGTCACCTTATTCTTCCTACACCATTCTATAAATACATTGTATTTTTGCTGATAAATATATGCAGATTTTTCTGGCAATAAATTTTTCAGTGGCCTTTTGTGCACTGCATAAGATATCTGGGGGAGTATTATCAAATTCGCTATCGCTAGATAAATTTGAATCCATATCAATTATGACAGATATAATAAACTGCAAATAAAATTTGAATTTAAGTAAACAAACATTAAAAAGTAAAACTTTTTACCTTCTCAAACTTGATTGAGTTTAAAAAAATGCTAAATTGGCTTTAGAATCTAATCTTGAACTTAAATATACTTTTGTCGTGTTCTGTTATAAGGTAGGTACTAATTAAAAGTTTAGAGATTGACAGTTCTTCTAATCCACACAGCCACGGCCAACTTACTTTTACCAAAATCGACATCCACTGTATGTTTACTTTTAATTAAATCGATGACATTTAGAGAAAATTATAATTAAAATAAACTGTTGATAATTTGTTGGACACTAAATAGATATAAGCAAAAATAATTTATTTATTTGTCTTAGAAGGAGATAGCAAAAAAATGTTAATATAAAATAAAACGTTATATTTTGTTGTTATGTACAAATTTTGTCAAATTTTACTTTTTTTAACTAGTGCGTAAAGAGTTTTACTTTACGCACTAGTGAAAAAAAGTACAACTTTACACACTTCGTGGAGTGCGTAAAGTACGTACTTTACGCACGGTAGTAGAAAAAATGATATTTATAAAATTTCAAATAAATTACTTTTCATTTGAAATACAAAGAGAAATATTATTATGTGAATGATTTATTTTAAACATTTTGGGTTAGGGTAAGGTCTACAAGCCGAAATCGGACCACATTTTGTTTATATCCTGAAATAATTTAAAATGCTATCATGCCTGGAGCGGGCTGTAGTGTTGCTGTTTGTAAACACAATTTTTTCAAACGAAAATCATCAGAAGAAGAAAGATAATTTTTCAGTTTCGCAAAAAGTGACCATTTATAAAAAATATGAGTGCAATGCAATCTAAATTTTCGTTAAATAATATTTTAATAAGACATGTACCTATTTTATAATAAATAATATTGATACTGACAGTAGTGAAGATTTTGATAATAATTCACCAGAAATATTGAAAAAAGCTGAAAAAGCAACGTTAGATTTGTTGCCGCTAATTTCAAGAAAAAAGTATGAATTAGCTTACCAAAAATTTATGGAATGGAGACTAATTATTAAATAATTTTTTATGTTTATTTTATTTTAAATATCAGTAAAATTTATAAATTATTTTAAAATTAGTTATTTTGTCTTAATAACTTAATAAAATATTTTATGTCATACTAGTTCATTATTGTGTTCTTATAATTACCAATTATCAATTACCTAAATAGGGTCAAACTAAAACGGGGCACGCTCATCATATTCCAAAAATTATATTTTTTGTAGGTTTATGCAAGTTGAAACACAGTACTTCTGGCTATGGTGGAAAGATCAGAATGAAGATACCAGAAGCAAGTACAAAAAATTAGTAGAGAACGGTCAAATAGAGATGGCCAATGGAGCATGGTCTATGAACGATGAAGCTTGTGCCAACTATCAATCAACCATTGATCAGTATACTTGGGGGTTAAGGTAAATATTATTTTTTTTTTTTGTATGCACATAATTATATTTTTTATTAATTAAGTTTGTTATTGTTACCTTACAAAAAAACAACTTGTTATTTTTTTATAAAATTCGTTTTTTCGTGAAAAAAATAAGTTGTAGTAGAAAATATAATATATAAAAGTTGTCGTTAACAATATTTTCTTTAATTTATCTCAATGGGTTACTATGATGTTAAATGCAAAAAGCAGAGGGCATCAAATTTTCCAAAAACACGTATTTTCGCTTTTTTGACGCCTAGAAAATGTCTGAGTTATGTATAACTTTCTTTTTGAATTTATTGAAGCTCAAAAAGTGCATTAATATGATTTAATATAACCCGTATTTGTTCCCACAACGTTTTGTAATAAATTAATCTCAACTCTTTAATTTCTTTATGAAATATCAGTATTTGACATATTTTCAATGAGGATCCTTGAGATGATATTAAATATTGAAATTTTTGGATTTTTGTATAATTCTCGAGGCTAAAATAAATCATTAAAATACTAGAATATTAATCTGACAACTGTTTTACTATAAAACTTCTTTAAAATTTCCTGTGACGATGCTTCATAATAAATTTCTTCAAAAGAAACCATTTCTTCGTCATCAATACACATTGTGATTGCCTTTCACTCTATTTGTATATTCCTAAATTCTCTCAAGTGCTTTTATAAATTAGACTGTCTGACTATTGACTCAAATACTTTTAGATGTAGAGTTTGTTCTATGACTTAAAGCGATACATTTTTTAAATACGAATCTCTTGTTTGAATTAACAATTTTCTTGATTTCTTTTTGTTGGACATGAGAAGAACCAAAGATTATCAGAGTACGACTCATTCAGCGGTTTTCCCTTCTTGTACTTTGACTAGCAGCGCTGGCCTTCGGTCTTCTCTTTGTAATTTAGCCTCACGCCAGACACTAATAGCTTGATTGTTTTACGAATGAAAGTGTTGTATGCAGATATACCAATAAATCTGACTTGAAGGACCAAAAATATGGATGAATGTGTATAAATTGATATGTACTTATTTCATGTTTGTTTAAAAATCTATGTTTTTATTATGTTTCAATGACAATCATATTATCCAAGTACAGTAGCGGAACAAATATAAGGGTAAATTCTGATAAATGAACATACATTAAACAAATCTTTAACGTGCTCTATAGGTATTACGAACGATTGTAGAAGACCCCTTTGCTTCCTATTAGTCGTGTACTATTTTCATCAATTATTAGGTCATCAAATAAAAGTCGCAGGCTGTAATCCTTGTGGTTCATAATATTTAATAAAAATGTAATTATATTTTACAGAATATAATTTAAATTTTGCCATTGTGAGTGAAAATTTGCCCAATATCTTCTGTGTGATAATAATATCATTATTAATCAGTATTTTTCTACTCTATATATTGAACAATATTTTGTAGGACCTTGAGCGACACTGTCGGAGACTGTGGAAGACCGAGAGTTGGTTGGCAAATTGATCCATTCGGTCACAGTAGAGAACAGGCATCACTGTTGTCCCAATTTGGATATGATGCTATGATTTTCGCTAGATTGGATCACGATGATAAGATTCACAGAATGAAGAATAAAAGCATGGATTTTGCTTGGCAGGGAAGCCAAAACTTAGGTAAAATATAAATGGATAACATTTTACAAACAAACCTAATGTATTTCTACATTTTGCGTATTTTAGTCTTATTATATGAACTATACGAACTTTTCTCTTGCTTGCATATTTTGAAATGTACAAACAGCTCTTCAAATTCCATTTCCTTTAGTCTCCTAGAGTGTCTTATGTATAAAACCACTGGGAATTGTGTACATACTGAACATGAAGTGAGGAATGAGATGGGTACATCAATTGATAAGGTTACTTAATATTTGTGGGGGAACAAAATTTACTAAATCAAGTGTTGAACTTGTTACTTGAACGTTTCTGATCGTTGTTGAAACAGAGTAATAGTTTATAATTCGGGTTGATTTAATATTGTAATAAATTTATATACATTATATGGTGACTTTTCCAAATACAAGCTTTTTTTAGGTAAAAACATTTTTGTACATATAAAACTTATATTTTATAGATAATAGTGTTATTTTCGGAAGTACATTTGCAACTGATTCATACTATCCACCGAGCGGATTTTGCTGGGACTATAGTTGTGCGGATGATACCATCGATGATGATCCCAGTAGCCCATATTACAATGTTAAAGACAAAGTATGTATAACTATAACCGAAATATATGAAGAATTAATATTTATCGTTTTCAAGTAAATTTTGATTTTAGGTGAAAACCTTTACCACACTTACTAAAAGTTATGCAAATTACTTTTCTACCAATAATATCATTATTCCTATGGGTGGCGACTTTCAATTTGAAGCTGCTGAAAAAAATTACAATAATATGGACAAGTTTATAAAGTAAGTAATGTTATTAAAAAAATAAACACTTACAGAAACCTGCATATATATTTCTAGGGCATTCGAAGGAAATTCTGAAATAAACGTCATCTATTCAACGCCATCTTGTTACATAAAAGCTGTAAATGACGCAATTGATACAGAGTTGACGCTAAAAACAGATGATTTTTTCCCGTACAGTAACAATAAACATTCATTTTGGACTGGATACTTTACCTCCAGGCCTAATTCCAAAAGGTTTGAAAGAACTGGCCATAATATTCTTCAAGTAAGTATATTGTTCTTTTCCCCAATAAAAATTAAAGGAAATTGTAGTGTATAAATTTATTTTTCAAATTTATTCGAAAAAATTTGTTTGAATTTAAAGTAAAATGCCAGGCTCTTAGAGCACTGAAACGTAGTGTTGTAATGATGATAGTTATTCTATAACCATCTAAATTACTTTAGTTGCACTGTGTGAGTGAGATACATTATGTTAGGAAGAAGTTAAAAGTTAGTATTACTCTTTTCTGTCTGTATAAATTAAAATATTTGCGTTATCTATAATTAAATGTTTTGGAATTTTTGCATAACTCTGACTGAAATAGACCATATCTACTTTAGCATGTCTAGACGTACTGAAAGATGATCTATCAAAATACCATTTTGATTGTCAAAAGCAACATCATCGAAAATATAATATAAAAGTATGTTTTCTTATTCTAAGAGAACAACATGCTTTAGTTCTTGAAGGCCCATTGGTGCAGGTTAATAACGCCGGAATGATTGTTTCAGAATATCCCAAGAATGGATTCAAATCTGAATTCTGCGATGGGCACTCTAAAATTTTAATATTAATCTCATTTTGGTAATCTTACACAGGTCTTGCGATGTGACGTATTACATATCTTGCATAAAAATAAATATATTGCAAATAAAAGACGTGAACGGCATAACAATGTTTTCAGATAGATTTCTGCATTTATAAATGGCAGAAAAATGAGTACTTATTTTGTGCGTGCGTCAAAACAAATTTGTTCCAGAATATTTTTGATCAACCCCCATGGAAAGATAGTGCAATCACAAAACCTTTCTACAGCTCTCTTTCATACTCCATCATGACCATCTTGAGAATTTATACTTACTCCGGTTTTATCTGTGAACAAAACTCTCTTCCAGTCATCGATAGTCCAATGTTCATGATCTGTGATGTGTGCAGAGGCTTCTTTTAGTATTTTCCTGACGAGTAAAGTAGAAATTCCAATATTTTTAGCAGTTTCGAGTTGATTACTTAGCTCTTTACTTCTCCATTGTTGCTTCCTTAACACCTTTTGACTTGTGGCTCTTTTTCTGCCCTGGCCACGTTTTATATTATATAATCCAGTTTTCCTAAATTTTCTAACTATTCAAATAATTGTTGAATAGTTAATAAATTACCCACATAATGTATACTCCTTCCTACTTATAGCAAGATTGCATCTTTTACACATTCATATTTATTAGTTCCCAAAAGAAATGTTCAATTCATATTTGTTTTATATATATATATATATATATATATATATAGAAGAAGATAAATATTAATATTGGAAACTGATCCACTGACTTATTAAGTAAAAAAATAATTAAAATTACTTAAAAAGCAATTTTAAGCAATAGACGCACCAAAATATCTATTTCATTGACTAATTTCTGACTGTGCTACAATTTATGACAATAAATTATAACCAGCAATATATCCAATTGTCCTTTTTAGGCTACCAAACAGTTGTTCGCTCAAAATTCCTTTCTTACTAATAAAATTTTTGATGAAAACTTAAGATATTTGAGAGAAGTGATGGGCATAATGCAACACCACGATGCTATCACTGGCACAGAGAAGCAACATGTTGCTAATGACTATGTTAAAAGACTGACTAGAGGAATTGAATATGCTGAAAATGGATTAGGTAAAATTGTCGAGTAAGTAATTAAATAATTATATTGTCATCAACAGCTTAATTTTTTTTATTTATTTTAGTGAATTACTGGGAAACGATTTGAATCTAGATCTTACCTCATGTCTTCTGAGCAACATTAGTATATGTACGGTGTCTCAGTCTGCAGATCAATTTATTACAGTTGTTTACAATCCCTTAGCATGGGAAATCACTCACTACGTTAGGCTACCAGTAGAAGAAGGAACATATGAAGTAAATGGAGGTGGTAAGTTTCTCTTGTAAACTCTGACATAAATTAGGAACGTGTCTTTCGTTTTGTGAAGATGATTTTTTAAAACTAATTAATTAGTCACAATCTTTCTCTATATTTGTTATTCAATTTCTATCTTTTTAGATATACCTCACGATTTAATACCAACTATAAACGATTTTAACTACGTTGTACTAAAAGAAGGTACACCAAGCGCATATGAACTAGTATTTGCAGCTAAAGAACTACCTCCACTGGGTCTTAAAATTTACCACGTCAAGAAAACATCTGATAAACTATCAGAAGATAAATCAACCGATACATTCAAATCAAAAGCTTTTAAAATTGGTAACAACAACCTTTTGGCTTCCGTTACCCTAAATGGCAATAATTATGGTCTTACTCAAAATTTTAAATATTACTTCAGTGAAACTGGAGAAGATGATTATTCGTTTATTGCTTCTGGAGCTTATATTTTTAGGCCTACTAAGGAAGAACCTGAATCTCTTGATAACATTGAAATTACTTACAGTATTAATGGTAATGTTGTGGATGAAGTCCATCAGAAGTGGACTGAAGGTGCTGTGGACATACTCCAGATTATTAGGTGGTACCATGATGAGGATTATTTGGAATTTGACTGGATCGTTGGTAATATTGATGTGTAAGTCGAGGTTAATGATAATATTTTTAATATTAATAATAGAATGAGCAATTGTTCAAAGAAGCTACCCTTCTAAAAGCTTTATCAGTTTATACTTATTTATACTATTATCATACTTCTCTTTCTCAAGTACAAAGGTTCGACAAGGCAAGGAAATCATCACCAAATTTACCGTAACTGACGATTTTAACAATGGTAACAACTTCTACACAGATTCAAACGGTAGAGAAATGTTAAAAAGAACTAAAAACAGTAGACCGGATTACAGTTATAACGCAACTATTGAGCCTGTTGCTGGAAATTATTACCCGGTAACTTCTAAAATAGTTATGAAAGATGACAGTAAAGACATAGAAATTGCTGTATTGACCGATAGATCGCAAGGTGGATCTAGTTTGAAAACCAATGAATTAGAATTGATGGTAAATATGTTTTTTCGGCGAATTACTAAAATAAATTAAAGTGTCTATCAAAGGAAGACCTACATTAGAAAGAAAGCAAAGATGCTACTAGTAATAGCAAATTACATGCAGTTAAAACCTAAAGCAGGTATTCAAAGTTAATAACCTGCTTCTATACAGTGAATCAAAGTATTCGGATCATTGATCTGTTCAATTTCTGTTTTTATTCCCCTTCTACTCTAATAGTAAAGATATATTTTTAGTGCTAATTACACTATTTTTAATTTTGAAAATTTTAACTTCTACAATAATATATGGATTTTTAGGTACATAGAAGACTTTTAAAAGATGATGGCAAAGGAGTTGGGGAGAGTTTAAACGAAGTAGAATTTCAGAGGGGAATCTATGTTAGAGGATCTCACTATTTGATAGTAGGAAAGGCTAGCGGTTCCAATGCTAATGGTGAATAATAAATAATTTAAATATAAGCAAAATAATTGATATGTTTATTGATTCAGGTAAAACAACAGCTGCTTTGGAACGTATTTTGGCCCAAAAGAAACTGGTCCAGCCCTGGATAGGGGTCGCTGAAACTGATAAATCGTATGATGAATTGAAAGAAGATGCCAAATTAACAGTAAGTAGGAAAATCATAATAAAAAACATTTAAATAATTTTTCAATTTTTTTAGTATGAAGGCTTAGAATCATCCCTTCCAGAAAATGTAAATATTCTGACGTTTGAACCATGGACAGAAAAGGAATATCTTTTAAGGTTGGAACACATCATGGAGAAGAATGATGATGTTAACTTATCAAAATCAGTTACTGTAGATATTGCTGTAAGTAAATTTAGGGAATTTTATATTGAACAATCCGAATTTTCCATTAGCAATTGTAGTGCTGATAATCATTTTTTGAAAGCATGCTTATGGTCCCTGTCTCTTTTTTTCGACAGTTTCACTCTTTTAAATCTAGGCCTTTCCAATTCTGATTTGACATTGGATAATAACAAAAATCACATGAGGAGGAATCTGGGGTATAGGGTAAATGTTCTAATACAGGTATCTAAATACTTAGCTAAAAACCTCTTAACAAACGGTACAGTGTGGGCTGATATCCTGTAAACATTATCCATTTCTGATTTAAATTTATTAAAATTTTAGTTTGTTTTTTATCCTTTTTGATTGGTTTTACTTTTATTCTATCACATTCCTTACTTTATTTACATTTTATACCACTTTTTCTACCATTTGTATGCTTTGAAAATATTAAAGAACGTTTCGGTTTGAAGATAAATTAATTTTTTAGAATGCTTTCAAACATTTTGCCATAGAAAAAATGACCGAAACTACTTTAGCAGCTAACGAATTATTAGCACATTACCAGAGAAGAAAGAAGTACACCTGGAAAACGAACAAACCTCAAGTTTCTAAAACATTGATAACAGGCGAAGCTGATGATGATGATGCTCTAGCACCTATCTCACTTAAACCCATGCAGATTAGGACATTTATTGTTAAATTAACGAACAAGCAAGATATTCCAGTAGATGATTTTGGAGTCATGTTGAAACCAGTAACGTCGATAATAATTTTAATAGCTATCCTAGCATATCTTTTATAAATAACTAAAAATATATTGTGGACATTGTTTTAAAAATACAGATTTTTTAAATTTTCTTCTTCTCTATCATTTTTAACTTACCTTGTTTCAATATAACCTAAGTTGAAAAATGTGAATTCAGAATTATTTTATTTATGTTATTGGTATAAACAACTAAGGTTATTAGCTTTGCGTTTTGGGAAACCATTTGTTTCCCAGGGCCACTTCTGAGAAGTTGAATCTAATGAAAGAGGTACAGAAACACTGGACAATAGAAGGTTCAAAGTGAAAAAGCCATTTATACTTGTACAGTAAACGTTAGTGTTAGTAAAAAACATTATAATAAACATTTACATTTGTTTATTTATTTAAAATAAATACAAAATTAAGAATAAAATACCGAACGAAATAAAACAAAAATTGCGCCCATTTGCAGAGTTGGACTTTTTTTGTGTTTTTAGAATAAATGTTCCGATTTCCATTGGATTTAAACTAATTTGTTCATCGATGTCAATAACAGTTCTTGCATTCGTTATTTGTCATAATCCATGAGTATTTTCCTCTTTCTGATTGTTCTGTACAGACATGAGTAAATAGAATGGAAACGAAATATTTTGATTTTGGAGGTTAATGGGGTTTAAAAGAATTAAATATTTTTGCATGGGCATGCTTAAGGGAAAAGGGGCCCAAATAGTTTTTCAATAATTGTGAATAATTTGTAAATCCTTATTAAAAGGCGACGTTAAAATGGTTTTTAATAACAGTGCTAACAATGTGTAAATCATTTACGTGGTTTAGCATAAGTATCGCAAATAGTTCACAAAATTTAAATTTCACGTTTCAATACGTATTTCGATCTCAAACCATATTTGAGATGGGAACCGTTAATTTAGCGAATTTTCCTCAATAAAAGTATGACTTAGATATAGGTAAAACTACTAGAAAGTAACGGGAATTAAAGAGGTCTCTAAAATTAAATTATTTTATTTTAGATTATACTTCTCCTCTCGACCATTTCAAGATCTTTGATAAACGATATCAGTCATTTATCTATGATTATTCAAATATATTTAATTAATAATGTCAAGTACAAAAATCAGACACTTAGGATCATAGGTACATATTAGTGAATTTGTATATTATTCATTTATACATGGCACGGATAAGAATATAAAATGGATTTAAGGGTGATAATTTTAGTGTGCGTATCTTTAACAGGAATTGTAGCCAATCCTGTTAAAGATGAAAATAAAGTGGGTTGTTTGGTTTGCCATCCCGTGGTCGATAATAAAATAAATGTACATTTGATACCGCATTCCCATGATGACGTGGGATGGTTGAAGACAGTAGATCAGTATTATTATGGCAGTAAGTATAATACACTAAATATTAATCTTCGATTGTTGTACTGTTTTTCTCTATTTTTCCTTAGCCATCTGTTCCATTTGGCGTTTTTATCGGCACAGATCATTGGAATTGTTGTTGTTTATTGTTACACAGTTTATATTTTTACTTTCCTATCTGTATACAGATATAAGGAAAGTATAGGAATCATGATTTTTTTCGACCTCGAGTTTTCGACGGATTTTTACGTTTTGAGGTCCCCTGAATCCGTTTTGACTATTTTCGCGATGATGTCTGTCTGTCTGTCTGTCTGTCTGTGTGTGTGTGTGTGTGTGTGTGTGTGTGTGTGTGTGTGTGTGTGTGTGTGTGTGTGTGTGTGTGTGTGTGTGTGTGTGTGTGTGTGTGTGTGTGTGTGTGTGTGTGTGTGTGTGTGTGTGTGTGTGTGTGTGTGTGTGTGTGTGTGTGTGTGTGTGTGTGTGTGTGTGTGTGTGTGTGTGTGTGTGTGTGTGTGTGTGTGTGTGTGTGTGTGTGTGTGTGTGTGTGTGTGTGTGTGTGTGTGTGTGTGTGTGTGTGTGTGTGTGTGTGTGTGTGTGTGTGTGTGTGTGTGTGTGTGTGTGTGTGTGTGTGTGTGTGTGTGTGTGTGTGTGTGTGTGTGTGTGTGTGTGTGTGTGTGTGTGTGTGTGTGTGTGTGTGTGTGTGTGTGTGTGTGTGTGTGTGTGTGTGTGTGTGTGTGTGTGTGTGTGTGTGTGTGTGTGTGTGTGTGTGTGTGTGTGTGTGTGTGTGTGTGTGTGTGTGTGTGTGTGTGTGTGTGTGTGTGTGTGTGTGTGGTGTGTGTGTGTGTGTGTGTGTGTGTGTGTGTGTGTGTGTGTGTGTGTGTGTGTGTGTGTGTGTGTGTGTGTGTGTGTGTGTGTGTGTGTGTGTGTGTGTGTGTGTGTGTGTGTGTGTGTGTGTGTGTGTGTGTGTGTGTGTGTGTGTGTGTGTGTGTGTGTGTGTGTGTGTGTGTGTGTGTGTGTGTGTGTGTGTGTGTGTGTGTGTGTGTGTGTGTGTGTGTGTGTGTGTGTGTGTGTGTGTGTGTGTGTGTGTGTGTGTGTGTGTGTGTGTGTGTGTGTGTGTGTGTGTGTGTGTGTGTGTGTGTGTGTGTGTGTGTGTGTGTGTGTGTGTGTGTGTGTGTGTGTGTGTGTGTGTGTGTGTGTGTGTGTGTGTGTGTGTGTGTGTGTGTGTGTGTGTGTGTGTGTGTGTGTGTGTGTGTGTGTGTGTGTGTGTGTGTGTGTGTGTGTGTGTGTGTGTGTGTGTGTGTGTGTGTGTGTGTGTGTGTGTGTGTGTGTGTGTGTGTGTGTCTGTATAACGCATAACTCATGAACCGATACACAAAAAAACACCAAATTTTAAACTTAAGCTTTGTTTCAGCGTCCAATGAGCTGATTAGATTTTGGGCAGAGTCGAAACATCTGGGGGGGTACTTTATAGGTGGTCATTTTTATATTTTATGGAATATATCTGTTATTTACGTTTGGAGAAGAAAATTCTTCAAATAAAAGTTACTTCTAATATAATTATCTATAATTTTTGTTATATACAAAATTTTCCTAAAATGGTCCGTATTCGCGAAATTTTACAAAATGTAAAAAAATATTTTTTTTTATAAAAATTGTTCAAACAAAAGTTGTTTGTAATATAATTCTCTATAATTTTTATCCTATAGATAATTTCTCTAAAATGGACCGTATTCGAGATATTTGAGAAAATGTGTAAATTTCGAAATTTGAAGAAAACTCAAAAATGGATAAAGAAAAAAACATTAAATTTTAAACTTAAGTTTTATTTCGGCCTGACGTGAAATGATTAGATTTTGGACAAAGTCGGAACATCTGGGGGGGTACTTTATGGGAGGCCGTTTTTATATTTTATGGAATATATCTGTTATTTATGTTTGAAGAAAAAAATTGTTCAAATAAAAGTTACTTCTAATATTATTATCTATAATTTTTGCTTTATGTAAAAATTTCCTGAAATGGTCCGTATTCGAAAAATTTGACAAAATGTGCAAAATTCTGATTTTTATGAAAATTGTTGAAATAAAAGTTGTTTGCGATATCGATCTCTATAATATTTGTTTATACATGATTTTTTTAAAATGGACCGTAATGGAAAAATTGTAGGAAAAGTGCTAAATTTAAATTTTTCAGAATTTTCATTTTCAATGAATATCTATAGAAAAATGTATGTGGACAATGTATATATTTAGTTTATCCTCTAAACATTTATAGAGATGCTGCAATAGATTGTACAAAATAACCAGAAAAAGCCTGTAATACCTAGATAGGAAAGTCATGTGTTGGACACATCATATTTTTTTTCTTGTCTTTATTTTGATTTTAATGTTTTCTTTAGTTGAAATAGATTTCCCAAACCAGATCCATATTTTAAGAAAGTGGATAATTTCCTAACCGTAGTAGATTTAACCAATCATATCAAAGAACTTATATTTATAATTAATCAAATTAGTGATTCGAAAAGCTTTAATAGTTTTTAAATACTTTTAGTGAACACCAATACCCAACACGCCGGAGTTCAATATATCATAACATCAGTGTACGAAGCATTATTAGAAAATCCAGATAGAAGGTAATGTATGTAATGTATGTGTTTGCGTGTATGTGATGTGTCCATACTACTAAAAAATATACCAACCTGCCTGAAAAAGGATTGAAAACATGACTACTGACACAAACAGCACTCGCCAATTACTGTAATGGACCAAATCTCCTCTACGATGAAAATGACCTCGTCCAAACGACTTGCATCGGTCAAACAAGTAAGATTGAGTAACCCGAGGTTATTTTTACGCAAGATGACAGTTTTAACTTCGATCAAATCCCTTATGAAAACAAAAGAAACTATATCCCTAAAATGAGGATAGCTCTAAAAAATCCACCAGAGGTCACTAGTTTATGATCTGTCCGTTTAACCTATGGTCCGTGTACTAAAACGGTGGTCTCATCGGGTTGCTAGGAACGGGGGTGTGGCATCACAGAATGATAAATCGAGGTTCGTACATTAGTTTTTTAAACAATCTATTTGACTGGCTTATCCGCTTTTTTCAGAGATTGTGTAGCACTTCAGGGAGATAATAATAATGTTTGTTCATGGAGGTACCCATAATAAATTGTATTTTAACATAAATAAATGCTTTGGCATGACAATCTGTCGCAAGAAAGAGCCGATTATTTTTGACTACACAGTGGATACTGATCTATTAAACAGGGTCTCCGAAATTAAAGATCTTGGCGTTACCTATAATAATTAATTATCATTTAAGCCTCATATAGAAAAAATAAATAAAAGTGCAAATAAAATGCTTGGCTTTATTATATTCAAACATCTTCATTCACGAATTTATCTTTAATCAGAACTCTTTTCAATACTCTTGTATTTTCAAAATTAGATTTTGCTTTAATAATTTGGATACAAGAACAACAAATATATCTTGAGAATCTCGGAAAACCCCAAAACAAGTTTGTTCGGTATTTATACTACAAAAAATTACACCGTTGGCCCGATTATAATCATGTAAGAACACAAATACTTAGAACAGAATTCCAAATAACGTCCCTTGTCTTTAGACGTATAAGCAAGCTATAATGAAGTTTTTGTTTAGTTTAATGAATAATCAAAATACATCAAATAATTTATTAGCATTCGTACCTTTCAATGTTTCTCCAAAACGCAATCGTTCCACTCTTTTGTTTAACTTAAAAATATCGATGAGCCCCTCTTCATTTTACTCAGACCTCTACTTAGCTAATAATTTCAGTCTTATGCATGATATATATTATTGCGATATGTCATTTAATCAGTATTGGAAAGTAATATTAAAATATTTTAAACATTATGGGATTTAAATTATCATTTTTATTAACAATCATCAATGCATTGATCATTATTTCTCAGAATTTGGTGTAGTTGACTAACAGATGTCTTGGGTATCCAGTCAATTCGTCGCGCGACAATTTATCGCGCGACCTTTCAGAGCCGACAATTCATCGCCACGACGTTTCATCGCTACGACAGTTTATCGCTACGACAATTCATCGCCACAAAAATATCGTATTGTATCTATGATTTATACAGTATGTCTGAAATGAAATGTTCTCTATATCATAAATGGAGATGTACCGGTCGCATTCATACCATAGGCGATGAAATTGTGAAGAGTACCGAACATAATCATGTGTCAGATAGTGCTGATGCCGAAGTAAGAAGAGCTGTTAAAAAAAATGAAAGTTTTAGCTGAACAAAGTGGTTTCACTACTCAACAAATCATTGCAAAGGTTTCCGAGGATTTATCATCATCGGCTGCAGCCAGATTACCACAAGTGAGTGCAATGAAAAGAACTATTCAACGAAAAAAGGAAAAGACAGAAGGAATTCCTGCGATTCCAAATTCTCTGCTTCAATTAGTTATTCCACAGGAATATACACTGACAAGCAGTGGTCAGTTATTTTTAATGTACGACAGCGGCCCATTAGAAGATCGAATATTAGTGTTTACAACAGCAAGAAATCTTGACTACATGTTGGAGTGTGAACACTGGTACGGAGATGGAACTTTTTCAACAGCCCCTAATATGTTTTCCCAAATATATACAACCCATGGCGTCAAATATTCAAATAATAATAATAATAATAATAATAATAATGTTTATTTACAGATAACTTGTTTTTACAATGATACGCTAAAATAAAAATTACAAATATAATAAATATTGTAAATAAACACAGGTGACCCATAAAACCTAAGGGTTGTGCATGGGCTTGATAATTTATTTAAATTATTTGCTCTATTTATTAATTTTTTCTTTTAACAGCATTATAATATACATATAAATTATAGCTATGAAGTAATGTAATGTACCTAATGTTTTTTTTTATCATTTTTTTTTTTTTACTTAATTCGAATATTTTAAACTAACTACAACTATCTACCAAAGAATGTAATATATTTCTATCGGTAATTTTAAGAAATGATTTTATTCTAGACTTAAAAAGATTATATGAATTTATAGTCCTTATGTACAGTTTGTAAATATCTGGAAAAAAGTTATAAATTTTTTTTGCTAAATAACTCAGTTTCCTCTGACCTAATGCTTTTTTGGCAATAGGAATTCTAGTATTTCCTGCATGTCTAGTTCGAGTTTCATAAGTGTGTTCAATTCCACAGATTGAAGATCTATTTTTGTAAAGATAGTTTGCAACATTATAAACGAAGAGTTGTCGAATATCAAAAATATGTGTTTCTTGAAACAATAGGTCTGAAGGGTAAGTTATATCTTTAAAATACATTATTTTAATTATTTTTTTTTGAATGATCTCAAGTTTTTTTAGGTGGGTCAGCAAAACTGAGCCCCAGACTAATATGGCATATGATAAACGTGACTCCACAAATGCGTGATATAAAATTTTCAGGTGAGTTATGTCTAAACAATTTCTCATATATTTAAATTTATATAAAACTTGTCTTAAATTATTTACAATGTTATTTATGTGTTTATCCCATTTCAAATGAGAATCTATATGAATTCCTAGATATTTAGCCTCATGTTTGAGGAAAATATTTATTTGGTGTCCATGATTTATGATTGTAAGTTTATTCAATTTAGGAAGACCTGCTTTATAGCTTGCAAACGGAATGGCTAATGTCTTATCCATGTTTATTGTTAATTTGTAATGCGAAAACCAATCAAACACATTTTTTAAATCATTTTCACAAAGTTCTTTAACTGCGTCCCAAGTTTTAGCCGAGTATAAGATTAATGTGTCATCCGCAAAGCTTATTACTTCTCCTTTTATTTCTTTTGAAACTAATAATTTATTAATATATAGGAGAAATAAAATTGGCCCGAGTATAGTACCTTGTGGGACACCATATTTTATAGGTTTATAAGAGCTTACATATTTATTTATTTTTACTGCTTGAACCCTTTCACTTAAATAACTAGAGAAAAGGTCCAAAGATTTACCTCTGATACCCACTTCCTCTAAGACCTCCAACAGCTGCATATGACATACAGTGTCGAAAGCCTTTGCCAGGTCAAGAAAAATACACATTGTGGGAACGCTTTTATCTATATTACTGTACAATATATCTGTTAGATGACACATAGCATCAGTGGTAGATAAGCCGTTTTGGAAACCATACTGCTTTGAACTTATAATATTATATTTATCAATGTATTTAGTTAGTCTATTTTTCAAAGCTTTTTCCACGATTTTTGATAAAGTGGTAATTAAGGAAATAGGTCTGTAGTTACTCATTTTATTTTTGGGTCCTTTTTTATGAACTGGGATAACCACTGATTTTTTAAGGTCAGTGGGAAAAATTCCTGTTTCAAAAATTTTATTAATTAAATGGCTAAGGGGATTTGCAATCTCATGAACTATTTCCTTAAATATCTCACTTTTTAGTTTATCATACCCTGGTGTTTTGTTTATTTTTAACGTTTTTATAATTTCTTTTACTTCATTTATATCTACAGGTTCTAAAAAGAATGACTGTATTGTGCTATTTTTTCCAGGTTTGGGCGATAGTGGAGGAATTATTTTTGAGGCCAGTTTCTCTCCTACTTTGGAGAAATACATATTAAAGCTTTCGGCCTGTTCTTCCTCGCTCATAAGAATTTCATTACTTTCAGTAAGTATTTTTTTTATACTATCTTTTTTCACTGGTACATCAATTTCCCTAACTATTTTCCACAAATTTTTATTATTATATTTATTTTTATTTATTTTATTATTATAAAATTTTTTTTTAGTTTCTCTAATAATTCGATTTAGATTATTTCGATATTTAGTATATTTTAAAAGGGTAGTGGGGTTCTGATTATTCCTATATTCGTTAAATAACATGTTTTTAGTGGCAATTGAATTTATAATACCTTGCGTTATCCAATCTTTTCTTTTAATCTGGGTCCGTTTAATTTTTTTGACATTTGTACAAAGTGCGACACTTTGACTAAGTAGTTTAACTAGGTGATTTGTTTTTATATTTACGTCATTTAAGTTATAGAAGGGCGTCCAATCATGACTATTTAATTTTTGTTTTAGGGCACTGTAGTTTATATATTCAACCAAATTTTTGTGTTCATTTTTAAATTTACAGTTAAAATTTAATTTTAATCCTACTATAGTTGCTTTGTGATCTGTTATCATAGCATCAAATGTTAATGCTAATATATTTTCTTCTAAATTAGATATTTTGCTTTTTAAAAATACATGATCCAAACATGTTTTAATACGTGTAGGTACATTTATTAGAGAATTGAAATTAAATTCTACCATCATATCCATGTAGTCTGAGGATTCATGTGCATTTAATATATTAATGTTAATATCTCCTAAAAATACATGATTTTCAATTGTGCTACATTTTATTTGTTCCAGATATTCTCGAAGGCAATGAAGAAAATTATTCACCTCTGTGGAAGGAGGCCTGTAAATTCCAGATATTAAAAAACTTTTATCAGACTCATTATTATATATTTTTATTTGAAGAAAGTTAAAATTACCGATAGAAACTATTTTACTTTCAAATTTTATATTATTCCTTAAATAAAGTAACAAACCATCATGACTATTTATTTGTCCCTGGTTATAAACTAAATTATAATTGTCCAAATTAAAAAAATGTATATTTTCAACTATAAACGTTTCTGTGAGTACAATACAGTCGAAAGAATAGTCTATATCTGATAAGATGACCTTCAACTCATCTAAATTTTTTCTTACACTTCTAATATTTTGCTGAAATATAGTAAAGTTCGAGTCTATGTTTTTATTAAGATATCTCTTTACCTCTTCGACTGTATGCACTTCCGTGGTATTAAATGGATTGAAATTTATATCATTGATAAATTGATACATTTTAAATTACCAAATACCTATCTATTTTATTTAAGTCTAAACGCAAAATAACCTGTAAAATAAATTATTGTCTGTTTTTGGTTTACAATAATACGATTTACCACCTTTCCACCAAAGAAAATTAAAAACTAAGAGAACTGTATTTAATTACAATGTTACGAATTAGGAATTAGTAAAAGAGACTAATAATTATATTAATAAACAACTTAAATTTGATAATTATTTGTAAAAAAAAACAAAAATGAACTTTATTTATTTTTCTGATTTCTTGTTCTCACACTTCTTCCTGTGGGACTTTTCTTAGGTTTTCTCTTGTTCTCAGAAGTGTCAGATTGATCTTCTGACTGAGATGCTACTCCAGATTGTGTATTATTGTCGTCATCATCATCCGAGTCCGTGTTTTTTCTTGGGAGCGTTTCTAACTCTTGAGCCGTGTATGATCTACCATTTATTTCTAATTTCTGACCCTTAATAATTCTGGCAGGAAGGTTCCGAGATCTAGCATTTTTAAGGTGTTTTACCAAAATTTTTTGGATACATCTATCATTATAGTTCATATCATTTGTAATGTATATGCCAGTGCCTTTTAACTTTTGCACTTGAAATAACACAATTTTCTTTTTCAAGAAAGAGATAAATTCAATCACTATATGGCTTTTAGCAGCATCTTTTATTTTATAGATATTATTTAGATCGTTATCTGTTATATTAATTTGTAGTAACTCATTTACTCTCAATAGTACATCACTTGATAAATTTGTCGTACTTTCAAGTGTTAATCCAAAAACGATAATGTTATTTCGCCTTAACTTTCTGTCGATAATTTTAGTGTGGTTCTCAATTAAAGATACCTTTTTATTTGTGGCTTCAATAGTTTTGTTTACTTGTTGAATTGAAGAATTTATTTCTAATTTTAATTCGTTGGTTTGTTGCTGGTTTGCAATCATTAATAAATTGTATAACTCTTGTATAGAAATATCATCCTTATTTCTTGCAATAGCTGCTACATTACTCAGCATATTTCTCATGTATTATTTGCCGTGGTGGAATGAAATTAAATTTATACTAACAAAAAAGGATGTAAACTTTGTTAGCCCCTAATATGTTTTCCCAAATATATACAACCCATGGCGTCAAATATTCAAATACCATTCCAACAGTATATGCAATTCTGCCGAATAAAAGAGAAGAAAGCTATAGACGTTTATATGCAGCATTAAAAAATTTTAAACCTGAACTTTGCCCTACATCTTTTTTAATGGATTTCGAAAAAGCAGCGATGAATGCGGTACGAAGTGAATTCCCTAATACTCAAATTCGTGGATGCTTTTTTCATTTTTCTCAGTGTATATGGAGACAAATCCAGAATACCGGATTTCAGAGGCGATATGTGGATGAAGAAGTGTTTTCATCAAATTTGCGACTTCTGGCTGCACTTGCTTATGTTCCTGAAGACGATGTAGAGAGTGCTTTTGATTTATTATTGGAAAGTGACTTCTATGCAGAAAACGAGCAGATTTAATAAACTATTTTGAAGACACGTGGATTGGTAGATTAGACAGAAGAGGAAGAAGACGGTTACCAAAATTTCCTATATCTTCTTGGAATTGTTACAATGCAGCCAGAGAGGGAATTGCTAGAACCAATAATGCAATTGAAGGATGGCATAACAGTTTTAGTTCAATTGTTTCCATTGCACATCCCAACATTTGGAGGCTAATTAAGGCTTTACAAAAGGAGGAAAGCCTTAACAAATTGAAAATAGAGCAAATTGTGGCAGGTAATGAAATTACTAAAAAAAAAATTTACAAAGATTCTGCACGTCGTTTAAAACTACTTACAGAATCCTACGACGCTCGTAATACCATGGAATATCTTCGAGGAATTGCGCATAATTTTCGAATGCAAGTCTAAATTATTTAATATTATTATATTATATTAATTCAATTTAAAATGTAATAACTAGCAACTACAATTTTTTATAATATATTTTTTTTTCAATATACCTACTTGTTTTTTATTACCTATACTAAAAAATATATAAAATAAAATTTTGATTATAATAAAAAAAATAAAATAAACCATAAAATGAATTCTAAAAAATGGCTGGCGACAAATTGTCGTGGCGGTGAATTGTCGTAGCGATGAATCGTCTTACGATGAAATGTCGGCTCTAAATTTTCGCGCGATGAATTGTCGGGCGATGAATTGACGTAGATCCGATGTCTTGTGCATCACACCAAATGATAAATGCTTTATGACAATTTAAATTAGAAGGAAAATTTTTTACAATCTTTAGTTCAAAAGCTATATTAGTTTAAATAGAGTCAAACTACAACGAGGCACTCTCATCGCATTCCAAAAATTGTATTTTTTGTAGGTTTATGCAAGTTGAAACACAATATTTCTGGCTATGGTGGAAACATCAGAACGAAGATACAAGAAACAACTACAAAAAATTGGTAGAGAACGGTCAAATAGAGATGGCCAACGGAGCATGGTCCATGAACGATGAAGCTTGTGCCAACTATCAATCAACCATTGATCAGTTTACTTGGGGTTTAAGGTAAATATTGTTTTTTTATATACTTAATTGTATTTTTTGTTACTTCAGTTTGTTATTGTTACCTTACAAAAAAACAACTTGTCATTTTGTACGCAGATATACTAATAAATCCGGCTTGAAGGACCAAAAATATGATTGATTCTGTTTCAACTTTATATTATGTTTGTATAAATTGATATGTTACTCATTTGCCGTTTGTATGACAATATATATATTTTTTATTAAGTATCAATGACAATCATAATATCCATGTTCAGGAGCGGAACAAATATAAAGGTAAATTCTTTTAAAAGAAAGTAAATAATAGCACATCTTCAACCTCCTCTATAGGTATATTATGAACGATTATGAAAGACCCTTTTGTTTTCTATTTGTAGCATACTATTATCATCAATTATTAAATCTTTAAGGTTTTAATATCAGTTATCATTCATTTAACGTAAAAAATAAGAATCGTAGGCTGTATCCTTGTGGTTCATCATATTTAATTAAAACATTTATATTTACACAATATAATTTAAATTTTGAGATTGTGAGTGCAAATTTGCTCAATAACTTTTGTTTGACATTAATATCAGTCTTAGTCAGTAGTCTTCTACTTTATTTAGTGAAAAATATTTTGTAGGACTTTGAGCGAAACTGTCGGAGACTGTGGAAGACCTAGAGTTGGTTGGCAAATTGATCCATTCGGTCACAGTCGAGAACAGGCATCACTGTTGTCTCAATTTGGATATGATGCTATGATTTTCGCTAGATTGGATCACGATGATAAGATTCACAGAATGAAGAATAAAAGCATGGATTTTGCTTGGCAGGGAAGCCAAAATCTAGGTAAAATAGAAATGGATAAAATTTTTACAAACAAATCCAATGTGTTTCAATAATATGTGTATTTTGAATCTTAATATAGGTTTATAATATTTGATTATCGAACTATACCAAATTTTCATTTACTTGCATATTTTAAAATGTACAAAAAGTTCTATAAATCCCATTTCATTTAGTCACTTATAGTGTCGTATATATAAAACAACTGGGAATAGTATATATACTAAACATGAAGTGAAGAATGAGACAGCTACATCAATTTGGTAAAATATCTAATGTGAATAAAGTTTGATTTGAGCTTCTGGCTAAACAGGAGTCATATCAGTCTTCCTACAATGTTTTACGAATTTACAAAATCATTTTGACTAACAAAAAAGTAGTTAAACCATTACGATTAGGGACAGACTTTTCATCTTTAAGTAAAGTTTAAAGTAACCACTTGCTGATTAAACTACAGACTATTGTTAGCTAATCTGTCAATAAACCTACGTGTAACTTTACTCAGAGGTGAAAAGATCAGCACTTAAAAGAACAGAAGTATCTTCATTAAAATTGATTATTGATAATCACCAGCTCGCATGACATATGAGGACAATGACAAGTGACAGTACATATAATGACAGGAATCGTAACATAAATATTGTTAAATAGGGTCTAACGACTATGTTTGGATTCTAAGGTTATGATTCGTTATAAAGAATCTAAGACAGTTAGTTTAGAGAAATTAATTTTTAAAGAGGAAAAAGGACTCTGCCTCTAAATCCACCCTAGACCAGAAGTTTGAAGAACGATAGACATAACTACACTATGATCCATACATGACACCTAGTCAAAAGAGGAATAGTAAATTAGAAAAGGAACCGATTGAAAGAGTACAGTAAACAAAGTTAGGAAAATACCAGTATATTTGTCACAGATGTATGCTGTGAAGCCTATTTTGCCACTGGAGACGTACAACTCTCTTGGACAGACTCCAAAACCATTTACAAGGTTACTTATTATATGTGGGGGAAGAAAGTTACTAAATCAAGTATTAAGCTTGTTACTTGACTGTAGAAGTTATTTTTTAAATTCATATAAATTTTGTTCCAACAACGATCACAAGTAAATCACAAATCACTGCGCATTATATAATTTGACCGTCCCAATATTCTACTGTACAAAATCCTGATGCAATTGACTCGTTTCTAACCTCTGATGGAACAGAGTAATTATTTATAGTTTGGGTTGATTTAATATTGTAATAAATTTATATACATTATGTGGTGACTTTTTTAAATTCAAGCTTTTTATGTAAAAACCTCTTTAAACATCTAAAAATTATATTTTATAGATAATAGTGTTATTTTTGGAAGCATATTTGCAACAGACCTATACTTTCCACCAAACGGATTTTGCTGGGACTATAATTGTGCGGATGATACCATCGATGATGATCCCAATAGCCCATTTTACAATGTTGATGACAAAGTAAGTAAAACTATAAAAATATATCAAAAAATAATATTCATCGTTTTCAAGTAAATTTTAATTTTAGGTCAAAACCTTTACAACACTTGCTAAACGATATGCAAACTATTTTTCTACCAATAATATCATTATTCCTATGGGTGGTGATTTTCAATTTGAAGCTGCTGAAAAAAATTACAACAATATGGACAAGTTTATAAAGTAAGTAATGTTAGTAACAAAATAAACACTTACAGAAACCTGCATACATATTTTTAGGGCATTCGAAGGAAATTCTGAAATAAACGTCATCTATTCAACGCCATCTTGTTACATAAAAGCCGTAAATGACGCAATTGATACAGAGTTGACGCTAAAAACAGATGATTTTTTCCCATACAGTAACGATATACATTCATTTTGGACTGGATACTTTACTTCCAGGCCTAATTCCAAAAGGTTTGAAAGAACTGGCCATAATATTCTTCAAGTAAGTATATTTTTCTTTTCCCCAATAAAAATCCATGGAAATTGAAGTGTACAAATTTATTTTTCGATTTAATTCGAGAAGATTTGTTTGCATTTAAATGTAAAATGCCAGATTAGAGCACTGAAACGTAGTGTTGTAATGAATATTGAATAATTTGATGACAGTTATTTTATAACCATCTAAATTACTTTAGTTGCACTGTGTGAGTGAGATACATTATGTTAGGTAGAAGTTAAAAATATTACTCTTTTCTATGTCTGTACAAATTAAAATATTAGTGTTGTCTTTGATTAAATATTTTGGAATTTTTGCATAACTCTGACTGAAATAGATCATATCTACTGTAGCATGTCTAGACCACTGATCTGTATTATTTTACTACAGATCAGTGGTCTAGACGTACTGAAATATGATCTATGAAAATACCTTTTTGATTGTCACAGGCAACAAATAAAATATAAAAGTTCTGAAGTATGTTTGCTTATTCTAAGAGAACAACATGCTTCAATTCTTGAAGACCTATTGAGGCAGGTTAATGATGCCGGACTGATTGTTTTAGAATATCCCACGAATGGATTCAAATCTAAATTCCACGATAAGCCTTCTATAATTTTAATATTAACCTCATTTTGGTAATCTAACACAAGTCTTGCAAAATGATGTATTACATATCTTGCATAAAAATGAATGTATTACAGATAAAAGGCGCGAACGGCATAACAATGTTTTCCAGATAGATTACTGCATTCATGGATCGCAGAAAACTGGGTACTTATTCTGTGCGTGCGTCAATACAAATTTGTTTCAGAAAATTTTTTATCAACCCCCTTGGTAAGATAGTGCAATCGCAGAAGCTTTCTCCGGCTCTCTTTCATGCTCTGTCATGACTATCTTGCTTTTATCTATGATTAAAACTCTCTTTCAGTCATGGATAGTCCAATATTCATAATCTGTGATGTGTGCAGAGGCTTCTTTTAGTATTTTCCTGACGGAATCTTTCTAGCAGTTTCAAGTTAATTACTTAGTTTTTCACTTCTTAATTGTTGGTTCCTTAACACCTTTTGACTTTTGGCTCTTTTTCTGCCCTGGCCACGTTTTATGTCATGTGATTTAGTTTTCCTACATTTTCTAACAATTCAAATTATTGTTAAATGATGAACACTTAATGAAGTACCCACATAATTTATACTCCTTCCCACTTATAGCAAAATTGCATCTTTTACACATTCATATTCATTAGTTCCTAAATAAAGTGTTCAATTCATATGTTTTTATATAAAAAAGATAAATATTGATATTGAGAACTGATCTACTGACTTATCAAGTAAAAAAATAATTAAAATTACTTAAAAAGCAATTTTAAGCAATACACGCACTAAAATATCTATTTCTGGAACTCAGAGCCAAACAGTATTAAGTCCACCTTTTTTTTTATTTTCAAGTTTTTGGTTACTCCGACATTATTTTTCCTGCTCCTTCCATTGGTGCTAAGTATTAAGTCTTATTATGTTTAATTTTCCAGATATATCCAATATATCCAATATTAAGTCCAATTAAAAATACAGGCAGTCAAAAGTTTCAACAAGCTCTCCTGTAATATTCTGCAAAATGGACATAATACTCTTTGGCTCTAAGGTCCAGATTTCATTAACTAATTTCTGCATGTGCTACAATTTAGGGTAATAAATTATAACCAGTAATATATCTCTATAATCAACCTTGTCTTTTAACATAAATTATTAAATGGATATTTGGACAGTCAATATTTATTGAGTCAAATAAAAATCAATGTTCCAATAGCAGGTATTTGTCCCCGTCAATTAACTTTTCGTGCGGATAATCATGGTCCAGTAGAAAAAATTTGCCTTTTGTTTAATGTACACTCCGAAGGCATTTGTTGCGGTATTTTTGATGTAGCTATAAGCACATATAGAAAGGAACTTAACAAAATTGTTGGGCTTGATTAAAGAGACATAACCTTGTAGGATTTCCGTGGCCTTGGTGTGGGGTTTTGCAGACGCTCTGATTATTCCTGAATATTTCTGATTATTTAAGTAGTTTTATTCTTTAATGAACTTTGTTAAAATTTTGTAGTAGCGAGGTTTGTTTATTATAATTTCACTTATATATTTAATTAGATATTATGTATTTTTGTTGATTTCTATTTTCGCTGTATTTATAGGAACATGTAATTAGGCTCATGCCTGTTTGTTTCTGGAATAAATAAATAAATAAATAAATAAATAAATAAATATCCAATTTTCCTTTTTAGGCTACCAAACAGTTGTTCGCTCAAAATTCCTTCCTTACTAATAAAACTTTTGATGAAAACTTAAGATATTTGAGAGAAGTGATGGGCATAATGCAACACCACGATGCCATCACTGGCACAGAGAAGCAACATGTTGCGAATGACTATGTTAGAAGACTAACTAGAGGAATTGAATATGCTGAAAATGGATTAGGAACAATTGTCGAGTAAGTACATAAATAATTATATTGTCATCAACAGCTTAATTTTTTTATTTATTTTAGTGAATTACTGGAAAACGATTTGAATCTAGATCTTACCTCATGTCTTCTGAGCAACATTAGTATATGTACGGTTTCTCAGTCTTCAGATCAATTTATAACAGTTGTTTACAATCCCTTAGCATGGGCAATTACTCACTACGTTAGGCTACCAGTAGAAGAAGGAACATATGAAGTAAATGGAGGTGGTAAGTTTTTCTTGTAAACTATGACATAAACTAGTAATGTACTTTCGTTTTGTGGAGAAGGTTTTTTTGAACCAAAAATTAATAAACTATAATCCTTTTTTCTACTAGCGTGTGGAAAAGTCCACTTTTCTGCACTCATTTTAGTGTTGAAAGAGTCAGTTTTCCGCATTAGTGTAGAAAAAACTTTTTTCCGCACTAGTAAATTTGTTAAGTACAAAATGACTGAAAAATTAAGAAATTTATTAGAATTCTGTTATAATTTTTTATAAAAAAAACGTATGTTTTAATAATTTTTTAATGGCCCTGGTATAAGCCTCATCAAATGGATGTCAAATAATAATTAACATCTGACATCTTTTATTTGTCACTTTAAATCACCGTCATGCGGGGCAAGAGAGAGGTCTGACACGCCCAACATAGGGCGCGGCCATTTTGAACCCTATGACACAGTTTATAGCTAAAGAATCAGATCGCTCACTCTGCGTCGGCACTTTTTATCTCAATGTTCCAGTTTATACACTGCGCAACTCAGATAATACAATATATGACAACCGCCTATAATAAAACAGCAGTCTTCTGCGTATCCTGAATTTGTATCCCTGGAGTGGATGTTATTTTGGAACTTTCAACTGGTCTGAGTGAGCTAACTGATTCTTTAGCAATAAACTGTGACTCCAAAAATAATATTCACTGACACTGACAGCAGCAAGCAAATTATCAGGTGCGTTTTAACCATCCGCTTCTGCTTCCGGAATTGTCGGTTCAGTCGTTCTAACCTGTCAGATTAAAACAAGAAAACCGACAATTCCGAAGCAGAAGCGAATGATTAAAACGCACCTATTAAAAATATTGCGCCAAGATGTAGGCAACACGTAATAAAAGTTCAAAATGGCGGAGTTTTCTATCTCCTTTTAAAAGGCACTCAGAAAGCTGCGCAGTGCGACCATTCTCCGTATAGTAAAAGAAAATCAAAGTATGTGCCGTAGCAACAAAGAAAAAATAAACCTGTTAGTCAAAACACTACCTTGTCAAAACCAATTTTACCGTCGCATATTTTTCTGGAAGATAATTTTTTATGGATTCTTCAGACGAAGATTCGTCAAAGTCAGTTTTGGAAGCGGCTAGAACTGCAAACTTGGATCTACTACCATCAAAATCCCGTTATAGATAGGTATGAAAAGGAATATATTTTGTTTGAAAGCTAGTGCCAGAATAAAGGAATTAAAACTTTTAAAGAAGACGTTTTTTGGCTTATTTCGCTGAAATTCCCAAAACATGCAAGCCAAACACTCTTTGGTCCAGGTACTCAATGTTAAAAACTGTAATTAAACTCAAAAAAGACGTCTATTTAAGCAAGTTTTTCAATGTCCAGGTATATATAAAAAAAAACAAAACATTGGATTTAGACCAAAAAACGTAAACATTTTCTCAAAAGAAAAAATTTTTAAGTTTACAAATGAAGCGCCTGACAAAATTTATCTTCATATAAAAGTCGCTACGATTTTTGATTTGGCGGGCGCATGTAGGCGAAAAGAATTAACAAAGATATCTTTAGATTACATTGATGACAAAGGAAATATTTTATTGAAAAATATTCCAGACACAAAAACCACTCTTTCAGAAGCTTTGCGATTTCTGAGGAAGCTGAAAATGAAAAATTGCTCAATTTGTTCAGAAAGTATGTGAGTTTAAGAAAGCCTGAAACCCCACATAAGCAACTTTTCGTGAAATATAAGAAAGGAACTTGCACTGTAGAATGTATTGGAATAAACACCTTCGGAAAAATCAGAGATTGCAAGTTATCTGAAGCTTCCAAATCCTGAATTATATACTGGCCACAGTTTCCGACGTTCCACCGCCAAAAAGCTGGCAGATTCCGGAGAAAGAATAACAAATATTAAACGCCTCGGAGGTTGGAAATCTTTTAGCGTCGCAGGTTATTTAGGAAGCTCACCAAGTTTCCAAAAGGGCCTATCGAATAAAATATTAAACTTCAGTGACGCTGTCGCTGGCCCTTCCACTAGTCAGCAGCTGTCACCAGTAAAGCCTTTCAAAATGACCTCTTCCAGCCAAGTTCCCATCGCCACGGTTACAACAATTAGTGCTGACAAAGCAGTGGAAAACCGAAATCTGAATTCATTGGAAAACATTTTAGCCTCTGCAATTAATTTACAGAATGCTACAAATTACACATTCAATATTAATATTTAGAATAATTAATTTGTTGATATGTATTTAATAATAAATGTTTCTTTATGTTAACTTTTGGGTTTTTTCCGCACGCTAGTAGAAAAAAACCTAACACGTGTGTAAAGTGACTTTTCCGCACGCGATTGCTGGCCGAACTTCGCTAACGCGTCGTTCGACCATCTGCAATCACGTGCGGAAAAGTATCACTTTCCGCACTTGTTAGGTTAACTACTATTCTTTAATTTCTATCTTTTCAGATATACCTCATGATGTAATACCAACTATTAGCGATTTTAACTACGTTGTCCTAAACGAAGGTACACCAAGCGCATATGAACTAGTATTTGCAGCTAAAGAACTACCTCCACTGGGTCTTAAAATTTATCACGTCAAGAAAACATCTGATAAACTATCAGAAGATAAATCAATCGATACATTCAAATCAAAAGCTTTCAAAATTGGTAACAACAACCTATTGGCTTCCGTTACCCTAAATGGCAATAACTATGGTCTTACTCAAAATTTTAAATATTACTATAGCGAAACTGGAGAACATGATCATACAGATATTGCTTCCGGAGCTTATCTTTTTAGGCCTACTAAGGAAGAACCTGAATCTCTTGATAACATTGAAATTACTTACAGTATTAATGGTAATGTTGTGGACGAAGTCCATCAGAGGTGGACTGAAGATGCTGTGGACATACTCCAGATTATTAGGTGGTACCATGATGAGGATTATTTGGAATTTGACTGGATCGTTGGTAATATTGATGTGTAAGTCATGGTTAATGATAATATTTTAATATTAATAATAGACTGAGCAATTATTCAAAGAAGCTACCCTTCTAAAAGCTTTCTCAGTTTATGCTTATTTATACTATTATCATACTTCTCTTTCTCAAGTAAAAAGGTTCAACAAGGCAAGGAAATCATCACCAAATTTACTGCAACTGATGATTATTTTAACAATGGTAACAACTTCTATACAGATTCAAACGGTAGAGAAATGTTAAAAAGAACTAGAAACAATAGACCGGATTACAGTTATAACGCATTTATTGAGCCTGTTGCTGGAAATTATTACCCGGTAACTTCTAAAATAGTTATGAAAGATGAAAATAAAGACATAGAAATTGCTGTATTGACCGATAGATCGCAAGGTGGATCCAGTTTGAATACCAACGAATTAGAATTGATGGTAAATATTTTATATTTTCTTTTTTGCAGTGTTTAAGTTTATTAAAAAAAAGTTACTTGTTTTTAAAAAAACTAATCTGGTGACCTATTTTTTGAAGTTTGAAGGTGATTAAAATGTGTGCGACGATTGATATTCTTGTATACAACTATGATTCTGAAAAATTTTGGTGATTTACTAAAAGAAATGAAAGTATCTATCAAAGGAAGACCTACATTAGAAATAAAGCAAATATGCTACTAGTTATAGCAAGTTACAAGCAGTTAAAACTGAAAGCAGATATTCAAGGTTAATAACCTGCTTCTATACAGGGAATCAAAGTGTTCGGATCTGTTATGTGTTCTTATTTCCCTTCTAGTCTAATAGTATAGATATATTTTAGGTGCTAATTATACTATATTTAATTTTAAGCTTACCTTCTATATGGATTTTTAGGTACATAGAAGACTTTTAAAAGATGACAACAAAGGAGTCGGGGAGAGTTTAAATGAAGTAGAATTTAATAGGGGAATTTATGTTAGAGGTTCTCACTATTTAATTGCAGGAAAGGCTAGCGGTTTAAATTCTAATGGTGAGTAATAAATAAATAATGTAAATATAAGCAAAATAATTCATCTGTTTATTGATTTAGGTATAACAACGGCTGCTTTGGAACGTATTTTGGCCCAAAAGAAACTGGTCCAGCCCTGGATAGGGGTCGCTGAAACTGATCAATCGTATGATGAATTGAAAAAAGATGCCAAGTTAACAGTAAGTGAAAAAAATCGTATTAATAAAAAAACATTTAGAGATCAAACATCAATTTTTTTAGTATGAAGGCTTAGAATCATCTTTTCCAGAAAATGTAAATATTCTGACTTTTGAACCATGGACAGAAAAGGAATATCTTTTAAGGTTGGAACACATCATGGAGAAGAATGATGATGCTAACTTGTCGGAACCAGTTACTGTAGACATTGCTGTAAGTAAAGTAAATTTATACGAAATATAAAGAGGAGTGACTTTAAAATGCTTCCCTAGGGAATTTCATGCTGAACCAGCCAAATTTTCCATTAGCAATAGTAGTGCTGATAATCATTTTTTGAAAGGATGCTTATGGTCCCAGTCTAAATTTTTTTCGACAATTTTACTGTTTAAAATTAAAATCTGGGCCTTTTCAATGCTGATTTGACATTGGATAATAACAAAAGTCACATATGGCGAGATCTGTTGAATAGGATAAATGTTCAAATAGTAGGCCTTTGTTTATGGAGTGGGCCATCTTTTAGGTAGTGGGCCCTCGTTGAGTCAGTGAGCCCTTGAGAACATTAAATTCGAAGAAACTCTCAGAAGAAACATCAATAAGCAAAGAGGACCGTTCTGCTTTTTAAGGAATCATCGGTCCATGGAAACAAATGGTGAATCCTTCTCAATCCTGACCAGTAGGCCCTGGTGGTCCCAATCCGATAATGCAAAAATCTAAATTTTTGACAGAAAACCTCTTGACGAGTGATTAAAGACCGGACATTTTAATCGCGTTCAAATAATTGGTTTTAATCACATAGGCGTCTCATTCTGGGTTCGCTATTTAAGACGGCAGATTCTAATACTATCAGGACAAACCTCTTTTTTTTATTAAAACAAGATAAAAAAAGTGTACTGATATATACATAGACATTAAAACTAATACAAAAAAGTGAGATTTTTTTTTATCGTGTACCTATATTCTTTGTCTTTTGAATCATTTTCATTAAACAAATTTAATGTTTTCTTCTCACCAACGCCGAGGATATGTAGGATATTTAACAAAAGTTTTTAGTAACCTCAGATCCTTTAATTTGTGACCTGAGAAATTTTCCTTAAAAAAAATAACTTTTTTGATGAAGATGTTAAACTTTTCATAAGCGAGTTTAAGGTGTAGTAATGTAAACGATATTCTGTATGATATTTTTTTTATTATTATCTCTTATATAATTACAAAATATCTATTCCTCAATATTTTGGCGTGGTACACTACTCTCCTGCCTAAAATGAGGATCGAGGACCCCAGCTGCCTCCCCCGAATTTGTTATTTCCTCCAGAAAATTGGAAATTTCTAGCCTTAGCTGGTCCCGATTCATTGTTGGAGAAATTGCATCGGGGCCAAATATTAGGACTCTACGAGCGTTTGGACTAAGACGCTGTAGAGAGGGCCTAAAATGAATGTCAAATAGGCCCATCATATGTTGTCTTATACTTTCTCGATCCATTGTCGGTTAGTTGCCGGTGATATTTTTATTCAAATAAAGTCAATCCTTATATTATATTTATGAATATTTTGGCTTTTATCGATACCGTACATACCGATTTTTTGTAACAAAACATTTATGTTTTTATTTCCTGTGGATATTATGGTACTTATACACGATGAGACAATAAAATAAATGTCTGTTAAATTTCTGTAATGTATGTATTAATTCAATTGCTCACTCTATATAGGTATCTGTTGGTTGAAAAAATGTAAAAAGATAACAAAGAGTCGATAAACAGGAGATTTGAGAAGAAAGTGTCTTGTAAAAATATCACTAGATTTTTCCAATGAGTATATTTGTTTAGTTCAAAGGGAAAAGTGATAGAAACTGGAAACGTAAATATGGAAAATTTATTATCGGACTTTGATTGTTTTCGTCGTTTTAATGACAACAAATTATACTGCCGCAATTGTGATCAGGTGTTAGTTTTTAATGGAAAGTCAAGTATGACACAACATGTGAAAACACAAAAACACATGCAATCTTTAGAGGGATGTCCAGACAAAATCTTTTATGAAGATTTATGCAACGCATTTGTTTCTGCAAATATTCCATTAACAAAATTAAATAATACAATTTTCAAAAATTTTCTTTGTAAATATACTAAACGTAAAATACCGGATGAATCCACAATTAGAAAACATTATATTCAAAATCAGTACGATAAAGCAATGACGGCAATAAAAACGAAAATTTCCAGCAAATATATTTGGGTTAGTGCAGATGAAACGACTGACATAAAGGGTAGATGTGTTGTTAATGTTGTTGTAGGATTATTAAGTGCTGAAAATACTTCACAACAGTATTTAGTTTCTAGTGTGTTTCGTGAAACTGTGAACGCTGAAATGATTTATGAAATAGTGAAACGTGGATTGAACAATGTAATTGATAATGACGTTTCAAAAGTTTTATTGTTTATTTCAGACGCGGCAAGTGTAATGTTGAAAACAGGGAAACTATTACAAGAACATTTTCCAAACATGCTGCATGTAACTTGCCTTGCTCACGCGTTACACCGAGTTTGTGAGTTTATCCGTGACAGCTTTCCAGACATTAATTCGTTGATTAGCTGTTTTAAAAAAATTTTGTTAAAAGCACCGTCCCGAGTTTCTTTATATAAAGAAATATGTCCGAATATCCCCCTACCTCCACAACCAGTTATTACACGATGGGGAACTTGGTTACAGGCTGTGTTCTTTTTTTCGGAGCATTTCGACAGACTAAAAGTATTTATTTCCAACTTATCAGAGGACGCTCTCTCTATCACTCAGTGTAAAGGTTTAATAACAAAAACAACTTTGCAGTCGGAGTTAAATTTTCTTGCGACTTATTTTTCGTGTCTCCCAGAAACTATAAAATTCCTTGAAACCCGTAACTTACAATTATCGGTTGCTATGGAAAAATTTGAATCGACATTGTTACACTTAAAAAACGTAAAGTGGCCCTTACAAGATAAATTTAACCATAAAATAGATTGTGTTATTAAAAGAAATCCAAATTTACAGACTCTGAAACAAATCTCCCTGAACAATTTTAACGATTATGAAACTGCTTTAAAATATTGTGATTTTGTTCCACATTTTTCATTTGCTCCTGTAACGAGTTGTGACGTAGAACGATCGTTTTCTAGGTTTAAAGATTTATTGACTTCTAAAAGAAGTAATTTCACTGAAGACAATTTAGAAAAATATGCAGTCATACAAACATATTTTTCAAATGAAGAAGATTGATATTAATTTGTATTGTATATATTGTATATAATTGTATATTTGCTACTTTAGGATAAAGAGTGTATATTGGAACACTCTAAACATAAAACTAATGATGGTGTATCCTCGTTGATATATTTATTAGTCAATAATATATTAACAGAAAAAGCCAACAACATTATCCCACAACACAATAAAAAAATAAATAATAATATCATTTGTAATTATATAATAATATCCAACCAAATTTGAACTAAAATTTAATAAAATAATTATTGCAATGTAAATGTAATAATAAGCCCGCCCCAAATGTTACGCCCGGGCGATAAAAATCCAATATCTTATCTACTGTGTCGACCAGTTCAGTAAATAACTTGTTTTATTCAGAATGTATTATTCAAATCGAAGGTCCGCTCTTACCGTTACTTCGCTGATAAGAATAAATTAAATTGTCCGGTCTTTATGATGTAGTGTGGGCATTATCCGTTTCTGATTTAAATTTATTGAAATTTTAGTTTGTTTTTTATCCTTTTTGATTTTTTTCACTTTTATTCTTTCACATTCTTTACTCTATTTACATTTTGTACCACTTTTCTACCATTTGTGTGCTTTAAAAATATTAAAGAACGTTTCGGTTTGACGAAAAATTAATTTTTCACATTTTTTAGAATGCTTTTAAACATTTTACGATAGAAAAAATGACCGAAACTACTTTAGGAGCTAACGAATTATTAGCACATTACCAGAGAAGAAAAAAGTACACGTGGAAAACTAACAAACCTCAAGTTTCTAAAACATCGGTAACAGACGAAGCTGATGATGATACTGTAGCACCTATCTCACTCAAACCCATGCAGATTAGGACATTTATTGTTAAATTAACGAACAAGCAAGATATTCCAGTAGATGATTTTGGAGTCATGATGAAACCAGCAACGTCGGTAATAATGTTAATAGCTATCATAGCATATCTTTTTTAAATAACTAAAATTATATTTTAGATATTTCTTCTTCTCTTTTATTTTTAACTTACCTTGTTTCAATATAACCTAAGTTGAAAAATGAGAAATCAGAATTATTTTATTTGTTACACACCTAAGGTCATTAACCTTGCGTTTTAGGAAACCATTTGTTTCCCAGGACCACTTCTGAAAAGTTGAATCTAATAAAAAAGGTACAGAAATATTGGACAATAGAAGGTTCAAAGGGAAAAAGCTATTTGAACTTGTGCAGTATTAGTAAAAAACATTGTAGTTAACACTTACATTTGTTTATTTATTTAAAATAAATACAAAACTAAGAATAAAATACCGAACGAAATAAAACAAGAATTGCGCCCATTTGCAGAGTTGGACTTTTTTTCGGTTTTTAGAATAAATGTTCTGATTTCCATTGGATTTAAAGTAATTTGTTCATCGGCGTTAATAACAGTTCTTGCATTGGTCGTACTAAAGGAGTTATTTATCATAATCCATGAGTATTTTCCTCTTTCTGATAGTTCTGTACGAGTCAAATGAGCTGCCAACGTCGTTTCTGTCATTTCTGTGACAGTTATATTTTTAAATATATCCTAAAAATTAGTAATTTGCAAAATAATATTGATTCTGCTAGAATACTAAACCCCCAGCACTTACCTTTAAGTTTGAAATTTTTGCAGGCATTGATAAAACATTATCGTCATCTTTTTCCATTATATGTTCCAATCTCAAAAGGTAACTACCATTGACCCAAGGCTCGAATGTCAAAATATTAACGTTTTCTGGAAGTTCAGCGGTTAAAGCACCATACTAGAAACAATTAATTATTTTTTATAAATCAAATTGAATGAAATTCAAATTTATATTTTTTACCTACAGTTGTATCAAAATCTTATCACTATGAATAGAAACTTAAAGAGATTCTCATAGCAGGAAAAGAAATGACCAGAAAAAGAAGACAACCAACCAAATACTTTTTAAACATGGTCTTTCCATTGGACTTACATTGGTAGTGACAAACTTAACCAAAAAAAAATCCCTCCTGAAATTGTGGAATCAAAAAAAAAAAGCTGCGGAGTTTCTAGACAAACTGTAGGTTATCCTTACAACACTACATCAAACAATTGTTTGACTATGGCTACACAGAATCTGGGCCTGATCACAGGCCTTCTAACTGGTTATTGCCAAGTACTGTCAAACGTCAGACTCCATAAATGTACCAAATAGGCGAAAAAAGCTTAGACTCCAGCGCCTCTACCGGTCACTTTTTCGTCCTTCGCTGGGCCATTTATAGTTTGTTTACATTTGTTTTCATATGACATGCCATAGGTTTTTCGTAAGATTAGTTGTTGAATTTTTCGTTTTTAAAGTGTGTAAAGGATTTTGTTAGTTTTAGTGTTGGTTATATATGTATTAATTAAACATTTTTATAGATAGTGGCAGAGTATTTATTTAGCAAAGGTATGTTTACCTTATATTACATTAACCCATAACCTAAATACATAATACTATTTTTACTTGCAGATGTGTGAAATTAGGCTTAGTATTGTCGACTATATGAAGTATTTAGAAGGGACCAAAAATTCAAAATGTGTTTACGAAGGTGAACACGTTTTAAATGCTGGGCATCTAATATTAGCGGGTAAAACGAAATCCACAGCAACAAATACTAACCTCTATAAAAATAATCGTTTTCAGAGAAATGCAATGAACATACGGACTCACAGGCTTTCCAATTTTTAATTTTCTTATCCATTCCTCCCTCCAATCAACAGCTTCTCGTTTCCCTAATTTTGTTTCTACCAAAACACGTTGTCCTTTTTTGGGAAATGTATGAAAACTAAGTTCTTTATTTAGTTTTACCCAAGAGGAACACATGGGAACACAACAGTGATTGTTCATTTTGATAAAATAAACAATAATTTTATCAATTAAACGTCTTTAAAACACCATATACAAACAGAAACCGTAAGATTAACCTATATTATGCTTGAATCACAAAACATTAATGGCCCACTGGAAGGTTTCAAATTAAAACTGTAGGTGGCGTATCGCTTATTTTGTCAAGCCTATTAGGGAATATGGGACCCAGATTTAAAACCCTTACTCTTATTCAAGAAGATTTACCCAGTCTAGACATATTTAGAAGAGAAAATGATGAAATTTCTGTCACATTTTTTGTATTTATCGGCAAAATAGAAAAATAAGATTAATAGGATAATACGATTTTAATATAAATAAAAAATTGAAAATCGATAACATCATTATGCTTTGACACATTAGGAATGATAGAAAAAAATTCATGAAATCTTACCGAAAGTTTCATTTTATGTTTCAACTGTTCAAAAGTAAAATTGGTCGGTGCTAGCCCCACCCATGGTTGAAGCAGTTTCTTTTGTGCCAGAATACGTTCTTTAGCTGCAGTAGATTGTTCTAAAAACAAAATGTTATATTTTTAAAGTTATCATTGTTATGATTAAGTTTTTTTTTAATGCATCTTATGTTCAAACATAATAACAACGTTGGTTAGAATATTCTTAAAAGGATTCTAGGATTTAATGGACAGTAGAAATTATAGCTGTAAGAGGATTTAAAGTAAATAGAACAGTACTTACTGTCTTTATCAGTATTTTTAATCGGTCCAAATACCAAATAGTGAGATCCTCTTGCGTACAAACCTCCGTCGAATTCATATTCATCCAGACTTTCTGCCACTCCTCGATTATCATCAAAAACTAATCTTCTGTGTACCTGGATTAAAACAAAATATATTTTTGTTACTCTTAGTTTGTAAAACTGCTTTTAGTTCTTACCATAAGTTCTAGTTGACCTTTATCTAAGCTTGTACCACCTTGGGATCTATCGGTAAGGATAGCTACTTCCAGGTTTTTTTTTTCGTCCTTGATAACGATCCTAGAGGTTACGGGATAATAGTTGCTCGCGACTGGTTCTTGGGAACTATTGTACGAGTACGTTGGTCTATTATTTTTAACTCTCTCTATCAGTTCTCTTCCATTGGAGTCGGTGTAGAAGGTATCCTTGTTGTCAAAATTATCGATGTTAAATCGGCTAATAAATTCTTTGCCAAAACCTACTTTATCCCTAAAAGTAAGATATTAAAACAATTCAATAAATAATAAATGCTTTGAACATTTTTAATTACAAGGATGGTCGAGTTATAGCACACTGGAAAGAGTTTTTGATTCTTTGGCAGTCTAACAAAAGTTAATTTGCTTAAATAATTCTAATATTCGATGCACTAGCATATGAAACCGTCTTACAAAAAAGCTGTGTGTCGTAATTATTAAAAATTCTCTAACATTCCCCTATTGTAAAGGGCGTTAACACAGCTTTGTTAGTAATGGACTGATTTATTTTTTAAAATGTCACTCAGATATTAAATTTAATGAAAGCAATGTACGATATAGCATTGCCAAAAGGACACAATCGTATATCTTCGTTATTGTCCGATTCGAAAATACAAAATGTTGTAGATATGTTATACAAACATGCGATAAAAGCATTAAATGACAGTAAAATGTTATAATGGTAATCCATAGCTATTGATATGATGGTAGTAACCCCCCCCACTTTTTAAACCTTGATAAGCAGAGCGTTCATGATGGTAGATCCCTGTATGCTATGAAGGATTGAACAAAGTTTTCAGCGTTTAAATCGGATGGATAATAAAGAAGATGTACGTTTATGTCCTTTTGGCAATGGTGCCAGATAGGTTTTTTATTATATGGCATCTGTACCGTCCAGGGATCATGGAGGTAGGTATATTAAAGACCATAATGTTGAAATTGTGGAATAAAAGCAACAAGCGATTTTATAATAGGTACTAATCTGTTTTTTTTTAGTTACATTCTATACCTTTGTTTTTAGAGTAACCAAAAATCGTTTCTAAAAGCCAATCTTATGTGCATTGAATATTTTGCCATGTAGAAGAAGTTAAGATTAAATTTAATATCATCAGTAAAATTATGAAAACTAATTACTATATATTTATACTGCTTTTTTTTCTCCTGGGCTCGTTCGATTGTCTCCGAATAACACTGAAGCATATTGGCTTATTGTGTTTTACTCCATGTTAGTTCATAGCACCCACTCAGTCACCTTTGTACCTTGTACAAGTTTGTACAGATCCTTGGGTGAGTGGGTTCTATACGTTGTTGGATTAACTTGGGGTTGTCCAAAAAGAGCCTGTCTTTTGAGATCTAGAACTTCGCATTCACACAGTATTTGTTTGGCCATTTCTGGTTTCTTGTGACATAGTCGGTAAATGAGTTCCCCATTGTTTATGCCAATTTTGTTCAAGTGTCCCTTTACTTGGGTGTGCCCAGTCATGAACCCTGTTATCACTTTTAACTGATTCCTATTCATAAAGAGTAGTTCTCCAGTTCTTTTGAGACATGGTCTGTCTATGAAGGCTTTTCCATGTGCCATGTTCCATGTTTTGGGATGCTTCCCCAATAGATAATATGTTGTTCCCTAATCCAGTCGTTTATAAAACCCCGGACTGTACTTTTTGGTACTCCTGGGTTTGTATCTGGTTCCGGTGTTTCTTCTGATCCTCCTTTTGCAAGTTCGTCAGCCCTTTCGTTGCCTTCGATCCCTTGGTGATCTGGCACCCAAAATAGTTTTACTCTATTTCGGTCTGTCAATGTTTTAGTTCTTCGATGCATTCCCATACAGCCTCGACGTAACTTTCTGACTCGATATGGCCTTAAGTGCCGCTTGGCTGTCTGACAATATTTAAATATGCTGATTTTCGACAGCTTTTTCATTGTTCGTTTTTGCATATTGCAAAATTGCGTATACCTCGGCCTGAAATACCGAGGAATGTATTCCTATAGCATAGCTATGGTTAGTATCAGGGTTTTTGGAGAATACTCCCGTCCCAGTGCCTTCCGCAGTCTTAGACCCGCCTGTATACCAGGTTTGTTCCTGTCGTTAGACATTGGGCTTCCTTATGATGATCTCCGCTCTTTCCTGTATTAAAACCTCAAATGGAATATTATGTGGTCTAATCTTATGTCTAGCATGTTTCCTGTCACTAACCTTGAGATACTTATGTGACCTGGCCTAATGTCAACATTTCCCAGTGTATTCCCTAATCTGTAAGCAACTAATCTTGCCTCCCCTTGTATCACATAGTGAAGAGGTGGGAGTCCTATTAGTGCTTCCATTGCAGCAGTTGGGGTTGTTTTCATTGCCCCCGTTATTCCGAGGCAGGCAAGTCTTTGTACCTTGCTTAGCCTCGTTATTGCTTTCCTTTGCTGTGTCTTTGGCCACCACACCAAAGCTGCGTATGTTATTATCGGTCTCACCACCACCATGTTATAAAGCCAATATACCATGTCTGGTTTTAACCCCTTTTTTTCTTCCAAAGGATCGCCTTGCCATTATTAACGAGGTTTCCGCTCTCCTTGTGGTTTTTTCTAGATGCTGGTTCCAGGTAAGTCTAGAGTCAATCATAACCCCGAGATATTTTACCTCCCCCTTAAGCTGGACGCTTGCACCTCTTAGGTTTAAAGGCCCTAGTCCCTCCAATTTCCTCCTGCGGGTGAATGCAATTATGGCTGGGCTAATGTTTAGTCCTACCGCCTCTGTCCATTTTGTTACTGTATTTAGAGCCTCTTGCATTCGATCTCTTACAATAGTGTTGTATTTTTCCTGTGCCATGATCATCGCCATATCCTAGGGTTCTATGTCCCTTATCTTTAAGAGCCCTAAGCAGCCCGTCCACTACAAGGTTCCACAGGAGTAGAGACAGCACTCGACCCTGCGGACATCCTCTCGCTACCCGTGCCGCTATTATATCTCCCATAAGGGTGTATAACATAAAGTCGATCTAGGACACGCACGTGTCCTCGATTTCTCTGTGTTTGAGAGATCTAATTATCGATTTAACGAAGGTACTGCTTAGATTAAAAAGCATTAATGTTTGTCCGCAAAATTTGGCAATGTGTTTCGCAATACTCACAAATCGATGTTGCCTACAATCCAGTCAAATTCCAAGTAGTTTTCATTCTTATACCAGCGAATGCTTTGATAAACATCAGCATATTCATTTTTCCATTTTTGATGAACTTCTTCAATCAATTTTCCGGAAAATTGTTTTATAATTGTGGCGTTTTCCAAAACCAATGGTTCATCTCTCAATGGTCTAAAACAAATAAAACAAAAATATCTAATATACAAAATAAAAGAAAATAGGTACATTCCGAAAAAAGTTTGTTATTTGTTTAAATAAATACTTTAAAATCTTGTTGAAAACAAATCGATTATTTGTAATGACAAAATGATAGATTTAAATCTACATTGTTTTGAAAAAATCATCGCAAACGGTTTGAATCAAAGAAATATTTTTAGGAAAATAATATGGTGCTGCTAAGGGACATTTCAGCCAATAGCGGTGCGTTTAAAAATAAAATTAAAATGATTAAAACAAATTATACATTTATTGAAAATTTGTAGGGGTCAATAATTACCATTTGTTGACCCATTTACGTCAAGAAAACCATTTATAGATTACAGCCGCTATTTCTATCTTACTTATATTTATACATTTATCAGAAATTGATCATGACGTAGTAATTGTGCTCACCTGAATATATACGCACCAGAAGCAACTTCAGAAGCATCAGAATATCCATCGTTACTTTGATAGAAATGAAAATTTTGACTCACATTTATGGAGACGCCGTTTAAAGTAACCGATTTGATCAAATTTGTCACTAGGTCCATTTCAAAAGAAGTGACTTTAGAAACACGTGTCTTGTTAGTTATTTTCACTTTTTTAGTTCTTTGTATGTGATATATTTTAAAGCCAAATGGAGGAATATCTCTAGCGGCGAAAACTAGTTCGATCGAGCTCGGTTTTTCATTCTTTATTTTCACGTAGTTGAATGAAAACAAGGTTTCTATCAGATCGTACACTTCAGTTCCTAAAATTTGCAAAATTAGTACACAGGAAATTTTGATTAGTAGATAAGAGACATATTACGTTGTCTTATACGAATCGGCCTAATAATAACGAAGATATAGGTTAACACAGAGGATAAAGTAAAGATAATTATAGGAATAGCTTCATGGGTAATGATCAAAGACAACTCAAATATTGATCAAACGAATTAGTAGATCAGGGTTAGGCAACCCACGGTCCGCGGTCCACATACGGCCTTCTAATAGGATTGAACAGTTACCTACTTGTACGAGCTAAATACTATTCATCCAGCATTTTCAAAACAAACTTCGGGAAAATCAGATTCTCGTAAGAAATATTTATCATTTTCTTACTTTGGCGGCTCATAAAAATTGTAAAACTAAGTAAATAAACAAGGCAACAAAATTCAAACCCATCTGCGATTCGCAGAAAGTTAGAAACTACTTTCTGTCTTCTTCAAGGCCAGATATTTTAAAAAGGGTTGCTGCAGTTCGAAGAATGACAATCTGGTAATATTCCATCAACAATGTGTTATGTTGCAATTTTATACCAGATCTAGATGCTATTTTATAACACCATGACTCTTTCCTGAATATGTACTTGATTATGATGTAAGTAAAATCGATATAGGAAAGACTGGTTGAACGATATCATCTCATTCATTTGACTTAGACATCGGTGTAAGAGTATAGTAGATCTCAAAAATAGATCGAATTAAAATTGTTGTCGAGATCAGTACAGGTTGAAGACAGGCCCAAGACTTATTGAGTGAGCATTATGATATGAGGCTCATTGGAGAGCCAAATAAGGGCCTTTTGGAATAAATTTAAGAAAAATAGAACCAAAAAAAGGAGACGCAGAAAGTAAAGATACTTACCAGAATGTACTAAGGAGTCTAAAGTATCTTCAGAATCAAAGAATAACATATATTCATCGCTTACCAAAAAGGTAAGTAAGTCTGCATTATACCTGGGACAAGGCCCAGGATGAAATGCTAAAGAAGTACAGTTTTGTGAAAAACTTCAAACCCACAGAGCTGGGCTGCAAGAAAGAATGGAGCCAATAATCCATTGCGCTTGCAACCGAAAGACGTACTATTCGGTGGTATACGGACGGTTCCAAAACCATAGAAGGAACTGGAATAGGAGTATATGGGCCGAGAACCAAGCACTCCGAAAGCTTGGGAAAATACCCAAGCATCTTCCAGGCGGAAATTCACGCCATCGAGAAGTGTATCCAGTTTAACATCGAGAGAAACTATCATAGACAAGAGATTATCATCATGTCCGATAGTCAAGCAGCCAGTAAAGCGCTGAGCTCTTACGTAATCAGCTCAAAAATGGTCTGGAGATGCCTAGAACTTGAATGAGCTAGGCAAGAAAAATAGAGTTACTCTCAGTTGGATCCCGGGACATAACGTGGTACAGGGTAACGAGATTGCAGATAGTCTTGCAAGGAAAGGGACTCAAACACCCTTTGTAGGACCTCAGCCGTTCTGCGGTATCAGCAGTAATATAATATTGGGAGAGATTAAAAAAGAATTGGGCAGTAGAAGAACCGATATTTGGAACAATCTCTTGGGGCTGAGACAGGCCAAGATACTTTTTGGTGAATGTAACCAGAAAATATCGGAAGCCTGCATCTGCCTGAGCAAGAACAGGCTACGTATTGTAACAGGGAACCTTACCGGACATTGCTCACTAAAAGGACACCTAAGTAAACTGAGAGTAGTACAGGATAGTAAGTGCAGATTCTTTGAGGAGGAGGACGAAACCTCCATTCACATCCTAACTGAATGTGTAGCACTTCAGAATCCAAGGGCACTATATCTAGGAGGATATCAAATAAAATAGGGAGATTTACCTAACTTGAAGCCACTTCAAATCCTACACTTCCTTGAGAAAATAGGATTGGAAGGGTCGTTATAGGCATTGAGACATTTCCTTGGTGCATTGGCGATAGAAGGGGGCACAATAGATCTTTTAGGTCGCAGTGTATTAACACCCCATTTCCAACATAACATAAGTCTGCATTAACTGCAAGAAACCATCTTCGAAATCTTCAGAGTGTAGGAGGATTAAGTAATTTTCCACAGACTAGATGATGCAGGAATCCTGAATGAGATAGACGCTAAGATAGTATGTAGAAGAAAAAACAGAAAAAAAAGACAAACTTGAATTTGCAGATCTAGTTACTTTAGTTAAAGCTCCAATATGTCAAAGGTTCTATCGCTACGACATGTAGGTTTAATCAGGAAAATTTAGATTTACTATTTTTAAAGAACCCTGGTTAAACTGTGAATACATTAAAATTTAAATGATCAATTAGATATTACCTGATAAGCGCTTTCTTTTAATATTCAATAATATTTGGCATTTACCGTAGAAAAACCACAAAATGGCCACATCTAAAAATGAGGATTTCGGCAACTTGTCAACCAGCAGGACTTTGACGAGCTAAGAAGAAGATCCTATATACCCCTGGAGGATGAAAAGTGGAAATAGTAATAGCCTAAGTAATGTGGAGCAACCTAACCTTTACCGCTTTACAGATACAGATAAATGATTCAGCTCTGTCCTAATATTAAACTAATATTGAGGCACAGAAATGATACTTACCATCGGGACCATTGATTTGGTAACTTCCTCCTTTTACTGGAAGTCGGATATAATGCGTCGTTTTCCACGCTAGAGGGTTATAAACGGCAACTACAAATTTATCATTATTTTGCGATGTACTACATATACTCATGTTACTGAGTAAACATGATGACAGGTCCATTTTGACATCTGATTCCAGAAATTCACTAAAAACAGGAGGAAATAGTATTAAAAACAATGCTTGCTCACTTTTCATTTTATTAAAAATATTTACCTAATAATTTCGCCAAGGGGTTCTTCGGATTCTTTTATAGCTTTTGTTAACATTCTAACATAATCACTGGTAACATGTTGCTGTTCCGTGCCAGTAATTGCATCATGATGTTGCAATACTCCCATCGCTTCCTTCAACTCGGTCAACTTACCATCGTCCGAAAAACTGGAACTCAACGCATACATCTGTTTTGTAGCCTGAAATTTTAATTTATATACCACAATTGTAAGCGGCCTCGGATTATATCCTTGCGGTTTCACCTACCTGTAGTATATTATGACCAGTTCGTTCAAATCTCTTTATTGTAGGTCTAGAAGTAAAATAACCAGCCCAAAACGCGTTATTTCTGTCACTGTATGGAAAAAAATCGTCTGTTTTCAGAGATAGATTAGGTCGAGCATCGTTGACAGCTTTAATGTAACAAGATGGCGTTGAATAAATAAGATTAAATTCGGTATCGAAGGTTTGGAATCCTCTAAAAGACATATTGTTTATATTTTAATCCTGATGTACTTATAAAAGTGTGCTAACGGTTAAAGTCAATTCCATTATATAAAATTACAGAGGCGTCATATATGACTTCTCTAATGAAAGTGACTTTAGCTATGTTACTGCATGAAAAGAATTTTATAAATGTATCGTAATTTAATTATTTTTTACTTAATCAATTTATCCATGTTTCCAAAATTGTATCCCGCTGCTTGATATTGGAAATCCCCACCCATCGTTACTAAAATATTTTTATTCTCTTCGGGGTAATAGGTGCTAAAATTTTGGAGGACCGTGGCAAACTTTTTTACCTGAAGCATACAGAATTTATTAATAAGTGAAAAATGCCTTTATGTATATGTTGCGTACCTTTTCTTCCAGATTATATATAGGGCTATGAGGATTATCGACAATTTGATCGTCTCCACAATTAATATCCCAGCAAAACCAATCTGGCTCGTTATATAAAGAATTTGGAAAACAACTGCCGAAGATAATGCTGTCATCTATAAAAGAAAAATTAATATTAATTCGTATTTATTTTTATTAGAAATTAGAAAAGAATAGCGTCAACACTCAATTCTGAGTGGATAAACCTAAAACCACAGAAATTACTAGAGTATGGGTACATATAGTGGTCAGGATGAAAATAAACATAGCAGGAAGCAAGAGGCCATTCATTCTAACCTCTGGATACCTTCCCTGTAACTCGCGCACCCCTTCTTTAACAGATAAGCTGATAAACCTGGTAAACACCGTCAGGCCAAAAACCTGCAAATGCTGACATAAATTAACCTGCTATATTATGAGGCGGAACTGACAAAAACAAAAGAGGTGAATCTTTGCTTGAATTCATTTTAACCACTAACTTGGAAATATTGAATCATGGAAATAAACCTACTTTTGTAACCAGTGCACAAACCATAGCGCACACACACCGGCTAACCGGAATCTCGGACTGAAAGCTCATAATAGAGCTGTTGGCTCTATACTGGAGGATAGCCAAACAAGTGGTGAACTATGGTAAACTGAAATGGGCAATTAGCTCATTCAAACCCTATAAATCACCGGGCATGGACGGGATTTATCCAATAATGTTACAAAGAGGTCCTGATATTTTATACAGCAGACTCTGTAACATACTCAGAAATAGCCGGGCCTTTGGACACATACCAAAGGCTTGGAGAAATATTAGTCCCTAAGACCACTAAGTCTTATGTCCTTTGTACTTAAGACTTTGGAAAAACTGCTAGATAGGCATATTAGAGACGCGTGTCCTGGATCGACTCTATGTTAAGCAAGAGAACTATACACACAACCCTTATGGGAGAGAAAATAGCGACACGGGTAGCGAGAGAATGTCCACAGGGTGGAGTGCTGTCCCCACTACTGTGTAACCTTGTACTGGACGGGCTGCTTAGGGCTCTCAAAGATAAGGGACATAGAACCCTGGGATACGCCGATGATCTAGTGATCATGGCACAGGGAAAATACAACACTATAGTAAGAGATCGAATGCAAGAGGCCCTAAATGGTATATTGGCTTTATAACATGCTGGTGAGACCGATAATAACATACGCAGCTTTGGTGTGGTGGCCAAAGACACAGCAAAGGAAAGCAATAACGAGGCTAAGCAAGGTACAAAGACTTGTCTGCCTCGGAATAACGGGAGCAATGAAAACAAGCCCCACAGCTGCAATGGAAGCACTAATAGGACTCCCACCTCTTCACTATGTGATACAAGGGGAGGCAAGATTAGGTGCTTACAGATTAGGGATTACGGAAAAGGCTAAAAAACTTGCAAAAAGAGGGTCAGAAGAAACACCGGAACCAGACACAAACCCAGGAGTACCAAAAAGTACAGACCGGGGTTTCATAAACGACTGGATTCGGGAACAACATATTAACTATTGGGGAAGCACCCCAAAACAGGCACATGTAAAAGCCTTCATAGGCAGACCATGTCCCAAAAGAACTGTAGAATTACTCTTTATAAATAGGAACCAGTTGAAAGTGATAACAGGGTTCATTACTGGGCACGCCCCAGTAAAGGGACACTTAAACAAAATTGGTATGTACAATGGGGAACTCATGTGCTGACTATGTCACAAGAAACCAGAAACCGCCAAACACATACTGTGCGAATGCGAAGCTCTAGATCGCAAAAGACAGGCACTTTTTGGACAACCCCAGGTTGATCCAACAACGGAGAGAACCCACTCACCCAAGGATCTGTACAAACTTGTACAAGGTACAAAGATGACAGAGTGGGAGCTATGAACTAACATGGGGCAAAACACAAAAAGCCGGCTTCAGTGTTAATCGGACACATAGTCAGACGAGCCCAAGAAAAAAAAACAGTAGATAGAGCTAGATTATTGGTAGTATCCTTGGTTTTTCTTTCTTTTCGAATTATATTGGCAAGTGGTACATGTCTAATAAGCCTTTGCTCCCAGACCATCAGCAACAACGTTGATAAACCAGTAGATGGTTTAAATATGTGATAGAGCTGAGAACAGTGTTAAGAACTTTTTAAACAACTTTATAACTTAAAACGATATAGATAAAATTGCAGAAAAAATCGGAACGCGATCATAACATCATATCACAATAACGGTTTGTTAAAGCAAAGAAAAACTTCTATAGAAGTGAACTAGGGAACACCAAACCACACAATGATCTCACCACGTGTAAACTTTGCATAAAAGAAGAAGAAATATCATGCTGTCATCTTAAAATGTAAACCTCAAAAATTGGAAAGGTTGCCTCAGATACACTTGTTGTAGAATCCAGTTAAACCAAAGGAATAGGACCAAAGGAATAGGACTGAATACGAGAAAGGCAAAGGAATAAAATAAATGCACGAAGCCTAAGTGTTCTAGGTTTAATCTAACCCTACCTGACAAAGATAAAGATGTGGACCTGAAATCATCGATAAAAAAAAAAAACAATAATAAATATATTTTGAATAAAAATATTTGTACCTATATTTGCACTTCCTTTCCATAGAAAATTTAGGTCACCGTTTTGTATTCTCTTGTCTTTATCGTCGTGATCCATTCTAGCAAACAACATAGCATCGAAACCCATTTGCGACAAAATAGAAGCTTGTTCTCTGCTGTGGCCGAATGGATCAATCTGCCAACCCACTCGAGGTCTGCCGCATTTTCCGACCATTTCCTCAATTTTCCTGAAACAAATTAAATATCAGCAAAACGTATTTTTTAGGTAATATCGCAGAGTACCTTAAACCCCAAGTAAATTGGTCAATTGTTGATTGATAATTAACACAAGCCTCATCGTTCATCGACCAAGCTCCGTTAACCATCTCTATTTGTCCATTATCTACCAAATATTTAAAGTCTTCCCGTAAATCTTCGTTTTCTTCCCACCATTTATGAAAGAATGCAGTTTCTACTTGGATGAATCTAAAATTTTAACAATAGTGTTACATTAATCGAACTAAAAGTCATTAAAATGAATAATAAACTGATTTTGTCCAACACTGAATACAATTACAAATCTGGATTCAATAACGGTATTTTTTATGTCCCATAATTCCTAGAAATTTTTGTTTATCTTTATTTTACGTTTTGGACACATTTGAATTTTAAGTAATTTTCATTATTTTTATCTTTTCTATCTCTATTAGTACTGTCAGATACTTACTAAGGAATGCTCAAATACTTTTACACAGTAAGGTGTCTAGAAAAAATTATAATAGACCATTCTAAGTTTATATTTGAACATTTTTAAATTGTCTTTTATACCATTAGAAATATTATGTTGAACTTAGAAGATGTAGGGCTTGATTCACAGGGGGCAATTGCCATTAACCACTCTCTTTTTAGAATAATTTTTTAATAAAGGGCTCGTGGATTGTAAGAATTTTAATCTCGGTAGAAAGGGTTAACATGACCCTCTTCCTGGAGCCACCCTTGGAAAAACACATAAATAAATTGATAAATTAACAAAATTCGTTAGAGGTGATAAAATGTTGGTATTCCATCTGGACCAGAAGAAGCTTTATTTCAGAAAAAGCATTCGTCTTCTTCGTTTCGCTTCATAATTTTTAATTTTTAATAAAAACTTTACAACTATCTCTTCGTATTGTAGAAGAGTGGTCTTAGTACACTGAATGGTCATTCATTATCTTCACTATCGTCTTTACTACTTTTGTTTCTATTAATATGGTAAACATAGTTTTAAATTGTTATTTTTTCCTACTTACCTCCTGTTTGGATTTCTTTTGAGTGCTTCGACCACTGAAGTAATAATAAGTGATACACTAACTTGACCGGAGTTTACTAAAACAATTTAAAGAAGTTGATACACTAAAAAACATATTGAGGTTGGAATGTATTATGGAGAATACCTTGTGATCTCTCAAATGATGCAATATTTATTTGTTAATGCTAAAAGATTTAGTAATTGAGAAAAATGAGAAGTAGAAGACTACCAAAGAATACTTTTTTGGTTCAAAATACGGAAAACTATTAAAAGAAAAGACATTTTAAATTAAATGATAAAAAACTTGAAATGTACAATATTCCTAGAGGTAGGCTTCATACTAAACCCTGTAGAAGATAAATACACCATAATTGTAAAATAATGACTCAACAACCAAAAAAATATATAAGGAAGACATTCCAAATAAATGAAATGGAAGAAATTACTAAACTAGATGTCCAAGTAAAAATAAACTTGAAGACATAAGAAATGGTAAAAAAATTAGGAATAGTAAAAAATTTACTCTTTTTCTTAATAAAATCTACACTGAAAATCAGAATAAATGTGAATTGGGAATAATATTACTTCTGAACAAGAAATGAAATAATAGAGACTGTTCAAACTGTAGAAACATTACAATTTTGAGTACAGTGAGAAAAGTTGATGATATAATCCTTGAAAAAGATTAAAAAGTACAATAGAACATCAATTTTAAGACTCACAGAGTGCTTTCCATAAATTAAGAGGTGTTCAAGACTAGAAGTAGAACTCATAGTAAAAACAGGAAGCAATAAGTTAAGATGGTTTGGACACACACAAAAACTATATGGCAAACAAGACCTTGTGGAAAAATACCAAGGGGAAGACAAATATTAAAAAATAACCTGGGATAATGATGTAGAGGAAATCCTGATGGAACCTGGACGAATGTGTCAGGAGGCAAAGATGAAGACTAGAAATAAATATGAATGGGCTCCATTTGTACATAATTAAATACAATACAGGGATTATTAGGATTAAAAAGTTATGGACACTCAATTTAAATACTCCTGTAATACAGAAGACATAAGGTTTGTTCCAACAACGATCAAAAACCAGTCATTGCCACCAGGATTGTGCGCAGTCTGAATTTGGTGGTCTAAATAATCTACTACGCAGAATCCGGGTGTTAATAACTGGTTTCGGATCTTTGACACAGACCTATTATTTCCACTTACCTCCATAAAAATATTCATCAACGGTTTTGACCCACCCTACATCGTCGTGCGAATGCGGGATCAAGTGAATGTTGATTTTATTTTTATCAAGGGCATGACATTTTACGCATCCCACATTGTAACCTCCCGCATTTCCCGCAGGCACTCCTGTAACCGTTGCAATTAGAAAAACTATTACGGGTAGTATTAAGACATTGTGAACCATTTCGAATACCGTAACTAATTTGTAAATTATAAAGAGCTAATCAAGTGTTATTGTTTGTTCAAGTAATAATCGATTCTAAATTGTTCACCTTTGTTAGGTAGATAATCTTATTATCTTTGTACAGCCTCTTGATACGAAAAAAAAACACTTAGGGGAAAACGGGGTAACATTTTGAAAAATTATCTTAAGATTCTTTAACTAATGTGTGTAGAAAAATAACCAATAGAAGGAGTGACCTAAATAGGTAAGGTAAAATATACAGTCAATATTGTGGGATAATTAGAGAACTTAAAAAAATACTTTATTGTTGTAACTAATACGAAAATTATTTATTCCTATATTATTAACAACACGTCACTAAACCCAGTAGGTTGAAATCATCAAAGAGTTACTCTGCCAAGTGATGACGCAGTTATGGTTTTCTTATTCTTCGTTTCAAGTCTTTAATATGAGGGTAGTTCTAAAAAATCCTAGATGGTTGAATAATGATTTACCCATTCGACCATCAATTTGTATCCCTTCAAGATGTGGCCATTATCTGATTGGTCAATCGTTTGACAGGTTAATATTATACTCATGTTCATACAAAAAAACCTATACATAATAAGCAATAATACTACGTCAGTGCTAACAAATTGGAAGAACATTGTTTGAATTGACAAGTGAGTTTAACAAAGTTAACAAAACACCTTCTTCATTTGCTATCTTCATAGATTTTAAAGGTTAACTACACTTTTAATATTTTACAATTATTATCAACTATTACACAGGGTGTTCCATCTCAGACGAGCTACCCGGATATTTCTTATCCCATAGTAATTGGAAAAATTTCCCGAAATACATCGGATGATTTTCTTTGGGGGACATCTTTTGAGGTATATTTGAGGCTTGAACGAGCAACCCCCTATGAGGGGGCGCTTCAACCCCTCAAATTTAATAGGGAAGAGGGGTTAAGTGATGCTTCATTTGTAAGGTCTTGGAAGCCTCTTTACAATGGTGTATGAAAAAAATCACATTCTTAAAAAAATATTTGTTTTATCATGCTTACAATCAAAAAAAAAAAAACAAAAGTGCGTTTTTAAATAAAATGTTTAAATTGTCCTCCATTGACTTCAATACAATAATACAATCTTGAATGAAAACCGTCTCTAATATGGTCCAGCATAATTGGAGTTATTTGACGACACTCATTTACAATTCGTTGGCGTAGTCATCTAAATTTTCAAGCTGAGTCACAAAAATCTTGGACTTAAGATGTCCCCACAAGAAGAAGTCCAGAGGGTTCAGGTCAGGAGAGCGAGCAGGCCACTCCTTAGGATGACCTCTTCTTCCAATCCAACGACCAGGGTATTGTAAATTGAGGTATTGGCTAACTGGTGCGGCGTAGTGAGGAGGAGCTTCGTCTTGTTGGAAATGCAATTGTTGTTTAATTAGTAGAGGATCGTTTTCTAATTTTTCTGTTATTAACGGATCAATCGCATTTTTCAGCATTTCAAGATAAATTTCGCCATTTAGATTACCAGGAATAAACAGAGGTCCAATTAGGTGGTCTCTCAAAATTCCTACCCAAACGTTTAGCTTTTCCGGATAATGAGTGTCAGCTTCTCGAAATACATGAGGATTTGTATCGCTCCAAATTCTACAGTTATGCCGGTTAATCTCTCCATTAAGTGAAAAGCACATTTGTTAGAAAAGCGAACGTTGTACAAGAAATTTGGGTTATTATTGATACGCTCGGCCATAATTTCGCAAAACTCTTGCCTTCGATCCAAATCATCATCATTTAATTCATAAATTAATTTAATTTTGTACGAATGGAACTTGTGTTTATGTAAAATTCTGAAAAAGTTAGATTGGCCAATACCGGAAACTGCAGAAAGTTGTCGGACAGAGTGCGTGTTTGGCATAAGTTGGACATGGCCCAATACCGCCACAGCTGCTCCTTCATCATTCACAATTCCAATGGGTGCCCTTTTTTTATCCATTACTGAACCCGTCTCAACAAATTTTGAAATCAATTCCATTACGTACTTATGGCGAACGCTACGTTCAGGATGGTTTTGGTTAAATATCCTTGCAGCCGCTCGGTCACCATATTGATATTGGTAGTACAGGCTAACCAGCTCAACACGTTCTTGCAATGTGTACACCATAATTTATTTTTAAAATTGTAAGCAAATCAGCAAAGTAGTAATTCAACAGATTGATTTTTAATACATGAAATGATCGATGAAACGTAAATGAAGGTAAGATAAGAAAATGTTTTGATTTTTTTTATTTATTAGTTTGACAAAATTAATTATTGTAATGGAAGTCAATGGAGGACAATGTGAACATTTGATTTAAAAACGCAGTTTTGATTTTTTTGATTGTAAGCATGATAAAAGAATTTATTTAAGAATGTGATTTTTTTCATACACCGTTGTAAAGAGGCTTCCAAGATCTTACAAATGAAGTATCACTCAACTCCTGTTCCCTATACGTGAAAAGATGTCCCCCAAAGAAAATCATCTGACTTATTTCGGGAAATTTTTCCAATTACTATGGGATAAGAAATATACGGGGTGGCTCGTCTGAAATGGAACACCCTGTATATGAGGCTTCTTCCTAACTTAGACATACGGTTTTAAAACGTTTTTTGTTTTTAAAAAGTGTTTTTTAATGTTTAACAATTTACTATTAAAGATAGTTCGTATTTTTTCTCGACACACCTCGTAGTGTTATTCAATTAAATATTGCCCCTCTCTCTCGCCCTACTTTAATTGAATTGTGGCATTTTTAATAAAAATATAAAAAACCATTAGGATAAACTTAGATAATATATAAACACTCATCGTCAAAAGATATTTTTTAGGTCTATCAAAATAAAATTTAAATACAATCTAAAATTTTTGAAGACAAACAATTTTTTATCTAAAAAATGTGATTTTTTCTAAAACTCTATGACGGAACATTTTTCTATCAAACTTTTTCTGTATGGTAAACAAATGAGGCAGCGTTTTTCTAGAAAATAAAACATACATACATATATACTATACAATGTGTTATAATTACAAAAGTCCCCGATCTCAGTATTTTATTTTGCCGAAGAATAAAAATTCTTACCTTTCTCAGATAGAGGATTTAAATATTTTTATGTGGTAAAGATCCCAACTTAATTTACGGAATGCAAAATACTTTTACATAGACATATTTTTGTTCAAGCAGACTTAAGGGGTAAAACTTTCAAATATATTAAGACGTTAGGTCTAACAGGTTTAAACACATTCTAAGAACTCTTTAGACCAGCTGTACTCAACCTATTTTTCTTTGGGGCCACATAAATTTCTTTATTATGCTACACGGGCCATAATATTTTGTGACGATAGGGATTCAGTTTAAATATTTTCTAAAAAAAGTCCTGATATTGTTTTAGTTTACATACTATCTAAAAAAAACTCCTCATGTTGTTTTAGTTGTTTTAATAAGCTTTGAAAAGTCGCAAGGACAATTTGTTTCGAAAAGGAGGACTGTACGTCAATCATTTCAATTCCTAATAATAGTGTTTTAGGCTGCACAGAAAAGCTTGGACGGCCGCACAAAAAAGCTTGGAGGGAAGCACAAAAAAGCTTGGAGGGTCGCACAAAACAGCTTGGATAGCCGCAGGTTGAGTATAGCTGCTTTAGATGTAGTTTTAATCATCAAATAGGTTATGTTTATAATAATATTCCAGATCAGTTTAAAAACGTCGAAGTTTGAGACTAATTTAATGACTATTATTAACTTCAACAAGAAAAAAGATAAAATTATGCACTACCTCCAATGAAACAAATCGTACATTTTGTTATAAAATAACCATAACTTATATAAACTTGTATAGAAGTTTAGTTTTTAAAGGTAATATAATTAGAGGTTGATCTTTTGACTACTGTTAAAATCGAAAAATCTCAAATGTGTTAGTAGTGTTTGCTTTGGCCCTGAGATAGTTTGTATTAATTGTATTTTTTCAGGTGCATCGGAGAGTGCTTGTTGATGATTCTAAGGGCTTATCAGAAGTATTAAATGAGCAGGAATTTGACCAGCCTTTGGTTGTTCGAGGAAAATATTATCTCATGATTCGCTCGACTAGTGATAATAATTTCAATGAAAAAGTTATTTTCTTTATGTTTTGTGATTCTTGTAATTCATATTCGTTTTATTTTGTCAGTAATATCAGAGACAATCCAGCGAGACGTGTAACTCAATGTATTTTTTTTGTTCGGTAAAACTTATTTGGGCGATTGTAACCACAACCAGTCTATGATGGCGCCACTAGTAAATAGCGGGAAAATTAAAAATGCTTTAGGGCGGGAAATTCAAACATGGATTCAGAAATCGTTTTTGTATACAACAAATTTACAAGAGAAACAAAAACTGTTTCACTGTTTATTAAAAAATATAAAAGCTTCCAATATCATCAAATTTTTTATCATATAAATAATCATTTTAATAAAGGAAGTTTTAATCAGTTTAATATAAGCAGTGAACATAGTTTTTATTACTCTTGTAAATTTCGCTAAAAAAACTTGAAAATTCTATTGATTATTAAATATTTAAACTTGGAAAAATAATACACCAAACTCTTTTTCTATAAATAATATTTTTTTAAGGTACAGAAAAACAAACTACAATTGCTATGTTTAGAAAGTACCTCCTATCATTTTGTGACAAATTACAAAGAAAGTAACAGTTGTTATATATTCATAATATATTTAAAAACTAATGTAACAAATATTTTATAAAGCATAGAGTATATCGATACCTTTTTGCCAGACTGTCATAAGTGCCATTTGAACAAATGTCGCTTATGTTAGTCTGGCAAAAAGGTATCGATATGTTATGACTGTTTATTTTAATAGAAACCATGGAAATGAAACAAACACACATACACTCAACACAAATGTATAAGGCCTGAGTCGAGTTCCCATCCTGTAAACTGGATCGAAACCTGCTAGACCCATTCCGTACACCCCCTGCTAACTCTTCTTAGGGTAATCAAGATCAATAGATTTATATGTCATGCCTTCTAAAATGGAATGAAGGATGACATACTATCATTTAAACAGGACGTTGCTGAAGGCTTACCCGTTATTTTGTTTGTTTGTGTATCTTGTGTGTGTGCATTCCTGTTGTGTCCCCAGTCATGTAAAAGTTTTCCTAGTCTCCTAATTTGGTTACTAGGTGGACCTTCTCCAACTAGTAGTCTAATCTATTCGATCTGTTCTGCAGCAGGAGGTACTTTTCAAACATAGCAAATAATATTATTAATAATAAACACTATTTAAAGATAAATACATTTTGGTAATTTTTTTGTCATTGCCCCTTACCTTTCTCTTACACCACCAGGGTATACCTATTTTCCATATTCCCTTAATTATAGATTACCTTACAATGTTCGAATGAATATAACATTTTACTCATGAAAAATCTAATTTCATATTTAACTCTTTTTCAATTTTATTTGAAACAATAATTGGTACCTATATTACAATTTATTATCAAAGAAAATTTCTAATAAAGTTATAGCAAATCCTACTTAAACTACTTGTTGTTCTGCAGGATAAATTAACTTTTCTTGAGATTGATCTCTATAAAATCCAAAACCGACCTAATGTCCCCAAATTTATTTTCCAATGCATCCTGATTTAAAATTCTGCCGTTTTGTGATTCAATTTTTTTTTCTTCCTTTAGAGTGGCTGTTAGAGGTAGGTGTATGTAAGAAATAGCTAATCTCTAATCATTTCAAAAGTCCTTTGCCAATACTACATGTGCAGATTTTTTACTCAGCATACATTTAACTTTTCTAGTAGATAGGAACTTTGTGCTGCCATTAAAGCTGTCCAGACATTCAACTACCTACTTAATGAACACAAGTAGCTGTAACAATGGATCCCTGTTCCAATTCACCTAAAATAATTATAGTCATTGTGTAATATATTATTAAACACACACATTATACACATATACATAATAAATTGGAAATTACTTACTTCTAGAAGGAAATGTATACAAAAACGCGAGTTTGGTTCCAGAAATTGCTTCATGCAAAAAATAATATGCAAAAATAAACATTCCCCCCCAAAGAAAAATAATTAAACAACAAAATCAGACTAAAAGAAATATACGGTGCCCAAATTAAATTAATTTTAATAAAATGCACATGTTCATAACAACATTCATAACATTGTCAGTTGTCAGTTTTAATACTTTTAATCGATATTTCGACGTCAAAAAACCAGCAACACCAGCGCCCTCTGAAAATGGTTTTATTGGAGAGAGATAGACATATGTAAAGATCAATGTAAAAGAAAAAGAGAGTCATATATGTAATTTAAATGGACCACCGAACATATTTTCCTATTAAGTTACACGTCTCTGTTGTCTCTGGTAATATCCAATATAAATATTTGATATTATTTTTTTCTTAATTGGCCCTCCTTTTCTGCTTAGCTCTGACATTCCATTTTCCAATTTTTAAAATATTTCTCTTTTTTATTGTTTTATACAGTGCATCTTTTGCCCATTCCATTGCTTGGTCGTCCTTTTTTTACTTATCTTAGTTTTCTCGATAATAATAACATTTTTTGGTTCGTTATCGTTTTTATATCCATCGTTTCATCTATGCCGGTTAGTTTTTGGTGTTTTCTACTTCCCTGTCTAATTCACATTTTTTGTCATCCTATTTCCAGATCTTTCAGTCTACTAATATTTTTGGAAGCCCTATTAAATCCGCTGTTCTTGTTTTGCTTTGATCCTTATTTTCTTTTGAATTTCTATTTATTTTTTTTTGATATCGTAATTGATAATTAGTTTTTCACCTTTTAGTCTTTTCAGTTTGCTTTTGTTGGTCGTAACCATTTGCTTTTCGTTTTTATTTTCAAATTCCACTAAAAAAAGAAGTTTTTTTCCTGTTTTTATGCTTTTCTTGTTTTGGTTTCTTTCTGTTCTTCTTTAATCTAGTGCAGTTTTGTTTTTATATCGCTTTTGAGTTCTTTTATCAATTTATTGAGTAAATCTTTTTGTTTTCCTTTCCTACCTGGTATTTTCAATATTTTCGAACCTCTGTTAAAACTGTTTTAAACATTTTTTCATTAATATTGTAAACATTTTGACCAGTCCAATGGCTTTTGTAAACTTTTATTAGATCAATAAAATAATAGCTACTACGAGTATTACTTTAATTGATGAATTATTAGTGCTAGTTAAATTTTAATTACTCATCAATAATGAAAGACTATTTTTCCAAAATCCTTGTAAAGTTAAAATTAATTTATCTTAATTATCCCTTTTAAATGTTTTTACTGAAATTTTTTGAAACTTTTACAGTAGAAACTGATACAATCTTATTCGATTTAAGTTTTTCTCATACTCGGTATAACCTATTTGAAAAGTTTATTTCTCGTTAAAGGTATTTCTTTCACCGCTGCTCAACGTGACTTTTAGTCCAAGAAACATTTATCTCCTTATGTTCTGGTGGCAGATACTACAGAGCGCGTCCTTACATACGACATTCTGAAAGCCAGCCTGCATTTCCAAGTAAGTATCCTTTTTTCCCTCCATGTCTTTAGGTCTCTTTTCTTATAGCAATGCAACACGTTTTTCAAACTGACATTTTAACTTTGGATAAAAAGTGGAGCATGAAAACACAGGATTTTTATTTAATTTTATACTCGAAGAGTAAAGGTATGTCTGCTAAATAATGCAATCATCATTTTTATATCATAATTCCTTGATTAAACGCATTTTTGTTTTTCAAAGTGGGCTGTACGAAGAGTTCTTAGACTTTTTGTAGTTCTAGATAAATATACCAGATCTAACTGTTTTAATTTTATATTAAACAAGAAAGAAAATCATTTAAAAATCGATGTGGTATTCCGAATGTAAATGGTTGTGTGATAGCTTTTATTTAAACAAGCTTTTTTGCGTACCCTGTTTGATAGTAGATGTAAATTCAAATGTATGGAATAAAGACCGTTTTAGTGATTTTGGGAACGTAACTTATATTATGCATTAAAAGTAAAACAAACTATAGACTTTCCACCATTCTTTACCGTACCCTGAACCTATTTTTAAAAATAATTTTTGAAAATATTATCGTTTAGAGTTGTATTTTTTGTGATAAAAAGTCTCCGTCACTTGTCATTGACAACGCGTTGAACTTGGACTTAACTGTTAGTCCTGTCAGAAATGCTACTCTTCAATTGTAACCGAATATTCTCTAAAAAGCACTAAAATTGTTATTGTTGTTTTTCTTCTATCAACACTTTTGTTAATAGTATAGATACAAGGATGATTGGTCGAAACAAGTTGCTTTACTTTTTAATTTTTTTAATTAAAAAGTAATACATTTTACAGAATTTATTATAAAAACCCGATACATCTCGTTTTTAAAATATAAACAGACCCAGCAAAGAAAACAAACGTCGAATTAACCACTTCGAAAATTTTTCCTCCGAGTAAACATTAATTTTCTTTTGTCTTGCATCGAAAACTTCTAAAAATTTATTCGAATAACCGATGAGCATAATAGAACGCTTCAAAAATAAAATGTGATCATCGAGATCGAGACGGTCTGGAATTTCCAACTTCCTGATAGAATTATCATCGGCAATGAGAAGTTCGCGAAGGACTTGTTCTACAACCGAGATATATTTCAATTGAAAACCGATATTTCTTTAGCCGTTGTATAAATAAAAGACAAAGTTCGAGGTAAAAGTTCGGAGAAAGATGAGTTTTAACTATAACTGCATCGGTAACTGTTCTATCAATTATTTTTATAAATAAAAGTTAGTTTTTACAACAATTTTTGGATTCTGAGAAAATAATATTTACCTATTAAAAAATTGAAAATACAGGGAGTAAAAAATTACTAATTTATAAGATTTAAAATTGACGGAGTTGATTTTTATTTTTGGCCGAAATACAATACCAAATTAATACTAGAATAAAGATATACGATTATAATGCTTAACATTCTATATTATACTCTTCACAGTAGGTTCTTTCGTTCGTCCCACTGGTGTAGTTGAGTGTAGTAATGAACTACACCAACCCACACCCATACCTTTCGTTTGGCCCGGTGTAAAACCCACTATACCTTCCTGTCGGCGATGTGGTGTACACTGGTGGATATTTTCTCCACCAGCTATTTAGCAGGAGTGAATTACACTCGACGATGTGTATAAGGAATAAGGAGGAAGTAAATTAGGGTAAATAAGGTGGTGTAACTGGTGTAATTTACACTGGTGGACACTACACCAATAGCGAACGAAAGAACCTACTATATCCAGAATTACATAAATATAAAAAGCAAATGTGCAAATGCAGCAGGGAAAGGTAGATATGCTACAGGTTGTGTCTAAGGGACTTGGAACGGGTTCGACTTCAGCTAGCACTGTAAAATATTGTAGCTTCTTAAATAACTTGGTCATTAGTCGGTCTAAAACTTATGTGACACCAGATATAAACTGCCAAAAAAACTCTCCTTATTTGATAAGTTTGGTAGAAACGATATCAAAGCAAATGTACTTGGTTCTTAAAAACATAAGTAGGTAATAAGTATTACCTAGAGAATAAAAAAATAATAAATAAAAAGATTTAAACTGAAAAGATAAAAATCCAAATCTTACGAAAGTAGAAGCACTTTTTTTCTGAAGATTGTTTCAAACCTTCACTACTAGTTGAAACCACAGAGTGTAACCAAATTGCTTTCATCAACATACTTGATTTTTTGTCGTTTTAAGTTCATCTGATCTTATTTACTATAAACATATAAAACTTCTGATTCTGAGAGGATTTAACGTTGGAAATGCTTCAACTCTTAGACCATTGCGAGTGCCAGGAACATTAAATTTATTTTCATAATGTTTATCATATACTAAATAGTTTTTATAAATATGTTGTTCTGTTATTAAAAAACAGACTGGAAATAGTCAATACTCAAATATCAAATAACATTTAAATAGAAATTGGAAAAACACAAACTCTGTTAACCAGAGGATTTTTAATTATATTTTTTCAAACTTGCAAACACTTTTGACCTTCATAGGTAAATAAAATTATTTGTATTGCAATTTGCAATAACTTAAATTTAGAAACCTTAATACAAAATTAACTAGATTTCCTAACACTATAAGAAATCCACAAACTTGGTCAACAATTTATATGAAATAATATACCCGGTCCAGTTTCTGCGGCAGTGTATAGAAAGATATTCTGTACTGACTATAATTCAAAAACGTGCAGATGCCATCACAACATCTTAACCAAATTTATATGGAACCACCCCTGAAATATCCCCTTTCTAACAAAAAAAAAATCAATGAAATCGGACACCGTGTTAAAGAATTATCGCTGAACATACATAAAAAAAATATTGCAACGAATTGAGAACGAAAAAGAAATAAAATTATTAATAATATTAAAAATATAACTGCTCCGCCTATCCCAAGTTATCAATGAGCAGGAAAAGTAGTATTTGTGGATACCCCTAAGTCTACTCTTAAGGGATATCATCAAAAAAGAGGGGTAGCAACGTGCACTGATTTTTGATCTACTTACATGTGTTCTGTTGGGAATGGGGTGTTAATACACTGCGACCTAAAATATCTATTGTGCCCACTTCTGTCGCTAATTCAGCAAGAAAGTGTAAGATTTGAAGTACCTTCATGTTAGGTAAATCGCCCTCTTCTATTTGATGTGTTCCTAAGTATAGTACGATTGGATTCTGGAGTGCTACACATTCAGTCATAATGTAAATGGATGTTTCGTTCTTACAGAATCTTCAGTCAGTATCTTCTACTCCTCTTAATTTACTGAGGTGCCCTTGAGTCCACGATGCCCAGTAAGGATCCCGTTAAAATGCCTAGGCTGTTCTTGTTCAGGTAGATACATACTTCGGATCTTCTCAGGTTATATTTACCTAGAAGTATCGTAGCCTGTCCTAACCCGAATAGATTGTTATCGCCCATTTTTTTTAATCTCTCCTAATATCGTGTTATTGCTGATATCGCAAAACGGCTCAGGTCCCACAAAGGGTATTTTAGTCCCTTTCCTTGCAATACTATTTGAAATCTTAATACCCTTTACCACCGTTATGTGAGAGATTTTCTTCGCCTAGCTCATACTACTTTTCTATGTATCTCCTGACCATTTTTGCCTGGAAGATGCTTGGGTATTTTTCCAAACTTTCAGATTGCCTGGTTATAGACCCATTGTTTTTATCCTAAAGCATATCACAAATATCTTCGGTCCTAAAGCTAATAGACTTTCATCTGATTACTCTGTTCCTAATCATCATATATCGTGTCCTTTTTGCCAAATTCTCTATCAATAAATGTAGAGGAGCGAGGTTTAAGATTGCGACCGTAGGACAGGTTCTCATAGTCTTTGTACTTTTGGGATATTAACTCTCATAGTAGCTTAACTAATTATGTTACTCCAAGCTACTTACATACACAACACTGTCTCTGCTTTTAAATATCCAAAATAAATATAAATATTAATTAATTATTTAATTATGACAAATGACGTATATGATCTGATAAGTTTCTCTATATTATGTGCTGCAAATGTAAAGCAGCATGAAACTAAAATCATAGTTTGGTTTATACGAGCTTCTGATACCTAACATACATAGGATATGTAACGCCACTGGTGATGATTAGAAGAATGCAAAAACGTTACTAGAACATTTTAGACCTAGATTATTGCTTCACCCTTCTAGAACATTCGAGTCGTCATTTACGCGCATATAAGGTTGAGTTCAGCAGGACTAGCAGAGTTTATATTGTCTAATAAAGACTCATAGATAGAAAAACGTTGAATGACGGCCAAGTGTTTTTTTCAGGTTAATATCTCTTACTTTTCCATTAAGTATAATAAATATCTATTATTATTGAATTATAATAACTAGAGCTTTGTGTCGAAATTAAATTTTCATTTTTTAATAGGAATTTTATTGTCTTTAAAAAAATTACTAATCCTCAAAACACATACAGGACTTATACGTGTTCTACGTTTAAAAATACTCTGTATGTATTTTGAATGGATTAATCCCACCGATTAAAGATCACAGCAGGCGCCGTTATTAATACTAAAAAATAAACCAATAATTTTGCTTGAAATGCGCCTTTAATTATCCGGAATATTTACGTAGGAGCATGGGGATTTAATGCAGATTGAAATCTCCATTTTAAGGCGAAGCAGACAGGTCATGCAACCTGTGCTCCAGGTTATATCAGCGATCTTTAACGTCCGGGCTTACCTTGATGCATACTAAACGGTTGATCAATTTTCTCCAATATATTATTTCGAGAATTCTTGACTCTCCAGGAATGTACGAAGCGCGTATAGCCTATTAAATGGAAATAGCTAGATCCCACTGGGTTTTTGATTTTTAGAAGAATACAATTTTTTGTGTATTTATCAAGGAAAGACAATATTTTAAATACTGTTTTCTCCTTATTAAGTAATTATTACCCCATTGCCAACTAGTTTATTTTAAAAAGTAGAAAAAAGCACTTGGACACGTTGGTATTTAAAAATCTAACTTAATTTTTATCCTCTCTACGTGACTGACACTTGCAGCTTCTGGTTTCATTTCATCGTTAATTGAATTTCACAAGGAAATATTTGTCACTACTGATGTTTTTCAGTCAAATGAAAAGATTTAAAAGTATTTGGTTGGCTGCCTTCTTGACTAGTGAAACCTCAAAAGAGGTTACCTTTCAAAGAGACGGGACGTTTAACCCACTTTAGGATGACCATATTGTTGATTGATACTTCATCCAAAGCTTTGCGAAATTCTAGTACTATCCCTGAGTAATTTCGTGGTCTGTAGGTAAGTAGTGTTTGTCTGCTATCTGTATAGACATTAAGATTTAAGGATCCTGAGCATTGTTTTGTTTTAGAACCATCAGTGTAGACATGAATCGTACCTGCCACTTCCGGCTCTTCTATTTGATCCCTTTATATGGCTTATGGAATATATTATATCTCCATGAGATGGAGTCTATGTTCACTTGAAGCAGGTAAAGAGTATCGAGCACCTGCCGCCAAATGAGATGTCTCGTCTCACCAGAATTTATATCAGGTTCTATTCCAACCTTATGAATTCATGTAATTATCATCAAAGCAGCAACCTCCTTGGTGTAAATATCAAGGTAAGTGAGACTAAGAATGACTTTCATGGCTTTAGTAGGTATGATTTTCATGGCTCCAGTCATGTTTAGATATGCTGTTCTAGATTTAGGATAACTGTCAATTGTTGGGTGTTCCATACGACATCTTCACCGTATGTTAGTATTTTTTTTTTTCGTGGAAGTGGAAAGATCTTCAAAAGACACCAAGCAGCAAGGTAGTGTCCGATTTTTACAGACTAAAAAACCACTCCCTTTAGTATTCTGGGGCATAGTGAAACCACCGTCAGGCATTACTTCGTTATGCGCCACCTTGTATTTTGCATTTTCTTGTTATCCTTTCTATCTTTTTTTATTGTCTTCTAATCAGCGCTCTTCGTTTTACCTCTAACTTTTCTCCTTTAATATTCTACCAATAATTTCGAATATCCTATGCCATATGTCTTTATGTGATATCATGGTTTCAATAATATTTTCTTTTGTTATTTGGAATCCGTTGCTGTTTTCGACTTGTCTTTTGTCCTCCCATTTCTGACATTGAAAAAATGTGTGTGTTAGGGCGATGAGGGGGTTGTGTACTTTACCTTATCGCCTCTCTAGTTTGGCGGCCTAGCTATTGTAATTTTGAGCTAACCTTATAAATACTGCTTTTTCGTGGAGTGGACGGGTTACCTGGGTGTTGCAGCTTGACTGTAGTAAAACACTTTCAAACATAAGCACAACTTTGTTTATTCTAACATTAAGAACTTGTTAATATATAAATGTAAATGTACATATCTTTTACAATTTAAAAAAGTAGTTTTAAATTTGAGATGTTACCAAGGTGAATGCTAATGGCCATCTGCCGTTGTTTTACCGCTAAAAAGATATCTGTTGCATGTTTTCCCTCTCCACTTAATAACTGAATATTATTTAAATTTGATTGGCCTGGTTGATATGCAACCCATTTTACGTTGTAGTATAGTATAGTATATTTATTGTGCCTATAATTATTGACATGCATTGTGAATAGTCTACCCGTTGTGCCTTTAATAATTATTTGTTGGGTTGAATTAGAGATAGGCGCTGTTTTTTATGTGTAGAGATGTTTGACGTCGTGAGTGTTCAAATGGTATTTGAACAGTGTGTTTAGTCTGTATCTGTTATTTTAATTTTAAAGTAATATTCCATAAAGTACCAATGACCAGTTAAGAATTGTGTCAAGTTGACTTGTCCGATATCCCTCCTTATCCAAATGGTTCGATCAGGGATCATCAGGATTCGTGTCCATCTACTTTTCTGGCTACTTCCCCATTGTTCTTGCCATCTTTGGCTTCCGTTTTCTCTATGTCATTTTTACCAATTGTTTCGCGTCTCTCTAGAGCTAGCAATTTTATGGGTATTACTCCGGATATTACTAGGCTACACTCTGTAGATATTGTCTTGTAACCATTGCACATTCATACCGCCATAATCCGATGCGTGCTGTCAATTAATTTTAGAATATACTTTCTATTTAAGGCCTTATCCCATATGGTTGACGCATATAATATAATTGACTGAGATGCTGCTACTAGCATTCTGCCTTTTATTACACTATCTCCCGTTGTTGTTTTATTATTCATGTCAGCGCCGCTAATGTTCGTTTACATTTAGCTGTAACTCGTTCCAAGTGTTGTCTAAAGTTTAAATTCTGTTCCATCGTAACGCCTAGATAGTTAACACTTTTTTTTTTGGTATAATCTGGATCCCTTCTAATTGGAAACTAGTTGGTGTTTTTATTTTTTTCTTTCCTATCAACAGCATTGCCTCAGTCTTTTGAGGTACCAGCTGCAGGTCATGATCTTCTATCCACCTAATAATCATCTCCAGTACGTCATTTGTAGTTTCCATTAGTTCTGTTTCAGTTCTTCTTACGACCACCGCGCCTAAGTCATCAGCATATGCTGCTATCTCTGTCTGTTCTAGAGTTTTGATTTTTAGAATTCCATCATACAGTATATTCCAAAGCAGCGGTCCCAAAACCGAACCCTGCGATACTCCCCCGGCTATTTTGTATTCCACAAGGTCTTCATCTTTAATATAGCGGTTTTAAAATAGCTTGCTATTTATTGTGCGAATATACTTTGATATTTTCGGTCTTTTTTTTTTTTTTAATTTGGTGTCATCGGCGTCGACTACTACGGCCATTAGCCTCGTGTTCTGTGTAGGCTTTGTTACTGTTTCCCAGCGCCACTTTAGGAACAGCACTGTTAATTAGAACCCAACAGTGAATGGTCGAGTGGGGAATCCTACCTATGCATTAAAATTAATATTTAATTTTTTTTAATTAAATAAAAATTCCTGCCACCGGTGGGATTCGATCCTGAGACCTTCCGATCTCAGAGTCATGACTCTAACCACTGAGCCAACCCACCCCCCTATTTTCGGTCTTCTTAACTCTTTCATTATATGCTTCCATGTGGCTGTGTTAAAGGCATCTTTATTAGCACACAAAATCCTCTAATTCTTTGGTTCTTTCCCATTATTTTTTGAACCTCTCTTATAGCATCAACAGTAAATCGTTTTTTTTTAAGCCAAACTGCCTGACAGGTTTTCCTTGTTTTCCAGCTCCAACCTTAATCTTCAGGCCACCATATGTTCCAGGAGTTTTCCCACTGTATCCAATAGGCATAGTGGGCGATAGGAACTTGGATTTTCTTCGATCTTTCCAGGTTTCTGAATTAGCACTAATCGGCCTTAATTCCATGCGTTAGGGAAGACGCCTTCTTCGAGGATGTCATTTGGTATCTTCGCTATCTCTAGAGCGAATTCAACGGTTATCATTTTGACTATTTCTGAAGGTATCCGCTCTGGGCCAAGAGCTTAAGCTTACGAGTTGCAATTTTTACTTCTTCGTCTATCTTATTAATATGTTCCTCTTCTTCTTGTTCTGGAGGCCATGTCGTATTCCCTTGCTTTGGAAATAGGGCACTATTTTGTATGCTTTTCCCCATACATCATCTTCTACATTTTCACAGAGTTCTTCCCATTCCTTTCGTTTATTTCCAATAATGTTGGTCTTTTGGTTCGTTTTCTTTTACGTTTATATCTGTGATAGATGTTTTCTGTTTCTTTCCTCTCGTTATTTACCTCCTTATTTTGTTACATGTCAGCCTTTGTTGGGCAATTTCTTCTGACCACCAGTACATCTTCTGTTTATGTGAGCTCTGATTTCTCTTTGGCATCGATGCGTCACATGTTTCCTTTAGTATACTCATAAGTTCATTGTGGCTTGTTTTTTGTTCTTTTTCCAACTTCTGCCGTATCGTTTGTTTGAGGAAGTCTTTATTTATCTTTCTGATATTCCAGCCTTTTGTGTTCTGTTCTTTTTTTTTTCTGGTTTTGATTTCCCCAGTTCGTATTGTATGTACTGGTAGAGGCTTAAGGATTCCTCATCGAGTACTTCCCATTTGTTTATTTCAGTTGCGCTGTTTCCTAAAGTTATGTCTATTATTGATTCTTGTTCATTTCTTATGAAAGTTCTCTATTTTGTACAACTAATTTGTTTTTGGCTATCCACTCATTTAACTTTCTTCCCCGTGTATCTTCTTTTTTAGAGTTCCACTCATAGGATTTTGAGTTAAAATCGCCCGCTATCAGTACTTTCCTAAGTGGGTTTCTCAGATCTATTTCTAGTTTCCCCAAATATACTTCAAACTCATCGACACTTTTATTAGGCCAGAAATAGCATGAGTATATTTTATATTCTCCTCTGTTTATCCAACAGAAACCATTTCGTTTCTTGCATCTTCCACATTTTAGCCTTTTTTTATTACCTTTATAGCGGATTCTTTACTGTTATCAACTACCGGCTTTACTTATCGTTTTTAAATTAGGTTCGCTTATTATTATATCGCCTTTTTGTCTTGCTGCAATTTCTTCCATGATATCATGTGCAGCTATACTCCTTCCAAGGTTAATTTAAAGTATTTTAAGTAAGCGTCTTATTGTCTATTAGGTCTTTCCATTCTCTCCTTTCTCTGCGTTTTCACAAGTTTTCTGTACTTAGGACAGCGCATTGTTTCTGCCTTGTGCCTGTCATCCTTGCATAGATGCTCTTTTTTGCATTCTTTTATTTTATGACCTGTTTCTCCGCACTTGTGACATCCTTCTGTTACTTCACATTTATTTGCTATGTGCCCTACTCGGTAACATTTGTAACATTTAGGCAGGGTAGTTACTTCTTTTACTCTCCATAGGTCCCATCTTTCACCAATTGTTCTCTTTGCCACTAGTTGTTTAGCAACGTTCTGTTCTAGTGTGATTTTACCCCATTCTTATTAGCCTTTTCTTGTATTTTAATTTGTATACCTTCTTGTGCGCTTTTATTTTGGTTTAGTTTCTTTTCCAGAACTTCTTTTACCTCTGTCTCCTGTATCGACTCTTCTATATCCAGTAGCATTATTGTTTGGCCCCTTTATTTAACATTAATTTCCGCCATGTTTCCCAGTTTAGCAGTCAGCGATTCTTTGAATGTTTGTCTGTTTTTTCTTCCTTGCCTTTTATTTTAATCTGCACGTATGTTAGTGTATGTCTTATGATGACCGTGTAAGTCCATGTTACGACTCTGACTTTTAACTTTTCGCAATTTAAAGAGAAGAGAATGCTAAATTCTTCCAAAACGCAAAAACAATTCGTAATATTTAACTTCATCATAGACCGACCCAACAATTATTAATTTCCATTTAGAAAACTTTACTAATTCCAGAAGAGTTACCGAATCTCCTCAAAACTTTTCGAGTTGTTATTCTTGTTGGAAGTTTAGACATTCGCCAAAGACATAACTGCATCTTACTTAAGCGAAAAACTTTAAACGTAGAACACAATAAAATATGTACATCGATAAGTTCTCCACTTCGGAAATTGCTGTCCTTTTTTGGCAAGAATATAAAATGCAGATATCCAGACTGGCTGGCACTGATAACCGCATTGGACTGGCCACAATTGCGGGTATACAAGTAAACTCAGTTAGTGTGACGATAAGATTTAATACCTTCCTTAAAAAAGTAATTAAATTAAAGGTTATGAGAATAAATAAATGAGCCATCTTAAGGAAATAATTTGGAAGTTTTATTTTAGGTACACGTAATTTAAGCAGTTAAAAAGCATTCGCGACTGAAAGGTTAATATAAAATTAAATTAATTACAAACACAAGAAGATAAAATGGAAACTATGTGTGTACAAAATAAAATAGCGAATGACGAAGTTTATTTTTTTTGTAATGAATAGTTCGGGTATGGTTAATTAAAAACCAAAAATATTTTTATGACTTGTTGTTACTACATTTAAAAAAAATCCGTCTTCTAATCTTCTTCTTATTAGTTAAATAATAACAAGAAGTTAATTGCTTATACAGTAATAAGAAAGACCAATATATGCAGTATGTTTTAGGACACATATCAAATCGCAAAGTTTCATCCACAAAGCCCATCCCTGCAATCAGACTGTTCAGTGTTCATATCTGCAAAAACAATCGGGCCATAAAGTTTGGCAAGTGGGTGCCAAGAACGGGAGAGAACGCGCAACGTTCCTGAATTTTATTAAGGGTGTTCGATAAGTGAACAGGAGATGGCGATTTCGGGAAGATAGAAAACAAAACGCTGCCTGGTCTGGCTGGATGGAGTTTCTGTTCATGGCATGCAAACAGTCTTATTTATGGCCCTCTTTTGGTCCCTCGCCACGTTCCGCACATCTCGTCGCCATTGAATTGTCTCCTAATATCTATATCGATTGGGCATATATTGTATGAGTCTACTAGTATCAAAGTTGCCAATCTCCATTAGAAAAGCTTTTTTTCAGATTTTTTTTTAGATACATAAAAATGTATTGCCGATATTTAGAGAATAATGTAATTATATACAGTTCATCAAATTTCTAGAGGCTTTCGACGGCTAGACAGAGAAAGCACTACTGACAGGCATCCCGACGGATTTACGCAATGAAAGTACACTCTGCGCATCAAGTATTTCACTATTTCATTCAGACGTAAATGTCAGATGTAAATTTCGATAAAACATTTCTTTTATTTTCGTTTGTGTTTTTTGCTCATTACAGTTTAATAGAACCTAAGTATGGAGTTTAATAGCAAATTAAGAGGCCGCGTGATTAACAGTCAATCTCGCGAAATAATAGCCAATGTTATAGAGTTTATGAGAAGAGAAGGAAACTTTAATTCACCTTCAATACCATTTAAAAATGTAAATGATCGTGTTGCTGCAGCCACAGGAGTATTTAAAAACACTGTCGTCCGCATTTCTGGAGAGAAAAAAAGAATCGATAACCGTGAGATATCGGAATTTTCATCACCAAGAAAAACCATTAAAAAACCAAGAACAGTTAATGATATAGATGAAGCTGCACAAGAATCAAATTTAATTTTTTTATTATTAGATAGCTATTTTTGTTTCTGAGTTGTGTTTATTTACAGGCTCAATTTTTTTCCGTTTCTCCTTTTTGATTTTATATGGGGTTTCAAGTTGTTTTTGACTTATTTCGACGTAAATCACAACAACACACTTTTTTAATAAAGCAAACAAGTGTTAAGAGGTATATGTACGTGTAAACTACAATTACAAAAAATTGATATGAAACCCATGAAACCACCAACAAAAATGTAAAGCTAGCTTCCGTACTAGAACATGGTGTCATTCGTCGAGATAATTTATCGTTTTGTTTAATAGTTCAAGAAATGTAAATATTCCCCTGTTATTTTTTATAAAATTATAAGAGAAATAAATTTTTTTCTAAATAGTATAGTTTATTATTTTGTAGAAAAACAAAATTTCGAAAATTTTAGTAATGTTTCAGAAACAACCGTTATTAATAATAGGTACCATTTTCCTTAATAAGGTAGAAATAAAATATAAACTATTTCCACGATTTACAAAGGCCTACAAAAAAATTATAGGTATTTTCCGCTATCCTATAAAATTTATATTTTCTGACTCAATTTCAAAAGGTTGAAGGAATTCCAAAACACCTTTTATGGCATAATAATTATTTTCAATTCTACATACTATCTTTAGCTGCTTTTAAAAACGTTCTAAGAAAGTCCAATGAGACCAATTTAATCCCTAAACTATTCCACACTTTTAAAATTTAATTACCTAAAAATATTAAAAACTATTTAAAATAACTTGTTTAGCAGACTGTACAATAGCTTAGTCACACGTAGCGCGTTCTCTGTCTGGGCGTCGAACACCTCTAGAAATTTGATGAACTGTAGAGCTTAAACTATTTAAATTAAAAAGTTGGAAATGCAGAAGTAACTGGTTTTATATATATATATATATATATATATATATATATATATATATATATATATATATATATATATATATATATATATATATAAGATAAAAGGATTATTCGGCAGATACTGCTGAAAATAAAAGAAAGGTCTAAAGGCAAACCGTAGACACGTGTTTCTGACTTTCTGACTATTAGTCTTCATCAGTGCGGTGCAGCCAAGTTCAAAAGAGAATGGAATCAGCGATGAAATCAAAACAACAGGAGCCAACTACACATTTGTGGCCTCGGCTAACATTCCTAGTGTTTACTAGGAAAATATTAACGTCTCCACGAAGGCAGTCATAGCCACCCTGATGATGCAATCCCAGCCCAGGGAAACTAAACAAGAGAAGAAGGTTTAGTGCGATGAAAAAATATACAAAATAAAAGGAGTATTGGGCAGATGCCGCAAAAAAAAATAAAAAAAGCCAAGCAAAGAATCAAAAAAATAGCAAAGACATTCCTATGTGTTGATCTAATAGTCCACTCAACATCAGAAAGAACTTGATTTGGCCCTTTACATTTATATTTTGCAAATTCTTTCCAAAAAAGCCTCATTTTTTGTTGCCTTACATTCACATTCTGTACAACAAGAAGGGATTAAAAAAATAATAATCGACGCCACTGACGAAAACACCAAGGATGGAGCTTTGCACCTCTGGCTGAAAATCCAACATCTATCAAAAAATGTCGAAGTTATAGCTAGTCAAAATTAGACAACATTTGGCTGGCCAACTTCATATGCGGCGTAGTTTAGTATATGATTCAATAAAAGTAACTAACACTAAACTTCTAAATAACTTTTTATTGTAAAATCACGACTGGTACGTATAAAACAATGACGGCAAACAAGTTTGTGTGTCTACGTGTCTACAGGCTGCCAGCTTGCTTTCTATATGATGATAACATCTCGGGAAAATTACGTTGTTTGGAAAAAGATAAGCAATTATTCGATCAAATATTTACTTTTTTATAAAAAAATTACTTGATACGCCATTGGAGAACCAAATTGTTAAACGTTTGTATATTTTGACTTCTAAAAGAGCTTGTTCAAAGGTCTCGCTCATTTCTTTTATTTATTTGAGATAGAAATAATTAAAATAGTAGATACATTCGGACTACAACTGTAAGTGATAGAGCACCATCCTGACCGAACCGCCTCAGCCAGAGAGTTAGGAGCAGCCAGTTTCCGCTTACCGCAACGTTTCCAGCTGAACCATTTTCTTACCATCCTCACGGTCACCGAGGGTGAGCTTTTTCGCACGAGATCCATGACGTTTACCCGGCATACACACACATACATACGGATCCGTGACGTCACGGAGGCGGCGGGCTTTCCCGGGCGCACGCTCCGATTTTCACAGACTCACGGCCGCCCGAATCGACTGATGGAGCTCTGCAAGGGGCGCCTGGCATCAGTTCGTCCGGTCGCAGTGCCAGAGACAACCGCGCGGGCGGAAAATTCACCGCTATCACCGTATTGGCGGCCATCTAAACTGCGTTGTGCACCGCAAAGGGGTGTCAGCTAGTGTCTTCGGCGGGTCCACTGGGTCCTGGTGCGTGACGAGCTGCTGAAGAATTGGTACGAGGTGGCGTGTCGGAGACGATTTTCACGATCGGTGGGTGTTTTTTTGGTTGTGTTTACTTGCGTTTGGGGATTTTTGGGGGATGTTAGGTTGGTAGTATGCAGCGTTGTGGGCTTTTTTTCAATTTTCATTGATAGATTTTTGGAATCTTTATTGAGTTAGGAATATTAATTCTTGTTATACAGAATGGGATAAAAGATAGTTAAAGAGATTGTTAAAATGATATAAAGTAACGCGCGTTTTAAAACATTGATTTAAAAGTTGAAATTTCGTATTTTAACGATTTTTTTAATTGTTTTTGTTTTGTGATGTTGTTTCCTACAGATTGGTATCCAAATAGGAATCTAAATAATATATTTTCCTTCATTAAAGTGGTGTTTATGGTATTAAAATGATGATGAAATTCTAAACTTTAAATTCAAATTTTAAATATCTCCCAATATTCCACTTAGATTCTAACAGGGTTGAAATTTTAAACAATTATGAGAATTTATATTGCTCATGTAAGAAAAAACACAAAATGAAGTATGTAAAACTGTAAAATACATAAAAATTATCATTTGTTTCATTAATTAGTGTTCATTCATTGTTCCAATAATTAGTTAAATTTTTCCTCATTAACAGTTAATAAAATGTATAATTTTGAAATGAAGAGACTGCAATAGTATGCTTTCCAAACAATTTTTAAAGAAATTCATGATACAAGAAAACATTTTATGGCACCTACAGAAAGTTAAAACAATATTTAAAAGGTACATAACTACATATTTGTTTGTGAAAAAAATATTTGATATAATTTTTATACGCCTTTCTTAAATCATTTTTTTCTTTCTTTTTCATCTATAAAATACGTTTTTTGTGTTTTTGAAAGAAACTTAAATGTATACAATACATAAAATACTTCAAGTATTACTCAAAAATTTATATAGGTATTTTTAATAAAGAAATATTTTAAAATAATATTATTTTTGATTCTTTTTGCCATTTTATGACAAAAAGCTAAATTTTATTTAACATTTTATACAATTTGTGCAATCCTTTTGAATTCGTATTCGTTTTATAAAAATTATCTACATATTCTGCGTCTTTTTTTCTCCCAACTTTTTATTGATTCACCACTAGGTAATTAATAAATTAGAATTAAGATTATATATATACAGAGTGTCCCGAAATTAGACGGTCCTATTTTAACATCGTAATCTACATCTTAAAATAGAAGTAAACGTTCATATAAACATAGGTCCGAGATACAGGGTGTTGCAAGTGAAGTCCTGATGGTACATCTTTGTAAATATTTTCTAAAATTTCTTTAGTTACCAATTTTCCAAATTAAAAAAAAATATTTCTGATTCCACAGACCTACTAATTATTGTATACACTTTCGAATAAAATAACATGTACTTAATATGAAATTTTCAAATGCTTTTCTCTTGAAAATGGTGCGTCTAGAGAGATTATAAATAAAATATTGGTTTTTCAGATTTTTCAAATTTTGTAGTCAAAAATGTTAAAAACAGTCAACAAAAAACTTAGGACAATTTGACCCTAAGTCACTCCCCTAATTTACCCACCTATGAAGATACTCAAAAACTGGCGTTTATATAAACTTTTACTCCTATTTTTTACCGACTTCAAAAAAGGAGGATATTCTCAATTCGTCGCAATATATTTTTTTTAATTTGAGAATCATTGAAATCAGACACTTCAATGATTCTTTTTTTGTTAGAAAGGGGGTACTTCAGGGGTGGTCTCATATAAATTTCGTCAAAATCTAATAATTGAGTCCAATCCTCAAACTCTTCATTTTTTATGTATGTTTAGCGATAATGCTTTACCACCTTGTCCGATTTATATGATTATTTTTTTGTTAGTAAGGGGGTACCTCAGGGGTGGTCCTGTATAAATTTGATTTACATATAGTGATGGCAACCGCATGTTTTTGAAGTCGGTTTTTTAAATTTTTAATTTCTAATACTTGTAGGATGTAGATTACGTTAAAACATGACCATCTAATTTCGGGACACCCTGTATATGTATATATGGCATTCTATATTATACTCTACACAGTTTAAAAGACTCGTTGCGGGGGATGTCCCATTTTCAACTTTGCACACGTGAAGTCCTGTTTTTAATTTAGAAAAATGCATGACTACCCAAAAAATGAGCGATATGTTTTTTGGGGTTCATGGTATGTATGTCAGAGTTAAGTAGAGTAATCTAATATTTAAGTATGTTAATCTAATTAAGAATCTCTTTGTATACCACATTTCTGGACGGCTCTGATTTGCTAATATCACCAATTTGCATGCGGAACTGACTCTCAAACAAGCCACATAAAACGTGAAACTGTCTGTGAGGAAAGCAGTCCTTCTTTAGGCTGTCGAGGTGTTGAGATAAGTCGTTTTTATCAAATCACTCCTCGTAGTTTTTATACTACAAGTTTCACCTATTTGTTTTTAATTATTTTTATTGTGTAAGTATATTTACTTTTTATTTATTTTTATTTATTTTTATTTATTTTTATTTATTTTCATTTATTTTCATTTATTTTTATTTATTTTTATTGATTTTTATTGATTTTTATTTATTTATTTTTACTTTTCTTATTCCTTAATAAAATCAATTTGGTCAATATTACAGAATATACATATTTTTGTACAGCTACTCATGCCATACTAATTATAATCTAACGGTTTGTGATATAACCATTCTGTATTTTTTACTTCAATTACAATTATTAACAAAAATATGAAATTTTACTACTTTCTCATGTGCGAAATTTTTAAATTGGCACTTTTTTCTAAAGTTTTAGAGCATTCAAAACATATTTATATAAAAAAATCCTTTGAAATGCCTCGACACTTAACACCTACACAAAAAAATGTTTTGAATAGGTATTGACGGAAATTAATTTATTGGAGTTGTTATTTCTCGAAAAAATATTGCCAAGTCTTTTTCAGCTCTTGTAATATGTTGTTTTCTTTATTATTTCAACATAAATTCGTATTCCACAGATGTATAGATTTAAATAAGTAATAAATGAGCATTTCTTGAGACTTTTTTATATAAAGAAAACATTAAATCTTATGAATAAATAGCCTCAACCATGAAACATAAATAGAAATATTTAAAAATTAATAATATAAAAAAGATATAAAAAATAAATAATGTTACAGGTTACCTATATTTTAATTATTAACTATAATGGCGATATATAATGCTTTATTATATTCTTCACAGTTTAACAGGCCCTCCTTAAACCCTATTTTTAATCAGATTGTTTTTCAGAATCTATAGGCTTCATCCCCTTTTGATTTTTCTTGCATAACCAAAATTTACGTTCGAGAAAATGCTAGATACAACCCAAAATTTTTCAGAGATTGCGAACAAGGATACCAATATAGAGAAGAGGAAAATTTACCCAAGGGTAAACCCCGAAACATAATTGAACTCCACTCTCTCTCCGATAAAAAAAGAACTCCCCTTCATCTAAATTTATGAACCCCCTGTTAAACTTCTTATAGACACTGGATTCACCAAATCCTTCATAATTTCCAAAATAGCCTCCCAATGATTCCAAAGCTACATCAAATATGAACCATTCGTCGACACTTGCATTTTTCAAAATTATGCACTGCCGAAATATCTTTTTTCCCAGAGTTCTATTTAAATAACAGTTTAAAATTTTACGTTTTTGAATTCCACAAGACATTTGATAATCCTAAAGACCTCGACAACCTGAAAGTTCTTCAAGCTCGACTGAATTTTTCAGAATCCAAACTGATAACCGAAAATTCGATCGTACCCATCCAATATTACGAAACGAATAAATCATAAAATTTTCTCAATCCACTTTGAACCAAACTCAATAACGCAAGTCCGACTACCTCTCAAAGAAGATCAAGGAATCATCCGGATACCCAAGCAATACATCGAATTAAAGAGACACCACCACCAGTGACTAACTAGCCTGGTCAGAAATTTTAAATCCTACGTCTGATCCAATCCAATTAGCCCGTAAACTGTTTAACCCGTAGTCTGTCGTAAATTCAACGACTAGGAATACCACATATACTCCATGGAAACATTCAGCAAAAATTAAAACAAGAAGGGATTGTAACACCAAGCCAAGTCTTGCTGATAGTGGTACAGAGTTCAAAAAAGACGTAATGTAAGATTTTATTGATGCTCATTAAAATTCAATTCAATACACAATACCTGATAACCCTCAATCCAACGGAATCATTGAGAGATATCATTCCTTTCAAAGCGCAAATGCCCTAAGCTATCCTGGATTACAATAATTCTTTACATTCGACAACGAAGTTGAAACCTATCGAAGCATTAATTGGACATCTAGACACAAGAGACCCTTTCGACATGGGATGGGCTTCAACAAAATGTTATTAAACAATTACGTAGAACAACACGAAGATAAAACCAAAGACATTTACAAAGAAAATACATAAGAAAGCCAATATAGATAAAAGAAACGAAACAAGACACACACCTATTACTTACAAGCCAAACTCCAAAATCTACTCAAGCAGGACTCCTAAATGAAATAAACTAAAAATTTTAATGCTTTAATGCATATTCAAGTTTAAAACTTACAAAAGAAAAGGACAAACAACTGCCAAAATCACCAAACTTAGGGATTAAGGGATTAAAGGCGAACCCATAACTGCGTGGATCGACGAATCACGAGTCCATCCCCTAAGCTTCGTGCCATGGGAATGGGCTAAAGAGTCATTTCTGGCGCAGCTTGGCCTTTCCCACGTATTGTAGCTTCATTTTATGCGAATCAATGGAAGTCTAGGTTCTTGTAGGTCTCGAGTTTGGAACTTACACATGTCGTGAGATCGCATTCTCTTGCCGAGCATTGATTATCGAGCCGAGCCTCGACAAATCCAATCTACAAGCCAGGCTCGCCAAACCACGTTCGCTGGGAATCCGCCTTAAGATGGTAATAAGTATTTCTAGAAATAGAAACATTGGTTTAAGAGAAAATCTTCAAGTTGAATCTATTTAGGAAGGAATTAAAAAAAATCCTGGAGTTATGAGAGTCCAAAGTGTATTTTTGATGAAATGTGCTTTCCAAAAATTACCCTAATTTACTACAATAAAAATTACTGAATTTGTTGTCTTTAATTTTTCAGAAACTAAAAAGTATCATTAAATTTTGACAAATCCCTTTTGTTTTCTGATCCGAAAATATCCGAATGTTTATTACAACAATAAGTGAGAACTTAATAATTCGTATTATTAAGTTGAATCATAAAAATTCTATAAATAGCCCTCACGCGTTTAAGATTCAAAACACGGCGATTTATGAGTAAATTGACCTACTCCCCGACTCAAAAAAATCTTCACAAATATTCGCGAAAATTGTTCAATGGCCAAAAATACTTACCTTTAGCAGGTATTGTGGCCGTAATTCAGTGTAAACATTTATATTTTTAGACCATTCACATTGCTCTTTTATGCAATGAATAACTCCAAAAATAAAAGTTGTATTTTCGTCGTGTGGGTGTTAAAAATAAAGTTATTTTTTTTATAATAGTCCGAGATTGGTACTGTTATAATAAACATGATAGAAAAAAGTTTGTAGAATATGTGATTTGTTTTTAGACATACGTTAGACATTATGTGAAAAACGCGTTTATTTATATATTTTTCATGTTTTTGTGTTTATTAAAACAGTGTTTGTTTTCAGGTGTAATTTTCGGTGTAAACTAAACATTTTTGAGTTTCAAGTTTGATGTTGTGAAAAATCTGGCCTCTGCGATAGTTGCTCTCCTGAAGGTAAGCAGTTTTTTTAATAAATTATTGCAATTGAAATTTGGTATATTTATTTTTCTATTTCGAGTTTCCATATAGTCAAAAAATTATTAGAGATCTGAACAATTTTGGTAATGGATTTGAACAATTTTAGAGCACTCTTGTTTTAGAAATAACACATAATTGCAATATGTAATACAGCCATAGAAATAGTAGCGGAAGCCAATTCCATATATCAAAAATGAAACCATAAAGAGAAAATAGTGTGTCGCTCATGCGCATAATGGTGCTGGCTCGAACAGGACCGGTGCAAGTTTTTTATTGATCGAACAAATAGTTCACACGATGTTTCGGGTTGGAAGTCATACATTTTTAGGGATGCTATATAAAAAACGATGAAAAAAGTTAAAGTAAGGTAAATGTTATTAAGAAAGATATGACATAAAATATGAATTAGTTAATTTTCGGCAATCAGTGCTATAGTCACGAGATTTGACTACAAGCAAGTTTAATCTGGGGAGTGCAAAATGGGGGTATTTTTTTTACATTTTGTCAGCCGAGACTATGAGTCGTTACTTACAATAATAAAATTAGATCTGAGACCCTAAAAAAAAAGTTTCAACACCTTTGACATACTTAATTAATAATTGCATGTCTGCAGGTTGTTCTCCAAATGTTTTCAAGGTAGGTATTGTTAAACCTTTACATAAAAAAGGAAGTACCTAAGTCAGAGATGTCAAACTATAGACCGATTTTATTGATATCAAATATAGCAGAGGTTGTTGAGAAAGTTCTTAAAAAGAGAATCGTAACTTTTTTAGATAAACATGATTCAATGTTAGTGTTAATACGGCTTTAGCGTAGGTAAATCCACAGAAGACGCAATCTATGCGTGAACTTCATATATACACCAAAAATTAGATAAAAATACGCCAAGTTTATGTATATTTGTGGACTTGTCAAAAGTTTTTGATACGGTTTCTCATGTGAAACTTCTTGAGAAAATAAGGTCATATGAATTAAGAGGCAAAGTGTTTGAATTAATATCAAGTTATCTTTCGGGACGAGTCCAATATGTGGAAATTGATAGTGTTCTTAGTGAGTCTGAATTGGTCTCTTATGGTGTTCCTCAGGGCACAGTATTGGGCCCATTATTATTATTCATTTTATATATAAATAGTTTGTTGAAGCTCAACACCACAGGAAATATTATGAGTTTCGCAGACGACATTGCAATTCTTTACGAGCACTCAAATTGGAGTGATTTAAGAATTCATGCCAAAACGGATTTTAAGAAAATAAAATTATGGTTTCAACATAATCTTCTTACTCTAAATATTTAAAAAACGCAATATTTGCCATCATATGAACATAATTTACCTCATTTCGATACATTAGAAATAGATCAGTTTACGGTAGATATCAGGAATAATAGAAGTGGCATCTTATTTCAAACAAAACAAAAATAACAGAACGGTCAGAAAATTTTAACAAAAAATCATTCATTGTTTTGACAGATACCGATGTCTCCCCGTCGCTGGGCAGCCTGTATATAAATATACAGCTCTCTATTTACATAATTATAATTCTTAGGTAGGTTTAGATTTCCAAGCATAAATCTTGTAATAAATATAACAGCTGCTAAATACAATGATTACATTTTCATTAGCCAATGTAAAAATGTCTTTTATTGTACCTAGGATTTAACTTAACACTACATAAAACTAAAAATAAAATACCACTTTCACCGTGTAATTAAATAATAAACCACAAATTCAAGCCAAAATATCACAAAGGGTCCTGTAAGGGCAGCGTCATATAGCCTCGAATCTCCGGATTTAAGTGATGCCAGGTCAATATTGAATTTGTAGGTTAATCGCTTGTTGAACATTAATATCGTATTTGTATATATTTTTAGCAATGTAATTACACATAAATATTATTAGTTGGTTATTTAAATGTTTATAAGTTATTTTGTGGCGATATTTCGTAGATACAAACTGTGTAAATCATATAATTTAAAAATAAATTAATTTTAAATTCTTTTATGTTAGGTATATTTAATATACTTGGCAACACTACAGGGACAAGTCATGCATACTGCGCATGCTTCTAGACACACTATTTTGCGATGAGATGCATTTTTATGCACAGTAGGTTTCAATTTCTGCTTAAATATTATATTTATATTGGTCTTCTATATTATTTCTATGAATACAACTTTGAAAAGGGATGTCGGGCAGTTGTCCCATCGCTGGACAGTGTCCAATACCCGACAGTTCCAATTGACTCGTTTCTACATTGAATAAGAACATCTCTTTAATTTATTTAATTCGTACATAGCACATATAGAGTGAGTTGCGCTATTATCGAGATATTTGTGGGTAAAAGCACAGGTCGTAGTTTTTTCCTCTACTATGTTGCACAGTTGCGGCAAGTAGTCAGAGCAAACTATTTATGATAATTAAATATAAATTTATAAACTATAAAGAATTAATTTTCCTCGTATTTTTTGCATTTAATGAAACTCGAAAATTATTGCAGACTTTTTTAAATCGTGCATGAAATCTTTTTAAAACCATCTATTAATAAATTTCTGTTGCAAAACAAAAAGATTTGACCTGAAATTTCAATTTCACGGTTCTGGAAAATTTGAAATGAATGTCGTTCGAAACACACACACAACAATATAGATATTTTCGACAGAATGAAAATAGATTTTTTGATCTTTTTCTTCGAGCACAACCTCGAACCGTATTTTATATTAAATGGACGGGCATGAATGGCTCTTTTTATTACCAATTAACTTTTCCACTAATTTGCAACAATAATTGAGAATACATAGTATTAATTCATTAATTGTAGATACATTAGTTTTAAGGATTTGTCTTTAAATTCCCGTGATATGTCTAAACTTCGATTTTCATTTAGGGACGCGATCAGCCATTCTTTTTGGTCAAGTAAAGTCTATAAATATGGATCTTAGAGCCAGGCAGTGGACAATTGAGGCGTTGCTCGGAAAAACATCATTAGTCCTATTTTGTCAAATAATAGATTTTGCCGCCAAAAATGACCTAACTCCCATATACACGTATACAAATAATCATTTCTTATAAAAACCTTATAACTTCCCTAAAAACTGTCCTATACATATATACCACCCACTAAAATAAAAATCATTTATCACAAAAAAAACAGTTAACCAAAATCAATTAATAGTGTCAAGTGTACCTATAGAAAGAAACTAATGTACATTAACCAAATGTAAATAGTTCACTAACTGTAGAACGTCTAAACACTAATTAAAATATTCACTAACCACATATGACTAATTTTAAAGTAAACATTTTACCTGTCCCATATAGTATACAACTTTTTATTTCCGTTAAGTAAAAGTTCGTTAACAGTTAGTGAATTATTTTACGTGTATTGTACAATATTTAGTAACAAACTTAAACATAGTGATTGAGAGTGAAAATATTAAATGTATAAAGTGTCTTAAAACTACAGTGAAAGGAAAGTCCCCTATTACTCCCATCTGATTAAATAACTCAGTGAGAAATTAAGGACTTCTCTTCCACTACCCTTACTTTATACCCTTAACTCACTTCTTATATAATATGGTAAACTAAAGAATCCGCTGTATCTGAACCCCCACTCAAGAATGAAGTCGAATCAATTTTTCAATGCACAAAAGAGCATCCTCTTCTGCAACATTACATTTAATTTTGTCGTCAAGCAATTTGTTATTCTGTTTAAAACCGTCTTTATTCGCTTGTTTTTTTATATAAAGAAGGAAACGTCGCTATGGTCGAAAGGAAACAATGGCAGTCTGTTCCACTCGGATAATGAAAAGAATGGATAGAAGCCGATCGGACAAAGGATTTTATTAAGTTTTATTCCATCGACATTGCCAGGATTGTTTTGCTGATGTCTGCAATGAAAGTCCGTCGAGAATAAAAAAGGAACTTCAATACAGAGCGGAGATTTCTGGGGGAGGAAAGAAAGAAAGTTCGTTGGCTTATTTATGAGAAGCTGAATAAACAACAGGTTTTTAATGTGTCATTGATCTTAGAGAAAACTAAGCTTTATTTCGTTAACAAATTCGATTTCAAATGAACATGAATTAACTGACTAAAAATATGATTCCTTTTCTCAATGCAGTATCTACAACTGCCAGCAGTTATTAACTAAATTTTTACTGCTCTTACTACTGATATACCCATACATAAAAAAAATAAGTTGATCGAACAAAAAAAGGAAAATAAAATGGAGCAAACCTCACTTTTCCTCTTATAACTGAAAAATAATATATCCATTTTTTCATTTCTCAAACTCAGAATCTCAACAAGTCAGATATGATTTGTGAGTACGATTTCTGGTTTTATTTTAAACCTAGCTGAAGGACCATTAACGTTTATGATTGTTTCTTTGTGTTATTTTGCGAAAAGTCACCAAAATTCAATAAACAAACATGATACTCTTCTTTTCTTAGGTTTTAAAGCTTGAAAACTGATTTATATAACAGAATATCATTAAATATTATTACAAATCATTACAATTTACAGAAATTAATTTTTTTCGTTCATCTCGTGTGTTTGCAACACTACAATAGCACGGCATAAAAAATAATCGGCAGACTCACTCTCCGCTGATCCCATACAAATATTATACTAAGAAAATTTGACCTTGACGACGCCATTCGGGGGTCTTAGTCAGGGTCGGATTAAAGCGTATTTAAAGATTTTGTAATAAAATAAGGTATTGATAGGCAGGATCGTATTAAAACAAAAAAGCTTCACAGATTGCGCCAAATAATTAGCTTGTTTTTATTGATGGTCTTAAAATTTCTATTAATATTTTTAAAGTGAAATATATGAGCAGCCTTAAATATAACTTAAGACCGATTCCACCGTTGTGTTAAACAAAGTTTAAAATTACATTTTTACATTAACAATGTCATTTTAATCTCCGTTTACCACAACGGTGGAATCGACCCTTAATAACATATATTTATGGAAATCGGGGACAAGGAGCGTCAAATGTTATCTCGGAATTAATTAAATCTAAAAAAAAATTACAAACGCCGGATTTAGTGATAAATAATTCAAAATTGTGATGAAAAATTATTTCAATTTTTGTTATTAAACATACAAAACTATTATTTGAAATTTTTAAATTGCCAAAAATATCTTTATTTGCTTTTTTGTATGCTTTATAATAACAATACATGGAGCTTATATCCAAGTCTTCGTGTGTTAAGGCATATTGTGTACATACATCGCAACGTTGAATTTTAAGACATTTTTTTATTAAAAATCCGCATATATAATAAAATTTTCTTAAAAAATATTAATATTTTGTGCATGCAATTCATTAATGTGCTTATTTATATTTACATTTTCGACAATATTGCCACCATTACACGCGATTTTGGAAAATGGCTCATCCTTACTAGTCCTACGAATTTCATGTAGCCTTACAAGTAAAGCATCCCCACCTGTTTCGCAGTTTTCAGTTCCAGAATGTAATAAATTTAAACATTGCAATTTTTTGAACGTCATTTGAATTTGGACCGATGTAGGGTTTACACAGTTACCATCATGGAGGAAGGATAATTAAGAGTTGCAGATTCCTCACAGAAATTTGGCAGCATGTTTACCTTCAGCGACATATGGAATAGTTTTGTGCAATTAATACTCAGTCGGTAATATAGAAAGATGTAAAGCTATTTTAGCTTGAAAATTGGCGGGCTTTTGAATTTACTTCGACAAAATATAAGAATTTTACATTTTTAATAGCACTGCTTAAAACACATGATTTTCATTGTGACTCATTACTAATTTACTACTTATAATTTCTTTAATGCCTAATTAACATTTTCTTGCTTTTTGTAATGAAAATACTTTAGATTTATCAAGATTATAAAGCTTTGTTATTCGCATATCTAGAATAATTATCAAAATGAATATCAGAATTAAATTTTTGTCAAGCATTTCAATATTTGGGAATAACACAATTACGATTAATATTCATTTTTTTTTTTTTTTTTTTAGAAAAAAAAATTATTCCTTACAAATAATTCTGCTTGTTAAAGAAAATTACAAGAAAAAGTTTCCTTTTAAAGTTATGAAGGAAAACCGAAAGGAAAACTGACTTTTCTTCGTAAAATCAATAAGGTAATACAGATTTTATCCTTTTGTCAATTTTAAGTTTCTTCATTTATTAAACAGAATTTTTTTATAATGACTTTTTCCTTAAAATAAAAATAAAGATTTTTCCATTTTGTCAACTCCATACGGGAGATGTTTAAAATATAACATTTTACTTCAAATCTTAATAATATACCTACATAAGTAAATATAAATTGACGCTAAACTTTACGTGACGTTAACTAGAGATAGATTTTCAAACACCGAAAATACTTTTTTAAAAATTTTATTATTTATTATATAAAATACAAAGCTTGTTTATTGCCCAAATGCTAAGCAAAGAATGAATCTAGATACAATATAAAAGGTAAAGTTAATAATAATGCAACAAAGAACTGCTATCTTATCTATGCAATTATGCATAAAATATGTGGACGTCGGTAAATTGGCCCCATGTAACTCCTCCATCCTTAAGCTGAAAAAATACAGGAAGTATTTTTGACATTGGAAAGTGATATATTTTCTTCGGTACTTTCTTTTTCTTTCTTCATTCGGTATTTTCTAAAACGTTTTCTAAATACAAGATATGCAATAGTTGTAATACAGATGATTGCCAAAATTGGTACCATTACTGACATCGAAGTTTTATACAGGGTGTCCTTTTCTTCTATGATGGGTTTAAGTTCATCTGTTAATTTATTAATTTCGTATAGATCGTCGAAGTTAATTTTGGTAATATTTGAGACTTGGTAACTCTTTTGAATTTTTAATAGTTTTGTTTCAAATTTTGGGAGTATCAGTGGTTTTCCTTTTCGGATTAATTGATTGTTTGTAAATTTCAATTGTTTTATTTCAATTTGACAGCCTACAGGAATTCTAATTAAAGTGGGTGTTTTGATTTCTAAAAACTTGTGTTTTGCATTTTGACAGTATTTTTTCTGATTCCACAGGAATTATTAATACGTCGTTATTAGTTATTTGTTCAATAATTGGTTCTCGAATATTGATTTCCATAGCGTGACATCCCTTGGGTAATTGGCCATCAAGAAGTTGAAGTGTGCAGTTGTCTCGGGATATAAAATCTTGTGTGCAATAGAATTCATTTTCTAATTTTGGGCATTCTTCTCTGTGCATCTGGGATTCTTTTTCGGCTCGTGCCAAGTATGGGTATACAGGGGTATACATTATATTGTTCTGGGTAATAGGATATAAATGATAAAATTCTAATGAAATAGGTTTAAGGATAGGAATGTGGATAGCGAAAATTAATTTTGATTTGGAAAATGTGACTTGTGTTCCAAAAAATAGATAGTAATTCAAAATGTTATTGAATTTTGGGATTTCGTTAACGTCATAAATTTTACTTAAATAATTTATCATTTCAGTAATCTCTTGACTAGGTATTATTGAACTATGAAGCGAATTCTGTTTCGAGAATAAAATAGCATTCTCGATATTATCTATAAAAGATATCAAATTTTGACAATCGAGATTTATCTGACTGATAGTACCTTGGAAAATAATGTAGTTACTTACATCATTGATTTGATTTTGAATTGCTCCTTGAAATCTTTCTAAATTGTAAAATAGCTTTTCTTGATTTTTTGCTAAAATTGTTAATGTTTGATTGTAATGTTTAATTAATTTTTTGTATAATGAAGTTTGTAGATTTTGTTCGTTAATTATATTTTTCTGGTTTTGTTGTAAAGTTTTAATAGCGTTATCATATCTATATTCGTCGTCTGAATCCAAATTACCAAAGAGCCATTTATTAAGTTTACCAATTCCATCAAATAAACTTCTTTTTGAGCGTATATGTGGATTCAAATTTTGAAATTTTCTTTCTAATAATTTATATAAAAATTCTGTTCTTTCTAACATGTTTTCGCTTAATCCGTGATAAGAAAGTGGGTTTGAAGCATTAGTTTTTTCAACAGTTTCCCTTACTATAGAAATATGATATTTTAAAGTGTTTATTTGTCTAACTAGTTCTCCTAAATCTAAGTAGTGAATAAAAGTATGCTTTGTATATATTAATCTACAACTACCTAACTGTATTGGGAGAAGAAGGTTTTCCAGAGGTGTAATACCAATGTCTTCTTGCCCGCTTTTTACTTTAACTACTAGAAGTGCCAGGAATAGCGGGATCGTCAATGATTTCATGGTCCTGTTCTTCCTGCAAAACGTTACTTAAATTAACTCTAGGTTTTCTAATGATACTTTTATGATATGTGCCTTTATTTGTATCTAACAAGATACCATTATCATTTATTATTTCTGTCTTTTTAAATTTTGGTAGCTTTTTGTCACGAAATTTAGTTTGGACATAAGCTGTTTCCTGATTAGCATAGTCTGGGGGATCTGAACGAGTTTCGTTAGTTTTAGCAATAAATTTTTCTTTAACTTTTTCATTTCTTTCTTTAATAGTATTGTATAATTGTTTACTTGCTTGTTTATGATTTTGGACATAATAAGATAAGATTAAATGATAGTCTAGATCGAACGGATCTGGATTATTAATGTGTCCTTTGATAATTTCGAACGGTGTAAACTTTGTGGCTGTATGAATTGAATTATTATAACTAAGAACTAAATGTTTCATTAATTGATTAGGAGTTAATTCTTTATTTTGTTCTCTCAAACATCTAAAATATTCTATTAGTGTTGAATGAAATCTTTCAACGGGAGAATTGGAATTTTTAGCTGTGGTATAATGTAGTTCGATTCTGTGTAATTTGCAAAAATCTTCAAGATCTTTATTTTTAAATTCCGATCCACAATCGGCTGTTATTTTATGATGACTTACAAAATTTAAAAGATTGTCTACTATTGATATACCGCTAATACTATCAATTGGGTATGCTTGTCCATACCTGAAAAATGAATCAATTATTGTAAGAAAAGGTGAGTTTGAAATTCGGAAAACATCAATGTGAATGTGGTCAAATGGTTTAGAAGCAGTGGGTGTTAAATTGAACTTTATAATAGGCGGGTTTCGATCATATTTGTTTCTAAGACAAATTTCACAATTATTAATGTATTTCTCAACGTCATCTAACATTTTTGGCCAATAGTACCTCATACTTAAGGAAGATCGAACTTCGTTAATTCCACGATGTCCTTTTTTGAAATTGTGATAGTATTCTAGTTTTTCTTTTTGTTCATCAGTGGTTAATACATCTGTTAATAATGTAGTACAATGTACGATTTTAAATGCTGAATTTCTAAAGTACTTTTGTAGTGTCGTTACGAAAAGTTCTGGTAAAAATTGATTTTTAAAATATATTGCATATGTTCTTTTGGGGTCAAGAAAGTCTTTTACAAATTTTAAAATGCTTTCTTCTAATCTTCTTTGGGGAAGAGTAACGTTTAATCTATTATTTTCAAATATTTTTTCTTGTTTACATTTTGTTTCATTTAGTTCGCCACAAGTTAAGAGGATTTGGTTTTTATATTGATTTATAGGTCGTTCTGAAATAGGAATAGATAATATCGGATTTTCTACCGAAGTATGTACAGTTTCTATATCGATTTCTGGATTATTTTTATTTTGAGGAGGTCTTATTTGTATATTTTGTAAAATATTGATTTTAGGTTTTTCGTTTAAAATACTAGAAATTTCGTTTTCACTTAAATTTGGCAATACTGTCATTCTTTCAAGTTCATCATTAATTATTTGGTCTATATCGTCTATATTTACATCTAATGATGCTGTTTCTAATGCATTTAAATCTATATTGGGAGGTATGCGTGATAACGCATCAGCAACTTGATTATTTTTTCCTTTTTGGTATTCGATTTTATAATCGAATTCCTCTAATTTTAAGCGCCACCTAACTAATCGCGAATTGGGTTCTTTAAGGGAAAAAAGCCATTGTAATGGTTTGTGGTCCGTTTTTATAATAAAAGGGTGACCAAATAAATAAGGGCGGTGGTACTTACATCCCCATACTACCGCGAGTAATTCTTTCTCAATAACTGAATAATTAATTTCAGCTGAATTTAAAGTTCTGGATGCATAGCATATAGGGTGACCGTCTTGGCTTAAGACTGCCCCAATTGCATACTTTGAAGCATCAGTCATAAGTTCAAATGGTTTTTCAAAATCTGGATATGCCAGTATTGGCTCAGAAGTCAATAAATTTTTACAGTGATTAAAGCAATTTACGAATTCTTTTGTATGTTCAACTTTACGGTCTTTTTTTAAACAAGTTGTTAAGGGTTTTGTTACATTCGCAAAATTCTTAATAAATTTTCGGTAATAACCGAGTACTCCTAGAAAGGATTTTATCTCTTTCTGAGTTTTTGGAATTGGAAAATTTTTTATTGATTGAATTTTCTTAGGATTGGGTTTGATACCTTGTGGTGTTACCACATGGCCAAGAAATTCGACTTCTTTTTGTAAAAACTCACACTTGTCGAGTTGTATTTTTAAATTTGCTTCCCTAAGTTTGGAAAAAACTAACTTAAGATTTTGTATATGTTCCTGTAAACTTGTGCTAAATATTATTATATCGTCCATAAAGACACAACATATTTTATTTTGAAGTTCTTTCAAAACTTCGTCCATCGCTCGCTGAAAAGTACTGGGTGAATTTTTAAGACCAAACGGCATCCTCAGAAACTCGTAGTGTCCATTGTCTACGTTAAAAGCAGTTTTTTCAATGGAACACTTACTCATCTCAATTTGATGGAAGCCGCTAGCAAGATCAAGGGTAGTAAAATATTGGGCTCTACCTAATTTGTCCAATATATCAGTAATATTGGGTATCGGGTACCTATCTCCGATGGTTTTATCGTTTAGTTTCCGATAATCTATAACGAGACGCCATTTTTGTCGTCCTGACGCATCCATTTTCTTTGGTACTATCCAAATTGGAGATGACCAAGGACTGGACGATGCCGCAATTATTTTATTTTCTAACATTTCATTAATTTGTCTACGGACTTCTTCTTTATGCGCGTAAGGGTATCTATAAGATTTAACATGAATGGGAATTTCATCAGTTGTTTTAATTACATGTTTTATTTTTGATGTAAAGGTCAAAGGGTCTCCAGGTTTTAAAAATATATCAGAAAATTGATTACATAGTTTAATAATGCTTTCCTTTTCCTCGGAATTCATATGTTCCGTTCTCAATAATTTATTTATATTGATTTTCTTTATATTTGGTTGAGGAGAATTAAAACATTCAAATTTATAAATTTCATGATTTAATGAATTAAAAGGGGTAGCTGGTATTGGTTCATTTAGCGTAACACAAATATTTTTATCTGTTTGGTTTATTATTTCGAGTGCAGCAAACCCGTTTTCCGCAAAAGTTAATGTTTCAGGTATATGAATTTCGCCTAATTTTATTTTATTTACTAAAATATCACCGTCTGAAATACTGACAGGTAATTTTTTCAATAATTTTTCACTTGGACCTATGCAAATTTCAAATTTTATTTCATTGGATTTTCTGTATTTTATTGGTATTATAGAATGATCACTAATCAATTTTTTATTAATTAAGTCGATATTAAAATTCATCGCTAATAAATCATTAAGGCCAATGACTCCATCATAAATTCGTGGAAATCATACAAAAGGAAGTTAATATAGTGATTATCATTAAATTCTTGGAAAGCTGGTATCTCGGCTTGATACCTGATATTTTGACTACCAAGGGAAGTAGAAAGAAAAACATTTGATTGATAAATACAATCGGGGTAATATTTTTCCATAATAGAGGGTTTTAAAATTGATTTGGTACTGCCCGTGTCTATTAACAATTTTAATTTGGGGTTTTCTATTTCTATGTATGGGAGTGGATTGTTTGAAATGAGATTAAATTCTACTAAGTCATTTCTTTGTTCGAGGCATTTATTCGAAAATTTGCATTTTGGGAATACTCATCGATTTGAGTTTCATCTTCTTCATTATTTTTATTTAAGGTTGGGCGATAATCAAAATTGTCTGTATTTTGATTGTCATCATAATTATTAACAAATAATTCTTCAGAAGTAAAGTTAGGTTTTTGATTACTGTTATTTTGGAAATAATTAAATCTTCTGTTGTTATTGTTATTATTAAATCTATAATTCAGATTAAACTGCTTTCTATTGTACATCGAGGGGTTTCTCGATGTTGTCGACATTGGCTCAGGTTTGGGAAGTTGATTTTGGGGTATTTGGTTGGGTTTAAAAACGTTACGGGGAGGTCCAAAAACTTGAGCATTTGTCGGATAATTTCTATTTACCTGACGTGGTTGGACATTAATGGGTTGACTAGACCAAACTGGTCGAAAATTTTGTGGTTGTAATTGAAAATCTTGGTATTGCCTTTGTATTGGCTGATTAACATTTTGATGATATTGATTTGGTTGAAAATTATTATTAAATTGTTTTGGAACAAAATTATTATTAGTATTATTTTTAAAATTAGTTTTTTGAAAATTGTTTCTTGAAAAATTATGTTGGTCATTAGTGTTGCCGTATAATTTTCCGAAATTTTCGTAATCGGTTACGTAAGCCATAGCATCTTCCAGTGATGCTGGTTGTTTTAAATGCATATTATTCTTTAATACACCTGTGCAACCTGCAATAAAGTTGTTTAGGGCTGTTTTGTCGCAATGATTTATTTGACAAAGTTTTTCTTGCGCGTTAAGATTTATATCATTACTTATTCTTTGTACTGCACTGCTACGTAATAATTGTAGTCTCGTGCCAAAATCTATTAAGTTTTCATTTTTATACGGGGTAGTTCTAGTTAATTCTTGCGTTATACAATCTAAATTCCGTCGATCGGAAAAACACTGCTCTAATGCATTCCTTAATGAACGCCAATCACTAAGTTCAACCCGGTTTCCTACCATGGCTTCAGCCTTGCCTATCAATTTTTCTTGTATACACTCAAAAATGTGACCATTAAATTCTGGATCATTATAATCTCTATAAGTTGCTATTAAATTTTCACAACGAGAAATAAATTTGTTCAAAGTATTACTATCGCCATCATATGGCTTAATATTTGACACTTTGGACCTAAAAAGATCCCAGTTAATAGCGCGAGGTGCTGCTACAGGCACGGGGGGTATTGGAGGAACCATATTGTCAAAATTTAAATTTTCACTTTCACTTAAAATAGTAGTATTATTACTTTCTTCAGATTCAATATTAAGATTACTGAATTGATTTAATATTTCATCAATTTCATTCATTAAATTCTTAATAAATTCATTTATTCAAAAATAAATTGAAAAATAATATATATTTAATTACTATCTGTTTCTAGATATAAAACTTTTAGGAAGGTTAAAAGGAACTTGGCACTCACCCCTTTGAATGGAGTTCGTCGAAGCTTCTTTTCTACTGCTAGTGATTCTCTGCAACTTGAAGTCTTGTCGGTGGTTGTTGTTTCTTGAGGGTAGATTCGTATCGGATTTGCACTTAAAACGTTAAAGTCCGGAAAGAGTTCTGGTAACGACAAAAGCGAATTTTCAGTTCTTTTCGCGACTCGCACAAATCCTACTGACTGCGCCAGATAGATTTTCAAACACCGAAAATACTTTTTTAAAAATTTTATTATTTATTATATAAAATACAAAGCTTGTTTATTGCCCAAATGCTAAGCAAAGAATGAATCTAGATACAATATAAAAGGTAAAGTTAATAATAATGCAACAAAGAACTGCTATCTTATCTATGCAATTATGCATAAAATATGTGGACGTCGGTAAATTGGCCCCATGTAACTCTAGGCACCTACCTACATCTTACTAATAGCTTTATAACTGACAAACTGACTCATATACTAGGATTTTTTTAAAAGTATACCATACATACCTAATAAGATTTCTAATAAACCGAAAAAATCTTTTAATACAGTTTATTCATATAGTTTTTTGCTGCGCAACTTTGCCCAGACATAGTAAAACACTTAAAAGTTAACAAATTAACACTGGAAAACAACTACTATATAAAAAGTGTCAAAAAATATCTATAATTCTAAAAAAGTAACAATAACTACATAATACAAACATCACAAACAAAATAAATTTAAGATACACGCTACTGATTCCGTGCTACTGCAACTTGTTTGTTTTTGTCGATATAAACGACGACAGTGACGCCACTGGCTTGATTGAGAGGTTGGACCCCAAAATGGCGGTGTGCGCGTAGATGTGCGCGTAGCGTTGCCGCCAAGACAAGTTAGCCTGCCGAGTTACATGGGGCCAATTTACCGACGTCCACATATTTTATGCATAATTGCATAAATAAGATAGCAGTTCTTTGTTGCATTATTATTAACTTTACCTTTTATATTGTATCTAGATTCATTCTTTGCTTAGCATTTGGGCAATAAACAAGCTTTGTATTTTATATAATAAATAATAAAATTTTTAAAAAAGTATTTTCGGTGTTTGAAAATCTATCTGGCGCAGTCAGTAGGATTTGTGCGAGTCGCGAAAAGAACTGAAAATTCGCTTTTGTCGTTACCAGAACTCTTTCCGGACTTTAACGTTTTAACGTTTTAAGTGCAAATCCGATACGAATCTACCCTCAAGAAACAACAACCACCGACAAGACTTCAAGTTGCAGAGAATCACTAGCAGTAGAAAAGAAGCTTCGACGAACTCCATTCAAAGGGGTGAGTGCCAAGTTCCTTTTAACCTTCCTAAAAGTTTTATATCTAGAAACAGATAGTAATTAAATATATATTATTTTTCAATTTATTTTTAAATAAATGAATTTATTAAGAATTTAATGAATGAAATTGATGAAATATTAAATCAATTCAGTAATCTTAATATTGAATCTGAAGAAAGTAATAATACTACTATTTTAAGTGAAAGTGAAAATTTAAATTTTGACAATATGGTTCCTCCAATACCCCCCGTGCCTGTAGCAGCACCTCGCGCTATTAACTGGGATCTTTTTAGGTCCAAAGTGTCAAATATTAAGCCATATGATGGCGATAGTAATACTTTGAACAAATTTATTTCTCGTTGTGAAAATTTAATAGCAACTTATAGAGATTATAATGATCCAGAATTTAATGGTCACATTTTTGAGTGTATACAAGAAAAATTGATAGGCAAGGCTGAAGCCATGGTAGGAAACCGGGTTGAACTTAGTGATTGGCGTTCATTAAGGAATGCATTAGAGCAGTGTTTTTCCGATCGACGGAATTTAGATTGTATAACGCAAGAATTAACTAGAACTACCCCGTATAAAAATGAAAACTTAATAGATTTTGGCACGAGACTACAATTATTACGTAGCAGTGCAGTACAAAGAATAAGTAATGATATAAATCTTAACGCGCAAGAAAAACTTTGTCAAATAAATCATTGCGACAAAACAGCCCTAAACACCTTTATTGCAGGTTGCACAGGTGTATTAAAGAATAATATGCATTTAAAACAACCAGCATCACTGGAAGATGCTATAGCTTACGTAACCGATTACGAAAATTTCGGAAAATTATACGGCAACACTAATGACCAACATAATTTTTCAAGAAACAATTTTCAGAAAACTAATTTTAAAAATAATACTAATAATAATTTTGTTCCAAAACAATTTAATAATAATTTTCAACCAAATCAATATCATCAAAATGTTAATCAGGCAATACCAAGATTTTCAATTACAACCACAAAATTTTCGACCAGTTTGGTCTAGTCAACCCATTAATGTCCAACCACGTCAGGTAAATAGAAATTATCCGACAAATGCTCAAGTTTTTGGACCTCCCCGTAACGTTTTTAAACCCAACCAAATACCCCAAAATCAACTTCCCAAACCTGAGTCAATGTCGACAACATCGAGAAACCCCTCGATGTACAATAGAAAGCAGTTTAATCCGAATTATAGATTTAATAACAACAATAACAACAGAAGATTTAATTATTTCCAAAATAACAGTAATCAAAAACCTAACTTTACTTCTGAAGAATTATTTGTTAATAATTATGATGACAATCAAAATACAGACAATTTTGATTATCGCCCAACCTTAAATAAAAATAATGAAGAAGATGAAACTCAAATCGATGAGTATTCCCAAAATGCAAATTTTCGAATAAATGCCTCGAACAAAGAAATGACTTAGTAGAATTTAATCTCATTTCAAACAATCCACTCCCATACATAGAAATAGAAAACCCCAAATTAAAATTGTTAATAGACACGGGCAGTACCAAATCAATTTTAAAACCTTCTATTATGGAAAAATATTACCCCGATTGTATTTATCAATCAAATGTTTTTCTTTCTACTTCCCTTGGTAGTCAAAATATCAGGTATCAAGCCGAGATACCAGCTTTCCAAGAATTTAATGATAATCACTATATTAACTTCCTTTTGTATGATTTCCACGAATTTTATGATGGAGTCATTGGCCTTAATGATTTATTAGCGATGAATTTTAATATCGACTTAATTAATAAAAAATTGATTAGTGATCATTCTATAATACCAATAAAATACAGAAAATCCAATGAAATAAAATTTGAAATTTGCATAGGTCCAAGTGAAAAATTATTGAAAAAATTACCTGTCAGTATTTCAGACGGTGATATTTTAGTAAATAAAATAAAATTAGGCGAAATTCATATACCTGAAACATTAACTTTTGCGGAAAACGGGTTTGCTGCACTCGAAATAATAAACCAAACAGATAAAAATATTTGTGTTACGCTAAATGAACCAATACCAGCTACCCCTTTTAATTCATTAAATCATGAAATTTATAAATTTGAATGTTTTAATTCTCCTCAACCAAATATAAAGAAAATCAATATAAATAAATTATTGAGAACGGAACATATGAATTCCGAGGAAAAGGAAAGCATTATTAAACTATGTAATCAATTTTCTGATATATTTTTAAAACCTGGAGACCCTTTGACCTTTACATCAAAAATAAAACATGTAATTAAAACAACTGATGAAATTCCCATTCATGTTAAATCTTATAGATACCCTTACGCGCATAAAGAAGAAGTCCGTAGACAAATTAATGAAATGTTCGAAAATAAAATAATTGCGGCATCATCCAGTCCTTGGTCATCTCCAATTTGGATAGTACCAAAGAAAATGGATGCGTCGGGACGACAAAAATGGCGTCTCGTTATAGATTATCGGAAACTAAACGATAAAACCATCGGAGATAGGTACCCGATACCCAATATTACTGATATATTGGACAAATTAGGTAGAGCCCAATATTTTACTACCCTTGATCTTGCTAGCGGCTTCCATCAAATTGAGATGAGTAAGTGTTCCATTGAAAAAACTGCTTTTAACGTAGACAATGGACACTACGAGTTTCTGAGGATGCCGTTTGGTCTTAAAAATTCACCCAGTACTTTTCAGCGAGCGATGGACGAAGTTTTGAAAGAACTTCAAAATAAAATATGTTGTGCCTTTATGGACGATATAATAATATTTAGCACAAGTTTACAGGAACATATACAAAATCTTAAGTTAGTTTTTTCCAAACTTAGGGAAGCAAATTTAAAAATACAACTCGACAAGTGTGAGTTTTTACAAAAAGAAGTCGAATTTCTTGGCCATGTGGTAACACCACAAGGTATCAAACCCAATCCTAAGAAAATTCAATCAATAAAAAATTTTCCAATTCCAAAAACTCAGAAAGAGATAAAATCCTTTCTAGGAGTACTCGGTTATTACCGAAAATTTATTAAGAATTTTGCGAATATAACAAAACCCTTAACAACTTGTTTAAAAAAAGACCGTAAAGTTGAACATACAAAAGAATTCGTAAATTGCTTTAATCACTGTAAAAATTTATTGACTTCTGAGCCAATACTGGCATATCCAGATTTCGAAAAACCATTTGAACTTATGACTGATGCTTCAAAGTATGCAATTGGGGCAGTCTTAAGCCAAGACGGTCACCCTATATGCTATGCATCCAGAACTTTAAATTCAGCTGAAATTAATTATTCAGTTATTGAGAAAGAATTACTCGCGGTAGTATGGGGATGTAAGTACCACCGCCCTTATTTATTTGGTCACCCTTTTATTATAAAAACGGACCACAAACCATTACAATGGCTTTTTTCCCTTAAAGAACCCAATTCGCGATTAGTTAGGTGGCGCTTAAAATTAGAGGAATTCGATTATAAAATCGAATACCAAAAAGGAAAAAATAATCAAGTTGCTGATGCGTTATCACGCATACCTCCTAATATAGATTTAAATGCATTAGAAACAGCATCATTAGATGTAAATATAGACGATATAGACCAAATAATTAATGATGAACTTGAAAGAATGACAGTATTGCCAAATTTAAGTGAAAACGAAATTTCTAGTATTTTAAACGAAAAACCTAAAATCAATATTTTACAAAATATACAAATAAGACCTCCTCAAAATAAAAATAATCCAGAAATCGATATAGAAACTGTACATACTTCGGTAGAAAATCCGATATTATCTATTCCTATTTCAGAACGACCTATAAATCAATATAAAAACCAAATCCTCTTAACTTGTGGCGAAATAAATGAAACAAAATGTAAACAAGAAAAAATATTTGAAAATAATAGATTAAACGTTACTCTTCCCCAAAGAAGATTAGAAGAAAGCATTTTAAAATTTGTAAAAGACTTTCTTGACCCCAAAAGAACATATGCAATATATTTTAAAAATCAATTTTTACCAGAACTTTTCGTAACGACACTACAAAAGTACTTTAGAAATTCAGCATTTAAAATCGTACATTGTACTACATTATTAACAGATGTATTAACCACTGATGAACAAAAAGAAAAACTAGAATACTATCACAATTTCAAAAAAGGACATCGTGGAATTAACGAAGTTCGATCTTCCTTAAGTATGAGGTACTATTGGCCAAAAATGTTAGATGACGTTGAGAAATACATTAATAATTGTGAAATTTGTCTTAGAAACAAAACTATTAAAAATTCAAAAGAGTTACCAAGTCTCAAATATTACCAAAATTAACTTCGACGATCTATACGAAATTAATAAATTAACAGATGAACTTAAACCCATCATAGAAGAAAAGGACACCCTGTATAAAACTTCGATGTCAGTAATGGTACCAATTTTGGCAATCATCTGTATTACAACTATTGCATATCTTGTATTTAGAAAACGTTTTAGAAAATACCGAATGAAGAAAGAAAAAGAAAGTACCGAAGAAAATATATCACTTTCCAATGTCAAAAATACTTCCTGTATTTTTTCAGCTTAAGGATGGAGGAGTTACATGGGGCCAATTTACCGACGTCCACATATTTTATGCATAATTGCATAGATAAGATAGCAGTTCTTTGTTGCATTATTATTAACTTTACCTTTTATATTGTATCTAGATTCATTCTTTGCTTAGCATTTGGGCAATAAACAAGCTTTGTATTTTATATAATAAATAATAAAAATTTTAAAAAAGTATTTTCGGTGTTTGAAAATCTATCTGCCGATTGTTTATTATGCCGTGACAATAGTTCTCAATTTTCACGGTAGGAAAGTAGATATCGCGATCGCGATTTGGAGTAAGATTTAAAAGTTCTTACTTCTCGCCGTAAAGTAGCAGTATGACGTATTCATTTTTTGTTGACCTACATATTTACTTATAATGTGAGCATGATTTGAATCTTAACATTATTACTTGAATATTATTATTTGTTTCTTAAAAACTTCTTGGGAAAACATGTAGGTATTATTTGGTTGATTGAAAATATATTAAACGATATTACTCCGGGATTTATTTTCAAGTATTTCCCAAAAGATTAAGAATTTTCTTGGAAATGATGTGAAAATGTAAAAAGTTTACTCTTTGAATCCTATGAGCTAAACTTTTGCTTAAAAAAATTGATGACACAATTGCTTTAGAAATTATTTAAAATACTTATCCGTCAAAATCCATTTTATGTCCTAATTGCATCCCAAATTTCACGCCCGAATTTTTATACACAACGATCCTTTGAAACTCCTTCTTTCAACGATTTTTACAAAAAGACGACATCGCAATAATGATGTGCCCTATTAAAAACTCGCCCTTTAATCTACCGGAAGTAAAGATATTGCTTTGATGTGTACGACTGGAAGGCTGCAAAAAAGATTCGCGATTATCTTTCGAAAGGAGTTTATATGGAGTTTCGAAGAGATAAAGAAGATGTTAAATCGCTAACGAGCTAAAATCGTGAACGTCTTGCGAGGGAATATTTTATTCTGCAAAATTTGCGATGAGCCTTAAAATTCATTCAAGCGACAAGATGCTTAAAAAGTGCGCATCATAAGTGTCTCAATCACGCTATTAACGTATTTACTGCATAATTTTCGAGAAATACCTCGGACGTCGACCCTTGGAGAGCTTAGCAACCTCTTTAAAATTTTAAATCGCAGTATTTTTACTAATAAACTAGATGATTTTCTTTATATATTTAATTTTAAAATTTCAAATTTAATTAACTCGACATTGAATTTAAATCCCCTTTGGAACGAGTTGTCAGTATAAATGTATAGATAGCTCATGATAAGGATATCTTGAGTGCTTTGACATTAATGTCCTTAGAAATCGGTTTTGCAGTACTTCAATGTTAGAAGTTAAACGAATTAACTTAAAAATTATTGTTTTTAAATGATTTATCACCCTGTACACTATAACACCCTGTATCACAAAACACGTTTTAACATGGTTTTATAATTAGTATAAAAACTAAAGTAAGCTATGTTTTAAAATCTAATTAATTAAAGGACATAATTAAAAGTGTCTTTAACGGGCAACAGCGCCTACTTGCTTGCATCCGCCCGATCAAAATTCATTGACACTAATAAATATGATTTAATAGTTTTGACGTAAACAGCTGGACTTAACCAATGAACTGGAGTGGGGTAGAATGCTTGTCAATAGGCTTGAGATGCGACGCTATGGGCGCAGACAGGTTATTTTTCATCTCACTCGGGAGTATTTATAATAACCATTTTCTATTTCACATTGGACAATAAAAATGTGAAACAGAAAAGGGTTATTATAAATACTCCTGAGTGAAATGAGCAATAAAAATGGCTATGCCCATAGAATCGCATCTTGTTCTACTTATACAACATGCACATAGGCACTCTACCCCACTCCAATTTATTGGACTTAACTGATATGACGTTTGGAAAAGTCAAATGTCGACGCTGTCATAGTTGAAGCGCGTTCGTCTGTGGTTCTGACGGTCTACAACAGCATAGCTGTACTGATTCAGACACTATTTCTTCCTTTCAAGGCCTTGGTTATTTTGGAAAACGGCCACCAAGGCTTCTGTCGGAAATGACATTTACAGTCGAGCTTGCGTAGTGAAAATTGTTCGTCCTAGAAGTTTCGAATGTGACGTTCTTCCAGTTGATGGCGTGATTTTGGGTCACTTGTAGTTAATTACTATACAGGGCTGGTCCCGAGTGTAGAGATTATTCTTCTAAATCTCATATGTGTGGACGATGTATTTGTGGCTGTTGGTGGTGTACACATTTTGATTGTGTCTTTCGCCATTTATTGGGATTATTTACTTATTACTGGCACAGACATAGCTGTTACGTTCAACGAAGCTCAACGGAGAACACCGACTCGGTAAAGGAGGTTTTATGTATTTTAATTAATTTTATTCGTACCCTTCATTGGCCTAAACATTATGATAGGTATTTAAGTTTTTTTAAGTAATATTTTGAGAAGGGGATTGTCCTATTTTATACGAGATAGTATACTACATAATAAGGGGATTTCATTAATTTTATTAGATGATGAGTTATGGTAATTGTACGACTGAAATCAAGTGACATTTTTATCGGATATTATAAACTTTTTCTTAACATTACACTGTGCAGATAGCTCTTACAGTCTAAGCGCTGGTACCAGCGCCGCGACCCTGTTATATTAGGTTTTATTTATTCGTGTGGCAGAGGATTATTTATTTCAACAAAGGTTTCAATTTCTATCCTAGGGACATTGTTTTTATGCCATAACCACTTAAATATATACCTATGTATTTTATTTTTTACTTTTTGTTAAAGGGACATTCTTATAGTGTATATAAAATATTTATTACGTCACATAATTGTGATTACTGATATTTTATATTAGAAGTTTTTTACCGTAACTGTGTTAAAATAAAGCCTGGGGGTGCATTGTTAATTTTCACTACAGGGAAAGGTTTAACAATCTATTAAATGGTATAAGCAGGAGTTTTCGTAGTCTCATTTCGTGTTACCTGCAGATCTTCGTAAGTTGGACAGTTTCTTTGTAAGTTTAATTTTGTGGCAACCATTGGACCTGAACGCGGACTCCGTTATACGGGGAAATCGGAAGGTAGCATCATCTTCCACTTTCTTCTTTAAATTTACCCATATATTTGTTGCATTATCATCCGCGTATCCTATTATATTTCCTGCTTAATTTAAATTTAATTATATACAGTACTTTTCTTTCACAATCCTAGTCGATTTATTATTTTCAGGTTAAATAACATTGAATATAGTTATTAATGATATTGATATTTAATTGTGAAATAGAAAAACGTATCTTTGTCCTGCTCACACTGTTTTCTTAACCTGATATTAACTTTATATTGTTGTTAGAGACTTTTTTAAAAAAGAAGAACTGTTAAGAATGCATAATTTATGCAGTATGTTGGTTCCTAAACCTGAATCGGTAGTTTTGAAGTTATTGTACTTTTCACTATTATAACAAATCTCTCTTGTAATATTCAGCTACCCTCGCCTTAGGCATCGCAACTCCATTTATCGTACGTGTCTTCTCAAATCCCAATAACACCGAACATTTATCATTTACAAAGTTCAAACCTCCGGTCTTGCCGAAGATTAGAAACTCCCAATCCAGATAAATTTCTACAACAATGAACTCTTTTTCAGACTCGGCGTCTCCAACTTTAACTTGGGGTTTGTGTTTGTTAAAAGTTCCGAACAAGAAAAGATACCAGAGTTCATTTTGTGTTTTGTTGCTTTTTTTTGAACGAAGGTTAAGAGAGCTAGTTAAGGATCGATACCTTCGATGGGCCTTCAATGGCTTATTTGGAATTATCTTTGATACCTATATTTTAAAAACGAAAAGTTCCTAATATTGATAGGGAAGAATTGATTATTTTAAGAAGGAAATAAAATGGAATGACTGATCACATTCTGAAACATTAACTCATTATTAAGCTTTTCTGTAGCTTATCCTATATAATAAATATGTACTATCGTTATAAGTTATTTTATTTCATTTGTTTAATAATTTCTATAAAATCCATTCTGACGTGTACCAAAGAAAAATTTTCACTCGTTAAATTATTCATCGAAATCGATAAATAAATTAAAATGCATCCAATATCGTTCGGAAAACGCTTCGAATGTTTATCGGAATCCTTTATCCCGACTTTTCGAGTTTTCCATATAATTTTCAATACTTGATTAGATTTATTCAAGCCGTTTATACTTATAGAATAGTCAGACTTCTTTCCTTTGCTTGTAACTCACTCGATCGATTTTCTATTAATAAGCCTTATCTGAATTATAAAAGAAGCCTTCTAGTAATGACGTGTACTTACGTTAGGGATTTTAAATCGTTCATTTTTGATTATAAAGAGTTCAACAATAATAGGGACACGTTGCAGAGACGGTTGGGTTAGTATTCGAACTGTAGCGAAATATAAACGAAATATAATACTGGTACATACAACAAAAATGAAACTTTTTGTTGTATAATGGATAAAAATATATCAATATTGATGTTCTTAATGAAGAATACAGAAAATTAACAGCTTTAATAAATGAAACCTCCAATGGCACACATAAGAGAATATAGCTACCAGATCCATTGATGTAATGATAATAAATTGGTTAAAACCCAGTCAGATTTGGGTTGTCATTTTCACAAATGGTCCAAAATGGACCATAAGAACCCGCAGCTGCTTCATCATTGACAGATTTAGCTATCTCACAACTTACATATAAAATTGCAGCCATGGTTGGTTATAATGAAACCAGTAAATCTATTTAAACACATGAACATTGCAGAGACTTTCGTTTTGTTAAGATATATTTAAACACATGACTGTTGCAGATACCTTCATCTGAAAGTATTTATACTATTTAATTCAAACGTTAGAAACATACTAATATTACACAAATAGGTGTATCATTATTTAAAATTCTTATTTATATATAATATTAAAATTTATTACAAGTTAAATATTAATAAAAAACAACATGAACATCATTTGATAAAAGGAATAAAATAACCAGTTGATATCAGAGAACTTAGAGAAAAACGAAGAGCAAGAAGATAATGGCAACAATCTAGAGATCCATCTGATAAGGCTATATTAAACACTAAAACTAAAAAACAGGAAATAAATCCAGATACTCAAAGAAGATACAAGAATCAGATGAAATGACATATTAATCACTCTGGGAGATTAAAAGATCCATTAGCTACATTTCTCTCATCAGAAGAGATAACGGAGGGTGTGCCAGGGACAATAAACAGAAAGTAGACTTGTTTCCTGAACATTTCTTAGACATTTTTACACCCAATCAGAAGTAATAAAAAATAGTTTGCCTATATCAAAAATTCAAAAATATCACCCTTGTTACACTGAAAAAAGTAGCTAATGATATAAAAGCTAATCTTAGCTGAAGAAAGCACCAGACTTTGACTTAATTACTAATGAAATCTTGAAACAGTTGCTTAGAGAAGGTATTGTCATGCTGTGTTGGAATCAAAAGTGTGCTCACTTTCTTATACCTTATTACCTTATTTTTATTGTCAGATATAATTTTTATAATTTATCAATAAAAATTTAGAGAAAAAAGCTCATTTTTGGCAAGAATAAGTGTTTATTTATTAAAACATTTAGGTTCTTTCGGGCCATTGTAGAGTCATTTTACACGCGTAGCTCTTATGTTTCACTGAGAAAAAAGTAGGAAACTAAAATGTCTCACAAAGAGGGTATCGTAACCGGACATTCCATACAAACAAAGCACATAAGTGTCGACCAAGTTTAGGAGGTTCATAAATTCAATTACCATCGAAAAGCTAAACGAAATAGAATTAAAAAAGTTGGAAGAGATGGAAGAGATAGAATTACAGAAACAACAAATGGAATTACAGAAAATACAGAGACAGTTTGAAGAAGAAAAGCGAATATGAAAGGAAGTTAAACATAAAAAGTGAAAGCATCAATAAGATAATTTTTGTTCTTTTACTTTAATTTTTTTTAATTATTTTTCTTTGCCACTGCTGAATGGGTATTTCTTCTGGACTCCAGGACTCTTTGGCTGGTGACAGTGCTGCCTTAATCCCTTAATAGTATATTGACAACAGTAGCTAAAGACCTATCAGTTGTTACAAATGGTATTTAGACTAGTTGGTTGTTACATCTCGAACTGAATCATTTAGTTCAGCCTGTGAATTAAGATGTGCTATTGAACATTCTGGTGCTGGAAATACTGAATCATTGTCGATTTCATATGCGAACACCGGTGCATTCAGGTTCTTCTCCATCAAAACTCAAATATTCTGGTGGATTTGGGATAGGAACTTCTTTACTATCTTTAATGGGACATAAAACTGTTAGTAAATGGGGATATTGTATAAAACGCTTGAATTAAGGTACGATGCCAATCTATCCACACCATTGGTTCTACAAAGCGCATTTTGTGTTTCGTACCTTTCAACCAATTGAACTAATAAAATATTGTATAAAGATATGTTTTAAAATAATATAATTATGCAAATACAAGCTATAAATATCGAATATGGTAACTTATGGTCAGTTACATTGGGGTTATAATTGAAGTTACTAATGTTACCAACGGTAATAACGTGAAATACATGTATATTGAAGACTCTGTACATAAATCATTTACCATACATCCAACCCTCTAGATAAGTCTGCCAACTTGAAACCTACAATATCAGGGAACATTATTCGGCTTAGTTCCCTGTTCCCATAACAAAATTACTTACCTCTTCTCTTTCACTTTTGTCACGTTTAACTGAAATTAGAACAAAGCGTGTATCTTCCGGTTTACTAACTACTTTCAAAGTTGTAATTCCACTTTTATCGGTAGACTAAGTTTTAGTTTTAAGATGATTGAACCGTTAAGTTAAAAGTGATGAGAAAAGCGGAGAAAAGTTTTTGGTGAGTAATCGAAGTGAAAACGCGGCTGGAAAACCTCTGTTGGAAAATTGATGAAGTTAAATCAGATGGAATTAACGTCAGAAATTGGGAGATAACTGGGAAATCTTCGGAGAATGGTTTAAGTTATAGTTTTAGATTATTATGTATGAACAAAATGTCGAGAACGATATTATTTCTGGGTAAAAAAGAGAGTTGCCATTTTTATGTTCGTAATGAATTTATCTTAAAGATCTATCAAATAATGTACTACGCATTGCTTTTAACAACCAAGCAATTTTATATTTCCTTTACATAATTAAAAAATTGAATAAAGCATATGCAAAATAATAATGTATTCTTTTCCACATGCACATTCAGAAAAAAAAATCACTTAAAAACTGGTTTTAAATCACATAAAATAATATTCTTACTGCTAGTTTGTAAATATGGGCGTTCTGTGATTGGATCTTTATTTTTTTCAAAAATTGCACACGATACATAACAGATTTTACAAAATTGGATGGTACTTTTAAACCACCACGCTATAAATTATTAAAGTACTCGCTATTAGTATTTCCACCTTTATTTTCAATAAGCATCAAAGCGCAAATAGTGCGATTCAGTTTTTTAAAATTTTATGAGCGGCACTTAAATAGTCCGTTTCTAATAAAAATAAAAATTTACCTATATTTTTAAGTACGATTTTAGTATATACAAGTCGAAATCGGATTCATTGCAGCTGTCAGTTTGCTTGTGAATTCCCGCAAATGAATAAGTACTCGCAAATGCCTTTTTCAACGCCTGTTTGAGTCTAATTTTTTTTCGCATTATTTACATCAAACTAACCTTAAAATTACAACGTTTTTCTAGTTTTTCTGTTGTAAATTTCCCTGGGAGTATACATGATATTGAAAAACGTTTAAAAGAATACTCAATGATTTATATTAAAACGCAAGTACTGTGACGAAGTGCCAAGTAAGTATCTTTCGTTAAATACCCTTTATTGTTTTAAAGTCTATGACAGGTATCGAGCCACAGCACAAACTTTTTCAAAAAACGGACCGAAAAGTTATTTTCACTTGAAATGGGTTTAGCAAATTCATTTCGTTTAATAGTACCTATAAAAACACAAGTAGTGTTAACAAAATCCCACCAATTTCTAACAATTTATAAAAAGTCAGAAGTATGCTTATAATAAGCAAAAATAGTTGACATGTGACATATATTGTCAGCTATAAAACCTTTTGGACGCTCCAGATTACTGAGAAACACTGTCTTGTGATTAAGTTCAAAAGCTTTTTTTATTATGTCTCTTGATATCTTGATATTTTGCATGTCTAATTTGTGTATAATTTTCAAAATCAGGATAAACAAATGTTTTATCCAATTTTTTTTTAAATTTCTCCAGTTATTTATTATATAAAATTGTTTTGCCTAGATAACTTGGAATTTCAAACGAAGTAGAACCTTAGAACATATATAGTCAGGAAGGACCATGACATGTCCGTGTTAATCTGATCGATCTGACGGAAGTGGTAGCCATGTTGTACTATGGATTACTCATCATCATATGATAAATGGTTTCTAAAATTGGTTTATAATTTTAGTGATTAAAATTTGTTAATAATTTGGATGTTTTATGTGTTAATTTAAACTTTTATCAAGCGTATGTTTTGTAGACATTTTTAAAAAGTGTTTGGTGTTTTAGTATTTATTTAGTATTACTGTTAATTTTAAATTTTCCGCATTAAAAGACAAACAAGACAATATTTTTAGTTGTTCGTCTTGTGGATATAGCAGCACAGCTAAAAGTAAAAAGGAATAATCTACATTTCGTAAGCAAGTATTTTATTCTCTCACTTTTTAATTTTTTAAACTTTTTAACTGTTTTAAATTTGTAAACAAACATGGTAAGTACGTCTGCGATCAACTGTGCTCATAGGCGTAGTCTCATGGTTCCTAATTTATTAAGTTTGCCTCATTCGTGAGTAAATTGTCAAAGAATATTTTCTCTAGTAAATTTGCTGAAGTAAAACCGGCATAATAAGCATCCACTACTGTAAGTTTGCTCAATTAAAAAAACCTCAAGATAATCATTATGTTTTTATTTAAAATGCAACAAATAATTAATAGGGTATCATTAAAAGAACATGCATGCCAAACACAACGTATTTGAATTATTTGATTCAGACTGATCTAAGAGAAATACCTATTATTTTTCATTGTTTTTTTTTGTCTCCGGACGTTAAGCATATATTAAAATTTTGATTATTTGTTTTTATTCTTTGTTTACTTCTTAATTTGGGTAGAAAAATGATTATTTTTCGTTCCTTATATACTTGTTTTTTTTTAATTAACTACACTGCAAATATAATTATTTTTCCCTGTATTAAAATCTAGTGTTTACATCTACGGTTTTTTTACCCATACGGTTGGAACCGTTATTTCGTTATGTCGACATAAACACCTTTTACTCAAATATCATTTGTCGTCTTGTGAGATTTATTTTTGATATCGCTGACAGCGACAATCAACTTGATTTTATTTTTAAGTGTAAAGTGATTTTATTTTAATTTATCTTGGTCATCCGAAGTATTAGATTATTTTTATCTATATTGAAATCCGTCTGATTTTATAAGGTAAGTTTTAATAATAATATATTAATAAATATATATATTTTATGCAAGGATTTCTTGAATAAATTGTCAAGTTTTAAACATAACCTCAATATCAACAATGAATAATACATGGTTAATATATATTATTTTTTTGGAATAAGATATGATGCTTTACTATGTTTAAATATATGAAATTATTCATTTTTGTTCATTGTATCACTATTAAACAATTATAATACACTTCATCAACACTACCACCAAATTTTTCAAATTAAAAACGGTTAAATTCTGTATTAAATACACTAATTTACTATACAAGTATTTTACAAGAAAAATATAATAGCCCGCATCGCAACGTTGCCATTTTTTTTTGTCTTCATTGTCGTAGCCAGGGTTGTGGCCAGGCAATTATGTAAACAGTTCTAGTTGTATTATTTCTTTATCGATGTAGAAACCTCACACCGCCATTGTGTGAGCAGTTGAACTTTAAGTTCTACAGAACCATAAATACAAATTTGTTGTTTCTTATAAATTAAACAACCAGTACTTAAAACGTTTGTATTCTAATCAGTTTAAGTTCGCTGAGCAGAATATTCTTGAAATCTCTTTGAAGTTGTAAATAATTTTGTGAATCTCGGCCAAATAAAAGGAAATTATTTCAATTACCAATTAGGGTCTCTTAAATCTCCAGCGTTTATTATTATTTTTTTTTTTGAGGAAACGGATGGGATGTGGCTTTTAGAAACAGGATTATTCCGGAAAATGAGACGAAAAGGAAAACCTCAATTAAACGTTCTGTTTTAATTGGTTTTAGGATATTAGTGACGTTTCTAGGTATTATTAGAGAATTAAAAGTAAGTCAATTGTAATTGGTTTAGTATATCTCTAAAAGTTAAATAAAGCAGAAATATATTTATTAATTAATAATAGTAAAGACAATATTCCATGAAATAAGATATAGTTTGCTCTCTCAATAACTTTCGCATTTCTTGTTCTTTTTATATTTATTCTAATATTCCACACTTGGAATTTGGTATTTCTGATGTTATTAATCCTTTATTTATCATAAGGTCTGTGAAAATTAAAAATTACATGTAAAATCAAGTAAATCTGTCCTTAAGGGTTGCATTTGGAATCACTTCAACCTGTTTGTCAATGTCATCGATTCAATTTTCGAATATAGCAAATTTTTACTGATCGCTGATGACTTGAAAATGCAGGTGAAAAGATAAATTATAATAAAACTATCTAAAACTAAATCAATTATAAATATTAAGCCATAAAAAATGTATATTATGTTTGCGAAACAAATCGCGGGTACGGTCAATTTTTTTTATTATTTTTATTTTTGGTGTGTCGTAAAAAAATATACTATGTAGCTCGATGAACATCGTCTTTTTGTCTTTGTCGGTTTTGAGCAGGTAGGTAGGGTTAGGCATGCCAGCCTCTGAACTCCTGAGAGGATATTGAGGGCTGTTTCCTGATTTACTTTAGGCCATCAAACAACCACTCCATAAGTTATCATGGGCCTTGTTATTGCCAAATATAGCCAGTGGATCATATTTGGTTTTAATCCCTATGTTTTTCCAAATGCATGTCTCCCTACAATGACAGACATTTCACATTTATTGGTCCTAAGTAAGTTTGCTATCTAGGATTAGACCCAGATATTTTACTTGGTTCGTTTTGTTTAGCTTTCCAACCTTGTTTTCCGAGTAAAGGTTATGAGTTGTGCCTTGTCAGGGTTTACCAAGAGGTTTTCCTTAACGCACCACATTTCTGTCAGCCTAAGAGCTCTTTACATGAGTTCAAAGACTGCGGTTTGGTGTTTCCATCGGATAAGGATGACTGACTATGTCATCGGCATATCCTTGAGCGTACAGCCCTTGATTGTTCAGTGTTTTCAGCAGTTCTCTACTACTAGGTTCCACAGTAGAGGAGAAAGGAGTCCACCGTGTGGGCATCCACTGTGTATATTCACCTGCATCATCGTCTTGATCAAACTTCACCTTCGTGCAATATACAATAATATCCACTCTTCTTGCACAAACTACTATAATTTTATTATATTATTTCTACTACCTTCAGATTATTTTCTTTTCTTTTGTTATTATTTCTAAAACTCCACGTGCGTTTAACAATATTTCTCTAATGTTTATATTGCTCTTAATTCTCCGGTGTCTTGATTGTGATATAATTCTTTCAATTTCCTTTTCTTGGTGTTACTTGTTTCAGTTATCTGTTTTCTATTACTTTTTTAATCACTTTTTATATTTCTCTTACAAAACAAACTTTTTCCATTAAATAAACGTAATAACAGTAATGTTCATCTCGCCAAATAGGTGCACGTCTGTCCTACATTTGATCCTTTATCAGAACGTGTCACAGAAAGTAACACTCGGATAATACCCAATAAGCATTTACGAAAAATAGTTTGACGTACGAAATCCCCGTAAGGCAGAAATATATTTCTTGAAAAGAAAGTTTTCTCTGGCGTACCAGACGTGAAATTGAAAACGGTTTGCTTTGTGTCAAACTGATTATTTTTTAGCCTGATCCAACTAGGATATGACAGAGGATATGAACGTGATAATAAGAAAAAAATAAGGATGTGTTTTTAGATGCCATTAAAACCATGGAAGAAGAATAATTTTTAAATCGAAAAACCATTATTTGCACTGTTTAACAAATAAACAAGATAGCCAATTTAGTAAACGTTTATTATTAGAAAATTTGTATTTAGGCTTTATTTCATTATTACAAAAGACTTTCTGTAAAACTAATAACCCCTTAGGCGATGATTGTTTTGTTTGGTAAACAATGTAATGTAATAACTTATAGGTTTTTCGATTATTTTACGTTTACTATTAAGCGTGATCAGCCATGGTCTTTATATGCAGGGACTTTTTTTTAAATATTCTGGTGAATAGTTAGTTTCTCTATTTTAGATTTCATTGTGGTTATTCTAGATGATAATGAAAAAAACTAAAAAAAAAAAATTAAAAAACTTATAAAACCTAATAAAATAAAAAATTGATTAAAAACAAACAACTGTTATAATAATTTACTAAATAAAACATATTAGGTTGAATTTATAATAAAGCAATAAATAACAAAATAGAACCGAATTAAATGATACTAATAGAGAAAAAAATATTATTTCAGCCTCACTTAACAGAAATTGAGACAGTAAGCCAAAACTAAACTGACACAAAACAAATAAAAGATCAAATTAGTAGATATTGTCTAGACTGTTATACCTCTTGACAAATGACTATGAGTAAGACTTTGATATATGATAGTATTTAATTAACAAAACCTTTTAATTTTTCCTTTATTTCAAACATTAATTTTAAATCTGGGTTAGCGAAAGATGTGTCCTTAAAGGAGGAAGTTTTCTTTCAATATTAATCGCAACAACTTATAATCTGCCTTTACTAGGTACTAAACAGCTGGATACTCTTCCCAATTTCAAAACTCTTAACGTTGAAAATTATTACCTTGTGATTATAAAATTAACTCAAAGAAAAACTACCATACAATACGTTAATTAATATGGGATTAGGTAATGCGAATTTCTGACTAACCACTATTTCAAGCGAGGTGGAATTATAAATCTAAATCTGTACCCCAGAGCCAGAGTATGTTAAGTCCAAAAACTTAGTTTTTCAGGAGAGCATTTTTTATATATTCATTTTAGACTGTGGAGTGTGGGCTTAGCGTAGTTAAAAAATGAGCTGTTTTTGTTATTTTAAAAGATACGTCAAAATGGAAAATATCGAACCATGCGCCGCAAAATTTTAAGTCACTTAACATATTTACCTAAAATTTGGCCAATTTGGACTTAACATAGTCTGGCTCCGAGGTACAGAAATGTAACAACTATAAACCATCATCAGATGGAGAAGATGATGATGATGATGATGATAAAGACAAAATTAAATATCACTTTTTTTGAATTAAAGATTTATTTAGACTTTTATTTAAACAATTTTCAAAAAATAAAAATAAAAATACGTTTATGACCGATGTTTAAATTATTTTAATTCATAGAAAAGTTAAATGATTATATTATTATTGTGAAAAAGTTGATAATTGTCGAATAGATTTTTCTAATTTTCCTTATATCATATTTCATAATTTTTTATATAGAAAATTACCATTTATCATATACGCAGATTTTGATTTTAAAATAGACCGAGAACTTGATATGTTATGAATTGAATATACTACAAAAGAAGGTCTTATAAATTAAAGATAAGCCTAGAGAATGCATTTAGTACTCGTCACATTCGTGAAAGACTCTTTAAAGATAGAGATACCTATGGTGAGTTCGGTCTACGCACTCTTTTCACTATATTCACTCCTAAAGTACCTAAGGCGTTCGGGTACGGAAGGAGTTAAAATAAAAGTTCCTCTTTGACCGTTCGGAGATGGTGGAGTGGAGTGTGGATCGGGCATGCGCTTAAGGTGATTTAAATTGATAATAAGGTAATTGTGAGTGATTCTTTAGTAAATAAATTTTTTTTTGGTTCCCGTGAATATCATTAATATGGAAGAAACTTATACGGTCGTTACTGACAAGTACGATTAAATTTTAAGTACTGGTATGTCACATTGACAATTGACATTGCACTCCGAGAGTTAAAGGAGTAAAATCATATTCGCACTCCGTTTACGCCTAATTACTACACTCCACTCTGGAGTGCGCAGCCCGAACTCACCTCTAATATCGTTCGAGATCATTGCCATTTAACTGATAATTTTAGAGGATTTGCCTTAAAGTGGTATACCTCTCAAATTATATTGTCATAACCTCAGTAGTTATGATGCGCCTTAATAATATATAACATATAGCAAAAAAATCAAATAAAAATAATTTTATCAAAAATAAAGGTAAAATCAGGAAATATAGCTATCTAGGTTAAATCAAGATTTGGTTGGTTAAAGATTTGTTTTCTAAATAATTTAAAAATTATTTTATGATGTCAAAACTTCAAGATCGATGAGGGCCACTTCACATTTTATACAGATCGTATTATCTTTATTGATTGAATTAAGATATAGGCTACCCTAATCCATATTCTAGTCTTTCGAGCGTTTTTAGCCTAAATGATAATAGACAACTGCACTTTCGTATCACATCAATAACCATTCTAACTTTGGGAAGGTATATAATTTTCACCTTTTACCATGTCTCTGTTACCAGACAATACATGCGTTAAATATGCGACCAAAAGTGTGAATGGATAACAGCAACGCTATCTAGGGCTCAAAACCTCTGGTATTATAACAACAACCCTTAGTTTCTGCTAATGAAATCTAGCTCGAATCTAAAATGTCAGGAAAATATATAATATATTGTCTGTGGACTGAAAAGGGCTTTCGGTCGCGTCCACTTCGCGTAGATTAGGACCGTTTGTTGACTTTAATTTCCTGTGCGTACGATAAAAGCGCCACCGCACAATATAAATTGTTTTATACGGCTTGGAAGGGATGGGAATGTCGCGATTATAATCAGTTAAAATGTTACGGAAACGCTTTTTGTATATGTTTTAATTATCATGGAAATGGGATTTTAACTATCGATTTTCCTTTTCACTGGAGATTTCATTGTGTTCCTGGTTTTCGTTTTATTTATTTTTTGTGAAAGAAAATGTATTTTTTTTAGAGAAACTGTAGAAATTATATTTAAAAATATACAAATACTAAATATATATATTTTAATTGTGAAATAAATAAACACCATGGCGAGAAATTGTGGTGGATTTAATGTATTTACAAATAACCTTTTAAAGTAATATTCTTGGGCAGATTTTTTCTGCCAATTCTTTGTTTGTTAAATTCCATACAGTTTTCAACCTAATATTAGTGTTAATTATTTTTTCTATAATATAAAACTTTTATACCCTTTGTTAACAGCAGTTTATATTATTTTTATCCACACGATTCATTTATAGTGTATCTATAGTAATAATTTTAACAGAATAAAAACTGAACATCTTCGAGATTGGCTGTTGGATTTCTAAAATAATGCAGTAATTTTTAATACCTTTACATATTTTATATTTGAATTGGGACTTAAAACTTTAAGGTTATAATCAGAGATATATCTGCATTCATATTTATTATGTGATGTTACTCTATGTTCTTACAAACTAAGTTATATTTTAAACTAGATACCCTAGGATAAGGTATTAAATTTATCCTTATTTTGGTTTTCGTGGATCACATCAGTTTAGAACAATTACATCTCCTTACATTTAAAATAAATTGCCAATTCTCTTATCCTTTAACTCGATTTTCACGGTTAAGGATATAAATTGCCCAACCACGTACCTACACCTAGGGGTTATTGAGTTAAGCACGTGCTTAAGTCGATTGAAGTCCACAATCTAATCACGATCTTAATCTCCCTTTGAAAACTTCTTTTCACCTTTGATTAATAATCCGCAATTTTTATTCAACGTGGAAAACAGGGTCGACCAAGGAGAATGATTATTTTTCTTCAAAAGAGAAAAAGAGGGTATTAGGAAATTGGTTTCTGTTATGATGTCAACTACGTGTAGAAATCCTTTTTTTTTACTTTAGGAAAGTAATTCTTTTCTACCTCGAGTTTTGGGGTTAACAGAATCCGTTTTAACCATTATCGCGATGATGTCTGTCTGTTTGTGTGTTTATCTACAATGACTCAAAAACAGGAAAAGAGAAAATTATCAATATTAATATAAACATTAATCCATCCTATGTGAGCTGATTAGATTTTTGCATAGTCGGAACATATTGTGGGAATTTTTCTACTCCAATACATATACTTTTATTATTATTGATATACAAAAAGGTGCGTTCTCTTGCCGATGGAATGCACCTTTCCCTTTTGACATATCATATTAGTGTCAACAGGTAACACTTGTCACCGCTGTCACTCAAGCCGCCCGAAACATTAAAGAAATTTAAAATTAAAAAAATGTTTTTATTTAAATAACAAATCATAAATAGTTTAAAGAAAATAACAATGAGTACTTAGAAAGGTGGGTCACTCCAACAATTAATGTTCGGATACAGGATGACCTTTAAACTTTTTTGGAAATGGTAGTGTAACGAGGTTGTCAAAGTTTACAATTTAAGTGATTAAAGTTCAGTACTATGGGTCGTGAGTGGGGCCACTTGGATATAATAACTTAAGCACTTTGTAATTAGAGTAGGACGCCACTATATTTAAATCTGCATATATCTACGTATAAAGTAATTAATAAAAATATGAAAACAAAAATTACTATTAAATTTGAATAATAAAAAAATTAAAACCCAATTCCAATCTACATGAGTTTCTAATAATAAAATTACTTTTAAATTTATTTATTTTTTATTAGTATTTTGTACAAAAATAAGGGACTTAACAAGGGGGTGGAATAGGTCTCATCTACGATAAAGGATCTTCTATAGTACTTCGTAGATCCTCAAGACGTTAATAGTTCATCAAATCAGCAAATCTTTCTTCATATACACAATCTTGCCCAGCTAGCACATAACGTTGCCAAGCCTTTCGGCGATGTTGCATTAAGGAAACGTAATAACATTACTATACAACGTAAATGCAACGTACATGAGAAGTTGTTGAGGGAAATCAATACCTCGCAAAACTTCTATTTGTTATTTACCTAGTTAACCTACCTGTTATGTTAACACAACGTAATAAATTAATTTGCTAAAATAGTATCCACGAGAAGCACCATGAACATCACAATTCTGAATTCGGAACGTTTGTTTATGTCAATTCAGACAATTGTCACTTGTCAGTTTTTTTTATCATTTGTCTGGTCTTTTTTGATGGTTTATTTTTTGATTTCCCTATTTATTTTATAAATAATTATTATTTATACATTCGACTAGATTTGGTAAGGGTCCTCTGTAAAATAAAAAACTATTTTTTAAACCATTGTCTTTGTTTCAGATTACAATGCCTGATGTAAATTTATTATGTCATTCATTTAGGTATATAAAATGGTTTAACTATAATAAAAACAAAGAATTGCAGATAAATCATTGTAAATGAGAAGATAAACATTTAACCGAATGCCCAGTAATATTTTACACCAAAAACTTCCGCGCCTGCCACCGTCAATGGCTATTCATAATATAGTATCCCAATTCATGTGTTGTTAACTCAAAATTCAAATTCAGAGAACTCAGCTACGAATCTATTTTTTTTTGTATCATTTTGACTAAAAGCATCGCGCGTACGCTACAAGCTGCTTGCATATCAAGCTCTACATTTAGTTTTTATCCTGCCACTTCATGTCGCGTTGCTCACAAAAACAAAGAGCCAGAATTTTGATGAGTGCAAATTTAAAATTCTGATGTCGAACATGGCTGATAGCGTATTCATTTCAAGATTAAAGGGTGTGCTGCTAGCTAATCGTCAATTTTTTATGATGTCAGTTCGGTTTTATAGCTTTATATAGAGGACTAAATAGGGAATATTGGCGTTCTTAGGGATAATATAAATAAATAAAAAATAAAAATGGGCTGTTACGGTTTATACAATAATTTGAAAAAATGGATGGATATCAAAAACGTGTAAAACTGATGATATCTGATTCTGCAGTACAAGGATTCTATAAAATAAAAAACGATAGTCAACATGTAACACTAGCTTACGAGCATTGAACCGAAAAGGAAAATATCCTGATTCCTTGGAAAAAAGTTGTGTGGCCTTGCCCGCTAAAAATCTGGCCTTTACAGTAATCCAGGTGTTCAGGAATACGCGTTTTCAAAAAATAGCCAATATTTTTAAAAGAATCACACTTTGAATCCAGTAGAAAAAAGAGATAAGAATAGAAGAACAAGATGGGGTACAAGAAGGAGGTTTGAAAGACAATTTTTCTAGCAACTACTATAATGACATATTTCACAATGATGTAGAGGAGAAGGAAATACAGTATTTTAAAAATGATTCGAATTATTCTTATACTTTCAATATATTTTAATAGAAAATAATGAGAATGTTATACTTGTATTAGTAAATGACATAAAACTAAAATTTTTATTAGACACGGGTTCAGAAGTTGATATAATCAATGAACAAGTAATGAAAGTAATTTTGAAGAACCAACTTCAAAATCGTGTAGATACCATCAACACATCTTAACCAAATTTATCGTTAAATATACATAAAAAATAAAGAGTTTGAGGATTTTCTCATGGATCCAATTATTTGATTTTAATCAAATGGTTATGGGACCACCCCTGAGGCACTCCCCTTATTAACAAAAAAATAATCATAGAAATTGGACAAGGTGGTAAAAAATGATCGCTAAAGATACATATAAAATTACTAGTGTGAAGATTTTCTCTTGGACCCGACTATTAAATTTTGACCAAATTTATACTGAATCACCCCTGAAGTACCCCCTTTCTAACAAAAAAGAAATCATTGAAATCGGATACCGTGTTAAAGAATTATCGCTGAACATACATAAAAAAATATATATACCAACGAATTGAGAACCTCCTTTTTTGAAGTCGGTTAAAAAGTAGTTGACAGATATGATTTTCCAAAATTGAACAAAAATATCAATATTAAAAGTCTAGCGGGAATAACAAGATGCTATTATGAGTCAAGAATTAAATTAAATATAAATGGGAACGAAAAACAAATAAATCCAGTTATTCGATAATGATAAATTATTTGGAGGTATCCCTAAAAAGTTTTTAATGTCTATCTGAAGATAGTATAAGAAAATCATTTCCCAAAGTATTAAACTATAATGATAGTAGTCCAAGTAATTTTTGTACAAATTTCGATAGACATTCTTTAGAAAAAAATCTGGATAAGAGAAAAAATAAAGAATTAATTGAAAGAGACATTATTACAAAATCTGATGCCTCACTTTGCGTACTTCAGATGAAGGCTGATGGGAGTTACAGATTTTGCATAGACTATAAAAAAATTAGTGAAGAATCACATCTAGATCCTGGTTAGCTAGAACATATTTTTACAGAATCAGAACAGACCCAATATAACGTTTTAAATGAAGTGGCAGTACGCATAGAAAAACAGCAGTACCCACCGAGTATTTTTGTCCTTTGTTTATCGATATGGAAAACAAGAAAGTGAGAATACACTCAGAACGCACTAAACGTAAAGGATCGGAATGGGAATAGTGTAGTGACTTTGACAAATGACACATGCCATTCGAAGTGATTATATTTGGAAAAAAGCACGATTAGGAAAAAGTAGAGACGATAGTTTATAGGAAATTGAAAATACATCAAAAATAAACAAAAATTAAACATGATAAAAAGTAAGTAATGACTTTTATCATTCACATCTCATTTCAAATCGAGATGTAAAAAATGTAATCTGGACAGCTACATCTCGGATAAACAAATGCAGATGTAGATGTAGTAGATGTGTCCGATGTGGATAAATAAACGCTCGAGATGTCAAATATGCGTCAAATGTGGATATTCAAACGCGGCATATGTAGAGTGGTTGAATAGAATATTCTATTAAACACGACAATTAGTTAAGCCCGTATGTCAATAAGTAGATGGATTAAAAATCGCCATTTTAATACGAAACCCCAAAAATTTCCTATCCTTTATTTTCCTCTGAACATATTCGGCAATGAAAACAAAAGCTAAACCTCAAATCCGTCGCCCAACGTTGAACAAAAAATAACACAAAACCGACATTGAATTCGGAATAACTCTTGAGAGATAGACTGTCACGTCGGTTGACATGAAAAAAAGCGTTTGTTATTTCAGGAAACGTGGATTGTTTGTCTTGTTACGAGTTGTGACACGATCGGGGAATGCCAGTGGCTAGTTAGAAACCGTTAAAACAATTGTATTTGTTTTGATTTTTTTGTTTCACCTCTTGTATGACAACGTGGAAGGGCCACAATCTATTTTTTCTTGAAACTCATAAAAATCGATTTTTTTTTAACTTATAAAAAAGAAAAATCGATTTTATTAGACTTGCAACTTCGAAAAATTGATTTTTGTAACTCATAACGTTTATAATTGCTAGTTTTTAATAAATGGCGCTATAATTGGTTACCAATTTTCAAATAATTCACGACCTTTCTTTGTCTAACTTATATATTCTTTTGAGTAGAGAAAAATTTAAAATTTAAATTGTACTGTTTTTGAGTAAACTTTATCAAGGCTGTTTCTAAACAAATTTCTTACATTAAAAGCTGTTCGCATTTTCTAAACTCACAAAACATAATTTTCATAACCTCACAAAAACAAAATTTAAATTATGCTAAAACCGGTCCGAAACTGAAGCATTCATCCACGTTGGCTCCGGAAATATAGCAAGCTTACCCTCTAATAGGCGGCTTAAAGTGGGTGTCGGGTTTAAGCTGCATCAGACCGACCTGGATTAGTTAATCTGCCCCTTGACAGTTGACGTACGGCCTTGTTCCCGCCGTCTACTTTTTCACCTTCAGCTCTGTCGGAAACTCGAATTATTCATGTACTTCCGCTTTATTTGCCTTCGTTTTGGCTTACGGAACTTTATTTGGAGGCGAACGGAGAGTTGGAGTAGAATGTAATGGACGTAGGAGACAGCAGCACGTTTTTAGTTCGATCTTTGATGTGACAGATATAAATTTGTTTGTCTTGTGTAAGGATTAAAGTTGAAGAAGTTTGGCTTTAAGTAAATATATTTGACAATCTTTTATACTTCTAGCCAGAAAAAGGGATAGTAAGTATATTACTTTTTCACCAACTAGAGTGGATATAAATGTAAAATTACAACATTAATATAATACATATTTAACTTTGTAGGTATGGACAATTACATATTTTATTAATTTTTCCATGAAACATTTTTTTAACATTACTGACCTGATAAAGAATAAACATTTTGTAAATTACATGTACCGATTTTTATTAATTGTTTAGATAACTAGGTTGTATGAATATTTTTCAACAGTTTTATCGATTTCTTTGAAATTTAGCTTTATAGGATAAAATTCTCTAAATTCATCTGTACGCAGCAACCTCTGTATATAACTACATACACGTGATTGACCTCATTTTTCTATATAAAAAAACATCAGTCTTTCACGATTATTATTGCCACAAACGCAAAATTTAAGTAAAACCTTGGAGACTAATGCCGTAGTTTCCACGTTAATATAACGTTAGCTTTTTCAATGTTTCCATCATTTATTCATATATGAGAAAAGTTTTGATCGATATCTACCCGTGTTAGTTACGAAAAACAATTTAGAATTGTTAACCATATTTCGAATCGTTAATAATTCATCGAACATGCCAAGTCGATTAAATATTAACAAACATTTGAAAAAGGCAAAAGATTAGGGATATATTTATATCGGTTTTGTGGTAATTATATATGAAATAAAATGAATTTAGCTCAAAGCCGGAATATCACATAAAATACAACGACCGTTTCCCCTTCAAAAAAACAACTACTCCTTTGGCTAATACCACAACAGGCATTGAATTACATCCGAAGGAAAAACAGCAGAGATAGAAATTAATTTTCAACACTCTCTACTTTGATTTTGCTCACCAAGGAGAACATCATTCTTGGACCGGTTTCGTCCTTATTAGGACTCCTCAGCAAGAAATAGATAGGTTCTCAATTCCAGTCTCTAATGGAATTAACAAATGCTACACATTTCACCAGTATACCATAAAGTTGGTTATGAAGAGAATAAAAATTCAAGTAGTGAAAATGGTGTCGCGTAATTATTTTCTTGTAATTATATATGCTCAAAGTAAAATATAGATTGTGTTGTGACGTAATAAGATAGCGTCAAAGCTGGGCAGTACTTTTATTTCGGGTACATTACATTTTAGACTACTCAGTACTTCTGATTTCTAGAGCTGACAAGTAACGAGTACGAGTACCGACCCGTGCATATATATATTATAATGATTTCACCTTGGAAAGGTTAAACCATTCCAATATCCTAGATCTTTTAGGGTGCCGGGCTTCTTTGGGTCCTAAACAATTTCAAAAAAAAAAAATAATCGATAAATTTTGAATTTGAAAAAAGGAATCCAAATCTTCTGCTTTGCTTCAGTTCTTTCTTCTTGCACCTAGTTCTTCTGCTTTCTGCTCTAACTCCTGACTTACTTTACTTTCTCCTCTTAATCTTCCTTCTGCTGAACTATCCTTCCAGCTATTCAATTCACACTTATCTTCAATTTGTCTTCCTTTTTTTATTTTTTTTTTGTTTCATCTTTACAATATAAAATCTTAACTTCAATATAATATTTTCTGACTTTTTTAAATTTTCCATCTGACAATTCTAAAACCCTCTAACAATCTTCCCAAAATCTCTTTGACAATTCTATTAATTTTCCAACTCCCATTACCATCGACATCATAACCCTAAGGCAATTCCCAATAACTTATCGTCGCCAGCGATACTGGGTGGAAATCATAAGAACATATATGTCAAATAACAAAATCATGAGATTATACACGTGTATATACGTTTCGAGTATTCTCGGCTACTTTCCTTTTCTTTTCTTTCCTTTGCGGTGGTGTGGTGTTATTCCCGTCCCGCTTTCTTTTCAGATCCTTATGATTGGTTTTACTTCCCTCTCCCTGGGATTTGTGCTCCACAGCTTTCTTTTTCGCTTGTCGTGTCATGCCCTGATTGAGGTAGCGAAGATGTGGTATCTTGCCCCACTGCGTCCATGCCTCAGTGGGTCGTCCCTTCCACCAGGTTGTCCCAGTGGAGGTAGGGAAGGTAGCTTCCGTTTGGATTCTTTTTGAGGGGAGCTTCCCTCGCCGATGAGTAGTGAGAGGGGGATGGAGAAGATGGAGCGATGGTGCTCCTCTTCTCTTCTTCCCTCACCTCTTTCTTTTGTTCTCCCACTTCTCTCTTGTAAGGTTGTCTCACTTGAGAGGTTGAGGAAGGTTGATCGCTTCGGGTGGCAGGCTCCGTTTGATGAGATTTAGTGGCGGTGTAGTCCCGTCGGTTTTTATTTTCTTTTGATTTCTTGCCCATGTAAATCCCGGCAAGACTGGATACAAGAGGGTTTCGCCAGGTGCCCCCAAAGGAACGTTCGAAACCGCTTTCCCAGCGGCCATTTATCCTTAGGCACGTTATCTTACGCCTTAGCTTGGGGTATTGATGGAGTGCCATTTAGTTACTTAATAGTTCTGTTCATAGAGCAGCAATATTAACGTATCCAGCCGTGCCACAAGGAGACAGACACTCGTTAATTGCATTTCTCCATTGGCATGCAGAAAGAGTTGCCTACAAGCGGACAAGCAACCAATCAAGCAATCTAAGCTAAAAAGCAATGGCTAAACTACAACCAACAATTGTAACATTTTAAAATTTCATTTAAAAATGTTATTTTAATTGTGTGACATCCTGTATAAATTAGTATCAGATTGATTTACCATTTAATTATCGGCGCTAGCAATATGCTTAGAGAGGGAAATTTCTCTAGGTGGGGATCTGGCTGGCTCTCAATTTTAAAATTTTTTTTATTCAAATTCATTTCTTATCTGATAACTTAAACTAACAGTTCAGTGCCAAGACTGCAAAATATAAAATTTACAAGAGCCTCGTGAAAAACAGAATTTATTTTTTCGTTTAGGAAGCGAATGTAAGCAGTCTCACATTATAATTTTCTCCTTCCTATCGAAAATTCACTGCTAGATACTGCTAAATAATCAACTTTAACAGAAACTATTCTCGAATTATTCAATTGGATGTTTTGGAGCTAGAGAGGCTACCGAGGCTATCTAACTTCGAAGATCTTCAGATATCTACAGACCGGTAATTAATTCACGAGACTATTAAAGAACTATTGATTATTGTATGATAAGAGTTTTAACTTTATAGTTGTTGGTACCAGCATGATAAAAATCATTATTTAGAAAATTTCAGTATTTTTTTATTTTTGTAAAATAATTCATGTCGTATAAATAAATAAATTCATTTATATGTTAAATCTTATTTTTTTAAGGTTACAACAATTCTCTTTTACTCAAATTAAATTTTATATAAGTTTTTATTAATTTCTTTTTGACAAAGCTAGAGTTTATAATTCTCACTAGCTTTCTAAAAATAAAAAAAGAGAATTGGCGCCCCTCTCTTCCAAACTATTTTCCCAAAAGGTGTCTATTAGAAAAGCCGAATTCACGACTGAGAAAATTATATGGTCAATGTGCTTATTTCTTTTTAATTTGATTAAAGGTAAGTAATGTTTGGTGTTAAATTTCTATGAGCTAGTCAAAATTTCTTAAAAGTGTTTTGAAATTAACAATTTTATCGCAAGGTAACGCCAACATATTACAAATTGACGCTCCAACGTGTCAACATTAGGGTGCTTCATTTTCGGACAATATTTTGGTTTTCTCTGTACTACCTGAAAATCTGAAACTTTATAAAAAATTAAAAATTTTGCCGCCGGGTAAAAGGTTCTAAATGCAATAGCGACTTAGCTCATTTAAAAATTCGATTTCCCATTTAAATAACATAGGAAAAATTTTTTTTGATTTCAATTTGAATTTTCGATATTAAAAAAAAAATTAGGAAAAACCCGTGTATAGCTTTTGTAGGGCATAAAATCTGCTACAATAAGTTTTTTGGGTGAATCCCCTCCGACCAACAGTTTTTGAGTAATATAACTAGAAGGACGAATATCAATTATATTTCACATCAAATCTTCTTTAAACTAAAATTTATCATTTTTACATCTAATAATAACTTATTATAAACATTAGGACGCTACAGTTCTAATTTTCAAATTTTTTAGTTTCATTTCTAACCACAGTAGCACTACTCTTGACTTCGTCTATACTTCCATTGAAGTAAACTAAAGTTTTTGCTCTTCAATCGTTATTGACTAGCATTGATTGTTGATAATTGTGCTTTAACCTCATTGTTTATTTTCCTATTTCTGTCATAAATGTCAGACTCAGTGATTAGACTCATATTTAGCTGAAATGGCCTAATAAAAACTCCTGTAAAAACATTTATTTACTTGATTATGAACGTACATTTTTATCCCAACGTAAGCTACCAAATAATCGGGAAGTATTAAGTTTATTGTTGTACAATTATAAATGTCTTGGTAAGCCACTAAATCTAAGTTTAAACATTTTGTAAAACGAAAATCTCTTTGATGCCGTTTGAAACAGTGTTGCAAAACTAAGAAGTTTATATAAAGAAGATTTGATGTGAAATATAATTAATATTCATCTTTCTAGCTCTATAACTCAAAAACTGTAGGTTGGAGGGGATTCCTTCATAGAAACTTTTTGTAGCAAATTTCATGCCCTACAAATGCTATTCACGGGTTTTTCCTAAAAAAATTTTTTAATATAGAAAAATTAAATTGAAATACAAAAAAAATTTCCTATGTTATTTAAATAGGAAATTGAATTTTTGAATGAGCTAAGTCGCTATTGCATTTAGAACCTTTTACCCGGCGGCGTAATTTTTAATTTTTTATAAAGTTTCAGATTTTCAGGTAGCACAGAGAAAAAAAAATATTGCCTGAAAATGAAGCACCCTAGTCAACATATTACACAATAAGTGATATTCTCGTTTTTGTTTGTTACTTACTGACTTATACCACTAATTACTATAATTTCTACTTTCTAAACTTGAAACACTAGAATTATTTAAACTACTCATACTCATTAATTGATTTTTTCACGAGTACTCACAAACATTTACAAAAGTACTCATTTGCTTTGAGTATTATTTATGTAAGTACTCATACTCAGATAGTTGTGAGTCCTTTGTAAAGCTACTCATATACTTATGAGTCCTTTGTAAAGCTACTCATTGTGAAGTACTCATGCCCAGCTCTAGATAGCGTAGTCATTTCTTTCAGAAATTCAATATCGTGCAGCTAATCTTCTTCTCCTTTTTTTTTCAGCCATACCTTCCATAGAGCGTTTTTTTTATTTCTTTTACTGATTTTTTCTCTAAAATCCTATTTATTCTATTTTCTAAATGTACCTTTTCCTTGGCCTATTCTATTTTCTTTTACTATACTTACAACCTTATTAAATGTCTGCTTTCCTATTAAGTAATTTATCGACTGTTTTGTGATTCATAGTAGATGTTAGTTTTCTTTCTTTTAGTTACTATGTCTAAGTCCATAATATTTATGCTGCCCACTGTACTAACATTGTTTTTGTATCAAGCATTGTTCTTTTTCGCTTTCTATTTTTCTATGTATATACTATCAAATGCCTATTTTTCAAATTTGCGTTTTTTAAATTCAACTTGTAAAGATCTTGTAGTATGTTCAACATACTTTTTTTTATTACAATTTAACTGATCACGTCCCCAAAAATGCTAACTATTTTTATATTAGATTATTTTTTATAATTTTTAGATTGTTATTTACCTTAATTTTATAACATATCAGATGGTTTAGTCTGATTCTCAGAATGTCAAGTAGTATCTTTTACAAAGAAGCGTAAATTGGTTTAAACTGGTTATTTGAAAATTTGCCAACATCGGAAATCCAGAACAGCTCCGCAACATCTCAATTTAATGAAAATACAATAGCCAGAGCATCTAACGGGGCGTTAGATATAATCCGTTCCAACCAGAGCTGCAATTAACTGGAAATTGGGTCAAAGAGTCAATTTATTTTCTACACCTACATTGGGAGACGATTTTCCATGTGACCAGTACCGTACTAGATGGCAAGAAGGTCTAGGAATAATACAATAAAATTGGTGATTAAAAAAAATGAAAAAAAGTTATAATAAAGATGACCAAATTATTGGTTGACAATACTAAGGGGAGAAAATTTTGACTAGGTGACTTATATCTGTGTTAGAGGTATAGCTTCGTGAGAAAATTAAGGTAACACTGTGCTCAAACGATTGTCTAAAGGGAAGAGGCAATTGATGAGATTTGTCAATAGATTAGCATGATCATATCGCCCTTTTGTTTTGCTCCTCAAGCGAAAGATAAACACAAAAACAGAGATATAGAGAGTACTCTCTATATCTCTGTTTTTGTGTACCAAAGGACTTTTTTGTTACTAATTAGTAAATTATGTATCACTTATTACATCTGCTGGGCAATAATGGCGTTTTGCAAGAGAAATACAAAGTTTTGCAGGAAAATCTCTGTAACGTGTGGAGGGTGGGTTACCCCCATGGCACATAAGTCTCACTAGGCCCATTGTGCATCATCCTGAGATGATGGGCACCTCTTAGCTCGTGAACCAGCCTACAGATTTACTGTAGTTAACAACGTCGTCAAGAGATGCTTCCCTTATATCGGCCGGTGTTAACCGATACTCGCAGAACGCAAATCTTCTAACAAATGAGAGCGTCGAGCAATCGTAAAGGATATGCTCGATGGTCCATCTTCTTGTTCGCACCCTCTGCAGAGTGCGGATTCTGATAACCCCATGATATGGATATGCTTCCGTACTTGGCAATGACCAGGCAGATTCTGTCTAGTCATATTTAAGTATTTGTTTGCTGCAATATTGTTAGGATAACTTAAGAGCTTCCTGGCAACTCTGCAGTTTCTTGTTTCATCCCATCTTTCCTTGAATTTCACAATTAATGTTCTTTAGTGTGGTCTGTCACTACCGATTTTGTCAGGCCAATAGAAAGACCATATCCAAAAAGTATTTGGTTGGCTGCTTTCTTGGCTAGTGAATCAGCAAGACGGTTTGTGGCGACATCATAGCACCACATAGTCTTACCTTTAGTTTTGACTTTTACGTCAATTTATTTTAAGGTTTCTTAGTCAGTTTTTATTTGAGGTTGGCCAAGTGTCAATGTCAGATGGTACCATTATAATATCACATATATTATGATCTTGGTCGATAGCTGCGTACACTAGCACCCTACTTATCCGAAAAAAAGGTATCAACCATAAATGGAAATTGCTTTCTTGGGTGGGATCTTCAAAATGTCTTGTCGGGTGTAGGAATCTTCTCTCCGGTGTGGAATCTTCTGTCGGGTGTGGAAATTTGTCGGGTGTGTAATCTTCTATCGGGTGTGGAATCTTGTCGGGTGTAGAATCTTCTGTCGGGGTCTTAGGTTCTAGTCTTGGATGTTATTCCGGGATGCTCCAAAGGGGTTCCTTGCAGTTGAAGTGTGCTCGTTCGGGGTCACCAATTGTAGGTAGCAGGGAATCAGAATTTCAGTGAATAATAAAATAATTTTATTTTAAATTATAAAAAAGCGTTATATAAAAAATGTTGTCAAAGGTGTGTCTTGTCTTGTTCTTTTTCGAAATCAGTAATCAATCAATCTTTTTTGTTTTCTTTTTCCATAGTTACCATTCATCGGATAAGTATGGTGCTAGTGTACGCAGCTATCGACCAAGATCATAATATATGTGATATTATAATGGTACCATCTGACATTGACACTTGACCAACCTCAAATGAAAACTGACTAAGAAACCTTAAAATAAATTGACGTAAAAGTCAAAACTAAAGGTAAGACTATGTGGTGCTATGATGTCGCCACATAATTACTGAAATTCTGATTCCCTGCTACCTACACGGTTACCTTTCGATGTGGTGTAACCTTTGATCCATCTTAAGGTGACCACATTGTTGATGGATACTTCGGTTAAAGCTTCGTGACATTATAGTACTAACTCTGAGTAAATTCGTAGTCTGTTCAGGGTGAGTAGTGCTTGTCTGCTATCTGTATAGATGAGCATGTTTTTTCCTGGATATTGTTTCTGGTGATTTCTTTTGATACTATGAGAATCCCCGTTAGCTCTGTTTGAACTATACTGGCACTATTGTTCACAGTCAATTTTATATGTAAGTTCCGCGGCATTGTTCATAAGCAATGTATGCTCTTTTGACTCTGTTTTCTAAATGCTGGACAAATACGGCATTTTGTACAAAACCAAATGCTTGACAATACATCGAAATGCTGTACTAATTGACCCCTAAAAAAGGTAAACTTTTATAACGAAATGAATCAGAGTTAACTTATTAAAAACATACTTGTTGTGTAGCCAACCAGGACGTAGATAAATGTCAAATTTTACTGAAAACTTTTACTACAAGGGTCATATTAAATAACAAACAAATAATAAATATCTTCTCTTATTATATTTATTGCAAAACAGCCCTTTAAAAATAAACGTTACTATTAGTGAGCCCGGTCCTGCGAATATTCCAAATTGAATTGTCAGTATCAACGCTTCTGCTTTCGGTTTTGTTTTTTTTTTTATTCTGTCTTTGTTATTTTTTTGGAAGCCATCTGCCGCTCTAGTTCGTTACTTTCGACTAGCGCAGCTTTTTTAATTCAAACTGATGTTATCTGAAAGTTGATTTATTAAACTTTGTTTTCTTTTTAAATACATCATCCAAGTTAGATTAGATTTTAATAACGAAAATGGTATTAAAAAATAATCCTTCTTTTTTTCGGAAAGTGAACGTCTATTGACGAATACAAGATGGCGTTGATAATTATGAGTATTTAGTTTTATTTTACTTATCGTTCTATGTTGTAAATATTTTATCTACGGTAGAATGTGAAGTGATTCACAAAAAATGTTTCTAAACTTAGGCTTTAGAAAAATTGACGCATCTGGGAGTGTACAATTCTTCTGGAATATTCTGCATCTGCATCTGGTACTATTTCAATCCGTTTGATGCTATATCAATCAAATGATTGTCAAGTAAAACTAACGCTTGAAAAAAGTTCCGACCAGAATCGTTATTTGTAAATACAAGTTTAATATTTCTGAGGCCAGAAAATCTTTTAGAAAATAGTAAATATATAGAGTGATTGTTGTATACTATATTCCTTGCTACGGCCTACACGTTATATACTATGTATCTGGCTTTGACAAGCAATGCCATTACGACTTAAAATAAATAACGTAAAGTCAAAAGAATTTAATTTCAACATAGCAGTGATGCAAAAAAAATATTTCTGAAGAAGGCCTTGAAAAAATCGCGCATGTCGGTGCTGTAATTTCTATTAGTGTTTTAATAATTGAAATGATTAATTCAATGTTCTTATTATATTCATTATTCTTATTTTACGGTAAAATATTGTTTTTAATACTTAAATATATTTTCTAGTATACTTTAGGCATAAATACGAGTCTTGAATGATATTTAACTGGTTTTCATTGCTTTTTTCTTGATTGTTTGCCCTATTTGTGATATAATTTACCTTTTTTTTTAACCAATTTCTATTATTTAGCGGTTTAACATTGTATCTACTATCAAAACACTCGTGGTCTTCGGACAAAAACAATTGAATTTCACAACTCTATTGTACAGGGGAACTTTACTATTGTTGCCTTGACGGAAACCTGGCTCGAATCATCAATCACTAATCAGGAATTGTTCGGAAATTCATATAATGGATATAGATCTGACAGAAAATACTCTCTAATGAATTGTACTATGGGTGGTGGTGTTTTAGTTGCAGTGAATGACAGCCTCGTGTCTTCTCAGATTTGTTTATCTGATTATCCGTCCTTTGGTGAATTCACTCCATCTATAGATATATTAATGGTAAAATTAAATTTTTGGGTTCTAATTAACAGTGTTGTTCCTAAAGTGGCGCTGGGAAACAGTAACAAAGCCTACATAGAACACGAGGCCAATAACCATAGCAGTTGATACCGATGACACAAAAAAAAATATTAAGACTTTGATAATTGTAAATATTTATGTACCCCCTAGAACTAGCACTGTTATCTATGAAAAGCTCTTTGAGACCATTGAGTCCACGAATATTCTGCATAATCATGATATATTAGTCATTGATGATTTTAATATCTCCGATTACTCCAACGATATGAAAATCGGCAGATTTTCTACATTAACTTCTCATATTTGCACTAATATTTTATCTATCCCAGTTTAATACTATCCAAAATTCTAATAATAAACTCTTAGATCTGGTATTTTCCACAAATCAGTGCATAATTGAAAGATGCACTCTCTGGTTCGTGAGGAAGAACACCATCCTGCTCTGGAGATCTGTTGCAAATTCAATACTACTTACAATAAAAATCATCTAGCTACTTATATAGTAAATTACTATAATTTTCGTAAAGCTAATTATCCAAAGTTATACCAAATGATTTCTAATATTGATTGGACGTTTTTAGATGCATTCCAAAACGGAAAAATTTACAATGTGCTCGATAGGTGTGTGCCCAAAACCACTGTAAAGTCTTCTAAAATTATAAATTATAATAATATTAGTCTCATTCGTAAAAAAGCAAAGTACCATCGTATATATAAGAGAAATAGTGATCCATCTGCGTACATAGAGTTTGCTGGGTTAAGAGCTCAAATCAAACTAGTTGTAGATAAGTCTCATAAAGAATTTGTTAAGTCTGCAGAATCAAATATTACTATGAATTCTTCTAGTTTCGGTGCTTTTGTGAATAGTACGAATGGTTTTAATTCCATACCTAGTAATATCAGTTATAATAATATTCTTTTAGATCTTCCTAATTCTACTGTAAATGGTTTTGCCGAACACTTTCAACAATCGTTCATTAAGTCTTTGGATCCATATTTTACAGCTGATGATACACAACAATATACTTGTCTTTCTATTAATAGTTTCAGTGAAAAAGACGTACTGTATGCTTTAAAGAAAGTAAAAGCAAAGAAAACTAGAGGTCCTGATGATATTCTGGCTTTTCTAATTAAAGACTGTGCACATGTCCTTGCTTATCCTCTAATGGTGTTGTTAAATATATGTCTTAAAACATCTACCGTTCCGGATACGTGGAAGACATCGAAAGTGTGTCCTATATTCAAAAAGAGAGATAGGAATGATGTAACCAATTAAAGACCAATATCTGTAATTTGTAACTTTTCGAAGGTGTTCGAGGTTTTATTGTATCGCGATATTAATTTGCACGTCAGCGATAAAATTTCATCGCATCAACATGGTTTTCTACAACAACGTGCAACGCTAACTAATCTTGTTAACGTAACATAAATCATTGCCGAGAATATTGACGATAAGAAACAAACGGACGTCGTATACACATATTTTACTAAGGCGTTTGATACGTTGGATCATAGAACCTTGCTCCCTAAATTAAAATTATTCGGATTTCATGATTCCCTCCTAAAACTATTTACATCTAATCTTCAAAGCGTAAACAGTATGTGTATGTAAATGGCTTCAAATCAGTTGAGTATATCGCAAAATCAGGAGTGCCACAGGGTTCGAACATGTGCCCTTTATTATTTATATTATTTATTAACGATATCACTGATATAATTGATGTTAATTGTATCTTATATGCTGACGATCTAAAATTGTGTTTGACCATTGCTCACAGATCCGACTGCGAACGCCTTCAAGCTAATATTGATAGAGTTAAATACTGATGTCTGAGAAACAATTTATCGCTTAATGCCGCAAAATGTTTTGTCATGTCATATGGTCTTAGCGCTAATCCTATAATATTGAATTACATCCTTAACAACACAATCCTCCAAAGACCAACTACTATTACAGATTTAGGTGTTACGTTTGATAGAGAATTATCTTTTGGTCCGCATATGAATACTGTTATATCCGCTGCTTCTCGTCTTTACGGATTTGTCGAGACTTAACCAATCCGTCTACACTCACTACCCTCTACTGTTAATTCGTAAGGTCAAAACTTGAGTGCGCATCTATAGTTTGGAATCCATTTTATCAACTTAGAACAAGTCCAAAGACGATTGTTAAAACTGTTAAGTTTCAAAATTGATGGTGTCTACCCTGCGATCGGAACGCCTCATAATTTTCTTTTGCAAAGACACGCAGTTAATAGCTTATCAGCTCGCCGTTCTTGTAACTCGGTGCTATTTCTATTTAAGTTACTGACTGATAAAATTGATGATTCCGCCATATTAGAAAGGATTAATTTTCACGTTTCTCGATTTTCGGCAAGGTCTGCATGCACTTTTTACCTTCCAGTGCCTAGAGCAAATGTTTTAAAAAATGTGTGAATGTTCTAACGAAATGTACAGTAATTTAAACATCTTTAATTGTACTGTAAGTAAAATTAAGAATCATTTTCTCTTATATTAGCTTGTAACTCTTGTTCTTATTGTAACCTACTTACTGTTGAATTTTGTTGTTCAGATTGTGAATATTTTTTTTTCTTGTAATCCTGTTCTTTAATTAGGTTTCCTGTTGAACAGTGTATTAAATAAATAAATAATACAACGGTTTTCCATAGATTTTTATCCGTATTATATTTTTATAGTAAAATAATGTTTTTAATAATTTCTAGTATTTTTTTATGTATTTTGCATGGTAATTAAACTAATTTCAGTTGTTTTTTCTTGAATCACACTTCTTAATTAATAGAGATAATATAACTTTGAGAATGTCAAACATTTTGAGAATTTCGTAAGCCGCAGACGATTTCTTAGGTATTTTTAATCTATGGATGAATTGCTGTTAGTTAAAGCAATTCTGTTAGAAGCCGTTCTTCTCTTACATTGTCTCAATCTCTCGAGCTGCGTTCTAAATTGCTCTACCCGTCTGGTTGCGCCGAACTTTCAATGAAGTTACATACCAAAATTAATATTCGCCGTTCGCTCGCACATTGGCCAAAAATAATAGTTTGATTTATGCAAGATCCGTGTCATAGTTCGCCGAAATTTCTATCGCCGATATCGATCTAGGACCTCGAAGAGTAATGGCTCAGACCCGTGCCTTGCGCCAATCCCACCGAGTTTTGCACCAAACCCGTATTTTATTTTTAGAAAATCCTAAATAAATAGATAACGAATGTATAAAGGGACGTTTTTGTTCAGATTCATTGCTTTCAATTGGAAATTAGTATAATGCCACAGTCAAAGTGTAAACACTGTGAATTTAACATTTATAGCGTTCTGCATTTGTTAAAGTTTGACGTAGTAAATGCACTGCATCGGTTCTGGTACACAATCGACCCATTTTGCATGTAAATCACCATAAAACTTCAAAATAGCTAAAATCGAGACATTTATCTGTCAACTTCAGCTGTAAATGTCATCTGTCAATGACATTAATAGATTATAATCTATTATGCAGTTGACGATTAGAATATTGTTATCCTATATGGCTTCCAAACTATGGTGTAAGCCACAATTTTTTTTCTAGAGGCAACCATAGAATAACTTAGTTATGTCAGAAGCAATAGCGAATATCGAGAAAATCACGTGGTGGATTTATCGCCTTTTGTCTGTCAATTTCAACTGTCAATGTTATCTTTCAATGTCATCTGGAAATGACTTTGATAAATTATAACCTATAATTCAGTTGACATTTAGGATGTTAGAATAGTATTGTCCTATAATGGCCTTCAAACTGTGGTGTTAGCCATAATTTTTTTCTTCTAGAGTTGTCCATAAGCCAGAAGCTTTAAACGATTACATTTAGAGGTGTATGTGTATGTTGTTATCGTTAGAATGTTTTTGGTGAATATTTAAATTGTTTCACCCTATGTTTATTTATTATGTAGGTACTATAATGCGTTTTAATCTTCCCACGTACATAAATTAAAACTTTTAATCGCTTCTTTGTTGATGTCGAGCACGTTTCCGTTAGTTTTAGAGGTTTCATAACAAGCAAAGTTAAACATAAACATACAAACTACCTGCTGCACCCTTAAAATTTCTAAAACTGAATATTTTAACGCTCATTACCGTAAAAATGTATTGATTACTCCAGGTTGGACGAAGCTTTGCCATCTCGAGCTTTGCTCGTAAAACTAAAGTTACTGATAATGGTGTTAATTTAAAATTCATGCTAGTAGAGTAGGTAGTATCAACCATGGATAAATATCTTGAACAATGGATGATAATATACAGGTTTGTAATTAGGCATTTCAAGGTCCTCTCGAAAATGGTTGCCAGATGTCACATAAACATTTTTACCACGATATTCTTGTAACTTATTTTAAAACCTAGATTGTATAATTTGCTTTCAATAAATTTTATATTTATACAGTCGAAGGCACGCGACAAGTCAAAAAATATCTGTCACGTGTATTCCAACATCCAGTTCACGGGCTTGTAGTTGGCTACGTTTTCTGGGTCATTTTCTTTTGAATAGGGATTAACTTTGGTATTTTTTTTTTAAGAAACGGAATCAAATTTTGAAAAAGTGTCTTCCGAGGAGCACAGATTTAATCTTTGTCTACACGTACATATTTGTTCTCTTATAAAAAGTCCAAAATAAACTTTAAAAGTGGGGTACTACGAAACCCTTGCATACTCTGCTCTAAAGACAAGTAAATACTCCTCTAACTTGCTGCAGGTAAAAATAACTTCCATTTAATTTCTATGGAATTTTTTTACACTAAAATGGTTTAAATATCTCTGGTTTTATACAAGTTAAATAAACTGAATCATAAAACCAAATAATGATTAAATTTAACAGAGATTTTTGGCAAAAAAACCTCGTTAGAATTCATGAAAACGATATAGGGCTTCATATTTTTGTAAGCTCTATCATTTTAGTATTCCTAAACAATATTCAAGTTCACCGAAAGCAAAGCGTAATTCATCAATACCATCCAGCGAGAGAATCATTTATATTCATCCGGAGCAGAACAGGCTTACGAAGTTTTCTAAATTCCACCGAACGCCCTTGAATAAAGAACTTCCATTATCTGGATACGAATTTATATTTAAATTTATGGAAACAGGCCAACACTGACCCCGCTTCGTGGAGTCGAAGATTATATAACGAATTTTACTTCATAAGGACCGAAAAGGTAATTATTGGGGTAGTTCTGGACCAGCAGCAACTCGTGTTTTATGACAGAAACGATGCCAATTATGTATGTTATAAGTCACTACATGTTACAATCTGTTTTTGTAAAAAAAAAGAAACCATAGCAATATTGATAAACTTAATTTGTTGACCATCTCAATTGTATTAATAAAAATAGGTCTAGCATTAAAAAAATAAAATCAGAGAAGCTTCTTTTTCTTTTTCTGTAGTGTTTTATCGGCTCAATCCTTGAGGATTATTTACCCAGCTTAGTTATTTTTTTACCCTCGTTTTCACTGCACTTGATAATTAATTTATATATTCTTCTCTAATCTTGGCACTGAATATTTTATTTAATTTCGTATACTTTTTAAAGTCGAATGGTCACTTTTATATTAGATATTTTGTGATTTTTTATGGACTTCAGTACTTCCGATTCGGAAACTGCCATTTCAATGTTGCCACGACGAAGTCCAAATCGGAAGTTAATTACAGAGGCTAAATCAATTAACACTAGTTGATACATAAATACTCAGTTGCCGCCTATGGTATATCTTTAAATTCAAGTATAGCCAATGATAAAATAAATACTTATGTTTTATTTTTATTTATTTGCATTTATTAAAAAAAACCTGTATAATTTCTTAGTTTTACACTTATAATAAAGGATTCATAGTTATGTACCTACATAACAAACTTCTCTGGAACATATATGGGAAAAATAAGGCCACAAGAGTCCTAATGGTATGCAGGAAGATTGCAGGTAAAAGATGGGGATGTAACCTGAACACAATGCGATGGATGTTTACAGCAATAGTGAGACAAATCATTACTTACGGGGTTATAGTCTGGAGTAACAGAACAAGTTTAGCTACTACGAGAGCTAATATCTCAAAAGTACAAAGACTAGCTTGTGTTTGCATCACCGGTGCAATAAGAACCTGTCCTATAGCCGCAATGGAGTTGATCTTAAACCTCACCTTTACATTAAATGATAAAGAATGTGGCAAAAAGGACACGATATAGAAGACTCTTGGGTATATGTCCTAGGATGAAATTAAAAAGTACAATTTTGTGGAAAATTTTAAAACCACAGATCTGGGCTGCAAGAAAGAATGGTACCAAGAATCCATCGCGCTTACAACCGAAAGACATGCTATTCAGTGATATACGGATGATTCTAAAACCATAGACGGAACTGGAATAGGAGTGTATGAGCCTAGAACAGGCTTTGAGAGAAACTATCGTTAACAAAAAATTATCACCAGATCCGATAGCCGAATGTGTAGCACTCCAGAATCCAAGGACACTAGACCTAGGAGCATATGAAACAGAAGAGGGAGGTTTACCTAACTAGGATTGGAAGAGGCATCCAGATATTTCCATGCTGCATTATCGACAGAAGCGGCATAATAGATCTTTTAGGTCGCAGAGTATCAACACCCCATTCCCAACTTAACAAAACATGTATTTACATTGTCATATTTCACTTCAAATAGCTAATTCATAGACATAATACAAAATTATCACTTTTTAACTTTGTCTATTCTTGTTGAACTCATGTTAAAGTTACTTGCATGCAAATGCTTCATTAAAACATATTAAACACAAATTAGTCGACAGCAACGTATCGTCTTTTTATTGCACACCTTTTACTTTTACTACTCTAATTCGAATGCCTTCTCGTATAACGAGCCACTCTAATTTTTACTAAGGATAAAGCTATAAAGAAGCTTTAACGAGCAGCTCATAAACAATTCAAACAACAGGGTTCAAACTATCTGGAAATTAGTAGAGAGAACGGGAAAGAGGACAAATGCAAATAAGGATATAACAATTAACTCCAAAAGAGAGATTTTCACAAATCCTTCTGATGTAACAAATCTATTTGCTTAAACTAGTTTAAATAGTTACTATGACAAGGTCAGTTTCTTGTAAAAGTAATTTTAATTAAACATTCTTCTTTGCATCTGTAACTTGTGATATATGAGGTGGTTCCCTATGCTCCGCCCTTGACCTATTTCTTAGTGGTGACTTGATTATTGTTTTTGACAGTTAGTTAATTGACTTAACTTTGTATCTCAAAGCGTTGTTGTGCTGTGGCTAATTCTTGAACTGTGTGTCGTGATTGTTCATAAAAATGGATCCTGTAGAAGAAAGAGTCGGTAATAAAATACCTCCAGGAAGAAGGCATGACGCCAACTCAAATTAATGAAGAGATTGTGGCAACTATTGGAGAGCCTGCAGTTTCAAATGACATAGTCAAACGATAGTGTCGATATTTTAAATGCGAAAGAGCATCCTGTGAAAACCAGCATGGTGGTGGTCCTCCCATAACGTTAATAACAGACAAAAACATTTAAAAGGTACACGATATCGTACTGCAAGACCGACTAGTGTGCATCAGGGGCATTGTCAAAGATATTGCCTTATCATATCATGTGGTGCAACATACTGAATAAAGAATTAGATATGAAAAAGATAAATGCAAGATGGGTGTCCCGAATGTTAACTATTGATCAGAAAAGAAATTGGATGTTGACTTGTGAGCGACTTTTGGAAAGGTACCAAGTAAACAAAGATAACTTCCTTTGTCGGTGTGTTATCATGAACGAGTCATGAGTGCACCACTATGGTTCTGAGAAAAGAGTGAAAACATCGCGGTTCTCCTCCTCCACGCAAAGTCGTGGTGTCTGCTGCAAAAGTTTTGCTATATGTGTTCTAGGATGCTCAAGTAATCATCCTGACTGACTATTTGCAAAAGGGACAAAGCATTACAGTGGCTTATTACGCACAATTGATTTCTAAATTGTGATACGCTTTTAAAGAGAAAAACGCCGAGGGAAGTTAAGGAATTATGTGCTATTCTTTCCGGATAATGCTCCCAGCGATACATCTTGTATTTCCATGGCTGTTATACACCAAGCAGTCTTTGAATTAGTGGAGCACACCCTATATTCGCCATATCTCGCCCCAAGTGATTACAGGCACTTACGTACATGCCCGTTTCAGTGACAAGCGCGTCTTACTGGCAATTTTGTACGCGTTTAACTGGACACGGACAACCATTATATTTATTCACAAATTTTGTTTACGCTCGTTTCAGATGCGAGCGTGTTCTAATAAACTAAAAGTATAAACACTAAATTTTCACTTAAAAAAAAAACGTAGTTTTTTGTTGGAGAATAATATTTTTTTCTACGACCGTGTATTTTTACCCACTTTCCCGCACGCATTTATGTTTTGAAAGTGTCACTTTCCCGCACTAGTGCGGGAAAAAATCACGTTCCCGCACTAGTGCGGGAAAGTAAAATTATGAATATTTGGCCTTACCTATTGTATAGTTTTTTTACCTCGGATGTTATAACTATTGTTACAATAGGTAATTTAGTATTTTCCAACTATTCCATTTAATAAAATTTACTTTTTTTCTTGCTTTTTGTTATAATTTTAATTTTTTGGAAAACTTGAATAATAGAGATATTTTTATATACCTTCTGTATATTTTTAAAAGTCAGGCTAGACTGTGACATGTATGGCTTGATATGGTTGCTATATGGTAACCAAGGCGTGTTATTGTTACAAAAACGTCAAAGTTGTTTGTTGAAGCGTCAACTGAATTAAAATAAATTAAAGAAATAATGGATTCATCGGATGAAGAGCTGCCCGAAGCCATTTTAAAAGCTGCAAATGAAGCACATTTGGAGGTGTTACCTGCCAAATCACGAGGAAGATATGAAAAACAATACGACCATTTTGTCACATGGTGTAAACAGGAAGGGGTAAAAACCTACAAAGAAGAGGTGTTTCTGGCGTATTTTTCGCACCTAAGTAAGTTTTTGAAATCTAATACTTTATGGTCTCGCTATTCGATGGTGAAAAGTTTAGTAAAAATAAAACAAAATTTGGATATAAGCCAGTTCCATAAGTTAACGTCATTTCTAAAACAAAAAAATGTTGGTTTTCGAGCACAGAAAGCGAAGGTTTTTACCAAAGAAGATATATCCAGGTTTGTGTTAGCCCCTGATGAGGTATACCTTATGATTAAAGTGAGTACCATTTTTGCTTTAGCTGGTACTCTCCGCAGAGCGGAGCTTGTAAATATCACTCTCGATGATATATAAGATAAAGGCAATCTGATAGTTGTGAAAATTTCCGATTCCAAAAATCATTCTTCAAGATCATTTGTTTTATGTGAAGAAATAAATTCTGAAGCTGTACAGAAAGTACGCAGGTTTACGACCACCTACCACTCCGCATCGCCGCTTTTTTATTAATTACAAGAAGGGGAAATGCTCAATTCAGTGCGTTGGCGTAAACACCTTTGGTAAGATGCCAACAGAGATTGCTGCATATTTGCGTCTACCTAATCCTGAACGATATACAGGACACAGTTTTAGACGTTCTTCAGCAACATTCCTAGCAGACTCAGGTGAAGCGATAACCAATATAAAACGTCTCGGTGGCTGGAAGTCCACTACTATCGCTGAAGGCTATTTGGAGGACTCCGAAACAGAAGAAAAACATTTCGAATAAAATTCTTTCAAATAGAAATGACTTGCAACCTTTGCTGCCACCCTCATTTTCACCTTCATGCGACCTGCAACCGATGTCACTCCCGTCCACGTCATCTTTTCAATCTACGAGCGTTACGACTATTAACAGCCAATTAACACCAACTAATTCCTCTGTACCGGCAATTTTACATAATTTACAAAATGCTACAAATTGTGTATTTAACATTAATATCCATAATAATTAGTTGTTTTTATTTAAAGATTTGTATATGTTGAAATAAAATAATTTTCCAAAAATAATTTTTCCTACTTTTTTGTATATACGGTCGTAGAAAAAATAATGTTCCTAACTCAAGCGTAAAGTGTCTTTCCCGCACTTGACCGCTTGCCTGAACTCAGCTTCGCGTCGTTCGGGCCAACTGCAGTCGCGTGCGGGAAAGTAACACTTTCCGCACTTGTTAGGAAAATAACTATTTTGTTGAAGTGGTTTAAGTGGTTCAGAAAATTTAAAAATATTTATTTGATTGAAATTTCTGGTACGTACGGGTGAGGTTGCTTGTGGAATTTGAAGGTATATTCTATTTTTTTTTTTTTAATGAAATTTTGCAACTTTTGCCAACCAGCTTTCTTCTTAACGGTACTGAAGGGTGCGATATATTATTCTGTACTGATAAACGTTGCATTGAATCAGTGCTCAAACCAAACACTATTATCTCCATGTTAGTAATAAACCAAGATCCGTTTTTTACGCCTTTTAAACGTAACAAGGCTACTACCTAAACCTTTAAGTTATTCTTTTCTTATTTTGTTTTTCCTTTAATATTACGCTAAAGTACTCTTTGGTACGTGGAAAAGTTTTACCGCTTTCAGATAACCACATTCTCGATTTGAAACCATGTCTATTGCTTTTTTCATGTTTTCCTCAGACCACTTCTGTTGGTAGGTTTTTCTTGAGTACCCACCATATTGTGTATGTATTATTACTGCAACAAAGAAAAATCAGGTAAATAATATCAAGATAGTTTAGGTAAACAAATGCCACAGATCTTGTTTTATTTATATCTCAACTTTTGTTAATTTTACAAACATAACCTTAAAACATATTGATGAAATTTCATGCCTATATCTACGTTTAACATCTTATCAACACATTCTCTTTACAAATAATGAAGCAATCCCTACTATGACAATCACAACAATCACATTCACTATGAAACTAAAAATTCCTTAGCAAGCTTAAAATCAGTACATCTTGCGCTTGGGAAATATTTCGCTAGATGGCAACACTCGTTTTACATAAAATACGTGGGATATCATTTTAGCTTACTGTCCCATTCTAAGTACGCTTTCCCATATATAGTATATGCAAGGGTACACGAATTTTACGAATTATTTTTTATTTTTAGTGCAAGAAAAATCGTGTTAGTACTGGTAAAGGCTGCACCTGTATCGCTCTGGAGTCTCTTTTTAATCAATTCATTTTGAAAAAATCCCAAAAAGATGTCTTTCTAACTAAAAGAAATAAAAATGTTAAGAAGTGCTACAGAGAAATATATATTGCCAGCAGGAGAATTTATTTTTCTTGCAATAAAAATGAAAAAAAAAAATATAATATATAAAACGCTTTTAAGTATTAATTTAAAATTATGTTTGGTATTTTATTTTTTAATATAACTATTGATAAGAAATCCTTGTAGTTTTTTTTTTCATAAATTATATTTTTCTCATTTAAATTTATGTTGTTAGAACTTTTGTCCTATTTGTATTATACTATTGTTTTTCTAAGTTTGATAAACTTTTCGATGTACAAGGCAATATTATTGCACTATTCAACATTTTTTTTATCTCTAGCAGGTTGAGATACATTTTCAACAATTTTTCTTTATCAATCGAATATGAAACCAACATAACTTTCTGTTTTCATTTTCTTTGTTTGCCAAACACGAATAGTAAACGATAAAAAATTTGAATAAATTCCATCGAAAACGTTTTCCCAACGCCAAAGTCCAGATTCTGATCGAATTTCGTGATTCCGGCTTATACCTAAGGGTTAAATTTGACCCCATGTCCTAGAACGGTTGGAACATAAACACAAGGTAGAAATCGTAAAAGCAAATATTTTTATTTGCTGAGGCAAAAGAGTATAAAAAAATTTTATTCGATGGATGAAGGAAAAGTGAGCAGAGTTAAAGGATAAAAACTGTAATGAAATATTAAAAAGGACTGTTACTTGACTCGTCGACTTCTATTTTCCGAAGGAATGAGAATTTATTTCCTTTTTATTACTTAGGTCAGCGGAAATGTCTTTTTGCATCGTCAAGCTAAGCACCAAATAAGTTCAGTAGATCATTTATTTTGCTCAAATGTGACGGTTCTATAAGGAAAGAAGAATACATTCATGTGAAAATAATTTCATAAACAATAATTAATTCTGATTGAATCATTAGTTACGAATTTACAATAATATAAATAATAATAATCGGGACGGTGGTGTAGCGGTCTATCGCGCTTATATTCATTTATAGGCAAGTTTATGAGTCTGAGACTGCTGGGTTTCGAATCCCAGACCGGACCATGTGGATTTTTAATTAAATTGCATGGTTCGGTTTAGGATTTGATGTGTGGCGTATTAATAGAAATTCAATTTCTGTTGATATGACATGCAGATTAAAACAATTCGCCATACATTACCGTCTCGATGATGGTGGGTGAGGTTTTCCGGGTTTTCCTCACCTGTAAGTCAAATGGCACCATCAATCATCTTTAAGTCGCCCCGGAGCGCCACGGCAAATAATAATAATAGCCGTCCCTTCCCCTACACAAGTCGTTCAGTCGACTTCAGGGGTTGAAATTCACTCGTAAGGGGGTGAATTAGGGAGAGTATTATTATTATTATTATTATTATTATTATTAATAATAATAATAATAATAATAATAATAATATCTTGTACATAAAAAGGTTGTTAAACTTAGAAAAAGAATAGTATGACTATAAATTAGGAAAAAAGTTTTACCAACATGAATTTAATGGAGAATAAAATTAACAATTTATGAAAACAATTCAACAAAGTTACTTACTAATAGTTGTTCAATTTTAAAAGAAAATAATTAACAAAATTTGAAATAAATACTCAACATAAACTCTGTATATAATAACAAAGAAAAAGTACGAAACATTACTAAATCCTGTTTATTTTCATTGGTCAAAGAGTTTTTCAAATCACTTGATGAAATTTTGATTAAAAATTTGTTGATAAAACAAAAGTGTGGGAAAAAATCTTGAAATGAGCTCTTCCAAAACTAAAATAATGAAAAATAGTACACACAGTATTTGTAACGTATTTTAAAGTTAATAAGTGCATCGAAATTATAAATATAGTAGATAAAGTATACATACTTTCTGGTATCTTCAAAACAACTAGTGATTATAGAAAATATCCAGAAACATCCTGTTTTGAATTTAAGAACTTTGTATCTGTAGCCGTGTCCATGCCTATTGCAGAATTAGGAGCAATCTACAATTTTGTTGTACCTAAAAACAAAATTCGAAGAAATGATGCTGATCCTTCTAGATATCAATACTATTAAGGTATTTGATGTTCAGATCTTGAAATTGGATATAGGTTGATGTTAAAAATGGAAACATCCTCTATCTATTAATGGTTAAAGAGGTTCTTCATTTACTAACAAACAACCTTTGGTTGGATTTTTTAAAACTACGCACATTTTAGGGGCATATCTTCTATACCAGGAGTGGCCAACTTTTCTATATATAAGATCTACTTTTTATCTTAAAAGTTTGTCGCGTCGACTTGTTGTCATAGTCGTAGTCTAAGGGGGAAGAAGTGGTGTAAAATACATACTATATACACTATGTTGCAGTATACGGTAGGGTTGGCACCCTTTTAAAAAGTGAATAAAGGTAGGGTTGCTTAAAAAACTGACTAAGTATTTTAGGCGAGATGTTAAAAAAAGGTCCTCGCCAGCTCATATTTTTTTTTAATAAACCCCTGGTCCCGTGCTTCTAAAAAAAGGTCCTCAGCCTCTATTTTTATAAACCAGGTCCTTCTAAAGGACATGTACTGTTAAAAGGACATGTGCCATAAAAAAGGACACAGGCTCATGAAGAAAATAAATTTCCAGACCCAACTTTTGATAGCAACATTCCTTACATGCGATTTTCCGACACTTTTTCAAAATAGATTTTTAATTTTTTTATCAGCTGCAATGTATAAGTCGAAATATGAAAAAATTGTTATAAAAATGTACAGTATGGCTGATAATTTTCAGTTTTGTCTTTTACAATCGCTTCAAAGTCCATGGTATACGGAATTCCCCCCAAGACATTGCGAGTGATCGACGATCGACCAAAATTGGCCACCCCTGTTTTATACTGTTATCCACCATTATGAAAATGGTTAGCTCTAATTATCCGACCACAACATAGCGTGATTTTTCAGTGCTATAAGACCTGTTTAACTTTATTATTAAATATTTTGTATCTTTTGCCGATTCATTCTAACTTTTTTGTTTATCATATTGCCTTTTCTTTTTTTTTTTTTTTTCATTTTTCACGAACAAACCAAACCATGTTTCATTTGAGAACATTTTCTGCATCCGTACTCGAGTTGGGAAGCTTTCCATTAGAATATCGATTTTTTAACTAGCGATAGCCTGTAATTAATAATCTTATAAAATGATGGTTCCTATCTCTGCTTCTCCATTCTCGTTAAATTCGCGTTTTTGTTCCTCATATTCATGACTTGCAACTCTTATAAAACGTCCTAAAATAGCTTTTTCGGTGTCGTTTTAGGCTCTGCTTACATTTTTCACTATTTTTAGCTGGTTTTCAGTATAATAAATGAGTAGATATCGTGTTAATACAGTTTTAAAGTTTATGCAGTGGTTTTAAATCAAAATTTATCGGTTATTGCTTATCATCGATTTTACGTAAAATAGAATATGTTAATTTGTAAATAGAAAGATAATTTACAACCAAAAGAGATGAGTATTAGGTCATATTTCAATGTTAACTTCAATTATAAGCCAATCATTATAATTAATTTTTTTTGGCAAATAGCTTATGAGATTGTAACAACCAGTAGGCTAATGTCAGCAGTGTAACAAATAATAGGTCTTTACCTACTGTTAATAATATACTAGTAAGGGACGAAGACAGAACTGTCACCAGCTAAAGGGTACTGGAGTTCTAAAAGAACATCTATTTAGTAGTGGCAAAAAAGTAAAACTAAAAATAAAAAACAAAATAATCCATTAATAACATAGTCGAGCGGTTTTGGCAACTGTTTAAAGACTCTTATAGTCCTTATGGGTAGGAACGCCGAAGCTTTACAAGTGCTTGCAATAGTGGAGGTGAGGAGACGATGTTTGTCTTTTAAACCGAGGGCAAGTTGAGGCTCAGTATGGTAAGGTGACTCACCGTGAGTTTTTGTGAAACACAGAAATAAATACAACAGCGAATGTTCGTACGTAGGGTGAAGTGACATAGTTTGTATTTATCTCCATGTTCCATAGTCACTCATGGTGAGTCACCTCACCAAACTGCGCTTCAACTTGCGCTCCGCCTCACGAGGGAGACCCGCGTTCAAATCTTGGCTGGGGACTAATAAAATATTTTTTTGTTTATTTTATTTTAAAAATTAGTAAAAGTTATAAATTATTTTAAAATTAGTTATTTTGTCCTACTAGCCTAAAATACTTTTATAAATTTGTAGATTTTTGTTAGTGGGTCGTAGAAAAAATGTACTGTAAACTCGAGTGGATTGTCCATATCCACTCTTGTTACACAAACTACTATTTATTTAGGCAATATTTGATAATATATCCAAACTTTTTGATAAAATTTGAAATGATAAATTATAATACACAACCTTTGACTTATGGCAAAGAACTGCATAATCGGACTATATGGTTTGGACTTATTAACAAATTATATAATCAAACTAGAGACGAAATATGAAAAAATTGGCATTCAAAATGAAAATAATTGTTTGTCTCAAAATAAAATCAAACCACACATTTAAACAAAATGTTAAATTAAATAAAGGTCCCAAAGAAACTGCCTCTACTAGAGCAGCCTTTTGGCAAGAATTTCGGGCAGCAGTCCTTACTCAAGTCACCTATCGACAATCGACTCTCTTAATCAAAATTTACGTGTCAGTTTCAATATTATTTTGAAGAATTTTAACATATATTGCCCTTAAATAACTCTTTAAATGAAAGCCAGTAATAACCTAATGGTTTTTACTATCAAATGCACAATTTAAATTATTAAATGAATAGCTTCACAGAGACCAAATTTGATAGGAAAAGAAAAAGTCTTATTTAACACATTTAAATATAGTAAAGCATATCATCTCTTTCAAACAAAATAATATATAAAATTATATAAAACATGTGATTTCTTGTGTTTTTCATGTTGAGGTTATATTTCAAATTTGACATTTTAATAAAGAAATTCTTGTACTAAATATATATTTTCAACAAAATATCGGTAGGAAACTTACCTTTTTAAAATCAGACGGTCATTAAAAATATTAAAGACAATTAGTACATCGGATGTACAAGATAAAAGATAATTAAAATTCAATAATCAACTTGCTTGTCGACAGAGATAAGATTAAATGACAATCCAAGTTTTTACACAAGGCATAAACGACAAATGACATTTGTGTAGAGATGTTGGTTTCAAAATAACGAAAACGGTTCCGACCGTTATACTGTCTGGGTCAAATAACGAAAACGGTTCCAACCTTTACAAAATTTATGTTATTTATGTGACTGGGTGTTCCCTGCACAATAGAACCAACCGAGAAACCACTTCTGGACTGGACTATTGTTATTGTTCAAGACTGAATTTTTCAAATAAAGCAATGAAATTCGCAACGGAGTATCGACACCAAAATGCTGTTCGAACCTTGACCGCTAGCTCTAAACGTACAACAGCGATTCGCGTGATTTCTGCTTTTAGCATCGAGATGGCGTGTAAATTACCGTAATTATCAAGTTCAAATTTCGCTCGGGCGTCCGGTATTTAACGAAATCCGGCAGCTCAATTTATTTTTTCCACATTTAGAGAACGGGGTGGAGAAATAATCGCGGTAATGTAGCCACGCCTCGCGATGGGATAATAACAGGGAGCATGTACACATTTCACTCATTGGTTATATAAATTTACATATATTACTGGATAGTTTGATATGTTTGTTAAAATTATTTGCTTTGAGCAAAGCAGGGGGTGGTTAATTTCTATAAAATCAAGTTGTTAAAAGGAACTCATGGGAGTTATTGATTTGGGGATTTTTAAAAGAATTAATAACCTATTTATCCAACAGTTAAGTATTTTATCAGGAAGGTCAAAGATGAGGTAAGTTTTCTTTTAGATTAGATCAATTTATCTGCCAGTTAGTTTTATCCAAAATTGAAAAGTTATATGAGGGTTAAAAATTACCTGAATTACTGATCCTTGAGGAGGAATAATAATTAATTAATATTTTGCTTACAAAATATTATCAGCAATAATACAAGAGCGACTAGCAGAAACAGGGTAAATCAACTAATGTCCTCCAGGCAATAAAGAAAATAACGAAAAAGGCGTATGAACACAAAATATAATTATAAATGCTTTTTATTTACTTTAAACATGTATTTGACGCAATAAAAAGAACCTAAAAAAAATAGGAATACCAAAAAAGTTAAGGGGGTTAATAACAATGACGATACAATAAATAAAAATTAACGTTAAAACCCAAAAAGGAGGAATGGAAAAATTTACAATTAATAAAGAAGTAAAGCAAGCAAATTCGCTATCAACTATCAGTTTAACTTCTCACTAGAATGTGACGATGAAAATAAATCAACTGGGGAAGGACAGGTCAATGAATATGCAAGTGATAGAGTGGTAATTGCAAAAACAAGAAAAATCATAGAAAACCTTTTAAACGAAATATACTGCAACGAAAAATTAGGAGACTAGGGCTAAATAAAGAGAAAACAAAAATCATTATATAATAAAATAGCATCAAAAAGTTTTAAAATAGGAAAACATAAATTCAAAAAATTGGAAAAATTTAAATACTTTAGAACCACAATAGAACTGAAAACAGAAAAAAAGCGATTTAAATATAAAATAAATTAACAGTAATTCTATTGGATGACCGCATAACAAATAAATAATAGCTCTTTTAAAAATGGAAATTTTCAACTGTTAAACGGCCTCGCATAAAACAATTACTGGCCGTCGAATTGATTGGTCTAAAGAGAATTTAATTAAATTCGTCGAAACGTTGTGTGTTGCATTATTTAGTTAGCAAAACTGCAAATTGATTTTCAGAGTATTCCGGTCGCCGATGGCGGCCATAGAGAAATATTAAATTCTACTTTATATCGGAAATGTTGATTATCGTAAACTCGGTTGGAGTGGAATAATTTTAGAATTTCACATTGAAATAGTCAACTCAGTTCTTGAATCATGTAAGTGAATAAAAAATGTCAAAGCATTTTAAATACTATTCTCGTATTGACGATTTATGTTTATAAGTAGGGGAGATTGGAGTAAGATGACGATACTAAGAGAAAATGAAAATACAAAGAAAAGTAATTTATTTGAAAGTTAAATACATCAGTACAAACATGTTCATGACTTTGTGTAACGTTAATCTTACCAAAAGTATAAAAATATAAATTAATTTTCTGTAAATAAAAAGAATAAAAATGCAATTTTCATCAACTTATCCCATACCCGGGGTAAGTTAACGAACCTATTGGGGTAAGATGACTATGCACAAAAATCACAACAGAAACTGCCAAAACCCTCATAGCTGCTGCATGCTTTGTGCCACCATGACGTACCCCTAATAGCACAGTATTGTTACACGAACGTTCCAGAAACATACCCTTGGGACATTAGAAACGTCTCTGTCATGTTTCTTATTCTCCCTCAAACGTACCTGGGATGTTTCTGGCAATGACCATGTCATCATTTGTAACGTATTAGAGACGTTTCTCAGAGACGTTTGTGGAACATCCTGCGATGTAGGTAAGTTTTTTATGCTATTGCTGGAACGTTCTAGAAATAACCTAAACGTTTTTTAGTAGGATAATCAAATCTATTACTTTTTTTCATAAATTTATTTGAAAAAAAATATTTTTTGACGCAAAAGATAAAAAATGTTAATTATTACGCTCTGATTCATTGCCTCTATTTCTTTCCAGAGCCCTTCAGAACTAGTTATCTATTTTAATTTCCATTTCTTTTTTGTTTACCAATTTACCGAATTTGAAAATGTTTCAATTAAGTGATAATATAAACAATTGATATTAGGTTAAAATAATTACCCATAATGGCTTCAGCTATTTTTAACTTGGCGTCTTCAATTTTCCAATGAATGAAAACAACTTACACAACTCGTTCCTTGAGGGGAACTGTGCCTCTTCTTAAAAATTCACACACATTATTGGTACCTTGGTTTTCAAAATACAATACCTAAAATAGTTATTTTTAGTAACAAAAAAATAATGACTAGAATGTATAAAAGACACATTTTGTTAAAGGAAATTAAGTTACCTTCTTCATTTTGGCTTGAATATCTCGCCCGTAAAACGATTGCTTTTGCATTGGCCAAGTCTGATTAAACTTTTCCAAACTTTATCATAAGCGAGTCGAAGCACCTTTTTATTTTCAACTGTCAACACTAATGAACTATCTATTATATGTCAATATTGTCATTTGACGATAGATGTGTTCGGTTAATACTCCGCGAGCAAATCAAATATGAAGTTTATTCCTTTTCATCGACAATATCGTTCCGTCCATACAATTTGTGTAAATGGAACGATATTTTCAGTACTGTAGCTCAGTGCTACACTTTCAATGCAATAAAATAGATTCCATCACGAGGGCTTCCTTCAATAGTGTATTTTTTTAGCTCGCGGAGGATTAACCGAACTCTCCTGCTGAGCCAGAAGGAAGGGTATATTCATCTCTGTCGTATTTGCTTTGCACGCTTTTTTGAAGGAACTTATAAAAATAAATTGGACCTGTAGCAGTTGTTTTGTGAAATTAAAATATTATTCAAAATGTTCAAATTTAATATTAGAGTTTGATATGATTGTAAATTTCTGGTGATTGCAATAATTTTATAATTTATTGATATTTCAAAATAATTAAAACGAAAATAGAATATCTAAAACATAATTACGATGTTTCTAAAACATTCTTGAGAAATCATTTCAGAAACGTTTCTTTAGAGACATCTTAGGGATGTACCATTTATGTCAGAAACATAGGAACCTAAATGGGATGTTTCTGGCAGATCGGTGTTATTAGGGACAATGAGAACATTACAACTAATTTTCAGATGATGGGTCGCTATATATTCTTTGTAACATGCAGGGCAAAAATATTGAATCTCACTACTGGGACCTGCAATATCAGTAGCACTGGGATGATCAAAGCTGAGACCAGCAGAACTGGGATCTGCAATATAAGCAGCACGGGGCAATGTTTTTCGACGTTTCTCCCCCCTATTTTCTTGAACTGTAGATTTTTTCTGCACTTTCAGTTGTTTCTTTTCTTGTTTTATTTTTTATCTCTTTTTCCTCAATCTCTTTGTTTTTTTCTAGTTGCAACTTCATTGGAGTTCCACTTATAACAGAAGATGGCAATTTTTTCCAGGGTTTGAGGACCTTCCAGATATTGCAATTGGTCTAAGTTTCCAAATGTTAGGAAGTGGCTTATTTGAAGTATCTTTATCTGAAAAAAATTGACGTTTATGTGTCTCTATTTGACCTTCAGTTGAAGTTTTAACTGTTTCATTTGATGTGGTCTGTTCAGGTGTGGTAAAAGATTTTACTTCTTTCGCCAACACACTCAGAGGAACTTGCTCCTCTTCATCAGATGACGACGAATCCGTGTTTTTTATTGACGACCTGGCATCATCACCATCATTTATCAAAAGGGAACCGTTCACTTCAGGGTGTTCATCACGTTTTTGTTTTTAAAATACAAAATCACTGTCATCAGAAACCAGAGGGTTAAAAGGCTCGAAGCCACAAGCTCTTAAGCCGTTTACAGCATTATTTACATTGGCTGCCCTGCAGTAAGCCTCCCTGAACAAAGGTCCTATATTTTTGTAGGTTATTGGAATTCCTGGATGACTTATTAGAAACGAATCACACATTTGATTATAAACGGTCCGAAAAACGAAACGTCTAATGGTTGTAATCGGTGGGTTGTGTGGAGAGAAAATCCTACAAGCATAATTTTCTCGGCAAAAGTTGATTCCAGGAAGGGAAATATGGGACTTGTGATTATCAACCAGTAACAATACAGGATCATCAACAGACGATTTTGTGTAGTGCGCAAAGTGTTTTAAGTTTCCGCCGTCATCCAGCCTGAAGGTTGTGCCCTACCGTCAGAACCAAAAGGATAACCATTTAACAACTCGGGTTTCATTCTAACTCGGCCAATATTAAAAATGGAGGTACATATGATCCGACAGCATTCATTGCATACACCAAAGTCACTATTTTAGCAACTCGTCGTTGTCCTGTTGGAGTGATGATTTTTGGTAGCTTCGTTGGTACAGTTGAAAGACCAGATTCGTCTGCTTTGTAGATGCGGTCTGCTTTAAACTTGTATTTGGTCCTAACCTCTTCCAAAATTGTAAAAAAAAATTGACAGCGATCTTATTAAATCCTCGTAACCGTGGAATTAAAGACGCTTTAGGATTTCTAAGTCTCAACTTGTTACGTTCACTAAAAGATTTGAACCAATTAGTCGGGAACTCTTCACCTCGAGCATCTCTGTTTAAGTATCTTCGTAACGTAGGCTCAGGAATATCGCAAGTCATTGCAGCTGCGGTACAACTTAAGAATCCTTCGCGTATTTCCCTCATAGCTGCTGCAAGGGAGTCTTCACTGCACTCCCTACGATTGGTTTTGTTCTTGTACCCCCGCGGCATTCTGTAAAAGAATACTGGCCTTATTATAATGCTTGCGAGTATGGGGTAAGATGACGAAGTCGTATGCTTGCTTGGGGTAAGATGACGAGTTTGTCATCTTACCTCCGTCATTTTACCCCCCGAGTGTGAATTTATTAAAAGTCGATGCTAAAATGTAAACAAAAACGAAACAATTTTACTACTGGCAATACCTATTGGTACCTATTAAAGAATTGTTGGTAACACATTGGATTTATTTACTTGCCTGAAAAGGCACAAATCGTTAATAAAATTTAGAAAATATTACAAGCCCTGTTATAAAAACCATTGTTGACGTATTACTGCTGCAGTAATAAGCGGGCCGGACAACTGCGCATCAATTTTAATTCGGGGCATTTGTACCTAGATGGCATCAGTAGTAGCACTTCAAAAATTAATTGGTATTTAAATATAGAAGTTCGTCATCTTACCCCGATCTCCCCTACATGGGCCTTTTCCAGTGTTTTTAACTACCTTAACGGATTTTCATTTCATGTAATCTGCAAGCATAGCGTAGGAAAGACCTTTTTCAAGCAGTAAAATTTATATTTAGTAATTTATGATAATAGTCCATATCTATTTAAGGTTTTCTAAATAATCGTTTTATTTATTGATTTTTTTTAATCATAGTAACCTATTCAATTTAAAACAAATGAAATAACAATACTGACGTCTTCTCTTAAGTCAGTTCTGTACAATTGAAGTATTTTTTACTGTTTAAAAATCTCTATGTTTACAAGTTTTTATTATTTGTGAGTATTAAATTCCTTAAAAACTGAAATTTGAATGGTAAAAAATACCATTATCGATAACATAACTTATCTTCTTTTCCCGATGGATGCTTTTGTGTTAAATTACGCACAAAACTTTCACACAATCACACCGAACGGAACTATTCAATTTTCCATTTCCAATCACTTCCATTTTCAATGAACCAACCAGAGTTTAAATTCTCAGTATCTATCTAAATGTGCTTTTCCCGTTGCTGTAATTTTTCGAACGAACTACTCAATGTTCGACAGATTATGTATGGCGGGCACGTGGAGAGGATTGTACGCTACAGGATGGCCCATTTCATGTTATATGTGCGAAAAATACAGTAATTAAAAAAAAATCAAACATTCTTTATTATAGACACAAATTTAAATTTTTGAAGACGTTATAAGTAATTATCTGTAGAAGTTTTGATGTAGCAATTGTAAAGATTTAGTGGTATTTAATTTTCTCACGTTGGGCGCCATTTAAGATAAGAGGGCGTCTAATTTCTATATATCAAATAACCAAAAATAACTGAAGAAGGGTGGTTATCTTAAAGGTAAGAAAAGACTCAAAGTCAGTCCCACATAATTTATCCTTTATAAGACAACCGTTTTCGGCATTATGCCATCATCAGGTCTAAGTAAAGGTTAATAAGAGCGAACAATTATGTGTAAGGACAAAGAGTATAGTTAACGCAAGAGATCGCACTCAAATGTCAATCTATCTGAAAGTCTGTGACCTTGAAAATTTAAAATATTTTACGTAAATGTATCTAATCTAATATAACCTAGCTTTATGATCATTTCGCTTTTTGTTTGCATTTATTTATAATCCAATTTTTTTTATACTTAAGGCTTACCACGTATTGAACTCGTAGAGGGGGCAGTGGGGGGATAATGAGACTTCTCATCTACAACCTCTGATTCGAAAAGAGATATAATTGCCATACATTCTGGTGATTAGATTAAATGTTAAAGTTAAGACAAATTGAAATGTTACCAAATATTGTTGAAGACTATTTTAAAGAAATTTGATAAACCGTTATCAGAAAAGCAAGCTCACATAATAATTTTAGTGATTAAATAAATTTCCAAGTTAAATTTTGGTTAAACTAAGATTATTGTTATTAAATAAATTGGTAAGGGAAGAAAGATTTTTATCCAAGAGCAATAAGTATGCAAAAATTTCACTGAGATGTTTAATGTCAGATCTTTTGTTAATGCAGTCATTTTTAACAATATGTACCATTTCTAAGAAAAGTATTTTGTCTAGGCTCTTTTTCTAAAACTTTGATATCTTGGAAGTTGAAAGTATGGTTATTCGAAATTGCATGATTTGCAAATGCACGCCGTTCTGGGTGCAGTCTACAATCGCTCATGTGGGCTGTTATGCGGTCTTTTAATAGTCCTGTAGTTTGACCTATGTTTAATTAGTTGCAATCCACATAAGGGATACTGTAGACTACATCAGTCCAAGATAGCATTAGTGTACATTTTCAGCTTCTGCATTATTGTTTTGACTTTCTATATTCTTGATTATATTATTATTCGTTAAGATAGATGAAGAGTTATATAAAAGTTTTTTTACTAGGTGAGATAGGTATGAGTTGTCAATAAAAAGCTTGTACAGGATGTTTAGGTTTTTTTGGTGAAAGTTACTCTCACTAATACTGAGGGCTCTATTTTTAATTTGTTTAATCAGATTTATTTTTATTGAATGTATTTGGTACGACCAATAGTTAATGTATCTACCAGAACTATATCAATCTATACCAGTCTAAAAAGGGGATAGAATTGTAATTATCTACACTTTTCAGACTTAAACTATGTATGTACATCTGTCCAATTATTGTAAACCAGATCTTATTTACTCACCAGCATACTACCATAACACTGTTTTGATATGGTGAAATCAAATTGACTTTACACATCTTCCATCGTTCATCGAGAAAGATATCTTTGGTATCTTTCATCACTTATCGCTTATAGATGCATCTTCGGCATCTTTATCAAACCCTACCATAAAACATACAAGGTGGCGCAAAATCAAGTACCCTATGGAATGTTGTCATGGTTTCGTTTGTAGTTGACATCTGTTCGAGTTTTTCTGTTAGATGTAAAGTAGATACTTGGGAAATTCATTATGAATCGATATACGCCTCGAGAACATGCCCAAATAGTAAAATTTTTTTATCAAAATAATTCGTCGATTAGCAGAATTTTTCCTGGACGCCTTATCTCGAAAAACGCCAATATGGGGTTATCTGAAAGATAGGGTATTTGTAAATAATTCTCGAATACTGGAAGCATTAAAAGGCAACTTCCGGGAAGAAATTGACAGAATACCACCTAAAATGTTGGAGAAAGTTATGAAAAATGCTTTAAAAAGAGCTCATTATTGCATTAATGCTGGGAGATATTATTTTTAGTGTGTAACAAAACAAATTTTTAGAGTTTAAATAAATATTTTTCATTTATAATATGACTGTTTTTTTAATTAATCTTATTTTTATATAAAAAACAAATAGAGGACTTTATTTTGCGCCACCTTGTAAAATGAGATATGCCTATACCCATTGATAAAAAATAATTTCGATTAATCCAAGTATCAAGTATCCCACACCTACATATTATCCTTCATTAAAGTATTTGTTTTTTCTTCTTAACTGTCTTGTGATGTTTTTAGTATCTCAGTTTTACACAACAAATATATTTCAGTATCCTAATGAATTAGGTACATCCTGTACAGTTGGAGAGAATATAGGTAGTCGTACAAACCAGTAATCCTTTAAAGCGCTATTGATTTCGCATATACAATTACATCAAACAAAGACCAAAGCTGGGAAACAGGATAACAGTAATGGGTAATGGGAGCTCTACGGTGCAAACTAGGAGTATTTGTATGTTTGTGTATGTAGGGTAGATGGGATTTAATGGGCACTAATTCTGCTAGTTATTAGCGTAACGTCGACAATTAGAATACATATTTCCTTAAATGAGAGTCATTATTATATTAAAATGTCCATAAATAATTTATTGGCAATTCTAGAACCAATTATTTATCGAAACGCTTGCAGTAGAGAATTTTGCCAGTTATTGCCATAACGTCGACAGTTATAATATATTGTAATGGATTTCCTAAATTTCAAAATAATAATAAAGTAACGCCAAAAGTAATAATTTTAATTTACCGTAGCGGAAATAAAGAGCCAATGTAATAAAATAAAATGTAATGCAAAATTCTACTAATTCAATTAGACTAATTATCATGTAAATTAAAAATATTCAGTAGGTACCCGACAATATCTTGTAACACTTAAGAACTATATATTATGACAAACAAGCCTACCAAATTCTAACATGTGCATATTCAGCTGGATATATTTCCAAAGCTTTCAATGGCATTTTTGTATCACTGTTTTTCATAATCAGTATAATTGTTAAAGAATTATTATCACCACCCTATGTCAATATATTTCCATAAATGAAAGTCATTATAATATAAAAATAATTTATTTATTAACGATATTGGGATGAGATGGGGAGTTTTTTGAGAAGCAATTCTAAATTATATGCTCTTTCGGGCACTTAATAGCAAAAAATCTGTAGCTTTAGCTCCCTCATTAGAAATTAAATATCTTCCACCGGCACATTTCAAAGTGGCTATAATCGGAAAATCACTTTACAACTCAACGCCATCTCCGTATTGACTCGAAGATTTTTTCTCAGAACTTTCTAATTTTCCAGAAAGTGGCTTTTCTAGAATTCAAATATCTCTATTCATTTCCAGGAATATTCCAATTCGGTCAGTAACGCTTTATTTGCATACTCTTTGAACATCGGAATAGGAATTAAAAAAGAAGGTTTTGTCGGTTTTTCATTTGGGCCAACCCTGCCTGCGCTTTGGTTAGCAAGTTCGCCTCGAATGCTGTCGAATTTGGCTCGTTTACACGTTACACAAAGCAAATTTGTAGATATCGATCTCTTGTGTGAAAATATTTCCCCCAAGATTTATTGGCTGAATTCCTGTTGATAAGAGGGCAGGATGCCAACTGACAAAACTTGACTTGTTTTCCTCTTGGACTCGGAGGAACCGTATAAATTACTGTTATTCCAATGTCGCCGGTGTGTCGGGACAAAGCTTTATGAATAAAAGTTTTTATTATACAAAACGAAGATAGAATAGAAAACAAAGCAAAAGAAATAGATGAAAATAAAGTCAATTTAAAATAGAAGCACTATTTTGATTACATTGCAGCAGTCAGTCCACTAAACCTATATCTTCCACTTAGCTTGACTTATGAGAAAAAACCTCTTAATGATGATTTTCAGACTGCCACCAACAAGAAGAAAGCCTTTTCCACTGCAGCGCTATAGTATAAATGAAAGAGGAGTACAGTAAAAGTGGGGATATAACTATCAGAACCAGTGGCGTGCGGTGACATTTTTGGAAGGGGAAGCGATAGTATAAAAATACAGCAGGCCAGTAAGTACATCCTCAGTACTAAGAATACTCGAGATTGAGATTTTTGAAGTGTTACTATTACTTTATTACCTAGTTTAGTACTAGAAACTATAACAAAACTTACCATTGAAAAGCTTCCTTGATTTATTTAAACGTAAAAAAAAAACATTTAACTGAAGTTTTTTTTATTTTCTCCAGCATTTTTCGCACAGTTGACACTGCAGCTGACATTTATTTATACTTAAGATCTATTCGTCTATCCTCAATGGCTGCAAATTTGTCTATAACATTTTTGGATTTTCTGATAACTGTTTAACAAGCTGTTTTTCAATGGATATTAGGGCTAAATTAGAGAGTCTGTCTTCACTTGTTGAATTTCGTATAAAACTTTTAATGCGCTTTAAAGCTGAAAAACTTCGCTCAACTGACGCACTTGTGGCTGGGATGTTGGTACTAATTCACACAACTTGACGACTTCACAGAAGGACTTATTTAAACCAGTTGTTATAAGAAAATTTAACACATTGATGGGCGTCTTTTTATCACTAATTTCAGTTGTTTCATAAACAACACTTAACTGGGACTTTAATGCTGGAATATCAAAAAAATTTCCATAATTTAATTTTAGTGAATTAAAAGCCGATGGAAATTTTTATGAATCGTAGTTAATAATATTAAAATTGCACAATTCAACAAATTTTAATTCGTTAAAGTTTTGAAATCGAGAGTTCATTTGTTGTAGAATATTATCAAAAATTTCGATGTATAATCGACGATAGGAGATCTCTCTGTCGCTGACATTATCAATTCTAATTCTCTTTCTTTCAGGTTCTAATCCAATGTTTTGAGTCTTATTCCAAAAGTATTCAAACTGATCTCGGTTTTATTCATTTTATTTTTAAAATCATCAATTTGTTTAATGCAAAAGCCAATGTCATTTGACTTTGTCTGTAAAATGTCGAATAAAATGCCAGTAAAAGGAAAAATCTCTGCAAAAATGTTAAGCAAAAAATTGAAATCAAAGTTTTGTTTGAGCCAATGCAAATATCATTTAGCAGTAGTAACAGTTTCAGCGTCTTGAAAAAAGTTTATCAAAGAATCACGGTATTGAAACACTGTTTGCACTAAACGTCCATTTTAGTTCCATCGCGTCGGAGCAACTTTTGGAAACCTTCTTTGAACGTGAACATCCAAAGCGCGAGTTCTTTTCGATGACTTTGAAAAGAAGGAAGCCAAACCATTAAGCGTCGAAGAGAAAACTTTGCAATCTTTAATATTATCCATGCTTCGCGATAAAACCAAATTAAGTCTATGTGCTATACAGTGAACGAAAATTGCATGTTTAAACTTCTCTTTCACTTTAGCTTGAAGGTCTCCTAAATGGCCAGCCATTATGGCAGCACCATCGTAGCTCTGGGAAACAAGCTTAGAACCACATTCTTAACTTGAAATAATGTCACAATTTTAAACAATGCATCTGCAGTTTGTTTGTTAGTGACGTCCAAAAATCCTAAGAATCGCTCTTGAGGAATGCAATCCAATACATATACACAACAATGGATAATTGACTTAAGTTTGCTACATCTGTGGTTTCATCAAGCGCAATTGATACGAAAGGTGTTTTATTAATTTCACTTTTAATGTGATCCATCACAGCGTCAGCAGTGCATTTAATTAAATTATTTTGGATTCTGTTTGAGGTACCTCGGAAAGTCGTCGAATCAATAAAATGATTTTTTAGGGTATTATCGTATTTTGCTAAAAAACTTAGAAGATCGATGTAATTTCCTCGATTGGCGGATCCACTTGCTTCATTGTGACCCCTAAAACTTAGTTCATGCTCTCCCAGGAAACAAGTTACATCTATTAATCGTTGTAAGACGTCCCTATTTTTTTTACCCTTTCATTGTGAATTTTGTTGCTTATTTTTAAATGATTGTCCAAACTATGTTTAATGCGATAAGTCCCGAATGTTTTTTCTTTAATTGCAGCACTTATATGAGATTTGCTATTTACATGTCGTTTTACACTTTTGTGAAAATTATTCAAGTCTGTAATACCGACTGAGTTCCAATGTATTTTTTCGACTATATTAAAAAGTAGGCAAGGCCAGCAAAACAATTTCTTCAAAGTTTTACAGCCGGTTAACCATTCATACTTTTCATAGAACCCTACGTGAAAATTTCTTTGCTGATTTTTCTACTTTCGTCTCTGAATTGATAGGATCCTTTAGTCTATTAGAATTAATAATGTCTTGAAAATCCTTTTTTTAATAAAGAGCACACAATACAGATACAATTTACCACATTATTATTGTTCACAGGCACAGTACATAGTTCCTTCATTTTACAAAAAGAAAAACAACTACGAAAAACAAACCGAAATCTACCTAAAATCTAAGATTTTCCTCACACGTCGATTCGCGATTGCAATAAGCATAAGGCGACGTAATAATCGCTGCCTCTCGACCGTATTTCACGTGTACAAACAGACTGAAACTGTCGCTGCAAAGCAGGGTCAATAACGCTAAGCGAAATCACTTGCAAGATGAACAGGTTATTTCAGGAGGCGCTTCCGCTGACAGACCGTTTGTACGTTTACACAATTAATTTTCTCATGGGTGGTGCGTGCGTTTACACACCAATGAATTGTTAGTACATTTACGAAGTTTACGTAATGTTTTAGAGAAAATTATAGTACCTACCTAATTTAATATTAATTTCTATGCATTGTAAACTTAAAAATATTTATTTTTAAATTTAAAAGTGTAGGGAAGCGGTGCTTCCTCCGCTTCCATGGACCGCACGCCCCTGATCAAAACCAATCGGAACAAAAATGAAAAAACTTAGCTAATAGTTGGTTTTATTTGTATGTTTGAAATAATTACAAGAGTAGATATATTGAAATTCCAAGTACATAACGATTTCCACAAATTTGTAGCCTTGACAGCTTTTTGACATAATTTTAACAGCTTTTAGTACTTTTTTTAGAGTTTTTTGACTGTTTTATGACCTGTTTCTTAAGAGGGAAAGGGGAGAAATGGTATTGCTTTTTTAACGGTATGTAGTCCCTTAAATTATACAACCTCATTAAGACCTACATACTGACGTTGTTGGCTGGCTGGGAACACGGAATAACTAAATTTTGTGTAGCCCTCAATTTCGGTGTTCGGACGGTAGATCGAGCGACGTCGCTCGCATTCGAAGGTTGCCGATACCGAATTTTTATACACAACAGGGCTAGAAAAAACTCCGCATTCACCCCATTCTACACGTTGGTGTATGTTTGGTTGCATATTATTAATACTAGGGTTAACTTTTTACTTATTATAAAACTACAGTGTGCTAATTCTTAGTATTTCTAATTCATTTTTGCTTTTATGAGCTGTTTTTGTTTAAAAATACATTATTCTTTGAATTTAATATAAAATTCTTAATTTCTCATTTTTTTATTCTAATAGAAATATATTATATTTCAAAAGTAGCTACCCCGTAGACTAGGCCATGAGCTGCCACTGTTTTTAATGGAATATCTTTTATCTATTAAACTTTTCTCTAAAAATATAGTAAACCTATACTTATTAATTAATTAATTTTATAATTAGTGGCACAAATAAGATTTAACAATGGAAAAAGTAGTTCCTTTTGTCTTTTTTCATTTTCAGTAGTTTATATTTGATATATAAAGTAAATTTACAGTTATTTTAGAGTAACATTACGAAGAGAGTCAGAAATAAAAACCTAAGACCTGCCCTGTCTAAAGATTCGAAATTCAGTTCCCGAAAGCGGGCGAATCTTTTTTGTCAGAAACACGAAACAAGGTCACTGGAAAGTAGATGGAATTGTGAAACTGGAATAATGAAAACTTCTTACCATTGAGTAATAAAAAGTCAAATTAGCATCTTGGCTTTGTTACAAACCGATGGAAAATAATTTGAGGGATGGAAATTTTCGAAGAATTGGGGTTTTTTGTGTTTGATGATTTAATAGGACATCAGAACGAAGACGTAAAAGGGAGTTGCTGTCAGAATTCCTTTGATTTCAAGGAAGTTTAACGAGATTCGTGATTACAAAAACCTAAATAAATTTTGGAAAACAGATTATTTATTATTTATCTACACTTACAATACAACTTAGAAGATTTACACTTGCTAATTGGTGATTAATACAAATCAAATAAAAAAAAAACAATAATCAAAAATATTGCACAGGGACAAATATTGCTCCACAACTTTCTTAGTAACCCAGAAAATAACAACTACCGGCAAGAGCTTTGGGGCTCTACACATAAACGGGAGGGTAAGAAAAATGCACTACAAATTTTAAATAAAATAATCACCAGCTCATGGCAAACTAACGTTTCAATAGTTTAAAATATCAAGACAGACTTAAATATTCACTAGTTCACTGTAATACATGTTAGCAATAAAAAATCCACCGAATATGACTGGAGCCTTTCTTACATCGAATACGAACAGGTGTTGAAACGAAAAAGATCCTTTTACAGATACAACTTAAAGAAATTTACCAAAATACGTGGCTAAAGGGCCCAATCAACAATTCTCCAACTTATTACAATTAATTTACTGTACAATTCCTATTCGGCTGGTAAAGATTGCCCTTCTTATAGTAATTAATTAATTCACAATCCAAATGGACTTCCAACAACCTGTCGCTTTTTATCTCAGAATTTTTGAAATTAAAATTATTCTGAATGTATGCTTTATATCTTCTAAGGTTTCTAAGAGAAGAGCTAAGACGATTTATATTCTAAAAATACTGTGATTGTCTGCAAGTTGTTGTAGGTATATCGTGTCTTTTATTTCCAGTAGAGCCATCATCTGATGATTAATAAGTTTGAAAACCAAATTGAAACTTTGATAATAGCTAATGTGTATCTATGAAACTATTAAGTTTCACTTTAACAATTTTATAATAAACTAATTTGATAATTAAACTAATGGTGCGTTGTACAATAAAAACTAAGATCGTGTAAGTACAACATTAATATCACCCACCGAAAACAATAAGAACAAAAAATCATATATAAATAAAGCACCAGCGTGCCAAAGCCCCAAAACAATAAATAATATCGTCGACCTTTAGGGAAAAAGGGCCAGGTAATACAACTCATCCTACTAAAATATAATATATTTAATAGAAACGATAAATTGCAAGCTCTCTCTAACATAATCGTTGCTATAAATTATTGTGAGTGAAGACAGGGTCTAATCCAGGTTCATAATTGTACGTGTGTATATCTAACAATGTCTTTCTACCTTTTAATACAAGAATGTTTTCCTGTCGTCAGTCTTATAAAGAGAGTAATGAATTCAATTGACCGTGCTTCTAATAGAAGGTAGAAGAGAAGGCATGCGCATGCATCTTTGCTCAAACGAGGAGGGCGCAGTTGCCATTTTGTCGTTCTCAATCTATAGCTATGCCCGAAGACAAGAAAATATATAAGTAGCATATGTTAAGTTATTAGCACTGAGACTAAATAATACCTTTTGCTATTAGTATCCCCCACAAAGCAGCTTTTTTGAACAACCTGGATTCTAGGTACCTTTTTTGTAAAGGGGAAATTCTCATGGACCCAAGGTGTACTAAAAGCCCTCTTCTTCAACTTCATCATCCCGACATCGTCTGTTGAGACATTCTTCAAAATACTGAGTTTTCTTCGAAATTTCCTCAGCAGTTTATGCCCTTTATTATTATTCTTCTTTACTCCTCTCCCTTCATGTGTAGGATTTCCTTTGTATCCTTCGGATGACCTGTGTGTTACCATGGCCTCCCCATACTGTTCTAGTTTAGAGCTGCTCCCTAGCAATGCAAGCTCTTCTCTGTATCTGTAAAGTGTGGGTTACCCCCCACAGCAGTTAGGCCTCACTAGACCCATTGTGCAGTTAATTTTTTCATCCCATCTTTCCTTAAATATCACAAGGGAATGTTCTTTTATTAGGTCTGTCACTGCCAATAGAAGAGTCAGGTCCAAAAAGTATTTGGTTAGTTGCTTTCTTGGCCAGTGAATCAGCAAGACGGTTACCTTTCGATGTGGAGTGACCTTTTATCCATCTTAAGGTGATTACATTGTTGATGGACACTTCTGCCAAAGCTTCCTGACATTCTAGTACCAACCCTGAGTAAATTCGTGGTCTGTTCAGGGTAAGTAGTGCTTGTCTGCTAACCATATAGATTATAGATGAGCTTGTTCCTTCCAGTAATATTATTATGTTAGAAATTGTGTTACATAATAGTCCAGGCGTCTATTCTGGCATTTATATCAATTTACCACATCTCTACATTTTCTCTTTGTCTACTGAGCTTTATCTATTATATTCCGTCATTTATCCTGCCACCTACTTAGAGTAGCATCTCACTCTATGTCCTTTGCCTTTCTACCATTTTCGAATACCTTCAAATGGATCGGTATCGTACCTGATGACCTGAATTGTCCTAAATAAGGTGAATTGATAGACGGTATCTTCCGTTGATATGTACTACTCCACTATTCAAAATAAAGTCATTATAGATAGCTAACACGCTATATTTTTAAAAAATGTAAACATTAGATTTGGATAAAGATAAACTAAGAAAAAGTATAGACATTTTTTAATAATTGTTAATAAGATGCAGAACAAAGGATATTTGATAGCAGCTTTAATTAAAAATTTGGAGTAACTTTTATACAACACGAAATTCTGAAAATTTGTCTTTAATTTTAGTTTTCAGTCTTTAGACAGTAAGACAAGAGCAGATTAATTGGAAATTGACTAAAATCTATTTAGAATGTTACAAAATTGATTTACTTCTACATAATGTTTAGATAATTTGCTTTTATAACAAGTAAGTATATAAAATTTTAAACCAACAAAATGTAAAATATAATAAAACAACACACGGTTATCTCAAAATCAAAACCTCTTAGTGTCAACCATTATTGAACCATATGCGTCCGGCTGGTTTAAATATTTTAACTTTGGTTGAAAATATTTCTTAAATTACGTCATTCTTGCGTTACTAAAATTGGAACAGTTTAAAAATATTTTAAACCAATCATTTGCTAAAAAATACCTCAAATATATATTAATTCATTAATTTTAAATAGTGTGTGGTACCAATGCCTGTCATTGACATCATCGATGACGTGCATTTGATTTTATATTGAATCCAATTTGTATACTAATCCCTTGTTGAGCTTTGCCAGTTCCGCATAAATCCACGTGTATCATCCCGACATTGGCCCAGTCCGGACCTAGCCGGGAGCTCCCCCGGGCTTTCGGGTGGCATTGACCCACTTTCGCGGGCCCCATCCAACTTCAGTTATATATATTTCGAACTTGACGCCCTATTTTTTCGGGGTGCGTGTCGGAATCGATAAGTACATCGCCGAGTCAACACTTTAGGGTAGGACCCGTAGATTTACTTTCGGTCGCTGCCCATTTGTCTCGTTTTCGAGTAATTAGGCGTGATGTCTTGGTTGTTGTGTAATTTTTATTGAAGCAGGGTTGAGAGTTATTAAGGGTTAAGGAGGAAGGGCGAGACTGGAGTGGTAATTTATTGTGTGTCGATGTGTCACTTTCTTCGATATTAGAGCATTGATGTCAATTGTCAAGTTATTTTTTTTTATTTTATTACAATATCCAACAGGGTTGCCCCTAATTACAGGATAAGGAAAGGCATATTACAAGAATTGTGAATTAACATAAATGATTATTCTTATCCATATACATATATAAACTTAAATCTAGATAAACACGAATTTAACTTTACATATGAAAATTTATCAGTTGGTGATATCCAAGCCTATCATACGAATCCCCTGTACCTACTACCTGTTATACCACAGATAAGTTTTCAATAAATCATTTAAATTTGAATAAGTAAGTCTCTGTGAATTAGAATTTGTCGCTACCTTATTTAATTATAATATCTTAATGGTTAGTGATTTTCAATATTTTTATCACTAATCGATTGTCAAGTTTAGAAAGTTTTAAATATAGTGGCGCTCAACATTCTTTTTTAAAGTAATACGAGTTGTTTAATAACCTGACCCACTCCCCAAAATCATAGAGTTTAAAACACTATAAAAATAGGTAAAATAACAAGATCACCGTAACAAAACTGGCGCCCAAATATATTTGAGTTTAAGGCGTCGTAAGTATGTATCGTTTTTCTCTGTCACATGATCTTTTGCTCAGTTTTCTATAATTTAATTCGAGTAGATGGCAAATATGCAACTTATCAATGGAAAAACCGCCAGATGATGCAGCTCAATTGATCTAGATACTCCATCGCGGATCCACCACTGAATCAATCTACAGCTCGACGTCACCCAATGACATGACGTTCCGACACTCCAACTCGATTTAGTTTAGCGTGGAATTCAAATTTGAATTTATATTTGGAATTTATGTTCACTTCGATCGGGCGTGCCTTCGAGTCTCGAGTCGATTTGAATTTTTCACGGCCCGAGAGAAGGGATTCTTTTTTTTTGTTTTTCGCTAGAGTGGCGAAATTTTTTAAAAAAACAATTACTTTTCTATGAATTATTCAGTAAGGTGCTGTAGAATGAAAAAGGAAAAGGAAAATTATTCAAAATTTCAATAATATATTAGCGATCGGTGGTGAATGAAATCGTTTGGTGGAGAATTAAATCTGCGATTGTCAGCCAGGCAATTTACTGAAAATTTTGAATTATATAAGGAGTAAGAGATTTAATAAAAGGAGTAATAGAAAACGAGGAAGATATTAATGTGACTGTCATTAATCTGAGAGGTGTCTTTAATACTGAACAATTTTAATTATAAAAAACTATCGAATTTGTAAAGAAAATATTATTTTAAAAATATTCAAGCGTTTTGTTTTTCAATTTAGATAAACTAGAAAAAAAATATCACAAAATTTTGATATTTTGTTAGCGTTATTGCACATAAAATTTATAGGTGATAGACATTAAATTCGTTTTTTAGATCATAAAAATTTTGAGAGTGCGACTACTATATAGATCTCTATACTGGGTTATAATTTAATTATTTAAGTTTCATTTGCATGTATTACATTATTTATTACCACTACGTTATAACTATATTCTATCCCACTAAACATGAAACATTACCAGTCTTTTTTTGTAACGTTTCTCATAGAGACTTTTCTTGATATATTTTTAAAACAATGCTGAAATATCCCATAGATGTTTAAATTTTAACATCATATTCATTAACATTCCTCGCATATATCTACAAATGAAGTTTTATGTACGCTGGAATACTTCAATTAGCAGTTACATAAACATCTTTTGTACTTATTTTTAGTTACTTCCTGTGACAAACATTTATAAGATGTTAATTTGTATAACTCACAATAATATCGCATACAGGTCAGCACAGTAATGTGTACAAATTACACATCTTTAAGATGGCTATCGTTAGTCTTTACATCGCAGACCTGGCAGACCTAACAGTTCGTCTCGCGTTCATAGATGGATATACAAATGATCGCTTGCTACTTACGTAACCGGTAGTACTGTATTATTTAGGAGTCTGGTTCTCAGTGTTAAGTATTTTATCAAAGTTCTTACTTTTACCTTTGATATTGATTTAGACCATTTCATTATCATTCTTTTTCTGTAAAATTACCTGGGATTAGAATAGAAGTTTAACTTGTCTTCTAAGCTTCTATCATGTTTATTTATTTCTATTCTGTTTTATATAGATCTCCTTAGGCAGGAATCAATAGAATACCGTAGTTTGCAAACGCAGATTTTAATTATTATGTTTTATGCAAATGTTCAACATACAAACTGCAATTATTTAAATAAAGAATTGTGTAAACTATAAAAATAACGAGAACAAAGTTCGTAAGGTAAAAACCTATCAAGCGAATATAAATATCACCGCTTTTCAGTATCAACTGACTAGAAACGTTTTAGATCCAGCAAATCACAGCAGATTTGTTTAAAAACCTCTCTGTCATAAATTCAATTTACCAATAGTGTTTGTTTACAAAGTCGCATTTCTCCGATCTAAGACCAGGATTAAATATCAAAGAGTGAATCGGAGTTCGAACTGTAACGCCAATTGACATTCCTAATCTACCGTGAACGCTGAGTCGAAAGAGCAACCCGTGCACTCTATCATAGCATGGCTACCTAACTTTGGAGTTCAGTGCGGTTCTTAAAGTTACCGTCAACTTAATATATCAGTCAAACTACGCCAAAGTGTTGTAGCGCTGGCTTTTGGTGTTTAGTTTTGGGATATTTAATCCAGTGTTAGGCTGAGAAACTGCGTTATTGTTGTTGGGAATTACCCTGTGTTCTTTGGCCTTAGAAGTTTATGTAACCCATAATATTTCCACAGGGTTGTATCCTAAAGCATTTGATAATAAAGTAGGCAGACATTAAAAATCATTTTGAATCGATACCTATTGTGAAAAACTTTCAATAGTATGTATCGCTCATGTGTCGTCTGCAAAAAACGACCTATTAGTGAAGGTTGCAAACCATTTAATATTGTTGGATCAGGAAAAATTTATTGAGGAAGAGAGTTCCAAAGTGTAGTGGCTTTAAATTTTAAATAAATGATTATATTTGTAATTAACAGTTGTTCACTCATGTGGGCTGCGTGTTATTGTCTTGTACTTTACGTTTTATCTAAACCTGGGGATCAAAGACACAGTATATGAGGTAATCTTACCACTTACCGCACTCTTTGGATACATATTTTGATTCCAAAATAAGCCCTTTTAATAAAACAATCAAGTTTTTCCTTCACTCATCATTTGACATGTCCAAACCTCTCCCATTTAAAAAATTGCTATTACTGTCTTTCTAGCTTTGGCTTTAGGTATTTTTGCAGTCTACCTAGAGTGGTATGGAGCAATGTATAGCACAATTACACTATAGGTGGTAAATTTTGGAGCAGTTGTTCACCAAACCACCTTCCAAGCAGCTTACTATCAATGTCTTGATGATAATCAGCCGAAAAAGACTTCAATACTTTACAAAACCTTCTGCATTTCCAGAGTTAGAGACAATTTTATTCTTTTTTCCCTGCTCGTAGGTGCATCTAATGAACATTTAATAATTTTGTCATTTTATCCTTTTCACAACATCGTGGGTGGCATAACAAGTCTCATCCAATTAAAATACACATTTTGTTGATCCTTGGAAATTATACTAAGGTAATTGTCTCTCCAATTAATTATTCATTGTGATTCCATAATCATTTGCCTTTTTTTGAGTTTTCTGTATTGAAAATCATAAAGAATTTAAACATTATGCATAGTAATACAACTTCTACATGAGAAGCCTTTTAAAATATCGGTGAAACATGGTAGAATATCGATGCTGTACATTTGTAATATTTTTCTAACATCTTTTAAAACATTTTTAATGTTTAACAAAGATATTTGTACTCTTTTCTTTGATGTCACAACTATTTTTCTAGAAATAATTCTTCTAATTTTTCTTGGAAACTTTTGTCGGTTCTCGTATTCTGCTTAAATTACTCTATGACTGGATCCATTTTTTTTTCTTTTAATAATTCAGAATACATACTAAATAATATTTGTTGATCACCCAGATCATATCGAAATTTTCATTAAGGTTTACCTCTCATTGGTCGCTTTCGCTAGCTATAAAACAGAACCTTTAATTACTTTAAAATTTCTGAAATAATTTATCAAACACGAGCTCCAAACATTTCTATTATGTATTTACTTACTCATCCTTCAAGTCATTGTTATTATTAACTGCTTCAAAAACCTCAAAATGATTGTCGTTATTATTCTATTCAATCTCAGATTAATCTATTCAATCTCAGATTGTCTCCAAAATGCCATTATTTAAAATAATTCGTTAACTATTTAAAAACAATCTATATATGTACGAGTATACAAGGTGTCAAATTAAAGTATAATTAGGATACTTTTAAACGACGATATAAAATACAGGTGAACCATTTAAAAAAAATGGAGAAAATTAGTATTTGTGTTTTGACCCTGTACAGATTTGATGCGAATTGAAAAAATTGTGGTAGAAAAAAATTGGTTGTCAATTGTTTCTTTTGCATGATATAGGTCATTGAATTCAATACGATTTTCATACAAAACTGATTATATCCTGCAAAATACCCTGTATAAACCAATAATAATTTATATTTTTAGAATCGGAAAAGCGAAGGCAATTCAAATATAAAATAAAATACAGGGCGATCCAATAAAAAGAACATAAATTGGTTATTAAACACCCTGTATATTCAAAAATAATTTAAAAATATGTAGTTTAACTAAGTCTACCGTTCTGTGAAAATATTTTTTATATCTCTAATAATGGCGGAGATATTGGACTTTTTCACACTAATGGATCACCCTGTATAGAACCTACAAAAAATACGCTCTTAAACGCTACCCTAGAAATCCACGTGGAGTTGATTGACGCTTGGTAAATGATCTAAGTAAAACAAACTATAAATCACAACTTGGACTGAGCGAATGAGGAATTACATTCGAACAGTGATGTTATATATAGAGGCAAAATTAATATCGGTGTTTGTTTTAGTTAATCTTCCAAAGGACAGGTTACTTGGACCAAAATATGACGATAGGACCAAAGATACCTCAATAAAATATTGCTGTGGAATAAGATACAGGGCGTTTAATAAAAATAATAATAGACTATAATTTCACAGCAAAAATAATTCACTGACAAAAAATGAAATATGTAGCAGACACAATTATCTGACATTGCAAAGCACACTTTTCATAAATGAAATATTTTTTTAATCCCCATCTGAGACTTATGAGCTTTCTCGAAAATACTAAAAAGTTTCGTTAAAAACAGATACCACTTAATGTGATCATCAGGTATCATTCACGTGGCGCCCCCTGTAACAAAATATGAAATTATTGCCAACTTTGATTTGACATCATGACTATTAACTTTTATTGCATTTAAAACCAAAAAATCTAAGCTAGAAGCCCTATAAACGGACAATATTTATTTATAATTTTTACAATAATTTTCAATATTATAAACAAAGTAGATGATAATGTTATAGAGCTATATATAATTTAGAATATTCAGGCTCTGACATATCACTCAAATCGATCGGTGGTGGCGGGGTTGCTATAGTCTGCCATTTTAACTTGTATCTCTTTGCTTCATCGATTACTATGGAAAACGTATTTAGTTTCATATTATTTACCACCGAGTAATTCATCTTTTGCAATTCTGTTTAATTGTCAAAACGTATCACCATTTGTTGTACGCCATTCGGTACATTGGTATACAGTATATTATTTAATGTGGCAGTAAGTATAATAAAATTTGCTTTCAATAAGGCCATATCTGCTTTGGTTGAATTCTTCTAAGAGGATATTGATTAGTATAATGTCTCTCAAAGACTTTATCCCAGATACTTAAATTTGTTAAATCTCTTAAAACCTACTTTTTATCATCATATAATTTTATGTCTCTATTTAGTTCCCTAACTTTTACGCCAAACTCTTCAATTCTACGTCTCTTCGCTAGACATCTCGATACTGAGGAAAAAATATTGAAGCACCTATTTACTTTAAAAAAGGGTTCTTTTGGCATTGCGCAGGATTTTTTATTCAACGTTAATCTATACCATGTTCTCTACATAATGCCGTTTTTCCCGTTTGAATCGAACCAATAGTAGCCGAGAAATACGCTTAGGTCTTTTTGGCAATCGCATGATTTTTCCATTCGGCGATAATAGAGATTTAATTCTCCTCACTCCCCCTCACTCTGTCTCATTCTTACCCATTGAATATGTACTCCTCACTCTTACACATTGAATTCCTTAAGTGGGCCCATAGTAGCTTTGTCTATCTACTATTATGTATTTCCATTTGATTCGTTTTTTATTAGTGCGAACAAAAATACCTAATGATAATGTATTATTCCCGTAAAAAGAAGAAATTTCATTATTTTAATGCAAGAGAGAAACGCTTATCCTACGAAAGAGGAGGACGAGAAGTAACGTTAAATATCCCACTTGGAGCAATTCCGTATGCATATTTTAGTTGCGCGACAAAATTCTCGGCATGAATTTGCATTATTGAGGAAATCGAGTTGGAGTATTGCCTCCAGGGCCTCTCAACTTCAAAACACTTCCGGCTCTAGAGTAGGTACTCATCTTTGCAAACAAAATGCCGCAATAACTTTTAGAGTATTGTTGTTTGTTGCTTTCGACTTCGCCTTTCTTATTCCATCTGGCAGACCGAGTTCGTGTCTGCATAAATATTGGACGAGATGTACGGATATGGCTTTTAGGCTGAAGTCTATTTTGAGATTAAATATAAATAATCAAATTTTACTTCTGTAATGTTGCACATTTTATACGAAATACAAGATGACGAAAATAAACAGGTGCTAAATACGTAAAATAACTAGAGCAATGTCAAGAAGAACTTCAATCAGCGATTTCCCAAAGTTAGTACATTCTCAGAATATACTAAGCATATGTTACGTGACGTTGTTTATACGTGCTATGCAGATACTGAGAATGCACTTCAAGTATATGTACAGTATGCAATAAGTATCTACATTCATTTGATAGTACGTTCTAAATATATGCTAAGTATTTAAATATAGCATATGCTAGGCATATACTAGACACCCTAATACAGGATATTTCATTAAAGAATAAGGGGGTTATGATTGACAACCTGTGTTATTTTTAACAGGTCTGTTATTTTATAAACACACAGAAATTACAACCTGTTCACAAATAACGTGTCTGTTAAAAATAACATTACTTGTCGATCATAACGTAAGTGTATATAATGAAAGTCTTGACCATTTTTTAAATCTTTATGTCCAAAAATTCATACTTATTCTTATTTTTATTACAAATTCTTTCTTTGGCCTTAACCAACCAATATTTTATTGTATCAATGGCTTATGGCTTGAGTTTTATTTGCTTGCTTCCATTCAAAAATTTAAAAAATCAACAAACTTGGTACATATACATATACTAACTAATGGAATATTTTAAATATTTTTGTCGAACGTAAAACATTAAAAATTGTACATGGTATGGGGCACATTATCTGAATGAATAATTAGTGGACTGTAACTAATAGGGCTTCGCTGGTAGGTCCTGAAATGGCGTGTAAAACTAAAACGATGCATTTTACTACTAAACACTTTTATTTACAATACAAAACTATTTATACTATTTACAGTAGGGTTAAAGATATGGCCAGAAGCCAGACTTACGTAAGATGCCTAGAAGGCAGAGCTTTACATACAATATATTATTTATAATGCAATATAAATGCAATTTATTAATGGCTGTTAATGCAGAACAGTTAACAGCTCAAAGTTAAGACATGAAGTGCCATCATCCATCATCGTACTTCCTATCTGAATTCAATCCAGCAGGAAGCCGAGTTGTCAAAAGTTACCAACTTGAGATAATAAAAAGAACTAATGCAACAATAGTGGTGGAGGTTGTCTCCAACACATGGCATTTCACTAACAAAAACAAGAGTTGTATAAATGATTAATATGTTTAGTGAAAGTTTAAATATATTTTTGTTAATTTCTTACCACCATTTTGTAGTTTTCGTCCTCCTTTAGTTAATTTTCTAGTTCTTCAAGGTTAATTTCGGCCTTATAGTATTCTTTTTATAGAAAGTGTATGTATTTCTAGTAACACTCAGTGTATTTCAGTTTCGATTCGTCATTAGTATCACAAATCACTTACTTTAGTGTTAACCATATTAATAAATTTACACTGGCAATTAAAAACTACAAATATAGTAAAATTTGTTTATTTTTATATAGAACATACGATGCAATTAATTTTTATTAATTTATTTACCTCAAAAAATGTGTAGGTTATGTTATTCTTCTTCTTCTCTTCTATTAAGGTTGTGAATGTTTTTTGGCCTGAACACTCAACAATAGTGCGTTTGCTAGCGAATTATCAGATCGTCATCTGGGAAAAATTCGTATATAAACGTGATTTTACATGTATTTGGTGTTAACTTTTACCTGTAAGCATTTAGAACATTCTCAGAATATGAGGTACATGCTGGGTATATGACTTTTAGTATCTTCTAAGATGTCCTGTTATAGCACATGCTCAGTATATACTTTTTAGAATATACTTTTAAGGCACGTACTCAGGTATATACTTTTTAGAATATTCTTTCAAAGCACGTACTCAGTATATACTTTCTAGAATATATTTTCAAAGTATATACTAGGTATATTCTTAGAACATTCTAAAAAGGACATACTAAAAAGAACAAAAACAGAACGTTCTTAATATAATCACAGAACATTGATGTTATGTGGGATAGTTTCTCCACCTCTGATGTTCATTCTATAGTCTGAATGAAAGAGGATTGCAGAAAAGTGTGGGTATAACGTCACATCATAGCCGTACTGGAAAAAATTATTAAGAAAAAACAAAGTGACGTCCATATACAGACGCCATTTTGAAAAGAGATACCAGAATGTCGGGAACTTAATAATATATAGATGCCAAAACGATAGTATGATTTAAGTATTGCGTCCTAAGACTATGGAGTCACTTCTATTTATGTCCTCGATTGCCTGCTCGATATCAAATTCTTTGGTTAGACAGCTTCAGTTAAGTTGGTTTTGAAATTGAAAGCTTCTATAATTATTTTTTTTACTTGCAATGCGTGTGAGTAAAAAATACTGTGTCAAAAGGGAGATAAAAGATACTACTATTTTTTTGTCGCCTTTTTTGGTCGCTCTACGCTTGAATGTATGGTTGAATGTTTTTAGTTTTGCTATAAGAGCGGATGGTTGAATTTAAAAATACATTAAATCCTATAAACCAACAGGAGTAAAGGAAAAAGAGAGACAAACTTTTAGTAAGTTCCTGTATTTTTCTAAAAATATAAGATTTATACATTATAAAATCAAAATTCCTTTTAGTCAAGATTTGTACGACATAAAATACACATAGAAACTTGATTTTATAAAACAGTTTGGCCTTTATTCTATCAAAAATGGCGCATAAAATTCAATGAATTTTATATGTAAACCGAAACTGTAATAATAAACTCTCTGTGATCCCGCTCGTTATTTAATAATAGAATACCCATTTCACGTAAACATTTAAATTATTAATCAAAAATTGCATCCTGTTGGTGATCGATATCCCAACTATTATCAGGAAATAGAATTGAAAATCTGGTTCAGATGAAAAGTGAATTAGTTCGGAAATTCAATTTTAAATATGGAATTGCATTTTGGTCAAATGATAGGTATATTCATTATTTATATCAGCTCTTTTAATGTATTTTAAATAATCTTTGTCTCATGATAAGAATGAAACTTTCTACTGAGGATGGCTATGAAAATTGGGCCCATTTTAGTGTGTATAATATTAATTAATATTATATTATATATTATATTATATATTATATATTATATATTATATATTATATATTATATATTATATATTATATATTATATATTATATATTATATATTATATATTATATATTATATATTATATATTATATATTATATATTATATATTATATATTATATATTATATATTATATATTATATATTATATATTATATATTATATATTATATATTATATATTATATATTATATATTATATATTATATATTATATATTATATATTATATATTATATATTATATATTATATATTATATATTATATATTATATTATATTTATTTTAATATTATGTTTCACTAAAGAAGTATCCAAAATAAGATATTTAAAGGGAAAACAATTATACGTTTCCTTATAGTGTACCTAGGTATATTACCATTTCCTATTTCCCTCTCTATATCTCTTCTATAAATATATTAACTCCAGTCAGCGCATAATAATGTCGGTTCTGTAGGTGGCACAAAGTCGATGCTATTAAGCCATTCTGAATATTTCATACAAAAGGGGTAACTAAACGATTTCATCCCGATGTCAATGACACAACAGTGTTTTGTAAATAGTTATATAGGGCTGGAGGGATCCCTAAATGGGGGTCCTTAAACGTACGATTCTATATTATTCAAATGCTGTCAGTAAACTACTCAAAACGAGATCCAACATTAGATTAATGTCTGCAAAGCTGGTTTTGACAGAAGACACGTAGGAGCTGTGTATAAGTATCTAGTGATCCTGGCGCTTTTATTTAAATACAGTGGTAGATAATGAAAAAAAGTTATATACAGCTATCTTTATTAAAATTTTACGAAGGGTCATTCCGATATGGATCAAATAACAAGAATTTTAGTTTATATAAAAAAAATTAACGCAGTTATAATAGTTTCAATTCCTGCTTTTCTCTACCTCAGATTCTCTTGCCTGTTGCTGTAACTCCTACTATTTATAACTCCCATTCAGCTGCCTCCTGCTCTATTTTACTCCATTCACTGCATGTTTTTTCTGCTATCTTCTCTTGATTTTTTTTTAAATAAAACTTTATAACTTTTTCTTTATCTTTTTTTAACTTTAATTTCTTAAATATTTGCATTTTTAATATATAACATATTTCCATTTTTCATATCTAACATACTCTCCATCAATATCTTTATTAAAAAAACAGACCTTCTAGCCAAGAAGAGAGATGTTATAATGTATCTACATCGATGTTAAAGGGTTGTTAAATAAACAAGTTAATAGAGAAACACTATAATAAGCTTTGGCGAACTTCCTGGAGTAGTCATAATTCCTATACAATATTAATTCTTTTTTTTTTCCTTGTTGCAGAGAGCTGATGTGCCAGAAGGTAATCTGTTATTGGAGTCGTTGGTGTTGCTGTAGAAGTTGACTGGAGTGTGGCTGTCATGTCCTCTAAACAAGATATGGCAGGAAAGTGGAAACTTTTCTCAAAAGTTGGCAAGTAAGTATCATAAATTTTCTTCTTTTTATATACGTACTTGTTGAAAATGTGCGTATTCAAAAGAGGAATTAAAAAAAGGGAGTTTCAAGTTATTTAAATTATTAACATTAAAATCTAAGATACCAGGTGGCAAAGTCAAGTTAATGCAATAACTTATCTAAGATTCTAATGCTTTGTATAAAATGTTATCTTCCAAATAAATTTAAAAAGATTTAAAAATACGGTTGCCTTGCTGTATATATAAAGTAAATATTGCAACATTATGAGGAAATTTGGATAAACAAAAAGGTGCGTCCATAAAGAACAACCACGAAGGTTAGGTAGTTCTTATTAAAGTGTATTATGTTAAAAAAGCTGCCACTAAACAGAAATAGCACCAGGATTGTGTTGGGACAATTTAAGTGGTCTTCACCTAAATAATCTTTGTCTGCTCACTGGCTTTTCTTTATCATCAGGAGAGTAGATGCACCTCAATAGTGTTTCTCAACCCGCGGCATAACAGCTGGGCTCATATAAATAGTATATGCAAGGGATTTTTAAAGGATCTGGTCTAAAATAGTACATAAATATCTTCAATAGGCCACTATCGTAAATTTATCATATTTATTTCAGTCAACGGATTTGAAATAAAGTATGAAGAAATAGATTATCAACATTAAGGGAACTGAAATCATCAGTATCCTCTCAGACAACTGCAACAGCCAGCAGGATGTATTTGGAGTACTAGGGTGCTACCAGAGGTGCTTTTTACCAAAGAACCATAACCGTATGCTATATGTGTGAATTAAAATTAACAGTTAGATATGTTTAAACTTGGATTAGAGTAAAATTTTTAAATAAAAAAATAATCTCTTGTATGTCCTGCTAATAGATTTTTAATCTTTTGTCCTTCGGATAATATCTTCTTAAGGTATATCAACCATTATGTGTACTGGTAGTAATTTAGGGCATTTTTTTTACAGAATAATCCCGTGGCCAATAACAGCAGCATCCATTAGAGGGTTTAGAAATCCAGCGCCGGTAACGCACAATTTGACGTCGGCGTCCCGTTAGCATATATCCCGGATGTCCCGCGGGATGCTACGCAGGGACACCTCTACTATGCTTATCTACAGCCTTTCCAATGACGATTCGGAGATAGTGTTCACGCTGAGGTCGCTCGCGCAGGCCGGCATCATCTTCGTCATGGCCTTGGCCATCATCATCACCAACGTCCTCATCATAGCTACCTTAATCAATTTTAGAGGTCAGTAATGTAGAGGTTCTTACACGAATAATTGTATTGGAAGAATAATAATTACTCGTCTTTTCTTAAGATATATTTTATTCAATTTGTTCTAGCAACATGTAACTCTACATTTACTGCTAGAATCTTATCTCTATCTTGCTGTATATGTCCCGCTATAATTTTATACTTTACCCGCTCTTTTTTCTAGTTAACCTAACATTCACCTTCTTCTTATTCGTATTCAACTGGTCTTTTACGTAAAGTTTAATAGGTCATTTATTATTATTTTATTTAATTTGATTCTTATATATAATTCGGTTCTTGAAGTGGACCTATCTAATCTAATTTTTAGCTCTAACTATATATTTCTCATTCATATCCAAGTATTCATTTTCCGAAAAGATATTAAAAGACACAAAAGTATTTTGCTTAACTATATCTTCCTCTATTCCATTTACACTCAAAAAAAGTTAAATATAATTTGTATTAACAATGTATTCTTGTTTGATTTACCAGGACCCTCAGAAGTCATAAACTATTACCTGCTTTCGTTAGCAGTAGCTGATTTACTATGTGGCCTTCTAGTCGTACCATTATCAGTATATCCGGCGGTGGTGAGTGAGTGGGTCTACGGGGACATTATCTGCCGGGTAATTGGTTATTTAGAAGTTACGCTTTGGGCAGTCACCGTCTATACGTTTATGTGGATTAGTGTAGATCGATATCTATCTGTGCGGAAACCGTTGCGATACGAGACTCTTCAAACGAAAACCAGGTAAGTACACCAAACCACATTTTTGCTACACCCGCATGTATATTATCCACTTTATGCACAAACTGCAGAAAGGATAATTTATGAATATTTCCACATACTTGTTTGGGTACAAAGGATATAAGTTTCGTTTTTAATTATTTTCTTATGCAATGGTTGTTGTTGATACAGGGATTATATCCTTTAGAGTGTCGTCAACACATTTAGTCTAATCAGCATCACCTCGTTCTTTCGTTTACATATTGGTTTATTAGCAATAGTTTTCTTATTACACTGCTAGGCTGTGATGCCGATATGAAGAATGATAAAGACATTTCTTCCGGAAAAGATATTACAATCGGTGAAACTGTAGATGATATTTTAAATAAATTTGAAACTCCAGTCACACCTGATTTAAATTCAAAACTAGAAGTAATTGACAGTAATGTTGATAAAAATAGAGCCAATAAAGATATACAGAGTTGAAAAGGCTCTAGCCTAAATGATGACTGATTCTTAAAAAGGTTCTTGGCTATTTTAATTTCTAATTTTCTTATGATCTGCAATATTATCTTTAGATTGATCCTGATCCTGAGTACATTTTTATCAGTATTGTACCAAATTTTATCTGTACTTTTATCTTGTTCATTTTCTTCTAAAATTGTAGATGCAATTGTTTAAATTAGCTTAAATGTTTCTTCTATTACGTCAGTTACAATAAAACCTCGATTTCTTAACGATTTTTGACAATAATTTTCGCATCAGGCGACAAAGACACGTGTTTTACTTAAGGGCGCCAGAATATTACGTTCGCAGTCAAATCTTTGCAAAATTCTGCTTCAAAATAATCAAACGAGGCTATTTAAATATAATCCTATTTTATACGGGGCCTATAAACTCTTGCAGCGAAACTATCCGATGATGATTGCAAGATGAATATTGGTCAAATTCCTATCTCTCAATTCTATAGCAATCATTTCTGAGTGGAAGATCATATCCTAAACATTAGAAATGAAAGGCATTTCCTTATAACATTACTACAACAACAGTATTTTAGTGACTCTGGTGACATCACGAAATGTAATTCAAATTTTGATTTAAATTGGGGGATTTCAGAATCAAATTTGGAATATAAGAAATTTTAATACTTATATCTTTTGATTTGTTATTTATTTGAAATGATGCATGCTTCAATAAAAATAGAAAAAATTTTGTTGGTGAAATAATGACGATAAATATAGAAGTATTCAAACAAACAAAACAACATTACAGAAAAGCTTCTCTTCACAATTCTAAACATTTTGCGTGGTAACATAATTTTTGTTCTAATACCTAAGTTTTGGTAAGCTTATAAAGAAATGCCTTTAATTTGTTTACGGATAGAACATTGAGGAATATTTAACTGGGACATTGAAAATTCCAGTAAAATCTAACCACTATGCTATAACTTTTATTACACCAATAGAATGCTATTAGGTTTATCGAATTATCTACATAAGGAAACTTTAATATTTTCTGTAATCGGTGTTTTCCCAACTATATTAGTTTTCTAACCGTATTCCTGCAGGAATATTATACATATTGCAAGCGCATTCGAAATATTATTACACCTACATGTATTTTCGTACTTTTATTTTATTTGTAAGAGATAATATTCTAAATATGTAAATATATAAGCTGAATACTTAATATCAATCTACCAATACCCATGTCAAGTAACATTTACACCTTTTCATATACAGATTCGGAAATTTAAACGCGGACCATTTAAGCCAAATCTTTTAGAAACAAGTAAAGTTGAAGTGAGGTGGAAGTCGTACGTACCTTGCGCAAGGCCACATAATAAGTAGCGTGGTTTCCTTGGTGTAATAACTATTCCTTTAGGGTTTAAAATATTTATTGAACATTTAACACATGAACTGGGAATACACACTGGTTTTTTAACTAGGTTAACATTTCAAGCGGCATGTGTACGACAAGCGGTGTAGTTCGGCCATTGACATCGACTTTGACGTGTGTCACTTTTCAGCATGCGATGTTGGCAGTCCTGACAGAACAATTAGCAGTCTTTGTTTATTCACATGTGATCCTATTATACCTTGTCCAATTCATCGTAAAATAAAGAGTCAGCGTTTAGATTTTCGTATCTGTATTTAAGAGATTCTACATAAATAATGTAGGTACAGCTATAATTGCTTAAATATTGTGAGGACTAAAAATAAATACTTACTTAGTGATATTTCCATGACGACCCTTGTGGTTTTCCAGTAATCGATAAATATGTCACCTGTTGTAAAAAATACAAATTGTTTTATTTTTTAACATACTTAATCCTAAGCTTACTATCTTTCAGTGTACCTAAGGCCCATTTGAAAACCGTAAACACAGAATTTGGACTGCCTGTGTTTTGTTTACATCTGGACCTGTTTGTTTTTCAAGGGTAATATACCAAGACACTGATAATAGTCAGCTATTTTTGTTGAATCTAAATCTCGAGAATATTTTAATATCAATGTGATGAGACATAATTTTCGATATTAATCAGTCAATAAATCGAGTATTAATGCCAAAATTATGTAGAATCAAATTGCAAAAATAGCAGAATATTAATCAAGGTCGTGATATATTTGGGACGACTATTACACTAGACCAAATATCGACTATTTCTCTAGAGAAATAGTCGCTGATATTTGGTCTAGGGAGACAGTCGATAATATCCTTATTCTTTAGAAGCATTTTTTTGTAAAATTGGGTGCTGTATTCACGTTTTTACTCATAATTAAAAACCAAACCTTACAAGGTAAGGAAGCGTTCAAACGTTCTTTAAAATAAAAAATATAAGTAAAAACAAAAAGAGAAGAAGAGATTCTTTTACAGCTTCACTAAACCTCGCTTCCATTTAATTGGAGCAAACAAATTACATCTAAGCTATGCTTGAGATGCATTGAAATACGATTTCAAACAGGCCTGAGTTATGTTGATTTACTGTTCCATATATTCTCTATTGCTGCCCTTTTCCAGAGGGGTATAATTTTGATTAAAACTTGAATGACATTTTTCAGGTGCCAGTGTTGGATGGCCTTTACCTGGATTTCCGCAGCAATGCTCTGTTGTCCCCCCCTCCTGGGTTTCACGAAACCACTGTTCGACAAAGAGGCCTACATCTGCATGCTTGACTGGGGCAGTATGGCGGCCTATACAATTACTCTATCCATCCTTATCCTGGGGCCCAGCCTCATAACTATAGTCTACACCTACACTTACATTTTCAGGTAAGTTTTATTTAAAATAATACATTTAATCTTTCAAGGGCTAGGATATAGATTATATTTGATATCGTGAAAAGTAAAACACACATTTCTGAAAGTCCAATAATTATTTGGCTTAATTCACCTTCTTGGCCCACTATCAGTATACCTTTACAACCAAAATATGACTTCTTGATTTAATTTTTTGTTAAATAGTACTCGAGAGTTCACTTCGAGATTTCATGTGCCTCTCGCTAAATTAATAGACATACCATTTTAACAGCATCAGTGGTACCATTAGTTTCACTGATCCAGTAATTTCTGACCCTCACGGCGTAATGTTTCATACCAAACATTCACCAATAGTCCTTTTCAGGAATGTTAACAATGGTATATGTAAATAAATATGATTAAGGCCATATTACTCTAAATTAAAACTATCCATATTACTCTAAATTAAAACTATCCATATTACTCTAAACTGTTAATGTTTGACCTTGAACATTTTCACAATAACTTCTCTACAACAAATTAAAAACCTCACTTTATTCTGATTCATATATTTTATTCACGTAAAGATTTGGCGCATATCAGATATTAATTTGATGTACCCCCACTCTCGATTCTGGGAGTTAAAGCAACTTCTAACTTCGTTTACTTTCAAAAGATATTTAAAATACAGAAATCTGACCATATTACCTTTTACTTATCTTATTTTAACTAGTTATTTAAGTTAAACATTTAAAAGTTTTGGGATAATTCAAAAAATTATGTTTTCCTAGCATGCTGCGGAAAATCAGGAGCGGCTTTCCCTTCCACGACAAGGAGTACGCTACTGCGTTGTCGGAGAACTTATCGAATCCCAGCCATATGATGTCCTTCACCTTAGTGATAGCATTTTGGTTATCCTGGTTGCCTTACATAGGAATCACTCTTTACGAATATTTTACATCGCCTATGGAGAATCAGCAAGTAAGTTAAAATCTTAGGTGTTAAGGTAGCTTTTCCGAAATTCATAATAGCGGTTGCCAATCTTTATGAGGACCTGATCAGTCGCATATTATTAATAAATATCTAAAAAATTAATTCAAACGATGTTGCCACCACTAGTAAACGCCACGGTAGAACTTGAATTTTACTGGTCAGGTCTTTTCGCCAAAGCCCTTGAAGGTGTAAATGTCAAGGAAGTTATCACCAATTTTGGGCCAGGTGTAAGCGCAGCCCCACCTGCATCAGTAGCCCTTTCCACTAAAGATAAAAAGACGAAATCTAAACCCGAAGAATCTAGCGATGATATAAATCTTGATATCTTCGACTAATAATTGTACATAGATACCTATACCTATCGGTATAGATTTAAAAAGGGGTTCGACCAAATGAGCTCTCTGGCCCGTCTCAATCTTGAATATTTATTCCACCCATCATGAGACTCTTTTTGCACCCATTATTTGACGGATGCCTTGCTCAATGCCATAGCAACTGCATAGAAGGGTTCAGGGCCTGTCGTGGCCTTATCTGGTCCTTCTAGTGCTAGTTCATCGACCTCGTGGCCCTGTACCTACCCATGCTTTGTTTTGATTACTTACCTCTGTCAAGTCTTCTAGGCAAGCTTTCACTTGTCGTGATGGTAGAATTGCCTTTAGAGTCTATCAAAGTAGATCCTTGCTGACTTATTTTTTATCTCGTACAGTATTGTATGGTTGTTCTGTCTGAGAAACAATATAGCATATTCTCCTAGACTCAGCAAAATTGTTGTTTTGCACTTGGGTCTAAAGATTCCAGCATTAGATCCTTCATTGGTTTAGCAAACTAGTTAAGCCTATATGGGCGATTTGTTTCTAGGATTCTGAGGCTGGTATTTAGATTTTTTAATTTGTGTGGTTATGGTTATAATAGTAGGCATTCCTATAATTTTATACTTTTTACTTATCCGCTTGCAAATGACAGACTTGATTCATCCTTGTATGAAGATGTGCAATGGCGTGGGGTAATAGTTACTCCATACTCGTGCTGTAGTTCGAGTAGTACACATGGCTTCTGCGGCACTCAGACAAGTTAGCCGTTGAATTGTATTAAGTTGGCCTATTGTACTTGACTGTGCATATACGGAATGTAAATCTTAGGTTATATCATGGTATTTCGTCAGGCAACTTCCACCAAGGGGTTCGGGATCCTTATTCATAATTCTGCACCGTGAATGATCTTCATGATATATGGTATTCAAACTCAACTGACTTGGAATGAAACGTCTGGTGATGAATCCAAAACCGTCTAGAGATTGAACCAAAACCGTCTAGATATAACCATGAGCTTATAAAATCAGACGGATTTTACGATAAATAAAAATCATTTAATACATCGGATGACCAAGATAAATTAAAATAAATGTGATTTATTTGATCTATTCAAATAAAAATGAAAATTTTGACATAAGGCATAAACGAAAATGACATTTGAGTAAGAGGTGATTGTGTCGAAATAACGAAATAACGGTTCCAACCGTTACAAATGAACATTTTGTTGTTTAGGGCACAGTTTTTCATTTATATTCTTCTACAGCTTCAAAGAGCTATTGTAGCTTTGTATGCAAATTTTTTGATATGTTGGTTCTACGTTAGCCTTTAGTCGAAGATGACTTCGAGGTATTTGGCTTCTGTAACAAAAAATGGAATAGCCATGTTGTTTAATACCTAGTGGTTTTAATCCTGCAAGTACCCGTTTTTTGTGAATGGTACAACTGTTGTTTTTGCGTTAATTATTATTCCTTTTTACACCAGTTGTTCACTAGGTTGAGCCGTGCCTGCAAATCGTCCCCAAACGATAACTTTTATGCTTATTATATTCTCTTTACAGGTGCTTCACTTTGGAATCGTATGGCTGGGTTTTCTCAACTCCTTCTGGAAGTCCGTGATCCTGATCACTATGAGTCCGCAGTTCCGATTGGCCCTGCGTATATTCTGCATGACGATCTGCTGTAGATATAGCAAGGGCCGTCTCCAAGCCGAATTGATCGGCATGGACGATGACTGACTACTCTGTTGCTTTCCCGCCCTAACCTCTAATTTTCCTATAACGGGCATTGCTGTGAGAGACTATGAATTTTTTATAGGTAAGTCACAGTTCTAAAGATCACTTTCTTATTTTTTCTCTTAATTCTTAAATCTTTAGCGCACGAGTTTTTATTTTCATTGAACACATTGCTGGAATCTTCTAAAATAACTGCCAATAATTGCCGCGTTTGAGAATCCACATCGGATGCATCTGAGATGTAGTACATCTTTGATCACGTGATTCAGTATACGTAAATGTAATGGGACAGATGTGTCCGATGTGGATAAAAAAACGCTCGAGATGTAAAAAATGCATCCGATGTGGATTCTCAAACGCGGCAAATGAAATGAAGTTGGCGAGCATTCTTCTGCTGTATGCAACCAAATATACAATGATGTACAATAGTGTACTTACAGATATCGATCATACATCTTGTATGTAAGGTTGATGTATGTAAACAAGTAGAGATGGACAACATTTTCAAATAACAGATGAATCAAGGATACACGTAATCTGGATCGAATCTATGTTAATAGGAAGACTGATACATACTCAGAGAAGTAGATTCATACGAAGCCTGTCTAAAAAGTATCCAACCTTAATTTTTCCCGCGCAAAGTAGTGATTCTAAGGCGGCGCCACTGTGCACGGTGGAAGGAGGAACCTTAATGCGCAAGCTTGAATTTTTTCACCGTATTCGCTTGTGCAAGTCGTTGGCTGGTGGTCGCCAAGTAAGGTACTGTTCTTAGTGTTCGTCGGATTTAGTTTTCTCGCAATATGACTGAACGAATTGAGATAAGATACTGCATCAAATTCTGTCAAAAGCTTGGTGATTCTCAAAGCCAAACAATTCGTAAAATTCAGCAGGTGTTTGGAGTAGATGCGATGGGTGTAACACAAATTAAGGAGTGATTCAACCTCTTCAAAGATGTCCGCACATCAGCGGAGAGTGAGCAGCATTGTGGCAGGCCCCAAACTGCTCGGAGTGCAGTTAATGTTGAGAGAGTGCGAAATTTGATAGCGGCAGATCGTCGTTTGACAGTGCGGGAGATTGCAGAAGATGTTGGAGTGAGTAAAGATTCTGCACATGCAATTTTGCGTGAAGATTTGAACATGTACCGGGTGGCTGCGAAATTCGTACCCAAGTTGTTGTCGCCGAAACAAAAAGATCTTCGTTTTGACATTGCACAAGACCTTCTGGACACCGCCAACATTGATCCTGGGTTTCTGAACACCGTGATAACTGAAGATGAGTCATGGGTGTACCTCCCTACTCTCCAGACCTGGCTCCTTGCGACTTCTGGTTGTTTCCAAAATTGAAGACGCCACTGAAAGCATCCCGTTTTGAGAGTAGAGAAGAGATAATGCGGAACGCGACGACGGAGCTGAACACCATTCCAAAAGACTTCCAGAGGTGTTTTTAGCAGTGGAAGGATCGGTGGGCTAAGTTTGTGCAAGCACAAGGGGCCTACTTTGAAGGGGATTAGGGTCCCAACTCCGTCAGGTATTCGAAATATTTTTTCTGGCCAAAGTTCGGATACTTTTTAGACAGGCCTCGTACAATCATTATAGCCGAGATGCCAGCAGCCCGGGATATGAGAGGATTCCCACAGGAAGGAGTACTGTATCCTCTTCTGTTGCACCTGGTCATGGATGGGCTGCTTAGTAGAGGTGGGAAGTTCGAATCTTTTTACTGAATTAATTCATTTGATTCATTCACCTAAAAAGATTCGTTCTTAAAGATTCGTTCTCAAGTGATTCACTTTAGCGAACCACGAACGATGTTATTCCGCCGATCCGTCGAAGGAAATCAAACCGAACGTTTACGAATTTACTAGGTCGTCGAGTGGCGTTCAGTCTGTAATGCGTAAGAAAGAATGTAATGATTTGAGTGGTGAGATGCTTAAGTAAAATAATTAATACCGGTTTTATTTTAATTTGATATTTTAAAGTATAGCGAATTAATATTTCATAAAAAGAAGACAGATGGAAATTTAAATACTATAATAGCAGGTTCATCCTTGTCCGTTAAGATAAACAACAGTAACACAATTTTTTTTAATGCTAAATATAGCCAAAACTAACGAAAAATTATAGATATATGATTCGTCATTTATTGCTTTACTTATTTACTTTGATTTAAATTTATTTATCAGACAACGCGCATAAATTGTTTACCTAAGTTTAATACACCTCTGGTAAAGTGAGAAAAACATTACAGACACATACCGCCACCGCCTGTAAGTTCGAGTTCTTGTATTATGCTGTAGAACGTAGAACAAAAGCGACCGATTTGCCGATGCTGATTTAAAATACCGAATCTTCGAATCAGATCCGAATGAACGAAACAACCAAACTCGGAATTGGGCGTTCTTGATCGATCACAGAGCCGTCGAACAACTGACTCAAAAAAGATTCGAATCTTTTAAAAACAGGGAATTAATTCATTCGAGTCAGTGCACTGATTCGTTCTTTTTGAACGAATCGTTCGCGAACGACACACCTCTACTGCTTAGGAATCTAAAAAATAATGGATATAAAATCCTAGCACATAGCTTTCTATAAGGATTGATTACTGGACATGCCCCAGTAAAGAGACACCTCTATTGTGACCTGAAAATGCCAAACATAGGTATCCTGTCATCTACAGGTTGATCCAAGAGCATATAGAACACGCTGTCATATATAAACTTGTAGGTACAAGGACCAGAAGCGAGTGTGAAATCGGTAAAACAGAGGACAAGTCTGTATATGTTTCATTTATAGGAAATGATGATACAACGACTCAGTTTACATTACATTTTGTTTTAGTCATATTTTTCACGTGATATATGATGCTGTAGAGTATTAAGAGTTCCGAATGAATATTTTAATCCATAAATATCTAAAAATAAGAAACATTTTTGTTTCAGGTAAAATAAGAAGATACTGGTGCCAATTTTCGCGACATGAACATTTTCAGCGATGACTTGTTTCGAAAATTTAAATGTGATTATTTTTTAGAATGCTGTATGACGTAGGTGAACATATGTATTTTATTATAATATGATAATGGCGATGATAATAATCGTATAGCATTAAAAAGGAAAAATTATGCGAATGTTAGACGGTTATTATCATTATTTTCATTATTATTGAATCGTACAAGTCAATTATCATAGTGTAGGCTAATCTACATTTCTCCTTGCGGGAGAATATCGAATGATTTTTAACCCCCTTTGTTGTTACACCGACGATATTTTAATGTGATTATTATTTTCTTGTATCATTCCTAGTACGACTTTTTAAATCTAGATGTTGATTAAATACAGTAAATGTTATCAAATTTAGTGTTTTTAATTGACATCCTGGACTATGTCTCTTAATATTTTTAATTATAGAATAAAGACAGGGCTTAACACCAAGTAGTTATATGATAAAATCAAAAAACCAACAAAATACTTAGGATATTTCTAGAAAAAAAAAATGCGTTTACTTTATAGTCATCATTACAACGTGTAGGCTAAATATTGTCTGATACAGATAATTTGTAATATTGTATACAAAAGAAATCAAAAATATTTTTAGAAGGTATAAAATGGAATGAAGAATTTGATAAATTCAGCAATCAAATAAAGGTATACCATTATTTTTTAAATAAATTGATATATTCGATTTCTTTTGTATTCGATAGCTATTACAATAGTCTAAAAATTTTAAAAAGTTCTTAAGATAATAAAAGTAATTAATATGCAACATTAAAATCTTAAATTTAATTAAGTTTGAAGAATTACACATTTTAATTTTTAATGATTATCTACACTTGCCGAGTTCGGGAAATGGACTCCTTTTACTATTTTCACTCTAAATCTAATTTCACATCACAGAGTTACAATGATTTAGCATGGACTTAAGTTGGATATGGAGTCAAAAAAGCAAAAGGAGTTAAACTCAAAGTATATAATAATACTTTTAAGTGTCAATAAATAAGTCGGACCGAAGATTAAAAGCTTCTCACTGGTCCGACGGAAGACTAAATGCCAAATATGCTTGAGTTAAATTAAAACTTTTTTTTAATAATCAGTTGCTCAAAAATGAAAAAAAATCTATATGTCGTCTATCAAAATTTAGAAATTGTTGCATAGATAGAAAGTAGAAACAAGCGTGAAAAGCAATCAAATTATTTGCAAGTTTTTACTGTTACCAACCGAAAAATAAAAAGTAATCAAAAAATAATAAAGGAGCTGTTAAGTTATTAAATATTTTTGATTATGTGTGATTATTCAGACTGTAGTAGCATTGTAGTAATGCTCGTTTTGTCACTTAATTTTTATATTCAACAATTTTATCCTTATTATATTATAAATCGCAATAATTATGTAATATAGAATTGAAAAATATTTCGTAATTTTTAATTGTGTAAATGAACCATTTTAAAAACTGTAAAAACAATTAATCTATAATAATCTTACCTCACTCTGTGGTTGTATATAACTACCATATTTTCTTTATTATTATAAAAAACAAACTTACTATTTTTCCATTTAATTACTTCTTTTTCAATAAATCGAATTAAATTTAATTAATGATATATTTATTCTATTATGTACTTCATTTTGAAGTGGCAAAATTTAGAATGTACAAAATTTTATAGTTCCAAAAAACTAGTACGTGTTGTAAATTGTTGTAAAAAACAAATATGTAAAATAACTAATATTCTTCTGTGCAACGCTTTAAAAATAATTTTCGAAATATTTAGAATTTTTACAATTTTGCAGGTATCTATGCTTGTAACTAATTTCTAATTTAGTCATATATATTTATAGCCGTGCATATGCATATTGCAATACAGGCATGATTTTTGAATATTTTCTTTAATTATCTGTTTATGTTAAAATATTTCACATAAACACAGCAGATTTCTCAGTACAACGATATTAATAGAGTTATTTATACATAGAGAACGAATTTGTTATAGGTCGGACTGAAGACTGATCACTTCTAATATCCGACATAACAAAGCGGGCGGAGGTCTAAAAGATTTTGTCCCAAGTCCGACCGAAGACTGAATGCTTGCAGAACTATCGGACTGAAGACTAAACGCTTTACTACCAATTAATTTATTATTACCTGTTTCTGTGGATTTCGAAAATATTCAAGAAGTCATGTCGTCCATTATTAGTGATGTATCCAGTCGGGTATATTTTAATATTTACCTGTGCTGAATCCATGGTGCAGACGGCCACGGCGCATGTTTCCAAAAGGCCTACTCATCAAGTTGGCGTGCACTTGCTCGAGATATAAAAAAAATTAAGGCAAGTCGCTTGCTTTTGTACAGAGCTCTTTCTATATATCTATGGATATATAATTACTCGTTCAAGTACGTGTTTTATAATCAGTTCATATAGGCCTTTATATATATAGAATTTTGGAGAATCACATGATGTAATTTATAATTTTATTTATATTTAATTGTAACGTACTGGTTTATAAAAACATTTTAATGCATATATTTATTGGGAGACGTTCTAATTCTCCAAAATTCTTAAAGCTTTTGGAATTGTCCACTATATAGTCATATTTTTGGTGTAAATAGTTGAGACATAAATTTTGATGTACAAAAATGTGTAATTTCGATAAAGTTTCAGATGTGTTGAATGTTTAAAAAACTATTACAAGTGATTCGGACACAGTCAATTTCAAAGTTTGATAATATCGCACTCAATTTAAATGTTGCAGGTGAACCTAAGAGTTTTATTTTGAAAGATAACTACAGATGAATCATTTAATACAGTAAGAAATAGTTTAAAAAAGGTTAACTTAGGTAGGTTAAATCAATAGAAGACTAAAAACCGTAAATATTGACAAGTATTTAAATAAACAGTTGCTCAAAGGTTCGAGGATGGAAAGATCAATGTTTGGCTTATCCTAAGCGACAATAAAGCCACGGAAGAATAGAAAATACAGGTTTAACGAGTAACTGGGTCCAAGTGACTCAAAAGGAAACAGAAGATGAACTTAGATGAAATTTAAGCTGCAGGCAATAAAGGAAGATATACCACTACACTACTTTGAGTGGTACTGCTGCAGCGATAATCCAGAAATTTAAATTGCTTCTTTTGAAGAAGAAACTGGTTGTTCACCTATATCTAAACCTTGTCCACCTTAACTTGATACACTCATTTTTTTTAAACATCCAATACATTCTATCAACTACTGTAATTCCTTTTTATCTCAATTATTTAATGTACTGTCAGTTAATGGAAAAATTCTTAAACTCTAACCTCAATGAAAGCATGTAAATATTTTCAGAGTAGTGTAATTAGCAATAAAAATAACGAAAAAAAAAAACTTTTTCTCATCTAATGTAAAAAAAAAGAAAATGTATACCTCTGTTCTTAAGGAATACGAACCAAGAAAGCAATAACTAAAATAATAGTGTGGTCAGCGTCAAATTTTACTTCCCTGCACAGATGGAAATGCAGAAATACACAGTTTTAAGAGCAATATAAAATGTTAAAAGTAGGTGTGGGATTAAAAAAAAACAATGATGAAACTTGATGAAAGTATTATATGATGAAACAATATATAATTATGTTGGTCAAACTTATAAGAAATTCTGGATCCAGGTATGTGCAAAATGTTTTTTTTTACAGGTATCAATATTATGTATAGGTTGTTAATACACAGACATAAAAGATCCATTGTGACTCCCTGTAACGGTTTTATTTTGCCACATTAGAAATATATTAAGGATGAGATTTTATCAGTCTTATATAACTTAAATAATTGTAAAAAATCAAATATCATACCTTTTGGATTCACAAAGTTGTGTGAATTGAGGCATTTTATTTATAAAGGAGTTCTATTATCATACCAGAAGGGTTATGTTTATTTTGATCCTCTTCTTTTACCATTACGATTGGAGATGACCAAGGAGAAGAACTAGGCTCAATGATACCTTTTGCCAGCATATCATCTAGTTCGTCATTCACAATTTTTTGTAAGGTTGCTGAGATTGGGTAGTACGTCTGCTTTATTGCCAGAGAATTAGTCCTAATCACATCACGTGCTGTTCTAAATGAGTGCGCCCTAATACATTACCCATTAACACAAATGCACCGTCGATTACAGAACTTAATCATTGACACTGTTGGCCAGACAAGGTTTCAAAATCTTTAATACCATTTAACTCAACTTCCTCAGCCTTATCTCCAGACCTAAAACTCCATTCAGCAGCAAACAGATCAGGTACAATTTCCTGGCGCCCAACGTGGGACCTATGAGCTAGAGGACAAAACTAAAAAATCTCTTGTCGTATGGAATGCGAAAGATCTAGAAAAGAAAAGGATCAAAATAAACAAAACCCTTCTGGTATGATAACAGAACACCTTTATAAATAAAATGCCTCAATTCACAAAATTTTGTGAATTCATAAGGTCTGATATTTGATTTTTTACAATTATTTAGGTTATATAAGACTGATAAAATCTCATCCCTAATATATTTCTAATGTGGCAAAATAAAATCGTTACATCCTTCTATCACTAAGGCAGCAAGGGAATAGTCTCGACGTCTAGAACGACCCTTCCAATCCTATATTCCCAAGATAGTGTAAGATTTGGAGTGCTACTGCTAATACCACAAAACGGTTCAGGTCCCACAAAGTGTTTCAGTCCATTTCCTGAGAAGACTGCAATCTGGTTATTCTTTACACCGTCGTATCCCCGGACACAAGTGAGAGTAACTGTATTTTCCTCGCCTAGCTCATTCAATTTTTTCTAGACACCTTCAAACCACTTTTGAGCTGATTACAAGAGCCCAGCGTTTGCTGCTTGTATATCAAACATGATGATAATCTCTTGATTGTGATAGTTTTTATCGGTGTTGAACTGAATACGTTTCTGAATGGCATGAATGTCTGCCTGAAAGATGCAAACTTTCATAGTACCTACTTGGTTTTAAGCCCATACGCTCCATTTCCTTTTGTGGTTTTGAAACTAACCGTATACCACTTAAAGTATTCTTGGCTCTATTTTTTTGCTCTGTGGTTTAACACAAAATTTTGGGAGTGAGGATGACCAGGAACTTGTTGGATACGTTGTGGACAGTAGGAGACTTTTTCATAATTATAATGTATATAAAACATATATAAAAAAAACCTTCAGTTTTTTTTTACTTTGGCCTTCTGCGTTTCACTTTCTTCATATCAAATATTGCATTCTAGATTCAAATTTCAATATATCTTCCACAGTCACCCTCTAATTGTAAATTTCTTTAAATTTTAACTAATTTGTTAACCTTTTTTCAATTTTGTGAATAGTGAGGGTGGCATGATTCCTTAATTCCACACAAGCTAACTTGCTTCTGGAGATCAGATTTGATTTGTAAGGGCTTATCCCACACTCACTATTCCCAATACCAGTTTTTGTCACTTTGTTTGTTTCTTGTAATTTTTAATTTGTTCAAACAATTGTATATATACTATTTTAACTTTTGACTTAAAAGTCTAATTCTGATTTTATAATATATTTTTTTTTAAATCTTTTTAAATTGTAAGTTTACATCCACAATTTTTGTAGATGAGCACTGATGATGGCAAATAAGCCGAAAGCGCTTTGCATTGATTAATAAAAAAGTTTTGCACGAAATACAAGTTTTTCCTTTTTGAATCTAAACTACGTGCACACAGCTGTCAACCTTTTTTGGTTTTTTTAATTAACAAAATTATACTTCTACCTCATTTCATCCTGGGGCATATCCCAAGTTTCTTCTGTCCTGAAGCTAATAGACTTGCATCATTTACTCCATTCATGGTCATTTTATATCTTATTGTCCTTTTTGCCACCTTCTCTACCATTAAATGTAGAAGAATGAGGTTTAAGATCACATCCATTGTGGCCGTAGGACATGTTCTCATTGGCACCGATGATGCAAACACAGGCTAGTGTTTGTACCTTTAAGATATTAGCTGTCGTAGTAGCTAAACTAGTTCTGATACTCCAAGCTACAGTCCCGAAAGTGATGATGATTGGTCTCACGGAGTACTGATATATTAATTTTCAAATAAAAACCTCAACCACAAAATATATCTAATATGTAAATTTTGCTACTCCATTGTGCATCATCCAGGGACATATAGGACCTACTTTTTAACTTGTCAAAAACCTTCTGGCTGAGAGGTGTCTAGAGATGGCTAGCCTCCCAGCCTATCAAAGTCCTGCAGGTTATCAACTCCTTAGAAACTTAACAGGAGGTGTCTAGGGATAGACAGTCTTTCAGGTCTTCTGCAGATTACTAACGGCACCAACAAGGGTCTCTAGATGCCCCTATTTTTTTAAAATTACTATTTAGTGGGCTTCTACCACACACTAATGGAAGGACGATTATGTCCGCCCATTCCACAGGGCACTGCTTTTATTGCTGCTCTTATTCACTACCCAAAATCACCAAACATTTTCCAGTACCTTGACAAAGTAATCACTATGGTCAACCACGATGAATTCAACTGATTACCAAAAATTATGACACAGTTTGAATAGCTTCTTGTACTGATGTGATCAAAAGTTATTAAGTAGGTTGCTCTCAATAATATCCATGCTCTCAAGAAAACCAATTCAGCACCATTGATTAGAATGAGTTCAAAAAGTGAAGGATACAGGAGTCTGCTTATAATATACTTCGAATTCCTAGAGATGCTAGGTTTTATCCAAGATGTTTGTCATATAAAACAAATTGCATATAACTGGATCCAAATAAAACAGTACATTATAAAAGGAAGCAAGCACACTATAAACCATTGTCAAATAATACAAAATACATCTACCAAAACTAAAAGTTTATGGTTTCTGCAGGGAAGAAAATAATTATTCCATTTTTTATCATAAATTCTCTCTTTTTCAATTAACACTATGTATATAAAGATTTTGCACATTACGATAGTATTGACTCGATTTAATAAAATATAAATTTAACATTGGGGTTAGAATCAAATACATAAAATTTGGGCCAACACGAAAACCAAAATGAAGTGCACTGAAGGGGCTAAGTGTTTAGGATGTGGATCAAATCAAGCTGTTGAGTCGATTTTTAGTTTAATAACAAACTAAGGGAAAGTGCATTTTAAAATAAGATATGGCCATTGATTTAAAAAAATATACTATTTGCTAATCAAATTCCAATAGGTAGAGGGTAGAAAACTAAAGAAAAATAGTAGAGACTGTAGGCCACATAATGGCTGATATTTTAATAGTTTTCTCTTTCATATAAATGCTTCTAAATTAAGTAATTAAATAAAACTGTGTTAAACAACAACAGGGTTCGTAAGGCAGTTGTTGAGTCCTGTTGTATACTACTTTGTGTAGCTACATAATTTGATCCTTTGCCTAAACATTTTTCACTCAGTGAAATCCTACAATTTGCCAAAGATATTCAGTTTTCTCAGAATTCTATTAAAATATCAGTGAATAAGGTGCAGTTCAAACCTGAAATTCTTTGGCAAGTTTTATTTTTCCTTAATGCATTCATAGTTTTATATAAATAGTTATAGGTATATTTATCAATAAATTAAATTTGCATTTAATATTGTAATGTATTTCCATTGCTATAGGTATTCTTTTCATAGTTTATAATCAAAAATTACATTTTCAAAGATCTATGATCTATTTTAATATTTTTGCAAATTGCATAATTTAAATAATTGTACTTGCTGGCAAAAACGAAATAAAACTTTATTTTAATGTGTAAACATTACTTTTCCAATGCTGTTAATAAATTTTCAAAAATAATTTTTTGTATGAATAAATATTTAAAAATGTGCTTTTAGACAATGTTAATTTAGCATTTTGAAGATTTAAATATGAAAAATAATACCACAATAGGCCCAATCAGCACCTAATTTAATTCATAATAGAAAAAAAATTATTCACATTCAAAATATACACTTTTGTATCATAAATGTGCTTCAACTTGAGAAAAATTGTAAACTCTCCTAGTTAGTACTAAGAAAAATTAATGATATGTTACAGAGTGAGTTCTTAGATAACGAAAATTGTAAAATATTTGTTATGCTCACAACAGTCTAATTTTCTACGTAGTCAGCTAGTTTTGTACCATAGCATAGTTTTGTAATTGTATATGTGTAAGTAAGGAACTTTACAGTGTTCACAATGTTGTGTACCTACTAGCTTAAAATTAAATATTTTAAAATAAAAATTGTTTCGAAAATTCAAAAAATGTTTATTATTTATCCCAACACCTAAGGAACAAAAATCACAGATTTTATTATTAAGCCTAATACTAGTGAAACCTAAACAAATAAAGAATAATGCTAACTCTTAGACAAAGATAAAGTGCCTTGTAATTCACTCATAGCCAAAAGAGTTAATTTAATATGAACCTTTATATCGACAGCCAATTTTCTATAATGCGTTATTTCTTTTTGTAACAATTTCAACCTTATATCGGCGTATCGATCAGCTTCATCACAGTCCATTTCCAGTAAATATCCCAAGCCAATGTCAATGTAATTTTGCTCAAAGTCTGTAACTTCTCCTTGCACCATAATACCTTGACCAACGTCTACTTTCAGTCTCATATCACGATTTTTTTCTTTGAAACTACGAATTACCTTTGTTGTTTCCTTTACTTCTTCCCAATCTCTATGTTTTTCTGCTTTGCTTTTAAGTATAGTTTCTATTTCTTTCAAATCGTTTTTCAGCTTATTCTCTACAAATGATTCGTATTCTTTCACTTTTTCTTGAACCTCTTGCACATTCATTTTTAACTCTTTCTAATAGCATAAAAGAGGAATAAAAACAATAAAAATAACTTCATTTGCCACCAAAACAGTGAACAAAACAAATTCATAACCAAACTTTTCGGTTAACTGACATCTGACATATGATTGACATTGACGTTTATATTTGACAATAAGGCATTTTTTAGTATTTCAATTGAACTTACCGGACGATGAACTGATTACGTCACCTACTTGAATTCATCTAATTGGTTGAAATTTTCGGGTTCACCCTTTCATTAGTTTAATTAAAAAAAATTAACCACATTTGAGATAATGGATAATATTTTATTCTTTAGAATCATTATGATAGCTTTTATATAAAAGTCTGTATATTATATGTAGTTCAATATCTCTTTTACACAGTCTTTATACGATTTTTCTATCACTTGGTTTAGTATTTTCCTGGTCGAAAGATGGCGGTAGAATGAAAAAAAAACCTTTCTGTTTTTAACAGTGACACGCTAAATATTCCCTAGGAATTGAAATGACAATTGACAGTGACATATCTCCTGGGCATTGACGTTTTGTGACGTAAATGTTCGAGAAGTGAGATTTCACAACAAATGTGAATCATTGAGTGTAAAGTGCTTCATAATGTGATAATTTTTGGTGAACAAATCAAGGTATTCAGCTCTGTTTGCATGTTAAACCAATTATTAGTTTCTTTCTTGGTGTATATTCCAGAAAATACGAAAAAAACCCTGTATAATAGCATTAAAATTGGCAAAAAGTCTTGCCACATTGGCATATGAAAGTGTCATCACCTGATTTTGACAACTCAACTTGATGATGTTAGCATAATGGTGATTTCAAATTTTAGAATGCCCATCCAGGCACCACAGTGGACGGAATTCCTTCTATGTCCGGTATGTTGCAACTCTTATGACGAGAAATTACGCAGCCCTATCAGTCTGGGTTGTGGCCACACAATATGCAGAGGTTGTCTATCAAATCTGCACAGAAAACAGTGCCCCTTTGACCAGACAAACATAAGCATTGACATTGAAAACTTACCAATTAATACAGCACTGCTACAACTCGTTAGTCCAAACATTCGAAATGACAATGACGAAATTGACTGTAAAATCATTCCTAGGGAATACTTAGAAAATTATTTAGATTGTAAGAGAAATGTAGAAGAATTGGCTTTGTATTTGAAGCCCTATCCTAGCGGTAGTGTTTGTGGTAATGGAAGTATATTATCCAGACCTATGCAAAGAAAACTAGTCACTCTAATTAACTGTCAGTTAGTTGAAGATGAAGGCAGAACTAGGGCAATGAGGGCTGCCAGGTCACTCGGGGAAAGAACTGTGACTGAGCTTATTTTGCAACATCAAAATCCTCAGCAGTTATCTGCTAATTTGTGGGCAGCTGTTAGAGCGCGAGGATGTCAGTTTTTAGGACCTGGTGAGTACTGACATGTTTTATATATAATTATAGTTCAAATTAACAAACAATTCAACTATTCTTACAATTTTTCTTGTTTGATTTTTGACTTTCATCAACCAGTTGGAAAGTTATTTATTACCAGACGAGATGACTTACCTTTTTACAATAAATATTGACTCTTTATTGACTTAGATTAGGAGTACCTCAAGGAAATGTATTGGGTCCTTTACTGTTCCTAATCTAAATACATGCAATACTTATCTATAAAGGTGCAAAACTGTAAATAGGTTTGCAGATGTTACAATCATTTTATATAAGCTTGAGTCAATTCAGAGAAAGTTTTTAAAGCTGTTAAGTTTTAGAATCGATGGAATATATCTACCTATCATAATACCACACAATCTTATTATTTTTTTATATAAAGTGCTTCATAATAAAGTAAACTGTCAAGACTTTTTACAAAAACTTATTTAATGTTGCTATAATTTCTTCAAGAAGTAAAAATACCTTCTATCTACCCACTGCACAAACAAATGTGTTAATGTGTGAGCTATGTAATATTCTAGGCAACACGCTAGATATATTTAATTGTTGTATTCCAAATATTAAGTCTTGTTTTTATAAACCAAAATCTGCAGATTAGTATATTTTTCGTTATCCATTATATTACTTTTGGTTACCTACATTAGTATACTATTTTCTGTAAATTTTAGCATATTGTGTTTCATATTATTAGTAGTTTTATTTCCTGTTTAGTAATTAGAATTTATCCTGCTAAACAGTATGTCTAAAATAATAAATAGAAATATACCCTTCGTGATTGGGAAGAATTAAAAAGATTGATAGAATCAGATAGGAGCTTATTAATTGACTGTTTTAATCAAAAAGACTTTATTACAATAAATTTTAACATAGAAGCAACACAAACTACCAAATATTCACATACCATTTTTGTGTAAGCCATTGTAGCCATTTAAAATTGAAAAAAATGTTTGGCAATTGTTTTTTTTTGTGAATAAATTAATGTATTAATACCTATATTATTACTTTTAATGGTAAAGATTGATAGAAATACGAAATTAAAACTATAAAGCTAAAAATACTACATTGTTCATTACCAGATGTTGATATGACTATTACAACATTGCCATAGGCTTGGTATTTAAAATTCTCAGGTAAAATAATATAACAAATGTTCTTATTGGTCCTTGAGATCAATAGCAGGTAGGTACTGATGTATATTTGAAGACTTGAATTAAGAATTAATGAGGTGTGTCTTATTCCAAACTGAATTACAGAGTTTTATTCATTGATATTTAATTGTTTCCTTACAAAAAAATTATTAATGCAAAATAATTGTTTAAAAGCACCAAAGCCTTAGAGATAGCTGCTTTATGTGAATAAACAACCACTTTGGTATTTTTAATAATAAAATTCAACACAATATAATTATTTAAACTGCTACTAGTTATATGCATAACAATTTAAATACTTTTGATAATATCCATCAATCTTTTCCAATAATAATTTAAATTATTTAAATAAGTATTGTTTTTGTTATTACTGGTAAAACCTGAATTGATACGGGAAAATTACTAGAGATTAATTTAAAATTATTCTATTCATGAATATTGTGAAATGTTGTCCAAGTTTATGACACTTTGTTTCACTTTAGTAAGATTATAGTGAAATATATATTTATTCATTCAATTGTAAAATATTTTTTATAGTGCTACTAAAATGCTGTAAAAACAAAACAGATACTTAACTTAAAGAATTGTGTCATGACTTGTTTATTTTAAATTAGCAGCTGGTTAAAACTTTATTATTATAAATTAATTGTAAGTAAAGGAACATCAGATCTAAAAATAATTTAAAATTTCCATACAAAGTAATGTTGTATAATGTTTTCTCAGTAGTTAATGGTTGCTTAATTTAATTAAAATAGTATACTATGTTTGTTTTTTTATTGTAATTAATTTAATTAAAAAATGTTTATCAAAATATTTATTTGGTTTTGTTTTATATGAAGAATTATATATAGAATACTTGTTTAATAAAATGAAACCATTTCTCTTAACTTTTACTTAAAAATCTATTCAAGTTATCTAATATAAGTTTTTTTTATAATTATAATTTAATTAGTGAAAGTTTAATGTAAAACAAGCCTGAATATGAAATTGATGACTATTTAAAATAACCATCTTTTATTGAGAATAATGTTTATATCAATATTAGAAAATTTAAAACTGGTGGAAATATTGTTTACTAACAAGAATTTAGTAGACTCATAATTAATAAAGGATGCATGTGCATTGTATCTACAAAATATTCAGATCAAACTATCTTGTGAACCAAGTTATTTTGATCATTTGTTAATAATAAAAAGAAAACATTCTAGAATTCCTGGTAAAATGTTCTATAATGATGAATGGTATGATAATCCTGATTCGATAGTGAATGCATTTAGTACATTCTTTGAAAGTGTATTCTTTGTCAGAAGATAGTGACGACTTAAATTTGCAATTTAACTATAATCCTAATATCCTATTAAATATTAGTAGTGAATTAATAATGAAAAAAGAAATCCTAGGGTAAAAAATTAATTCTCTTGGGGTTCAGACAAAATTAATCTATAAACTCTTTTTAATCTAGTCTTAAAAGCTTCAGTCTATTCAGATGGATTCATGAATTCTCGTTTAACTATTAGTAATCTGACAGTTTTTAGTCAATATCTTTGTAAATCATTAGATAGTAAAGGACAGGTTGATGCATTGTATACTGATTTCTCTGAGGCCTTCAATAAAATCAGTCACAAGATAATTCTGCAAAACCTTTCTAGTTTAGGTTTTGATATCACTTATGTACAACTTCTTAAATGATATCTAACTAAGAGCAAACAATATGTTTGTTGTAATGAATTTAATTCTAATTACTTTACTTCAACTAGTAAAGTTTCTCAATGGTCCAATTTAGGGCCTATTTTTCTTAATATTTATTAACGACTTATGTGACGTGACTCGCCAGAATGCAATAGGTTAATGTTTGCAGATGACTTAAAATTATATACTATTATCTCTAGTACAGCTGATTGTTTAACATTGCAAAATCAAATTAACCTATTGCATGAATGGTGTCACAGAAATAGCTTCTTTTTAAATCTTTCTAAATGTAAAATTGTGACTTATAGCCACAAACATATTTCTCTGAATTTTCCCTATTCCATTGATAATATTATTTTGGAAAGAACTGACATTATCAACAACTTGGGTGTTCACTTATCAAGTTACTTTTAACTATAGTTTGTTTGAAACTGAATAATAGCAAAATTGTATAAAAATATAGACCTTTGCCATAAAAACTGTGCTATCATTCCTTTTCAAATAAACTATACCCCAATAACTTTATTGTGAATTCAGCGTACCATGGATATGGTTTTATAATTAGGAATTGTAAGAATTTCAATTGTCTGTCTGCATTAACTTCCTCATATTTTAACTTAGAAGAAAATTAGAATATTCTTCAATAATATGGCATCCTATATACATTCATTATTCAGACATTATTGAAAAAATTCAAAATAAATTCTAAAATTTTAAAGTAAATAGATTTTATCTTCCAAGAGGTTGTAACTACCTAGATTGCTACACCAATTTGATTTTGTAACATGTAGAAATCAGGCATCTGCTTTGTTTTTGAATAAATTGTTAAATGGTGAAATTGACTGCACTTTGTTGCTCTCTCAAATAATTTTTTTTTTGTACCAAGGATAACATCTAGACATAATATTACATTTCTAAGTAAACGAGCTCAAAATAATTTGTCGTTAAAAGCGCTAATTACCTTAATGTGTAGTAATGCAAACAAACTATCAGATATTTATGATATTTTCTGTTGTAGTGTAAGTGAATTAAAAAAAAAAAAAAAAAAAATCAAGAGCTTATCTTTGAATTCATATTAATTTTCTACTTTTATTATAATTTTTTATTTTCTTAGTTAAATATTGTAAAATTTGCTTTGTAAATGGGAAACTGTTGGGCATATATTATTTATTATTATCACCATTACTTAAGGGTACTTTACTTATTTTTCCTTAAATTATTTATTAAATACCCTATATATCTATGTGTTGGCAGGTGTTATGACTGAATATTCTGACCTACCTATATACACATTTCATCAACTTGTTCTACATGTCCATTATCCATCATAACCACAGTATCATAGTTTTATTTTGCAATATTAAGATATATTTAGATAATTATCTCAAAATCTTACAGTAGACTCAAAAATCCACACTATTAGAACAGTTTCTAAGACTGTTTTTAGGTTTCAAGTTACAACAGGAAATTGTTTTTCTTATTTTAAAATAATAATTGTACTCTTTATTAATTACTTTCTATTGAAGAAAATTTACATTAAGAGCTTATTTGTAGCTATGCAAGAAGAGGTGCTCAAACTAGTACTTTTAGCACTAGAAGATGGTTCAGCCTTGTCCAGAAAAGTACTAGTGATGTTTGTGGTCCAAAGGCTTGAGCCACATTTTCCTCAAGCTTCAAAAACTAGTATTGGTCACGTTGTTCAGTTATTATATAGGGCGTCGTGTTTTAAGGTAAGCTATTATTGTTTTTAAACAATATAAAAATATGTATAATGATATTTTTTAAAATCTGAATAGTTTCATGCATAGGTAATTGTTTTGTCTGTAATTTTTTTATAAATTGACTGTTGGAATATGTTTATGGAAAATTTAGCAGTCTATTAAGTCATCATTTATGTAAAAGTCAGTTACTTTATTTTTAGATATCCTTCACAAATACAAATCATTAATAAATATATCAGTACCTACTTTTAATTGCCAAAAAACTGTTCTGGCGAACTTTCATTGATTTAATCATATTTTATCGCCAGAAAATAAATATATAATGCTTTCTGTGATTATTTCAACAACAATTATTAGTTTATTTATTATATTTTGAGCTTATAAAATGGATTTAAATATTTTTTAAGAAACTTGTGTGTAGCAAACTTGTTTTTATAATAAATAAACTAATTAAAACTTGTTTAACTTAATCAAGGATGTTTGCCTGTAAAAAATAGTTAAAAAAGCAAGGACTACGAATTATTTACTTATTATTTTAAATTGTTTTATAAAATAAAGTTTTTTTTATTCAAAATCTTATTTTTATTATGTAATAAATATTATTTTTTGCATATTTTAAAATGGAATTAGTACGAAACATTATGTAATAATTTCAATCCTTGAATTTACAAAAAATATTTTACAAATCAAAAATGTATAAAAATCTGTAACAGCTTTAAAAACTGAGCGTCTAGATCACTTTAAAATACAAGGTAAATTGGCTGAACAGATACAGTAAAGTGTCCAGCTGGATGGCCAGATTTAACTCCGTTAAAATTCTTTCTATAGGCTTATTTGAATACTGCCAATCCTGATATCTGAGTTTATTTTATATAGTATATTCTGAATGAACACTATATAACATCACATATAATATAGACAAAAGGTTATATAAATTTCTCAGTTTTCTACCATTTTGGATATATAGTAAATAAATTAAATTTGCTCAAAATGAGCTCAGATATTAAAAATATTACTACTTTTTCATGGTGACAATTTATTCCACTTTGCCACAATTTTAAATACAATAATAGATATATTCTATATTTTTGATAATAAATTATAAACACCTGATAATTTAACTCTATTAAAATAGCTGATAACTATTGTTTTTGTCAATATCCATTGAGAAATTCTTAAAATAATTTCAATAACCGTCATTTCAAAAATATCTGAGTTTGATAATGACAACAAATTTCAGATTCTTTAGGAGTTGCTATTTTTAGATAATCGGGGTACCTTGTTAGATTTTTAACTTTACCATATAGTTTTAATCCAAAATATTAAAGGAACATATTTGAGCTGAATTGAAAAAAATATAATTCCATGGGTTCTCTGGTTTTACACAGACCTCACAATAGCAACATATTTCGGTACTACATGTTTGGAGTGTGCTCAAATAAAGGCAACCCTAGATATTTTTAAAGAAAACACTGTCAGATTTTATTTGACATCAATGCCGTTAAGATAAAAGCATAAATTACAAAATTAAACGTGCGTTTTTGCACGATTTGCTTCTATTTTAACGCCTTTTGCGTCAAACGAAAGCTGAGAGCCTCATATTTAACAATAACTAGGGTTACCTTTCTTACATTTCCTCTAAAATTGACATTTGCTTGAAATCAGAGTGATGTATCACTTTACACAATTCTACCTTTGAGTTTTTCGAGAACCACAAGGATCCCATCTTGGCCCACTCCAATTTTCTTATTCAAAATAAAAAATGATATCATATCAAACAGGTATCGAAAAGAGAAGGCGACTCATCTCTTATGCAACTGAAAGAAGAATTTCGTACGTACGACGCTTTAAGGAGAGAACATGATGCACAAATTGTTCAAATAGCTACGGAGGCCGGACTAAGGATAGCTCCGGATCAATGGTCTGCCTTGCTTTATGGAGACACGGCTCATAAATCCCATATGCAGAGCATAATTGATAAACTCCAGACGCCTCAGTCGTTTGCTCAGTCTGTGCAGGAACTTGTTATAGCTTTGCAGAGGACCGGGGATCCCGGGAAGTTGTCTGTTTTGAGGAACCACTTGGATTTGCTGGCTGCTATAGATCCTAGTCCAGGTAAGTCGTCTATCAAACAGTATTTTAGTTATTTTGTCTTCTTTCCTATATCCTGGCACTCATATGAGTGATATATTGTGTGTTGACAGTGTTTTCCGGGTTTGTAGACAGTTATATACGAATTTAGAGTTTATTTGGTATAATTTTAAAAATATTTACCATAAAAATTATCAGTATAATTAGTTTTGGGTAACAGTCAAATCATCGCGGGCATTCACCGATAATGAAACGATTATATTTTTAATGAATGATAATTTTATTATCTGATTTTTTGACCTTGAATGCTTTGTTGTACGTTAAAGTAGTTGCAAAACAGGTGATTTTGATAAAATAAATAACTGACCAGAATCTAATCTTGAAAGGAAATTTGCTACAGACTAAAAATATTTGATGAATCCTTCACAATGTAACAAACTTGGAATAACGTATGGGTTTTTATATTAATCATTTCTATCTAAATTTATCAATTTAAATTTATTCTAGACTCTATTATTATATTGTTTAATGATATCTGTCCTTGTATAAATTCGAATAAACATTTGCTGGTAATATGAAAATTACGTGGATTTTGAGAAATATAAATACTTTTAACATTACTTTTTCAAATAATTTGTGATTAACAATTTATACCTTAAAATAAATGATTTATAATGACCAGTAACTTTAATTGATTTACTTTTCAAACAAGGTTATTTGATCGACTTTTTCCACAAATTCGTTTGATTTGGTTCTTTTTTATTGTCTGATAAAACCTGTTGTGTCTGTTTAAAGTTCAATTACAATTGTAAACGGTATTCTTGAGGTACCAAGTCTAATTTAATTATTGTAATTGTACAGTATTGTCCGCTTTTGTCCAAAGGTTATCGGCAATAATTATAAATGTATAAATTGATAATTTACAACATATTTGGTGCTGTTTTATTTAATTACCCATGAGCTTCGTATTTTTTGTTAATGATGAATTCAAATTTAAATTTGATCCCATTACAGAAGTGGACACAGCAAATTTTATATACGGATTAAAAAGAAAGCCAACGGTTTAGATGGTATCAATATAAATTTTAAATTTTTTTGTACTATAGAACACATAAGAAATTTTTGTTTAATGAACTAAAGTTGGAAAAATGTTTTTTCTTAGTCCTATACGTCCTATAAGTGATAGAAAAACCTATTTAGTTTAAATTAGAAACATTTAAATAATTGCTGGTTAATTTTACAAGAGCAGTCAGGGTTTAGAGCAGATTATAGTTGCGGTATTGCTCTATTAGATATTAGAGCCATTTGAACAAACTTACAAAAAAATAACAGGTGCAGTAAAACGTTCAATATGCTGAACCATGATTTATTTGCTACAAGTACATTGTACTTTTTTAAAATCATTGTAAAAACCATAGCCAGCAAGTACTCTTTTGAGGTGAAATATCTACTAATAGAAGAGTACCGCAAAGATCAATCTTTGACCCGGTACTGTATACTTTGTATGTTAGTAATATTTTTTACAGCCTGAATCCCATTAAAATACATAGATTGTGATTATTGAAGAACAACTGATAAATACTGATCCAGCTGTTCTCTTATTGAAGTGTTTCAGAATCGTGATTTGGTAATTATTGCAGCAAAATCACATATGATTCTCTTTGGTGTTATTACCGCTAATTATCTGGTGATTAAAATGTGTAATAATAATTTAAATGCTGTCGAAAATATAGGTTGTAATTTTCGATTTAAAATAAGAATTTATAGAATTGTTTTTTTTTTGTATATTACAAAAATGGTAATCTTAATTTTTTTTTTTTATCCAAAGTAGTATTGTTATGAATACGTCACGACCCTTGGTTAACCTTACTTGATAGCAGTCGATTGCAAAAACTCGTATCTTATATTTATTTTTGGTATAAGAAAATTGACACTTTCAAAATCGTTGATTATCCATGACCAATTGAAAAAAATGTGTACTCGTTAACTCTCTTTCATATAATTGCAATTAAAAGCATACCCATACTTTTTAAATAATTTTAAGTGAGGGGATTTTGTGTTTTTTTTTTTATTACTTTTTAACGTTTTTACACATACTTTTTTTTTCAATTTTTTTTGTTTTACACATTATTTAGAAATTTAAGCTGGAACTGGCAACGTTAAAGTAACTCATTTTTTCGCTATTTATTCCAAAAACGACTGTTCAGTATCATTTAAAAAAATATCCACCTTTAAATTTCAATATTTCAAAAACCAATCACTTTAGGAGTTCCCAACAAGAATACATGATTTATTTAAAAAACACCAAAAAATGTAAAAGTTATTCCAAATAAGTTGTTTGGACAATGGCGTAAAATTTAGAGGTTATTAAAATGTTACTTATCCATATCGTACGCCACTGGAAAAATTTTGTAAAATTATATTGAGAAATAAAAAAAAAACAGCCATTAATAATATTTGAATTTTCAACTTTAACATGTATTTAAGAAACCAGTAATGTTTAATCGCCTTATTTTTAATTAGAAAATCGTCCCATATTTTTAAATTGCCTTTTTTTGTATTAAAAAATTACCCCTTTTTTAAAATAAATTTTTTATTTTTAATTACATGGTTTTTTGGATTATTTACACTATTTTTATTTAAAAAAATTTTTGGTAATAAGTGTTCCCAATTTAAATTACCCCATTTGTCCCATTAGTTACCCCATTTTTTGGAAAAATTTCCCAAATATTTTTTGAAAAATTGTTTTAAAAAAAATTACCTTGTTTTTGTGTCAATAATTACATTGTTTTTATTTGAATAGTTACCCCAATTTTTTGTAAAAATGTCCTAAATATTTTTTTTGGAAAATATTTCTTTTTTAGTTTAACATTATCCTTTTTTTTAATCACCCCCTTTTTGTAGAATTGTCCCAAGATTCCAAAAAATACCCCTTTTCCGAAGCTATTCCATTTTCACTTTTCCAAAATTATCCAACTTTTTTTCACAGAATCTCCACCTCCGACGTGGAGTGCATGCTCTGAATGTTTGGAAGCAGTACGACAAGTCGTGGCCGGGTTGGTGGAATTCATTCATCAACACGGTAGTCGAAAATTGCAAGATACCGCCCATTCTCAACATACGAAATACAAAATCAGCATGTGTCGCGATCTGACTCTAAGGGGCAGTTGTCCCAGAGGGACCAACTGCACTTTTGCGCACTCCAATGAGGAGTTGGAAAAGTATAGAGCAAAGGTGAGTAAAATTATCTTTGTAGGTGTAATAAACAGAATTTAAGGATATGTTGTATGTATGTTTAACTAACTTATTGAATATTAAAATTAATAATTTCTCTGTTGATTTATGTCGGAAATTTTTCAATTTTCCTTCGAGTAAGGTTTTCCACACATTTTCCGTAGTGACGCAACTTTTTCGGAAAATTTCCTTTGGTTTTGTGAAAATCGAAGAACAAATTGTTTTATCGAATTTTATAACCTTTCAAACAAATTTTCCGGAAAAAAATATACTAGCCGACATTCTTGACAATTGTCCCGATACGTCAAACACATTTCCCAGGAAAATTAGGAAATAATTTGGGTCGAATGCTTTTCTGGTAAAACTTTGATATTGAAAAATTTGCAATTTTCCTACGAATTTCTGGCGGAACTAATATTTCCTTCCGGAAAGTGGTTTTCCGACGGGACCTACTTTTTTTGTTGCTTAACCCGTCCGTCACCGAAAAAAAAAATTGGCTTATATTACCGGATATTACTGACAATCTGGCGTCGAAATTTTCACAACACATTTCCCAGGAAAATTCTGGATTACTAAAAATTAAATTTTAATTCTAAAATAATTATTAAACAATTTTTTTGTTAATAAATGGTTAGTCTCTATGAAAATCAAGTGATCACACAATTGTGCGACTTGACTTATTACGATTATTTCAGAACCGCAAAAGTATTACCAGAAACAAGGAGCACCGTATCGAAAACCAATCACCGACAGAAAAACCCTTTAATAATCAAACTGACGATTACTATCCCATATCTAACGCGTCAACTATCAGTCCGGTATCGCTCCCAGGCGTAGTTCAAATGCCGAGAATGGGCTACGACGTGCCGTTCCATCCAAATCCCACTTATCCCACCACTCAACCCTTTACGCAACCGGTGTACCCACCCCAACCGCCATCAAATTTTTCCGTTCACGAAATGTACCCGAACAATCCTAATATTATGATGACCAATGGAGGGCAGTTTTATCAGCCGCAGCAGGGGGATTACCAGCAAGTCGGTGGTCAGCCTCATCAAGGTGTTGACGTGAAGAGAGGGTGGGATGTTGTGGTAAGAGACATTAAAACGAATTTGAAAACAAGATCTACTTCTCTTATTTCTACAGATGTCGCAACTGGCTAAAAACCAAAGCTTCCAACAGCAAAAAATGAACCGTAGCTCGACCAAAAGCCTCGCCGAATTGCACCAGCGCAAGCAGGAAGTCATCTCTCAGCTAGAAAAGGTGGTGGGAAAGAACGCCGCGACTGAAATCTCCAACAACGCCAGCTCGCTGGCCAGACAAGAGTCGCAGCACGACATGGAGAGTCCCACGTCGCCGTACAACTTCTTTTCAGGGCATATCACGTCCGGACCCACGTTCGTGAGATCGGACTCCATTTTGGCGGCCGATGACGATTACGTGCCGTACGATTCGCCCGCTATCAGCAAATACGGGCCGATTTCTAGGATGCACAAGGATAATGGGATCAATCAGAGTGGACAGTTTAGGGATAGCCAGGCATTGGTGAGTTTCATTTCTTATACTGATGTTTCGCTTACCACGTTTATCTTGAACGTTCGTTTTGTCAATACAATTTGGATTATCGCGGTCCAACTTTTTATATAATTTAAAAATTGTAAAGATCGAAAAGGTTCATTCAATTTCATTTTTTTTTACAATTTACATTTTCATTTTACTATGAGGGTATTTACACTTCAATGTACAAATCTAAAATTAACAGTGCGAGTAAAATATATATTAAAAGCGATAATACTCCGTCCCTACTAAACTATTTGAAGAATTTAAGACATGAGATGGAGGTTTGAAAGAAAAATGGAGAATATCTTACCATTAAGTATATTAAAGGAGTACCTGAAATTGTTGCAATGGTCCCTGAAAATTAAAATAAAAAAAGGACTAGAGATTAGAACAGCCCAACCAACACAACTAAGGAACCTACAAGATCTTCAAACAGATGAATGCTTCTTCTGTAAATAATACTGGTGCATCGCAGAGCAACTAATAGCAACCATTACACATTTTCTTCTGGAACTGTCAAGGTTATGCAAATATTAGTGAATTTATTTCTATCACAAACTTGTTTTATGTTGATATACTCGTGTCTATCTGAGACATGGCTTGTTTCTGAAGTAAAAACTTGTTCCCATTTTTTAAACACATTTAATGTAATTACTGTTAATGCCATCAAAGAAAAATCTGCTGGTAGAGCTAGTGGTGGTTTGTGCATTTATTTATAGTAAAGATTTTATATGTTAGGTACTAGATAATTCCCCTTGGTGGCTAATCTGTCTAATGAAATCTCAATTTAATAGCCTTATTGTATGTAGCGTTTATTTTAAACCATCTTTAAATATTTCCTCATTATTGGAAATATTTTAAATTACTTTAAATGAAATAATGTGCTCTTTTCCTGACTCTATAATCATAATTGTAGGATTGGTAATTTAGGACATTTACCTTTGGAACTTATAGAAAATACTAATTTATTTATATTTTATATTTATTTGATAAGGTTATTAATTCGAGAGGAAAACCTATGGTTGAATTTATGTACTCTAATTTTGGGCTGTAGTGTGATAGATCTGGTATTGGATAAATAATTTATACTTGCAATTTGTGGATAATTTTTTCGTATATAATAATGAACTAACTTCCGATCATTTTCTTGTTTGTCTAAAATTAAATTTTGAAAATTGCAGATCATTAACTAATAGAACAACTAATACAAATATACAGAGAAAATTATGTTGGAATAACAATCTTGCTTTATCCTTTAAACCTATTATGCGTGATTCAAATAGGGTACATTTTATTGAAAATAGAGATGAATAACAATTTTTATGTAGCTATACATGAGTCTGCAGATAACTTAAACTTAGTAAAGACTATTCCTTCTAAAACTGTCAGAAAAATGGGTCTAAGCAAACCTTGCCTTGATGATGCTTGTTATAACGCAAAAAAAACAATTAAATTTAGCTCTTTCACATTGTCGAAACAACAACTCTCCCAAGATACTCTAAATGAATACGCTGATATGAAAAAGGAATATAAACAAATAATCAAATTTAAGCATCGTAAATTTGAGGCAGAAATGATCTCTACATTATCAAGTTGCAGAAATCCCAAACAATTTCGTTCATTTAGAAATATTCACCCAAATCTCACCATAGAAATGTGGAAACGTTTTTATAATAATATTTATCCTCCTAGAATTTTAGACTCAAAAAAATCTACTGTCACTTTAATTGCCAGTGGAACCATAATTACATTATCACTGAACTAGCGTATTGAAACCAAACATATTTTTAAAACAGTGCCTAAAGTATAATTTATAACCACCGTAACGTAACTTAACGCCGTAGAAACTTAACGTAAGATTAAAAATAAAGTATTTATAAATGTCCGTAACGTAAGAGTTGGGCATGCGTGTTGTATTTCAGAGATTATCAATCTTATGAAATAAACAAGTGTAAACTATGTACCTAACCTCCAAATAAAACTTATAAATTATGATTTTGCTATATAGAAAGAATATATTAACTAATTTAAAAGCAATAATATAAAAATATAATAAAACAGAATAGTTTACCGAAGATGTTGATTGTTTTTGAGCAATAATGAGAATTTAATCTTACCTAGCAAACTAGTTTTATGTTTTATTTCAGTTTAAAAAAAATAAAAAGAATAATTGACAGTTATCACATGCTGAACTCAGAATTATCTCATTGGTTGACCGTAAGGTCTTAAGTTGTTAAGTTAAAAGTTGGCGACCTTTCTACGGTACGTTAAGTTCTTACGTTACGAACATTTATAAATAAGTATACATAAATTCAATATTTCAACTTATTACGTTAAATTCTTAAGTTACGTTACGTATCAGAGATAAATGAGTATTTACCTAATTTTCTTCCATTTAAGACCAAACAAATTTGAAATTTTGTGCCTAACAGGATACAGAGAAAATTTTTACTTTAGGAACATATCTCAAACTTTCTTTTTGAGAATAACCTGATTTTCCCATGACTATTTTTGGACAACCATTTAAATCTAGAAATCAAAAACTACTATTTCGACAACTCACATAATTGTATCTATAAAATGCCATCGAAAATCTAAACTAAGCGATTTTAACACTCCGCTGCTTAACAATATTTACATGACAACTAGAACAGCAGATACCTCTGTGTGTATATACTTGGCAACAACGTATATTGTTCCGTTTCTGTAATATCTATATCAAATGTTGCCCTCTTTTGCTTCACGTACCAACTCTAATTAGCAATATTATTTGTAGTTACAGAAAACTATAATGTTTAGCGCTAGTTTTCGATAATTTTTGTGCTATCGTAACTCCATCTTACGTTAGCGAAACGTAACTTTTGTAGGGTAATATAAATCTTAATCGTCACACTTCACGCATCATAGGCAGAAATTATATTATTGATTATTTCACTACAGACAAAAAGACAGGGTCAGTCTAAGAAGTATTGAAAGTATTATCGGATGTGTACCACTTTTAAATATAACAAAGAAACTAATATAACGTTACAATTTCTTTCACAGAGTTTAAGATGAAACTTCTTTTTTTTTAATATAGCTTTTTTTTATTCTTTTCCTCTACTTCAATTTGCTTTCCCATTTCCCATAGATACGTCGACCAGTCACTTCAGCAAGTCCGGTTGCTTCATGGTACGTCAACAACAACAGTCACTACCATCAAGCTCCCGTACAGACAGGCCACCCCATGGTGGGACACCCAGGAGGTGAAGGATATGTACCTTACTGTAAGCCTCATTTCTTCGGTTGTGGATCTTATAAATAATTCTTTACGTTTTTTTTTTAGCCTCTCAGTTTTTGTTTCATCCGAGACTACAAGATCCGTCCAAGGAATTGTTGGCGGAATCGCAACGGGTGAAACTTCAAATTCGAAATTTGGAAAAGCAGCTCAACGATTTGAAAATCGCCACCCAAGGCGTTACGAATTTGACCGAGAGCGAAAGACTGACGCAGGAGTTGCAGTTGTTGGAGCAGGGCATACAGGAGAAACAGAAGGAAGCTTGTCTGGTAAGCGTCAATTACAAAAAATGTGAATTTTTCGATGAATGTTTATTTGATTATGAATTTTCAGAAATTTTTTTTTTATTTCATTTTGTTTTTTTTTATTTTTATTTTTAACTTGAAATACATGGACATGTGGGTTTTTCAATTTCTCTTCCCCATTTTTTCATTTTGAGGTTCACGAATAAATTTCTAAATTTAAATGGAAAACTTTTTAAAATTCCACTTGCCGGATCTTGCGGATTTTTTTTTTTTTAATTTCAATTCACTTTTTATTTTTGTTTTCTTTATTTTTTTTTTAACTTCAAATACCAGATGAACATGCCGATTTTTTTCAATTTGTTTTTCAATTTTTCCTTTTTGATATTTTACTTTGGGGCTGGTGAATAAATTTCTAAAGTAAAAACTTGCTAAATGAAAAACTTTTAAAAATTCTACATGCCTGAGCTTGCGAATATTTTTTTTTTTTTTCATTTAACTTTTTAGTTTTTTATTTTTCAAACTAACATTCAGGATTCTGAATTTATCAATTTATTTTACTTTCTTAAATTCCCATGCTATTTGGCTATGTGGCTATCGTTAATGAACGACGATTTTACAACCATATTTGTCTATTTTCAACGACAATCGTTGTCTACTGAACAAGAAAAGTCGTCTGTCAACGATTATCGTCTATTAACGACGTCGTTCAGAGTTACTGAATAGTCCCCTAGTGGCTTAAAAAAAATCCATTGGATTTATGGTATCCATAAAATTGTAATAATCAAGTTCCATAATGAATTTAATCTTTGTGGTATTAATTTTTTTCACATAATTTAAGTAATGTTGACCATAAGACTTCCATTCATGACTGAGGAAACCCCGAGCTTGTTGTATATACTTTTCAACGATTTTGCGATAAATTTGTCTTGGAATAATAATATTTCTGTCGTTTCAACGTATTTTTTCCTTGCTTTGACAGTCAAAAATCGTTCAATCACTAGCAATGGGAAACTACAGCAATGGGAATCCACCGGGAACTTCAGACGATGCAATGTATGATGCTAGTATTGCTAATGACATGCGCGAACTCGAGCTCAGGTTGCAAGAAGAGTTAGAGGAATGGAGCGGCGAGGATTCGCCGAAATAATTCTTTATTAATTATATTAATTATTTTCGAGAGTATGGCGGGCTTTAAAATAGATGTCCGATTATTTGATTTGATTTATCATAGAATTATTGTATTAAAATATTATTTTTGATAAAAAAATATTCTACCTAATGGTCTTTTTCTAAAAAAAAAACACTGTGTCATTTACCGACCAAATTGGTGTGTGATCTATTTTAAAGTGCCGTTTTTACTAGTTTTCGGTAAAGTTTACTCTCAAAATTTCAAGACGGTGATTCTATATAGTGGGAGCAAACTTTTTGTGTTTGTAATCATTTTTTACGTGTTATTCGCTTAGGTCTTTATTTGGTTTTTCACCTTGGTTATATATTTTTATTATGGTGGTAGGTCTGTCAGTTTGTCTGTCAAAATGCTTTTGACCGCAGCCGTTTAAAATATCCTTACAAAAATTCGTTTCTTTACCACCCTGACATTCATGAAAAACCAGTTAGTAGAATATGAGATACTTTCTTTAATTTTTCCTCGGATCTGGGGAAATTTGGAGAGTATGTCTGGCAATACCGCGTCGCATGAATTAATGGTAATGCTTCATAATTTCCCAGTTTTCTGGGGAAATTTTGAGAATACTTATCAATGATTCATGCGATGCAGTGTTTCCAAATATACTCCACAAATTTCTCCAGATCTTGGGAAAAATCAATGAAGGTGTGCTGAAATATCCCATCTACTCCGCTTCAATAAGATTTGTTTTTGCCTGAATAATGATGACCCAAACATCAATGTACTATCTGGTATATTTTTACGGTTATCATTAAGTAAAATGTCAATCTGTCACATATGTTTGTGGTCAAAATTTAAAAGGGCGTTCTATAATTTGTTTTAGTTAACTTAGTAAACACAAAAATCCTGAAAAAATTAATATTTTTGAAACAAGGTTACTGAAAATTAGTGACATTTGACGGAACCGGAACAACTGTTGATTTTTGTTTGTTGTTCCCGTTTTTATTGACGTAATAGCTATTGTCTTTGACGTGTAAACATTCGTGTTTCGTAATTAACTTCTAACAACTATCCAATTCTAAAAAAAGAACGGTTCACGTTATTTTATATGGGTTTTTTGGCTCTATCACGAAATGGCGCCTTTTGAAATAGCGCCTGTCAAAATAGCTCTTATTAAAATAGTGTCAATCAAAACGCCGACCAAAAACAAAAACAGCGTTTATTAAAATAGCATCAATCAAAACAGCGCCTGCACGAAATAGCGCTTATTAAAATAGAGTCATTCAAAAAAACGCCCAAACAAAACGAAGGCTAAACGAAAAAGCGCTTATTAAAATAGCGGCAGCCAAAACAGCGCTTATTAAAATAGCATCAATCAAAACAGTGCAAGAACAAAACAGCGCCTGCACGAAATATGCCTATTAAAATAGCGTCAATCAAGAAAGCGCCCGAACAAAACCACGCCGAAACGAAATTACGCTTATTAAAATAGCGTCAGTCAAAACAGCGCTTATTACAACAGCGTCAGTCAAAACAACGCCTCAACGAAATAGCGCTTATTAAAATAGTGCCAGAATAAAACAGCGCCTTATTGAAAAGGCCTTTATTAAAACAGCGTGTATCGAATAAGAGGCTGAATGAACTAGAGCCTGATGTAATTGCGCTATTTTATTTAGGCGCTCTGTCGTTTTAACTAACGCTATTTTAATAAACGCTATTTAGATTAATCAGTGTTTTGAACTACGCTATTTTAATAAGCGCTGTTTTTACTGCCGCTATTTTAATAAGCGTTATTTAGTTCAGGCGCCCATTTTTTCGGTCATTGTTCTGACTGACGCTATTTTAATAAGCGTTATTTCGTTTAGGCGCCCTTTTGTCTGACGCTATTTTAATAAGCACTAGTTTGAGTTTGGGTACTATTTCTATACACGCCATTTTGATTTGTCGCTCAAAAATAGCGCTATTTTGACATGCGCTATTTTGTGACAGTCGTCGTTTTATATACCCGTTTTTTGGGGATCGCTGTCAGTAAATAATAGTTTTATTGCGGTTAGTAGTCGGTTAATATCGGTATACATTTGTGATACAAGTCAAGTTTTTGTAAGGATAAATCAAGTCGGCTGTGGTTTTGACGGTGGAAATGACATAACTAACCTCACAATTTAATCTAGATCGCATTGACGATCTCTATATCTTCTTATTTGTGATATTTTTATATTTTTGTTAGTTGACTATATATATTAAATCTGTTGTTTTTTTTTTTCAATATCATTTTTGTCGCGATTTTATACAAAATATATTCGTAGTTTCCACGATGTCGTAAACGATTAATGACATTATTTATAAAAAAAAAAATTGACCAAATCTAATCTGCGGTATAATCCAATAATTTTTAGAACAATTTTAATGTTGATTTTAAAGTGGATTTACCGAATATATTTTTGTTATCTCTATTGTAAAGTACAAATTTCATAGTTTTTAGCCATTATATACAGGGTGAATCCTAAGTTGATACTTTTTTAACTATATAGAAGTCATTAATATAAATAACTTTTTCAAAGAAAAATCAAAAATAAAAACACATTAATTTATTCCAAAATCTATCCAATAGTCGTCATAAATAAGTAATATATCCACAAGTTCATTATCATAATTTACTATACTAAACAATTTAAATTCACTACTTCAGATAAACACGTGAATGAATTATAATAACCGGTACACTCTAAAGTGTGATGTATAAGAAAAGCCGAAAAAGGGGTAACAATGATAAAAACAAATACTATTTTAAATGTCCGGATTTATATTTTTAAATTCTGTATCTTATTTTTGAGTTTTTTGAAAAGTTGTTTTATTTTTAACGACTATGCACGGTTTCCAAAAAAATCAACTTAGAATTTGCCCCTGTGTATGCAGATTTGTTCGCGATATCGTGGAAACGTTATCCAATCTACAAGAAGTTATATCTAAAGATGTCATAGCTTTTAAGAAGACACTAACAGGCTGTAAGTTATATACTGAAAGATGTTAATATTTTGGCAAGTTTTGCATGCTTAATATTTAAAAAACAGACTGCTAAAACTTACTGAGAGGTTCTATTTTCGTGAAAATATTAATTTTCAAACTCACTTTTATAATAAACCTGATCAATCTGTTTGTACTATGTACCTTTACATCAATATTCTCGTTTTTTAAGGATTGTACCAATCAATTTTTTTCGAAAATAGAGCGTCGTTTCAAAAAGAATGTGCATAAAATGCATTGTGTGCAATAATTTAAAAGAAAAAACGTTGATGACGGTTTTTGTCATTCAAAATGAAACTTATATATTGTATAAATAAAAGAAAGTTAACCTTTGTCATTTCAAAAATGATACAAAAATACTTTTATGAAATGGTCTTCGGACAGTCTTATTCACATTAAATACAAAATACGATGATGCATTTCAATTTTAATGAATTCAAGACAGCGGTTATTCCAGTTTTAGTGGAAAACGGGATTCTCATTGATCTAAATAAATCGCACAAACAATTCAAGGACTTAATAACTTTGCTCCACCAAATAAAATCACTTATAATTGTTTATTAACTATTTATTCGATAAAATGACAGCTATCATTGTCAGTTGTCGACAGTTGGCACTTAATAACTGTCATTGTTCGACAGCGGACGTGTAGTGTAATTTGTTGACAGTTGACATTCGATTACTGTCGTTTACTTTGGCCTATGGGAGAGCTGCCTAAACTGTGAAGGATATTTCTGTGGTTGGTGGTGCGATCGTTGTGGATCGATGAGGATTCCGGCAATAAGGTTGGCGAAATGTCATCTATTTTTAATCATACTGTGTGTGGTTGGTATATCAATGTTATGAGTTGATATAAATATATTTTATTTATGTGTGCATTTGTTTGAAAATGCAACAAGACTAAAAAAGAAATTATATATGCTTGTGAAGTAAATATTTTAGTCATTTATTTATTTAAGCTTATGATATATATTTAAAACAATTATTAGAACGATTGTATTATAAAATAATAATAATAAAAGAATATTTGTAATATTACAAAAATTTGTAGATGTGCGCTTATTTGCTGCAACTTAAATTTTTGTAACGTTATTTATTGTATACTTAGTGTTTATGTCCGAGGGGTCTTGTCAAACTCAGCCATTTCGGCACTTACCCCCCATCCCCACAAATACCATTAAATAGTTTTATTTACAAAAAAAAATCCTTGCAAAAATTTATTTCTGTTCAAAATAACTATTGAACTGTTATAAAAATTAATTAGGAGATTTTAAAAATAATTATATTTTTGATAAAGAAAACAAATGAAATGTATTTTTGCAAGGAGTTTGAAAGGTTCAAGAGATGATAAAGTTTGAGATTTAATTCGAGGTCGATTGAACGTACAGGGTGGATCAAAATTGTTAATTTTACTCCGTTAAAGTAACTAATTCGACTTTAAATTTAGGATTAAGATTAATCTTTGTTCAAACAACGTTGTTTGATTGTTTATTTAGTAACCGAGTGCAATATTAAATAAAAACCAGATAATTCAAAAGTAGAATATACAGTATGATCCAAATGTATCGAATACATTTATTATTTCACGACTTGAAGGGCCATTTAATGATACGACATAAGAGACGTTACAAGACATCACTAGTGAGACATCTCATTTGAAAGGTCTAGTCGTCAATTTAATATCTATAATTATTTTAATATTTATTTCTACAGGGTACCAAAATGATGTATTTAGGAAAATACAACAAAATTATAATAAAAGATGATTTTTAGCAATGATGCAATAACAAACCCGGTAGGAAATTATTCTCTTAACGTTTTCGGTATTTTAGTTCTGATGCGCTCTTGCAACTCTTCTAGATTATTTAATTGACTTTTATCTTCAAATATCTCTATAAAAAAGTCTAATGGAGTCATTGCAAGGTGGTACGATGGTACTTCCGGCTGGCATTTTGTAAATTATTGACGGGGCCATCAGGAAGTATCATCTGCAAGGATTTAATTTAATCCCCTGTGGACGAGATGTCGAACAACTCAAAGTTGTAAAAAATATCGGCTGAGAATCGATTGTACCTCCGGCTGAAAATTTACATATCACCTGTTTGAAGGTCACAGATGAGGTAGGCACATTGTCGCATGGCTAGGCCACTGCTATGGGTCTGTCAGGCGCCCTCAAATTTGAAATTTTTTGTTAAAATTTACAATACACAAATTATTTGATAAACTCACTTGATAGCTCAGTTTGTTAAGCATTCAACATGCAGTCAAATTTGCATTTTGCGCCCGCGGTTCAATTCCCGATGAAAGCAAACATTTTATATTGAAAAAATATGAAAATTATACGCACTATTGTTTATTTATTTTAATTATATTTTATTTATCATAATACTAATTATTATTACGATAAAAAAATGTATTTTAATAAATAACAATACTACGTATTTTTTCAATTTTCTTATGTTTTCCAACATTAAAAAGATTGTTTTCATCGGTAGTAGAGGTCGCAAAATGCAAATTTGAAAGCTGAGCTATCGAGGCATGTCAAGTGAGTTATCTAATCAAATATGTGTGTTGTAAATTACAAATTTGAAGTCGTTGACAGTCCTTTAGCATTGGCCTATCCATGTGACTATTTGTATACCTCAGACCGTGTGACAATTTAGAAACTTACAATGGGCTATATCTCACAAACGAAAGATGATTTTAAAAAATGCTTAAAACCTTTTCTAGAATAGGAAGGGGGAACTCAAATAACATTAAAGAGAACTTGTCTCCATCAACCCCTTATGCCCTACCTACCCCAACTAAAAAAAGTTTAGCAAACCCCTACATAATTGAAAGGCCTATAAAAATGCTATCCAATGATATAAATAATAATTGTACAGGATGAATCAGTAATTGTGAAATCTTGCCTTAAAAGGAAAATTTAATAATAATAATAATACTCTCCCTAATTCACCCTGTTACGAGTGAATTTTAACCCCAAAAGTTGAGCTTGTGCGGGGAAAGGGACGGCTATTATTATTATTATTATTTGCCGTGGCGCTCCGGAGCGACTTAAAGATGATTGATGGTGCCATTTGACCTACAGGTGGGGAAACCCCGGAAAACCTCACCCACCATCATCAAGACGGTAATGCATGGCGATTTTATAATATGCATGTCATATCAACAGAAATTGAATTTCTATTAATACGGCACACATCAAATCTTATACCGAACCATGCAATTTAATTAAAAATCCACATGGTCTGATGTAGGATTCGAAGCCCCTCAGTCTCTGACCACAAACTTGCCTATAAATGAATATAAGGTGTGAGACCGCTACACCACCTACCCGATTATTATATATTATAATGAAATTTTTATCGAACTACAAATTTTTGAGTTCTCTATATTGTCATTATAGTTCCCTCTTCCTATCTAAGAAACGGTTTTAAGCATTTTTTGATATATTTGATTTTTGTAAGTTTTTACAATTTTGAGTTGTTTGACGTGTCGTTTGCAGGAATTTTAAACTAAATATTTGCAGATGACACTTCCTAATGATCTCACCAACCACTTCACAAAATTCATGCCGGAGGTACGAACGGACCACCTTGCAGCTATTATTGGTACTTTATTTAAATTGCTCGAGGATTGAAGTGTCGATGCTGTAGTTAGAAAAAAATAGTGTCACCTTTTAAACTAAAATCGATCTGTAAGAGCGTTTTTGTTTTTGTTTGCATCAATACGAAAAAAACGGGCGGAAAGTTTTTGGTGGCCCACCCGGCATTAACTTTGAAGGTTATAATTCAATGAAAATCAACTCATTAATGATTTATTAAATTTAAACATACATTCTTATAAATAACATCTACTGTGTTCTAATTATCTATCCTATTTGTTAATTATTAGAGTATTATATAGTTTGTGGGATCTTTAAATGTATTCATTCTATCATAAATAAATTATCGTAGATGTATAAGGTATTAAAAACTTTTCTGGCGCGACTGTAATAACACTAAAATTTTTCGATGAGATTGCCGGTATAAAACATGAGATACCTCTTCTAAAATAAAAACTGACGTGATTTAGAATTTTTTGTAAAGGTATGTCTTCGACATAATGAATAATTTATTTCGTACATTTGCATCATACTGTAGACAATATTGCTGTCCTTGTTGATTTTTTAATGTTCTATTGGTATCAACATTCGAGGATTGTTCAATAAAAAAAAATATATAACAACTCGAGGCAAGTAAATAGTTTTGATTGATACATCAATAATACATCGGCAATAATAAAAACAAGAAATTCTCAAAACCATGTGTTATAAAATAATAATTATTTCTTTTACATTTTGGTAACATTTTAGTTTGGAATAATTTTTCTTTTTAATAATATAAACAACTGAATTCCCTTACTACTGTGTCCGTAGAGACACGCAACATATTTCCATTGATCAATTCTTGTATTTTTTTATTCACTCTGTATCTTCTGTCGCTCAAATCAAACCTCAACCAAATCTGAATGTATCTAATTCAACTTAACCAATAACTTATTTGCCAATGCAAATACTGAAGTAACGAAAAAAATAACATTTTTGTTTGTCGATTACATGGACCGTACTGAACCTATCTTAGTATTTAAAAAAAAATGCTTGAATGTTTTAACAATTAATTCATTTTTAGTCAGAATTTTGTTACTTAGTCAATACTTTTATCTATTGTGCAAATATGATTGTTCAATAAAACGATTGGTGGAATTGTAAATTTATGCAAAATTAAAATTGTGTAAGTTTGGGTTTCAATATTACCGGAATTATCAAGAAATGAGCAGTGTCATATTTGCCGGTCTCATTCTAATACCTCGTAACCGTCACTGTACCAAAAATTTGATTGTCACGCATCTTTAAAGATAAAATAAATGAAACTTTTATATTGCCTCGTTTATAAACTTTGTAATAAACATGCAGGGGTTTTTGGTTTCTCCTGTAAAATGTGAATTTTGGGATTACGAGGTATTAGAATGACACCACCGTTTATTTAAATTTTCTGCAGCCGCCACGCTCACCCGATTTGAATCTACGTTATATATCGTACATCAGCTTCGGTAGTATTGAAAATCAAACGATTTAGGAAATTGTACTTCTTTTAAGATGTAAATAATTTGGTTAGCAATTCAAATCTGTGTTCCGCGGTACTTTTTCTCAACTTTGGAACGTCTGTTTAAAATAATTTTTTATTGCAATACTATGTAGATTATAGGCTGTGTTTTATAGATTATTTCTAGATGCAAATCGACTTTTGTATCAGCAGTTTAACATATCTGAGCTTTGAAATGGATCTGATAAACAATTTCTTAGTGAAATGTCAAAATAAATAATATTTTTGGTATGTCATATATACAGAAGTATCGATTACATAAAACGGTATAATAGTGTGACGAAAATGACTTTTAACACGTTAAGTCTCCTGCCCTCCGGTGGGCATTTTCGGATTTATGTTCTAAACTCGTGTCCACAAGTGAGCACTCGACCACTTCGACTTCAACGCCGTGTGCGCATCCGTGGTCACTTTTTAGATAGAATTTCTATATGTTAATGGATTGTGTGGACCCCAGCAGACAACAAAATCGTACGTGGACTGAACAGAATCCATAAATTATAATTTTTGAGTTATGAAAAACGTAAAAAAATCGTTTAAAATAAAAAATTAAGCAGTTCCTACATGTATTTATTCAATTGGTAACAAAAATTATATTTTTGGAATCCTAAAACTAAAAAACTAAAGCTGTTTAAAAAATGGTAACTCTCACAACTAAAATATTTCAACATCTATTCGTGTTACAAGAAATAAACGTTACCATTTCGAGAAAGGTCCCAGGATGTAATTTTAAGTCATGGGTCAAAGTGCCCACCAGTGGGCACGAAACAAAACAAGTAAATATGATCTAAAACTAAAAAATAAAACGAAGTAGATAAATAAAAACGGCAATAAAAGTTTGATCCTAACTGCCAAAGAGCTGATATCAGCGTGGAGCTTAACGTGTTAACAAAAATTTAAATTAATACCTATTTATGTCATAAAAAAGTAGTTCAAAGGTATATAAGTAATCAAATTGTTTTTAATGATTAAATAAAAATATTAATAGAAGTTAATACTATCTAATTTTATTTAGTTCACTGTCATTTGCCATTGGAACACAAATTACGTCATCACTAATATAGCGTATACAACTAATACTTATGTCGCATTTGTTATAAAATGTTATCATATTAAATTTTTGAATAATACTGTTGATATAACTTGATTTGTAATCTTCAAATTATTCTAAATGGTTGAATTTACTTATCATTGTTATTTTTACTTTGCCTATGTACGTGCAGTAACCGGTTTTATATACAGAATGGTATTTTAATTGGTACAACCAATCCCAGCAAGTTTCCTTACATTTTTAAGGTATAAAGGTATAAAATTAATCCTAGAGTGATAATAAAAATTTTGATTTCAAAATTTGTCATTACAGAAGGGGTTATACAGTGTGTGCCGTAAGGTTGGATTTTTTAATGGTAAAAAACGTCGTAGGACAATCAACTTCTGCTTATTTCAAGATCTGTCAAATTTGTAATTTTTTTTCAAATCGTTCAAAAATCGCCTTTTTTGAAATTTGAAAAAAGTTAACTTGTTTCTAATGAGATTTTACGTCAATAAAACGATTTTAAACGAGATATTTTATCTTATTAACCTTTTTTGATACACAATAACAATTTTGTATTAATTGTAGAAGCTTAAAAGGTACAAGAATACATTTTTGTTCATAGTGTATGACGATGGAGTTATTTTTTATGAAAATTAAAATTATGCAAAAGCAAATGGAGTTTTCCGAATGATTTTGCAATTTCCGAGAAACTAAACGCATAATTTAAAGTTGGAATATCTCGTTTAAAATTGATATGTTAACAACGTATAATGTCATTAGAAACAAGTTTCTCTAATAACTTTTCATATTTCAAAAAAAAGGCTTATTTTAAAAAAATGTTAATTTGACAGATAACTAATGTCAGTAGTCAACTTTGATAAGGGCTATGTTAAATTTGTTAAATAAGCAGAAATATTGCCCTATGACGTTTTTCCAATCGTAATATTAAAAAAAAATACAATATGGATCCAATTTTATGGTGTACTCTGTAGTAAGCAGTGTTGCCAGAATATTTTTTCAATTCTTTTTTATTCATAACTACCCGCCAGTTGACTATTCTTAACTTGTGTAAGTCTTCTTTGCATGCTTCTATCCATTTTTTCATGAACGTCCTCTTCTTTTCGCATAATAATAATAATCTCTTATTAATACTCCTTTTCCCCATTCTGGCTTTATGGCCCAGCTAACGTAATCTTTTTGTTCTAACCATATATCCAATATTTGACTGACCATGTATAATGTTTTTAAAAGATTGTATGTGCCGCGAATTGAACGTGCAATCACTTGCTTCACTAGCAGGCGCTTTATCCATTACACCACATTCGCTTGATGGGGATTACATTTAAGTTTGGACTGTTTGCCAGCCAAGATAATACCTTTATATTATGCTGCGAAAATCATTCCTTAATTAAACGCGCAATTTGGCACGGAGCACCATTCTGTTGAAAAATCAAATTGATGTCAAATTCCACATATCACACATCTCAAAGAAAACTGTATTAGGTCATAATTTGTAATTGAAATATTGCTCTCTAGGGGGCTGTAACACAAAAATAGTTTTATGGCTATGAATTATAGCAACTTATAGCCACAAAACTATGTTTTTGTTAAAGTATGCCCTTATTTTGTAAACTCTAGTTCTTCTAAAGCATCAACAGACATACACTTTATATCATTTGTCCTTTTGCAAATTGTTATTTTGAGACAATTTTTATGGAAGCTTTCTTATTTCGAATCACTCGTTTCCTATAATCCCTACAGAAACGTCAAACTAATGGGTCGATTCTGTAAGCCAAAATCTGGATACAATCTGTAAGCCAAAATCTGTAAAAATTTACATTACTATATCTTACAGATTATGTAACTTATAAGATATTTCCCAGAATCCTATTATTAGACTCATCACTGAAAATAATTTTTTCCAGTTTTCCAACTTTTCTTGTATTTTGTCCAATATAGGCTGTTTATTTTCTGAGCTGCAGACAATAAAGGTTCTTCCTTTGGCCTAATAAATAAGTTACTTATGTGATTATTTCAAATACTCATTCACTGATATATTTACCTTGTAAAGTCCAGTTTTATGTATATCAGTGGTTTCCTAAAGCTTTTAGGATCGTGGCTAACATGGTTCACTACAAACATTTTCAAATACTAAATAATTTTTGAACTATATGGTCTAAATAACTAAAAATACCCCAGTTCTCTTCTTTCTCTCTGTGACTCCTGCTTTGTTTCCCTCTCTGACTCGTGCTCTTCTCTGCTACCTGCTCTCCTATCACGCTTTTACCTGGTTATCTATTCTTGAATGTCAGGGAGTAGAAATTTTGAGGGAAGAATGAGATAAAAATTCAAATTTTGCGCGTTGCAGATAAGGAGGAAAAACTGGTTTTCTACTCCCTCGAATTCAAGACTAGCTACCCAGCTCTCCTGTCTGCGTCTTTCACTAACTGTTCTCCATGGACTGCTGCTTTTCCTTTTTTATAATTTGCTTTTTAAATAAAATTCTCTGTATACCTTTTTTATATTTTTCTCAACTTTTATAATTCTTTCTTATAAATTTCCCGATAGCATCTCCCGAAATCAAAATTACCCACTGACAATTCAAAATCCATCTGACAATCCAATTTTCTTTAACATCAATCTTTTTCAAAATAAAATCCACCTCAAAAAAAAACATTCCAATACCATGGGCGCCACCCCAAAGTCCTTTTCGAATATCTTATTGACGACAACGCTACAGGGCGGAAATATGACACTATTTGGCATCTAAAGTCAACAGACGGAATTAAGACAGTATATATATATATATTTCTGAAAACTCTCTAGATATATTGGAGATTCGTTCCATATGGCAGTAATTTCTCTTAAAGTGCTTCTTCAGTGCTGCTTGCAAATGTTTATCGCGTCTCTTTCATATCTTTCTTTTATAATTTTTGGTCTACCAGTACTTTTACCCTTAATTTTAATAGATCCCGTTAAGCCATTATGTTTCAGAATGTTTTCCTCCGAAGATTTGGCCATTTTCAAATCAGTTCCTATTTTCATTCACTATATTCATAATTTTTTTTTGTTTCTAGTTTGGTGCTATTCTGTGAATGAAACACGATAACTGCAGTACAAGTCGGAATGTATTTAATTTATTGAGTCGATTTCTGGCAATTGATAAGTCATGTTGCACATGTAATTCATTAATACTATTTATACTGATTACATTAATCACATATGTAATTGTGCGGCTGTATAGATTTTCAACTTAGCTGGATCTCGGTTGGGAATTTATTGAGACGCACTGTATTATATCGGGTGGAAGTATATATATTATATCTATAACGATAATAAAAATTTGCAGAACTATTTTTTTTTTGTTTTATTCTCAATATGTTAAAAACAACATAGTTTTAACTGGAACAAAATAATTAGGAAGCCACTGTGTAAAGTTGCAGAGAGAAGCGCGCATTCTATTTTTTGCAGGTTTGGTGCACACACAACTTACATAAAACCTAGCATATATAGAACAAAATCATTTGCCCGATCTTAAGAGAGGCGTGACTTAACAAGTCACGTTACCGAAATAAATTTTAAAAATCATTTTAAAACATTAATTCCATTGCTCACATTGCAGAAGTTAAAAGAATGCAATCACAAGCTAATAATAAATATGTTCTGAGATGCAGACTTTTTTATAATGTAATTAACAAATTAATAATAATATGATAAACGTTTTTATGGACCAGCCTACCTGTTCCACTCTACTGAGTTTCAAATACATACATTCATAATGAACTTCTTTTAATTTTGATATATAAAGTGACATATTTTATAATTGCAACAAGTGTCAAAATGATTGCTTTATACAACCAGTTGCAAAATTTTGAACATATTAGGTATGTTCCAACACGCGTAATATTACCGTACAAATCGTGCGCTTTACCCAAAAATTGTATACCTATTATGAAAATGGTTTCCAAAAATTCACTAGTTGCGAAAAGAAAAATAAACCTTTTTTTAGTTTTAAAATCAATAATATACATTATTATTTAAAGTTTATGTCGAAGAAAGGCAGATTTACTTATAAAAGTAGAAGTTTATCGTAGTAATAATGTTGTTTTGATCCCTATTTTCCATTCTAAATAACAAAATAATTAAATCACATTATATGACCAAATAACTCACTTTCTTAAAATCTAAATACCTTTAAGGCTCTAATTTTTGGCATTTATTTTTCATCTGCTTCATAACTGTTTTAAAAAGTTTCCTACATTGTCTCACTTTCTTTTCTATTTTATATACCTATCTCGTTTCCTAGACATTACTGCGAAAACAAAAAAGTTCTTTTTTGTTCTTATTTTACCTGATGTTTAAAATTTAAATAAATATTGAGGTCAGTAATAAAATAAGTGTTCCACAATAGTAGTTTGTACAATAAGAGTAGATATTAAATGGCCATATCGATACGGACAATCCACTTGAGTTAACAGTACATTTTTTTTACGAGCCAGTAACGAAAATTACACAATTTAAAAAATTTATTTATGGGTTGTAGAATTTTTCATATGGTCCATTTATATTTTTATTTAGATAACACTACAAACTTTTCGGAAAATCTTCCAGCACAGTTACAATTTAAAAGCATTGAGGAATATTTTACAATAATTTATGACTTACCTATATCAATTTATGAAATAAATTTTAAAAACATTTATTTGCACAACATGCTGGAATTGAACCCCCGGATCTTTCGCATGGGAATCAGTATGCTGTCTCTGCACTAACGGGACAAACTTGTATATATATTTTTTATTACTGCGATAATTAGATTAAATATCTATATTGTGGAATGCTATTATTTATCGATTTTTCACAAGAATCACTCATAAATACGAGGCGAGTCCGTCATAACTATATGCACGACTCTGAATTAAATCCGAACTGACACCTAAAGAGGAAGAATTATAGTCACCGACATGTGTGAAGGCAAGCCTACTTTAAAAACAATTTTTGTGGACCACTCCATAGATTAGATCAAGTAAACGCTTTATTATGCTTTAATTAATAATTTCAAATTTTGAACGTAAATGTATTTTATTCTTTCTAGTACGCCTTCTAGTAGAAACAATTTTAAAAAGTATATCAAACACCTAAAGATTCCTATAAATGTGAGAAGAAATCTGTATTATTAACTCAATTCGTAGAATATAGATGGCAGCAAAAATTGACAACTGTTTTTTTCGCTAAAACAACTGTCAAAATCTCGACTTCCTACCTAACTACCTACACTAGTCGCATTGCAGTAGTTCAAAATTCTGTGATTATTTAGTATAATTTAAATAACAAATGTCTGAATTCTGAATAAAGGCGAAAGGAGACATTAGCGCCTTACAGTTATCGTTGCCATGCCAAACGGAGTTCGCGAAGGAGGTTCGTCTAACAACCCTCCCCTTAACCTGCAAGAATTGCCCCCGGAAGATGAAGAAAGGTTGGAAAAATTGTTCGGACTCTTGGACCAAAACGGGAACGGAAGAATTGATATTCACGATTTGTCCCGAGCTCTTAGGGAACACGGGGTGCACCATGGATATGCTGAGGTAAGTTCTTGTTTTCAAAACTAGGTCAATTTGCGGTCTATTGAATGTTAGAATGTTACCTTGATTTTTAGCATACTGCCAATTTTATGCTAGATTTTCACCAGTGTTCTTACTTAATTTGAAAGTACATTCTTGAAATTTAAGTAGCTTAACTTTATTATGCTCATTAAAAATAGTAATAGGATACATTTTTCTTTAGAAACAAGATAATGAAATTTATTTAAAATATAATGATACATACAATATAATGTATAAGTACCTTTATTTGTAAATATAGTTGATAGAGATTCTGGAGCTCATAACAAAACTTTGGGTGAATAAAAGTAAAAACAATAATTATCCTAAAATTAAAAATATAGTACCTAGTATTCATTATAATAATAATTATAAAATTTGAAAGAATGTGTGAGAGAAAGGTTACAGCTGTTAAATCGCCTATAATGTAGAAGTTTGTGTTATTAAGGGTAATACAAAAGAACATTGTTGTTTCTTCGAAAATTATGCCTCTAAATTTCAAGTTTAATGAGTGAAATTTAGATAATTTTTAAGAAAACAACGAAATGTTAAAAATGATTCTCACATTGTGTGGTATTTGGAAAGATTATTTAATAATATAAACAGAACATTTTATAAACAACATTGCTTTGTTTATGTTACATAAAGTTGAAAGTGATGTTGATTCTTTATTTACAACATATATTTGAACAACTGAAACGTTTTTTTGTTTATATTTTTGTCACCTTTTTGACTAACTTCACATTGACATTTCATGGGATTGATGTTTTCAGGTACAGTTAGTTTTGAATGGCATGTGTTGGAATAAAAAAAAGTGTCATTACTAGTCTTAAATAATCAATTGTATTACGTTGATTTGTAGAATCATTTAATTTCATCAATACCTAGAATTTCATAAGAATTTACTAATTAAAATACGTAAAAATTGCATAATACATGGCAGTACTTAACTAATTTCAAAATAATTTTTGTTGTACATCATAGACTTTAATTAGATTTTATTTATTTAGCTATCCTACGAACAGAACTCAAATGGTTAGAGGGAACCATCACTATTCTAACTCATTTCGTTACCTCAGGTGTTCCTCAAGGATCACACCTTGGTCCCTTATTATTCAACTTCTTTATAAATGACATCATTCATTGTTTTCAGTATGGCAAAGCACTATTGTTTGCAGATGATTTAAAAGTTTTCCTAGTTATTAAAACCATTTATGATGCCCTCTGGCTTCAGTCTGACCTTGATAATCTATCAAACTGGCATGGACTTGAATGCCATAAAGTACCATGTCATGCGCTTTTATCCATCCCATGTACCAACTACTACTTTTGATTATAACTTAAATGGTTATATCTTAGAGTCTGTTGATCAAATTAAAGACCTTGGAGTTATTCTAGATCACACTTTATTCTTCAACCAACACATACCTAAAGCTATCCATGAAAATGTTAGATTTTATCAAAAGGCTAACACATGATTTTACTGTTACAACTGCAATTAAAATCCTCTACTGTTCACTAGTTCAACCTCACCTAGATTATTGTTCTTCTGTCTGGTCTCCACATTACATAACATAGTAACATAGAAAATGTGCAACATAAATTTCTTAGATATATAGCCTATAAATTGGGTGTCCTTTGCGAGTATGGTTTGATAGAGAATTTTCTAAACATCCTCTCTTTGGAAACTAGGAGGAAACAGAGACCTGACATTACTTTTCAAAATTATCAATGACAGATGCAGCTGTACTGAACTTCTAACAAAAATAAATCTTTATGTTCCAACCCACTGCACTCAACAGCAACAAACATTTTATGTACCTTTTTATTCTTTAAACCATACTTTTGGCAGCTGTATTCCAAGAATGCTAAGATTAGCCAACACTCATAACAATCTTGAGATATTTAACACCCCCTTTCATAAATTTATAAAGCAATTACTTAGTAATAAGCTTTAATCTCTGATCTTTAATTTTTAATGTTTAATGTAAATATTTTATTCAACCTTATTGTCTTTTGTCTTTTTAAATATTTTAAATTCTTTACCTATTTTAGTCTATAATATAATATATTTCCCTATATTTTAATTATAATTTAAAATTGTAATTTATTTCTCAAATGGGTTTGCCTGTAAATAAATAAATTTAAAAAGATTCTTGTGAGGATACTATATTATATAATTTAAATTTAATAATAAATGAATTGTTGGAAATATTTCAATACACATAAGTGCTTTGCATATTAATACCTAGAGATGGGCCATTTAGATATTATAATGAAAATTTGATATCTACTTAGGGTGAGATTACAGAAGCTCTGCAAATCATACTTGCCTCTGTAAAGTTGCAGTTGCAAAAGAGAAACATGGTATGACAGAAACATGTTTTCACTTTATTCGTGTGCAAATGATCTGTAAATTTGCAGGAGGTTAGAACATCCTACAAACTTGCAAATTGTCAATTTTTACTTTTTTTTTTTTTTTTAATAACCATGAAGTCTTCTATTCCTTTTGATTGAATACAGTTCGTGGTGTTAGATTATTGAGTTTTTAAACATAGTAATGGATTTGGGTTTAGTGTTGTTAGGGGGTAATAAACCTCAATAAATATTGCGAATTTTCAGATATTTTTTGGAATATAAAAACTTGATACTTGCCTCTGTAAGTCCGCCATATTATTTGCAGATCTGCACAGTTGCAGCCATATTTGCAGTTCTGCAAAGTTCCCGCCATATTTGCAGACATTCTGTAATCTCACCCTTTGTTAATAAAATTAATAAACAATGCAGTCTTATTATTTTTAGTAATCATATTTTCTAGGTATGCCTTTTATAATTTTATTTAAAAAATATATCACCTGTATCAAGTGTATTCCATAACTCAAACTGTACATGAGAGATGAACAATGAATTCCTTTTGTTGTCACAAATGTTGATTCTACAATTTCAAAGATTTGTTAGAGAATATTTAGGAGATTATTTATTAACACCTACATACACTGCATATATTATTATTACTATCTTTGTAATATAATTTATAAGTATTTAACCAACTAATAGGTACTGTGTTTGAATGCTTTATAGCCAAATATGTAGTAGCAATTAACAGTATCAGTTTTCTTATCATTGGTGTTCACTATATAATTTATTATTACAATAAAACTTTTTTATGTAAGAATGAATGTTCATTCTTATTTTTATTTAGTATTTTGTAATAATAACTTAAAAAATAAAATCAAATGTTAAGTACTTACATTATTTTAGCAAAGTACCTATCTAAATAGTTTTCTCTTAATAATCTTTGTAGGTTATTTATTTAAATTATACCTACACTAAATATGGAACACTTGGCTTCGAGCCAACTAACTTATATTTGCATAGAGAATCCTTAGGCAATACATCTGACATTTCAGTTTGTAATATTTGCTACTTAATACCTATATAGGTATGTAATCTTTGCACATATTTCATATCTATAAATATGTTAGGTATATAGATTTTTAAGAAAATGTCTGATGGTTTTGACAGTACTCTGCAATCCTTGTTTTATTTAATGTTGAAATAAATCCAAATTTTTCATAAAGTTTTTGATTTTATTTTTCTGTCTTCAAATAATGCTTTTTTTGTCAAAACTGAATTTGACAAACTTCTGTTAAGAAGATATTTTCTCAATTAATCTTTTCCATTATTATAAGACCGTTCGATCAGCTGTTTGATAGCCAAAGCTGTTTTTTATGATTTAATATAAAATATTAAATAACTAAATATACCAATACGTCACCGAAAATGTTACTTTTCACTTTAACGCCCTCTAGCGGGAAACTGTTACGTATTGTAAAGTGTGAAAATTCATTTATAAGCCAATTTTATTAGTAATTCAATGCACTACATAATATTATGTTAACTAAATCAAAAATGAACTTATACTTAAAAAAAAGAAAAGATCGCATTATTACTAACTTTATTTTGTTGCAATTGCAATATGGAGACATTTAGGTTAATGTTATATGGTGCATTAAATTACTAATACAACTAGCTTTCAAATGAAGTGTCATACTTTACAAATCGTAAGTTATTTATCCCTCTAGAGAGCATTAAAATAAAAATTTAAATTGTACTGGCGACAGCATACACAGGATCTGAATGAAGCAATAAAAAAGTTAGTTTTCTTTTTTATTAGTTATTAATAACAATTATATAAATTTGTGTTTATTCCGTATATTTTTCCTACTTTTGGTGTATGATTTTTATTACAAAATTTTAGAGTCTAGGGGCAGTAGCCCCTCCCTGTCCCTCGCTTGGTACGCCCTTGTGTACTAGTGAGAGTGACGGCCGGGAGAGAGAAATTACATGTGACAGTCATGAATATTATAGAAAGGTTCCTCCATTGAAATAAAAATCGACCTATTTTTGTTATCCAATTTTAAGATATTTTGAGATACGACCAGTCTCCACCCTTAATAAATCGTCCTATAAATGCTGCGTTTGAGAATCCACATCGGATGCATCTGAGATGTAAAAAATCTTTGATCACGTGGTTCAGTATACGTAAATGTAATGGGACAGATGTGTCCGATGTGGATAAAAAAACGCTCGAGATGTAAAAAATGCATCCGATGTGGATTCTCAAACGCAGCAACAATACTAGCCACACTATTTGGTGGGATGCTAAGTATATTATTGCACATTTATATTTATAATAGTAGAAAAATGTCTTATTTTTGTGCTACCAAATCAAATGATCTCCATTTTCGATATTTTCTTTAATTTAATGTAAATTTTAAGGTTGCCTTCAATTTTATTTATCATATCAGTGTGTCTTCTTCTTGCATGGTGGTGATTTACTTGCTGTCATACCGGTAAGTTCTTCAAAGGTATTCTAAAACAAACCTTGAATAATCAAGTCAGTGACATTTCTTAGCAATTTTGGCTAAAGGGAGGGGTATAATCAGTCAATATTTCCTAAATTTTATAGTGAAATATTCAAATTAAAAATGTATGGCTGATATATCGGTATCGGCCAACCGTATATCCGTATCTGCTGATATCGATATCGGCTACAGAATATGTCGGTCGTTTCGTACTCCAACACTTGATTGTACTGGCTGCGTTTTTAATTAATTAGGGTCTTTAATTGACGGCGTTAATTGGCCTAATTGGTTTCTGTAAAAGCCATACTTTTTAAATATTAATAGTATTCTTAACTGTTGAACAAGAACTATGTTAAAATTTACATTTTATCTACAAATATTACGTAGATTAATTATTATTGTTGTTTTTTTAACTGTTTTAAAACGATATATAATTTAATCAAGATTGGTACCTGTCTTCTATACTTCTAAATCATACTTTGTTCATAAAATTTGACCTCAGTCTGGTTTCTAACACATTATTTAAATTCCAGTCGTCCCTGGTAAGCAAACTATGTTTACATTAACTTTTGAACCAACCACATTGAGTTTTGTAATTCGTCGCGGCAAGTTCATTCTTATTAAAATTTTCATAGTTATTTTTAGTTTTTTATTCAGACCAGCTCTGCAATATACCGAAATTATCAAACGGGTCGTCCGGAATTAAAATTATGTCCGATCGATCTTAATCGACCATTATTTTGTGTGTAATTAAGTTTTGTGGATTTTCTTGTCGACATTCTTTCATTGGACTTTATCCTTTTTTTGTTCTGGTTCGTTTGTTCCCTATTGATAAGAATGGAGGGGGATTCGATGAAAGGAAGTGAATTCAAGATCTGTTTCGAGGATGGATATTGTGTGCCTGCCAAGGTAAAAACTTGCGAAACATTATGCTTCAAATATGCGAGTAATGACTGTGGGCGTGTTCACTTTTATACCTAACTGTAATTCCTCGGCAGTAATTATATCTATTTTATTAGTAAAGTTATTAAATAAAACTTATTTGAAAATAAAGTCAAGACTTCAAGCAGTTTTGAAAGAAATGATAGTTAAACAATTAATACTATCATTAACTGCTTAAATCTCTATTATCTAGTAACTATTGACTGACTGTTACAAGGCCATCAACCATATTTTTAGTTTTCTATGCAGACAAAAATTTTTGCGGACGACTATCGGGTCAAATTCGTATTTTTGATCGTGTCTTCTGTCAGAAAAACGTCAGTTTTTGACATATTCTAATAAAAATAGTCCTTCTGCCTCTAATACAGTCAATTACAGATGATTCGTATTTATTTTAAAACGTTAATTAGTTATAAAAAATAAGTATTAAAAACCTCGAATTTCTTCACAGTAAAAGTACTTTTCCTTCGCTACCAATAGCAACGCCTTTAACTTCATAAAATTGGTAATACAATTTCAGGTTAAGCATACGTACTTATTTACAGGTATCGCTATTGTAAAAAAACTAATTTCCATATCTTGTACAAAATGAATAATAACGATACAATTAATTCTTTAAACAAAAATCTGCTATTTTTTCAATTAATTTTAGGGGAAAACAACGTCAGTTCTTATAATACAATAAAGTATTGTTAGGGAAAGAAAAATTATTATAAATTTAGAATTTATATATATTTTGTATGACTTGGCAACAGCGTAAGAACCCAAATAGCTGAATAAATGCCTTATAAAAGTGAATAGTTGTATAGTTACTGTATAATGTTATTTAAGGAAATATTGTATTTCCAGAATATAACAAATTTATCTTGAGAAAAAAAATATCTGTATAATATTAGAACAAAATTCTATCGTAAACTTAGAGGTTTATATAAGAGTTGTATAATATTGTTGGGTAAATATTCTCACATTTCGTATTGTAGAACAAAGTTTTATTGTAAATGTAGAGGTTTCTACAGCTGTATAACGTTTTACAAAACTTTATTTAAAATTGTTGTAAAAGAGTTGTGGAAAATTCAATTCTGGTTTTATACTTATTTTATAATCTAGTAATTTTAGCTCTATAAAACCGTTTTATATGTTTTATACAATGTATTAGCAACTACAAGCAAGCTTCTGCCGTCCAATCTGCCTAACATCCTGTCTTTTAAAAACACTAAAGATTATTCTGGATAGGCATATTAGAGAAGGGCGCATTCGGACATGCCCGTATGCCCGTTAAACTTCTACTAATTTAGAAGTCAAATCGACAGATCAGGCACTGCACCAGTGTTGCCACCAGCCGATGAAGAAATTATCGTGCAGTGCTGCCAAAATTATCGATTTTTCTTGAAAATTATGTTACAATTTTGTTGTTTTAGTAAAAAACACGTCATACTTATTTTAATTTATTTATTATCGAATAAAAAATCAAATAACAAAACATAACACAAACACTTAAAATCTAGACCAGAATTATTTAGTATCAAAATGAATATTAATATTTCCATCTTCCTCGTATTCATAGGATGTTATTGATCTAATCATCTCCTGTGTAACATTAAAATTATAGCACTTACCGTTTACATTTTAAGAAGATATTAATAATGAATTTACAGTACCACTGTACCAATTCTTTAAACATTAAATTATTAGATAAATCACGAATTTGGGAAATTTTGTGCCAGTATTTGTCAATTAATATTTAATTATTTACCTTTCCATTTAACTCTAACTGACAATGCAGTCGTCACTGATTATCATTTTCTTGCATAAGTTCAATGTTTTCCGGATTTATAATTCTGGAGAACCCCGTGTAGTCGGGGGATTCCTCCCCGCTCCGTGAAGCAAGAGACGTTTTCCAAATAAAATAATTTTAGTTTGTTTGTTAAATTGATTTCGAACACGTACCCGCAAAGGAAAAAAATTCCTAGACTAAAAAAATATGTTACAATTATCGATTATCTTACACATTCCCTCAAACACGGGGAGATTGCGATGGGAACTCGGATGGGAGCCTTTTTAGACATAGAAGGCGCGTTCTAACACATTTCCTCAGTCTCAGTTCGCTTCTATTGAAAGAAGAAGGAATCAACAAACTGACCTGTAACTGGACCAAAGGATTCTTACAAACCACAACATCATTTCATCACTGCAGGGATAGAGAGTCACATTCAGGCCTACCAGAGGATGTCCAGAAGGCGTACTTTGGACCATTTTGGTGGATAACCTTTTGGCAGGAGGTGGATTTCCAATGCTATGCGGACAATCTGGTTATCATAATTAGGAAGAAGTACGAAGAGGTGATCTCCAACATCCGTCAACAAGCCGTAAATACGATCAGCAGATGGTGCGAGAAGGAACATATGTCTGTTAACCTACGGAAAACTGTTATCGTCCCCTTCACCAAGAGAAGAAAGCTCGGCAAGCTTCGATAACCTACCTTGGCTGGGGAAACCATTCCATTTGCGGAGGAGGTGAAATATCAGGGGATTGACCTATATAAGAAACTCACCTGAACCCCCAAATGGAAAAAAACCATTAGCAAAGCCAAATTATCCCTCTTCACCCTCAGAAGAATATGCGACAAAGCATGGGGGATCACTCTTCAACTGGATTTACCAAACTCAAGAAAGAAATAAATATTTTGGTAAAATTTAAAATATGACTTAATCAAGACAATTTAAATTCATTCTTAGTTTTTGATTAACCATTTTTGTTTTAAACTGAGACGCTTCAATTTTTTGACAAAAGATATTAGTGAGAGAATCGGTTTAAAAAGTTCCGTAAACTTATCTGTTAAAGGTCCAAAAATAGAATGATAAATTCCTTAGAAATCCCTAAACAACTCCCAATATTACCCATACAAAATAATGAAAATTATTTTTAGAACTTCTAAGATGATAACTAATTAAAAATTGAAAAAATTCTGTCGACTGGGAATTCGAATCAACCTATCCGTGTTCTATGCACACCGCTCTTACCAAATGAGCTATCACGGACATGGTCAGTGATTTCCCAAATTGTTAAGATTAATATAAGATTTTGATTCTAAACTCGTTTCCCTATTTTTGTTTTTTTTTTGTTTTTATGTTTTGACAGTAAAATGGATTATTTTTATTTTTCTACTAACTTTTTTAGTTTTATTCACTGATCTGTATTATGTTACTGGATAGGATATAGCCCCCTAAAAAACGTTCCGAAAAATTGGCCGATTTGGGCAAATAATATGGCGGACCGGATGTTATTTAACGTAACCTCTATTTCCATTTGTCATTAAATTGTGTCAACAAGCTACGATGAGATGTTTTTATTGTGGAAAACAAAGTAAAAAGAGTATGAAATAAACAATAAACGTTCATTCCTGAAGACACAATATGCTTCACGTTTCCATTTTTATATTTTCTTTCATAAAAAATCAAATCATGGGTGAAATTTCCCGAAGGACATCGCCCGCAAAAGGAATAGAAGAAGAATAAGAAGAAAAACTAATCAAATTATAGGTTAGGTATGTCAAATTATCCCAAATTTCAGTTCTGTGAACCCACCATAATTTGCCCAAATCGGCCAGCATTGTTGCACTTCCGGTCTCCTTGGTGGAACGATTTGTTGGTTTTTATTTATTTATTTATTTATTTATTTATTTATTTATTTATTTATTTATTTATAATACAATACTCTACAGGTCATAAACCCAATTACAGAGCAGGAATTGACAGAATATAATTAATAAGTATGTTAAATATAGCCTATATCCTATCCAGTAAAATAATACAGATCAGTGGTTTTATTCTAATATTATTCACTAAATAACAAAATTATGGTTTAAGGTGCTTTTCTGCTTATTAAACTATTATAACATTTTTATAGCAGTAATATAAATGTTCCTAGAATATATTTACAATACTGTATAACTATACAATTTGTTGTATAAATAATCCTGGAGATACAATTATAAGACAGTTTTATAATCATCGCTTAAAATTGCTGTATAGTTTTGTTATAGAATTTCTATAGATGTATAAAATGGCTATATTAATATTATATAGGATTTTTTAATTTAAACAGATTATAGGTTTTACTTAATATGAGATGATATTGTTTTGTAAGAGTTCTAAAAACCTTTATAGTGTTAGAGTCAGCGAATTAGGATATCGCCGCCACTGGGGTCGACGGTACCACGTCTGCCCGTTGCAGTGTCCAGGACCAGGAGAGAGCGGGGACTTGACTTTCGACCAGCCGAACGCTAGGAAGTGATAGGCAATATGCCGTTAAAGACATTCTTTATTTTGTTCCTTAATTAATTACATTTCAAACACTGTTTACGAGATATTTAATAAAACATTATAAAACCATGTTAACACGTGTTTTATGAAGTGGCTATAAAGGGTGTTATAGTATACAGGGTGATAAATCATTTTAAAACAATAATTTTGAAGTTAATTCTTTTAACTTCTAACTGTAGTACTTTTTTGCTTGTTAGGAGTAGCACCTCCCAGCATTCCTCATACATTTTGTGAAATATTTTTATTTAAAAATATTAATTGTATCGTTATTATTTATTTGCACAAGATATGGAACAGATTTTTTTTTTACAATAATAGTGATAGTACATAGTTACTTAATTTTTTCATGGGCGAAAAGTGGTCAAACTAAACAATGACGGAGCTTAGTACTTTTACGTCCGCTCTCAGTAGCAGTAAATTTCTCTGCTGCTAAAATGACAGGTTTAAAGAACAAATATATATACAGGGTGAGTCGGGAGGAGCGCACCAAACTCTAGGAGTATATTATACACGTGAAAATAATGTAAAAAAACTCATATGTTCTTATCCGATTTTCATTTGTTTTCAAGTTATAGCATATTAACAAATAAATAAATTTACACATAAAAATTCTCTTATTCTAAATTTGAATAAGTATCTGGCATTTTGCAACACTAACAATCACATAAATTCGAAATCAAACGTTCAGTTACTGTTCACTGTACACTGACAATTCATCAAAACGTCAGAATGATCAAATGCCTTTGAGCCTTGAACATATGGCATACTTTGATAATCTTAAAATTCAGAAGTGGAAAGCTAGAGGAACATTTTTAATTACGCCATAACTTGAAAACAATTGAAAATCGGATAAGAACATATGAGTTTTTTTATATTATTTTCACGTGTATAATATACTCCTAGAGTTTGGGGCGCTCCTCCCGACTCACCCTGTATATATATAAAAAATAGAAATTACTTTTTGCTTTTCATTTTAAATTGACTAAAAATAATTAAAAATCGAAGTAATTACTTTAATAAAATAACAAATATATGCATTCAAATAGTATTATTTAATTAAAACAACACAAACTTGAACAATGACCTGATAAAAACACGTATTATTTATCTGCTTGAACAGTATTTAAAAAACCTTTTGTAATAAATTATTCTCAAAATAAAAAGAAACACTGATATTTGCATCATGGCACGAGTTACAGGCTATTTTAATCCAGGTTAAACGTTTAATAAATATAATAAATTGTAAAAAATGTCTCAGTTCTAATAAAAACAGCTCCAGCCGTTATAAATAAAAAAAATAGTACTAATTTTCCAATGAATAAAATTTCAAACAAAAATTGGGAAACTAATGTATTTGAAAAGTTAATTTAATAATCAACTACTTAAAGAAAAGCAATTAAATATGTAATAAAATGTTTTTGTTCATTTAACTTTTTGTCGATAATACTACATTATTGACATTGGGGTATGAACAGTTGGGAGTTCAAGGTCTGCAAGAAAACATGGTGATCATCCGTGATTCGATTAAGATATCATCCTTATTTTACGAGGTAAATACCAAATATTCAGGACAGGACAAGATGTCAAATATTCACCTTTATATAAATTAAATTTCTTTAAATATTAAAGAGTAGATTATTTATTTTAGTATTTGAGAAGCATTATGGGTACTTCTAAAGAACTATCCTTAATTGATTTTGATATGTAGCAATTTTACGACTGGTGTGCAAGGAACAGTCGTACCTCTATTTTTTTACATGACCAAGTTTACTAAATGACCATGGGTACGGTAATTACTTCTTGAATTCTTGAACCAAAGCTATGTTACATGGAAGTTGTATAAACGAGTGTTATTATGTTATTAATTACGTTACAAGGGGCTAACTTAGACGAGAAACAGCTGTTTTCGTTCAAAATGAGAGGAACAAGAGACTGCTATATGACATCGACTTCCCCAACAAGTCTGTAGAAGATTATTATTTCCAGATAATCCTAGAACTTGAACATGTATTGCTCCATTCTTTTAAAATTGCGTTGATGGTATTAATAATATCTGCTGAGAAATTAGTTTCTATTCTAGACAATAAGCTTCTGATGGCGTCCACGGTATCTGAAAACGTTTTCTTTTGTTTCAGAAATTTCTTAAAAGCACCAAAAGCAAGAGCGGTGAACTATCATTGGCAGATTTCATTTATTATGTCAGAGAGCACGAAAAAAATTTGAGATTGCATTTTTCTCACCTCGACAAAAACAAAGATGGTAAGTACGAATATAAAGTATGTGCATTTTATTATGAGTTGAATTAAATTATCAATTCAATTATGCTAATCGTATTATTTTTTTTTTTTCCTACTGGATTATAATGTAAATGAGGAAGTTACGTAATGATGTCGTTCATGTTTGGTTACATGAAAGTAATTGGTACAATTATTGTGTTTTATAACATAGTTTATTAATTTGAAGCAATCAACCAAAAAAAAATAAATTGTTAAGGGTAATTGGTTTGTTCAAGTTTCTTTAAAATTTGATACCAACCGTCCGAGAGCCAGTGGAACAGTGGAATAATAAATTATTTCGTCCCGTACAACTTTTGAAGTATCCACTGGTCAAATAAGTCTTCTGATACTATTATGCCATAAATTTTAGGAACATCCTGTTTATTTGTGGTTCTTACACCTTATTTTAACTATTACCAAAAGTTGCCACAATACATAAAAGTGAGGTTAAATAAATAGGATGAAGTTTTTTATTTTGATAGCCATTTTCGGCTGCGTACTAATACGTCTCATAGCGCAAAGTTCATATTGCATACGTCTTTGGTGAACATGGAGACCTTTCTCTTTCTAAATATTAGAAAAGTCACTCAACTATTTTTGAAATTTTGAGCTATCGGAATATTTATTTGTACCATTTTGTAGATTTCAGACGAGAAAAGTTCAACCTTGCAAACTGCATATTCATAGCTCATTTTGGCGCCCAACGTGGGTCCTTTTGAGTAATTACCTTCGATATATAATGAATTTAAGTCTTAAGTTAATTTTTATGTTTAATTACCTACTTATATAGGTTTTAAATAATAGCATTTAAAGAAAATCACAAAAAATGGAAAAATATCCCTAGAATGGTCTACTTAACCACATCCTTGTAAAACTTCGTTAAGTTACGTGTGGTGAAAAATAAATTAAAGTAAACCTAGTTTAAAATGTATGGGAAGGTTAGTTATGGATGGTTTAACTGTAAATCACAGGGATCATTTTTAAGAAAAAAAAACTGGGGTCCAACAAATAATTAGGTCCGTCGCACTTTCATAAATTTATGTCAAAAGCACGTGATTTTTATGAGTACGCCTTGGCAACGTGATGATGCCAAGATTTTGTGAATAATCCAATTATATCGTGGAATTCATAATAAGTTTGTTTAGATACATTTTTATCTGGCTTTTCGGTGTTTATTTAAATCCTAATGCCCGGGCAAATGAGATTTAGAGATTAAAGTAAAAGTTGTTTGAGAAAAAAGTCTAGATAATATCTGCAAACATTTAAATATATATCTCTTTATTATTAAATATATTTTTTTTCTATATTCTGACGAGAATGATTATAATTGTCAATGTTTTTGGAAAACTTTGAACTTTCTAATTTATAAATGATAAAAAATGTAATAAAAATAGTTATTTATGTGTAAAGTTACTCTTTTTTGACGAAATTTGAATGTTGACAATCACATGAGTCAAAAAAGGGACTCTACACACATTATCTACTAATATTAGAAATATAAAAGTTACTTTTTCTCACTTTACGCACTAGTGAAAAAAGTACAATTTTACTCCGTGGAGTGCGTAAAGTATGTACGTTAATAGAAAATAGTATTTTATTTAATAAAGGAGTAGATAACTATGCAGCATCAGTGTAAATCTGGAATTTTCTTCTTTTCAGGAAAAATTGACTTAGACGAACTCATAAAGGCTTTTAGTGATTTGGGTATACCCTTGGAAAGAGGCGAAGCTACCAATCTCTTACAGAGGTGATTTATTTACGTTTTTTTACATAAAATTAACTTACAAGATTAAAAAAAATGTGTAAAAAATATTAATTTAAAAATTATTTGAAAATCATTTAAAAATCATTCAAAAATCATTTAATAATTATAAAAATAATTTAAAAATAACTATAAAAAATATTTAAATGATATTTTGGTAGATTTTTTTTTTTTAAAGGTTTTTTCTTTTAGAATGGATCAAGACGGTAGTTTAAATATTAGCTATGACGAATGGAGGGACTTCCTGCTGCTCGCCCCAAGTAGTAATATACAGGATCTTATTACTTATTGGAGGCACTCTACGGTAAGTCACTTTTTTATTAAAAAAAATTTGTCTGCAATATATTTAATTATTAATGGAGAGTATGCGCCTTTAGACAGTGTACTGGGTGTCTAAAAATTCGTTGCAACATACTTTGCTGCTTAAAATACAGATAGTAATTAATATTGTCCTGCTTTTTACACCTAATATAAAAATTACGCGAAGCCTTAAAAAAATATGTAGGAAAATTAGAATTTTCCAGAAAACAATATTGTTTAATTTATCAGATTAGATTAAAAAAAAAAAATACGTAACAATAATTAAAATATTTTTGATAATGGGGGGTTACGATTGCTACAAAACTAGGTTAAATTGGTGATAAAAAATCAATTAAAATGTAAATATAGACGATATTTACCTAATGACTGGAGCATTTATTGTAATCGTATTAAAAGATTAACTTTTACTGTCTATTGTGTCTAAAAACGTAATACTTACATGTCTGATTATGTCATTCATAATGTAATAATTTCCTATACTTTTAGTTGAATATTAATCGATAATCATGCATCATGTACTTTAGGAAAGAAGACCACAAAACTTAACAAATATAAACTTCTATGATACAACTTTTAACAAATTTATGTAGGTATAAGTGTACAGTAGCATAATGTTAATGAAAGAAAGTCAAGTGAAAAAAAATCGATTGAGTTACGAACAACTAAAATACAAGCCATGGATATCTCAATGGATAAGAGTATGGACGGCTACATTCTAATGTTTCCAGGTTCGAACCCTGGTTGATGAATTCAGTTTTTCTTTCATTCTCAGCTTTTTCAATTTTTCTTTGGTTTGTTTCAACTTGTGGAATATTGAGAAGCATCATTTCTCTGAAGACTGTAGAGTGGTCCACTTTCCTTGACCGTGAGAATTGCCGAAAACCACTATTGTGAGCGTGACGTAATCGTGACCATAGCAACGTCTTAGAAATGTAATCTAGTACAATTAGATTGTCGTCCTTTTTACACGATGTCACAAGGGTGGCTTTAAGACGAATTGAGAGAGCTGGGATGAGATTAGAATTTATGTTTATGCCGACGAGAAATCTAATTGACTTGAGTTCGGATATCGAAAGCCATGTGTCTCGATAACTCAACTGGTAAAAGCACGGACGTCTACAATCTGTAGATTCTAGATTTAATCCCTCATCAATGCACTATTTTTATTCTTTCTTTACTTCTTAGCCTTTTTCAATTTTTCTTTAGTTTGCTTTTACTTTGGGGATATTCGTAGGGTGAATTAGGGATTATTCATTTTCATATTTCCAAAATTGCAGAATTATATTAATATACGACTGCATTAAATTGGTAACATTTAAAGTTAGATGACCAACAATACCCCAAAAAAGCAGAACTTTTTATGAAGAATAACTTCTTTTCATAATAAAAGTTTCTCATATGCTGCGAACTTAAGTGGACACAATTTCTAAAAGAAAACGAAGAACTTTTTTTACACGTTACAATTACAAGAACATAAAGGACACTGATAATAAAATGTAGTTTGTTAACCACACTTCATTCATAAACACTGTGCATATCTTTCTGTAACATAATACAATCTCGAACAGAGTTTATTCTCATGTATATTTTGAGGTCGTCTGCTAATAGAAGACAGACCTCAGCGTTCATAAAAACGGAAGGAATACAGTTGATAAATATAAGTAGAAGAGGTCCTAGATTAGATCCTTGCGGTACCCCAGAATTTGTGTTGTATTTTCAAGAAATATTTCTATTATGCCTAACTACAAACTTTATATTTCCTAATTAGCCTTTTATTAATCTATAAAGTGTTCCGACAACCCAAATTTTGCTATCTTTTTAAAAGTACTTCATGAATTACACGATCAAATAATGCTTTTCGAAAATCTGTAAAAATTGTACTCATTTTGGATTTATTTTGATCCATTAAAATTTATTAATCCTTTGGTACAATTATTTTACCTTGCTTTTCAATTTTGTGGAGTTATTTTGATAAATAGATTTTTTTGTTTAGTGACTTGAATGGAGCTTGCAAAAGAGTACCACTTATTTTTTTTAATTATGTTAGACGCATAGCAACACTTTTTCACATAAACATTATGTCAGTAATTAACATTAGGATATTAAGTTTATTAAAGGATTTTGAATTACGAAATGGTACGTTTAACCACCGTTTAATTAACTACAAGTTCATAATAATAATAATAATAATAATTGTTAGTAAGTGTTAATTAAACGTATTAAAATAGATTTAATATAAAAACATTTGAAATTGGATAAACACGCGTCATTGAATCTGCTGTTCATGTTTTTCTAACGTTTTAAACTAATTGTTTACATATAATAAGTAACAATTAACAAATCAAGTGACCAGTTTAATGATCAAAGTACTGTTATTTTCTCGTGATTTAAAAGTAAATTGGTATTCATACTAGTAACAAAGATGAAAGTATCAAAACAATATATTTCAATTTCTAGATTAAATCATGGGTTCTAAAGAAGCTGTAGAAATTAAGTAAAAAGAATATAAAAGAACAAGGTTGTAATAAAAGAGATATAAATAGCAACAATAGAAAGATACATAGAACTGGGAAATCTTGCTTTGTGAGAACATCTATATACAGCTCTAATTATTGTTATTAATTTATGATGAATGGCTTATTCTGCATAAAAGTTTTTTTGAAAGATGTTGGTAATAACCGGCAAAACTCCTATGGGCAGTAGGGGCCTAGTCAATTATCACAGGTATAGAAGGACAAAACATACCGAAATGTATTGATTTTCTAATACTTTTGAAAGGGAACACATCTCCAACAACTCATTCATAAGTATGGTTCTTAGGCGATCCAACATTAAATTTGGAGGTTACACTTTTCTCAATTTTTTAAATGGTATTAATTAATTGGTGGTATAACATACAGGGTATTCCATTTAAAAAATTGAAAAAATTATAACCTCGCATTTTGACACTCCCTATATACAACAAAGCAAATAATTGAAGTTTTATTAAAATTGTTTAATTATGTGAAAACAATCAAATATGTATAACTACCTGCAGGGTGTTTTGCTTTAAACATCTATAGGTTTGGTCAGCCCATTATTTATGGACCACCCTGTATATTTAAGAATATATGTTAAATATGGTTATACAACTTTTTTACAATATTTTTTTTTTTCGTATTTCCAATAGTAAAACGGCTATAGATCAATTACGCACTGATGGTACGTATATGTATTATTGGCTAACATGTTGGTATTGTTGAATAGGTAAATTAGGGTGCTTCATTTTCGGACAATATTTTTGTTTTCTCTGTGCTACCTGAAAATCTGAAACTTTATAAAAAATTAAAAATTTTGCCGCCGGGTAAAAGGTTCTAAATGCAATAGCGACTTAGCTCATTTAAAAATTCGATTTCCCATTTAAATAACCCGTGTATAGCTTTTGTAGGGCATAAAATCTGCTACAATAAGTTTTTTGGGTGAATCCCCTCCGACCAACAGTTTTTGAGTTATAGAACTAGAAGGACGAATATCAATTATATTTCACATCAAATCTTCTTTAAACTAAAATTTATCATTTTTACATCTAATAATAACTTATTATAAACATTAGGACGCTACAGTTCTAATTTTCAAATTTTTTAGTTTCATTTCTAACCACAGTAGCACTACTCTTGACTTCGTCTATACTTCCATTGAAGTAAACTAAAGTTTTTGCTCTTCAATCGTTATTGACTAGCATTGATTGTTGATAATTGTGCTTTAACCTCATTGTTTATTTTCCTATTTCTGTCATAAATGTCAGACTCAGTGATTAGACTCATATTTAGCTGAAATGGCCTAATAAAAACTCCTGTAAAAACATTTATTTACTTGATTATGAACGTACATTTTTATCCCAACGTAAGCCACCAAATAATCGGGAAGTATTAAGTTTATTGTTGTACAATTATAAATGTCTTGGTAAGCCACTAAATCTAAGTTTAAAAATTTTGTAAAACGAAAATCTCTTTGATGCCGTTTGAAACAGTGTTGCAAAACTAAGAAGTTTATATAAAGAAGATTTGATGTGAAATATAATTAATATTCATCTTTCTAGCTCTATAACTCAAAAACTGTAGGTTGGAGGGGATTCCTTCATAGAAACTTTTTGAGGCAAATTTCATGCCCTACAAAAGCTATTCACGGGTTTTTCCTAAAAAAAATTTTTAATATAGAAAAATTAAATTGAAATACAAAAAAAAAATTCCTATGTTATTTAAATAGGAAATTGAATTTTTGAATGAGCTAAGTCGCTATTGCATTTAGAACCTTTTACCCGGCGGCGTAATTTTTTATTTTTTATAAAGTTTCAGATTTTCAGGTAGCACAGAGAAAAAAAAATATTGCCTGAAAATGAAGCACCCTAAGGTAAATGCATACGGAATTTTATACTAAAATAATATAGTGTTGCATTTAAAAAAATTTATTAAATTGAACGTAAAATTAACCATCTTTAAGACATGTTTCAAAACATTCTGTATAAACTAAACCAATTCTATCACCACTATTCGTTAGTTTAGTATGTTATAAGTCTGTATATTAAATAATTTTGAAATCAATGTAAATCTACCTGAGATGATAATTTATTTTGGGGTCTGTATCATTCTCTAATTTCATTAAAAAATTAATTGCTTGGCAACCCTGTAATATTTTGAAGAAAAATTCTAGGGTTGAATACAGTATTACCAAACCATTCTAAAACTGAAATAAAATACAGGGTGTTTAATTTAAAAAATATACATTTTTATTTGCCAGGCAACAACGCAACACCTTGTATATCCAAAAATATTTTTAAAATACGTATTTTCTAAATTCATATAACTTTTATTTACAACTTGTTTGCGTGTCTATATCACAAATTGAAATATTGAACAATTACGCACTAATGGGACACCTTGTATAATATACCTTGAAATGCGTGGTTGGCAATTTATGGTTTTGGACTTGCATCGTTTTTCAGATATCGGACTACATACATTTGACTTATAAAGTCATTATCGCAAAAGTGGTTTGCATAACAGATTAGAAAACATTTTTATCCTCAAGAAATCCTAATGATTTAAACCAATTTTTAACCTTTAACATTTGAAGGAAATCTTTAAAACGGTAGGCTTACTGTTCTTGTTTTGGATGATGCAGGTTTTTTATATAGTTTGTCAAATAAACTGTGTTACGGAAGTTCTCAGTCTTCTGCGTTTTCCCAACAGGTTATGGGCCCAGGTTTACACCTAACGCGTTAGGTTTATTATTTCTGAGACACAAAAATAATTATGGCATCAAATTTCAACCAAGTTAATTTTGGAAAATCCAGATAGAAGCTATCCTAATAAAGAACGACCATTGGAGTCATGTTATTGGTGAAATCAAGGAGCCAAATGATGCAAATGCAGCATTAGAGTGGAAGAAAACAAACCAGAAAGCTAGAGCTGATATCATTTTAGCTATTCAACCCTCCGAACTGTGCCTTATTAAATACTGCGAGGCATCGAATGAGGTATGGCCTAAGGTTCGAGAATTATATCAGTCTAAGGGTCCAGAAAAACTACATTACTAAAGAAATTAAAGATTATAATTTAGATAATTAAATTTCGTACAAACTTGGCACAGCTTAATAATAATTCTAAAAAAAATGTATTGTATAACTAAATAAAATGTTTTACAAGGAAATATACTTCATAAACATAAACGTCAACGCAAAATTAACATATTATATTAATTCGTCAGTAATTATGAATGATCATAAATATTGCGCTTTTGTCACGTTTCTAAAAAAATAATTTGGTAATAATTATAATGAAACAAAATAGTTATGTAATATAACATTTTTATGTGAAAATCTTACTTAAAAATCATAATTAATATATCAGAAATTGTTTGTAACATGAAATTCGCCGGCTTCTGCTAAATAATCAATTACCCAACTAATAATACTTTATAAGTGGTATATAATTTTTCTAAAAACTATTGGGGTATTTACCGCGGATACCTATAGTCGGAGAATGTGTGATCCGATAAATTAAAAGTATTAAAAAGGTGCGCCAGTATATTTTGCCACGAAATACCCCACTGCTGAAAACCAGCCACTAAAATACCATATTTGGATGTTACACAGAATAAAGGTCAAATAAATACCACTAGGCAAAAAACAGGCTTAAATAAAACTAAACAGCTTAGTTGGCTCTCTCTTTAATTTTAATATTTTAATGAATATACAGTATGGTTCAAATGAAAGGAATAAATTCATTATAATGGAAGAAGTTGGTTTTTCGTAAAAATGCTCGGACAGGTCAATTTTGTTTACTCAAAGCGCAATTTTTTAAATAAAATTTAATTTTCCCCCACTTCCCATTTTTGGGCAGTGACGTCATTGACAATTTTTTTAAATAGTAACCCCAATTTTTTTTTTCTTGATTTTGTTAGATCTTGCAATTTCCTACTCGGAAACATAATATTTGAAATATCATTTAAAGATCAGATACATAAATTTTATTTTATTTTGAAACACAATAAATGAATAAAAGATTATTTGTAATTAAGTGCTTCATCTAAAAAAAAATAATAATAATAATAAAAAGAAATTAATGACAATTTCACAAATTCTTTATTATTATTATTATTATTATTATTATTATTAATAGTATTATTATTATTTTGTTAGATTAGGCACTTAATTACAAATAATTATCTTTTATTCATTTATTGTGTTCTCAAAATAAAATAAAATTTATGTCTGATCATTAAATGACTTTTATTCAAAAAAAATTGTTATGTAAGATATTTCAAATATTATGTTTCCGAGTAGGAAATTGCAAGATCTAACAAAATCAAGAAAAAAAATTGGGGTTACTATTTAAAAAAATTGTCAATGACGTCACTGCCCAAAAATGGGAAGTGAGGGAAAATTGAATTCTATTTAAAAAATTGCGATTTAAGTAAACAAAATTGACCTGTCCGAGCATTTTTTCGAAAAACCAACTACTTCCATTATAATGAATTTATTCCTTTCATTTGAACCATACTGTATTATTCAATATACTACATCAACCTGACAATTATTTCCCCAATATACAGGGTGGCTCACGCTCAACGGAAGGGAGCTTTATGGGAAAAAGACCAAAGATATAAAAAATTCGTTTGGGAGGAATACGTAGGTTACAGACGGCTACAATTTAAAATGTCTTAGATGTATACAGGATGTCCCACATAAGAAAAAAAAATTAGTTCATTAAAAATTATTCAAACAAGAGTAAACAATTAATTTCTGGGAGACTTTTTTTACTTAAAAATTCAAATAAATCGAAAACTAATAATAATAATAATAATAGTAATAGGGAACCTTTAGTTAACTGACATTATTTTTGATGTAGTTTTTAATTCTAAAATAAAAAACAGGGTGTTCCATTAAAAATAATATAACTTTGTATATTTTCTCTTATGTGGGACATCCTGTATACATCTAAAAAAAATTAAATTGTAGCCGTCTGTAACCTACGTATTGCTCCCAAACGAATTTTTTACATCTTTGGTCGTTTTCCCATAAAGCTCCGTCCCGTTGAGCGTGAGCCACCCTGTATACAACCATTATTCACAGATAAGGAGCAACAAATACTTAAATTAAGATACCCAAAACACTTACCACTAAAATAATACTTATTCTTTAATGACGTATGAGCTCATACGCTAGTTTAGTGTGATGTCATTTTAGTTCCACTGACATTTAATTCTAACCAAACTTTTAACAAAAACATCAATAAATTTGACATATACGTTTTTACTGTTTTCAGTTTATTTCTAAATATTGTTTACATGTCATAAGAAATAGTTTAAAAGTATGTAATTGGTAAGTAACCGATTGTTATCTACTTACTTTAAGAATATATTTATAAAAGTGAGTAAACGATATAATTTAGGTAAACAAAACGAACAAAACGCACTCAAAAAATCTACTGTCACTTTAATTGTCAGTGGAACCATAATTACATCATCACTAAAGTAGCGTATTACAAATATAACCCAATAACACCATGGTCCCTAACACAGAACCTGGTCCCCGTGATCTCTGAATAAATAGTTAACAATCAATCTCGTTACTCTGACTTTCTTGAGTAAAATATGCGCCGAAGGCTGTTTAAAATGTATCACTAAACTCCACTGATGGGCCAATCTCAGCCTTAGTCATCAGCTGATGAGGTGTGTGCTATTACGCACTCGAAAAGCCAAGTGTACGGTGACTCCACACTGTAGTTACAGTTACAGTAGTATAGGAACAAACCCTGCTCCAAAACTTTCTTAGTAACTGAAGAAACAACAGCTACCAGCGAGAGCTTTGGGGCTCCACACAAAAACGGAATGGGAAGAAAAAACGCTAAAAATATAAATAAAATAATACACTAGGACAAGGCAAACTAAGCCTAGAATTTAATTAATATAAATGCCACGTTTCAATAGTATAAAATACCGAGACATAGTCTTAAATTTTCACTGGTTCTCTGCAACAGGATCGTTTGGAAATAATCAAATAAAAACATTTGCATACCCATTAATTTCTATTGAAATCCGCCGAATATCACCGGGTCCTTTTTTACCAGGGTTGATCAATAAGTACCCGTGTTTGAAGGCAGGTAGCGTTGCTGAGGAAAGTTGGTATTACTGTCACACGACACCATACTAAATTTCAAACTGATTCATAGGTTGGTTTTTATTTGGCAGCCACTTGTACCATACGTATTTCGCATTAATCGATAAAATGGAAAAAGGACAATATCGATCCGTAATTCGATTTTTATTTTTGGATGGAAAAACATGCGATGAAATAAAAGCAAAGTTGGATGCTGTCTATGGGGACCCTTCACCATCTATAAGAACCGTAAGATATTGGTTTTAAGTAAGTAAGTAATTTTTAAGATATACAATTACAATATACTAAAACAAAATAGAATATTTATAATTGTGATAAACAATACGCATAAGAGAGTACATTCATGTTTTTTAACTTGAAAGTGTTCTAGATATTCACTGACAGAATAGAAGTAATACGTAATTATAAATGTTTTAATATTGCTTTTTAAATTTAGAGGTAGAAATTTTTAATTGATCAACATAGCTGGGTTAATTTAATTTACTGTCTATGGTTAAACAGTAAGTTAATCGTTGTTGTTTAATTTGTACAAGAAGCGTGAGATGTAGAGGAAAAGTGTACCGTTTAAGTTTTGTCTTTATTTAATTTTAAACCCATCTATTTGCACGTTCTTCTATATTCATAGTTGTAATTTGTAGAGGTTCATCTCTCAGAATAAATAAAAGTGGTATCGGCAGCAAATAATACAAAGCTATGTATACTATAACTAATAAAGGTCCCATGACTGTACCTTGTGGAGCCCTCGGTTTAATTTTTTTAAACCAGATATAGAATTATAACTAAAACTGCCTGGTATATCGATTGGTTAGATATGATTTAATAAGTACCAAAGGAGTTTCTCTCACACCGTAGAGAGATTGCATAGATCACATAATCGCAGTATGAGCGGCTCTTTCAATATCCCCAAACAACATAACTAACAACTTCTTGAATAGCATGAGTTATTTTTTTTCTAAATCTAAATTGCGAGTTAGAAAAAAGTTATATACGTTACTAATTGATCAATACTGAAACAATCTCCTTTTTTAATGTGTCAACTGTGTTTTAGAGAACATGATCTTTTCCCTCACCTCATCTTATAATGTGACTTATAATTAGAGCAGGCAATTATGTAAACAGTTCCATCAGTATTATTTCTATATCTATGGATCGGAAATAACAAGCAACTGCAATTTAGAGTTCTGTTTTCGTCTGGAAAATAAAACGGCGCCAACACGACGACTGGCCACGAACTAAGGTCTGCAATTTTCCAGCAATTCAAGTTCGCCTCTTGCCTGACACGGCTCTATTATTAAAGTGCAGTTATTTAAGGTTAAGTTCAACAGTTAAAACAGAAACTAGAACAAATTGTGGAAGACGAACTCGAATTCAAAAAGCATTCTAAATAAAGTACAGTGGTCGGATTATACCGAGAATAAAATAATTAAAAATCTACAAACAAACAAAAAAACAACGGGAATGTCATTATTGATTTACTTTTCAAGGTTTTTTAAACTACTTGAAAATTATTACTGTGTATTAATAAAAAACAACTAACATCATGGGAGGAATTGCGGTATGTGTTTATACATACATATCGCACACCCGCTAAAAAATCGTCACAACTCAAAAAATATAGTTTCGAGAAAAGATAATGCCAGGCATTACATCTAATTTTTTTGAAGATTAGCAAAGTATTAGTAAGTAAAAATAACACTTCTTTAGAAGGTAGGGTATTCAATTTCTGATCGATATATGGAATTATCTCAAAAATGTGTTTTTTTTTTGAGTTGTGATGCTTTTTTAGCAGGTGTGCGATGTTGCATATAGATAGAAACCACTAAGATCATTACAATACCCCACCATCTTCATCAGTTCATACTTTTAATAAATAAAGCTTTGTTTTAGTTCACGTTCGTAACTGTTTCAAAACCTTTGGATCATGCGCAGTAGATATTCGCTGTTTTGCTTTCACCATAACTAGTTCCGAACCTATACATTCTGTGTTTTGGAGTGTCTTGGTTACATAACCATTCTCAAACAGTAACTTCGGTTTTGGCCCAAAGCAAGAACTGTTGCAGCATTGATATGTTGGCGCCTGCGCTTTTTTTGATTAGTTTTCTTTATTGTGCCCTGGCCGTATTTTGCATTTTTGCAAGGAATTTTCAACGAAAATAGGGAAAATCATTATAATATGTTATGTTATAAGATTATTTATGAATATTTAATATATCTACGTTTTACATTATTGCATGGCCTCTTTCTTAATTAGACAACGTTTGTTATTTCTTCTTTTTTATTTTTAAATTACTTTTTGACATTTAACTGTCGTAGCATTGTTTTGGTTTCGAGTACAAATAAAATTGTTACTTAAATGTTCAGAATTAAGGACTATGGCGCTATAGTTCTGCGTATGGCTCTGGAATAATTCTCGAACGAGCGCCAAAACAAACCTTAAGTCATTAGTCAACTCAAAGCAGTGTTGTCATTTGCATGATTCTGTTAACAATTGCTTGTATCCTCAAAAATGTTTGTCTGACATTGCGAAGTGGTGCCTCGATAATTCACTTCCTCTAAATCCTGATAAATGTTGGTAATGTTTCTTACAAAAAAGGTAACGCCTATAATTTTGTATTACAAGCTATAGGGGTCTATTCTGTAGCAATTCCTTTATATTTAACGGCCTTTAAAAATATTTTCTCCTTTACTTCTGTCATTATTTAAACGGATCTTTAAAATACATTAGAGGACTATCTTAAAGAAATCTGTTTAAATAATGATAGAAGTAAATTAACGAATAAGAAACTATTTTTAAAGGCCGCCAATATTTTTAAAGGCCGTTAAATATAAAGGAATTGTTACAGAATAGACCCCATAGAACGTTGTTCTAAATCGAACAGAACTCGTAAGAAATAACTCTTGTTAGAGATATTTAAAAGATGTCATCTGCTGGTAACAGAAGTTTAGGGTTTGTTTTACGAAGCTGTAAAGAATTTGAAGACATATATTATCTTTATTAGCTCTGTACGACCGAAACTTGAATGCTGTTTCGTAGCTTTGGAACACTATGCATAACATTTATATTAACTTACATGAAAAAGTTCGAAGAAAATTTATGAAATCTGCTTCCTGCATTAAGGATGGTATTAATATTTATTAAGATTTAGTCTTTCTGAGCTTGTGAAACTCTCATTTAAGCGTTTACTTGTGTTTTGATATAGCGCGAATCACATAAGACAGAAAATAACAGTAGTACCATCTTTAATCTCTCTATTGACAATGTTTCTTACTCAGGCCTTGCAACTAAGTAATTTATACAAAATCTAGTCCAGTGATACTCAAAGTATGCTTTGCGAAGCCCTCGGGCTCCGCAAGCCTTTGTGGGGGCTCCGCGGAAAGAATAATAGTCATAATAAAAAAAAGCAGTACTATCGCCACAAAAGGGAGGGACCTGGTTTGAGGACTATCTTTAAGAAGTCACTAAGAGGAAGGAGGATATGATTTTGTGTTTAGAAATGTGTTTAGGGCTCCGTCAAATATTTCGCTTCTTAACCCTTAGAGGACGGCTATGTGATTTTGACAGAAAAAATCGATGTTTTATTGTTTTTTATATTTTGCATAAAATAAAACACATATATGCAATATTTTATTTATTTTTTTACAAACATTTGAAAAAAGTGGTGGTTCAACAGTTTAACCACTATGGCGCAACTGGCGCAACTACTTGCTATGATATATTTGATAACAGTTTCTTTTGTCCGATAGGCATAGCCCAACTGTATAAGTGGAACAGTGCAATTTGGTACGATGAGGTTCTAACTTTGTACTACAGTTGGCACATATTTTGACAAATGAGCAGCTTATCTGTTCTTATTTCTATTGGTACACGTACTTTGAATGGATTTTCTGTAGTTTGACTTCTTCTTGTCTCCCACACATTGAGGTTAGCTCCGATCAAACCTGTTACTACTGACAATTTGAACTTCTTCAGTGGCATGACAGTACCATCAATATTTTCTTTATAAATGAGATAAGCATTGACTACTGTCAAATCAACGAAATGCCAAAAAATACGGTGCCACCATTTTTTTCACTTCCGATTAAGTTCATAGCATTTTTTTAACATATCAGATTTATCAACATAACCCATATGTATGTTGTAATCTCTTACTAATTTTATACAACTCATTTCTTTTGAACTGCCATCTTTTTGTGTCCTATTTACGGTTGACGATTGTCATCTTACCTGATTTTTTAAAAAGATTTCAACACAAAAAAAATGGAAAGGCGTGTAAACAAAATCGCCAAAAACGCCACTCTATATGCTCACACATCAGCGCACATACTTTGATTACTATACGGTGCAAGAGAGAGATCCGACACGCCCAACATAGGGCGCGGCCATTTTGATTCCTATGCCACAGTTTATAGCTAAAGAATCAGATCGCTCACTCTGCGTCGGCACTTTTGAGCTCAATGTTCCAGTTTATACACTGCGCAACTCGGATAATACGATATATGGACAACCGCCTATAATAAAACAGCAGTCTTCTGCGTATCCTGAATTTGTATCCCTGGAGTGGATGTTATTTTGAAACTTTCAACTGGTCCGAGTGAGCTAACTGATTCTTTAGCTGTAAACTGTGACTCCAAAAATAATATTCACTGACACTGACAGCAGCAAGCAAAATATCAGGTGCGTTTTAATCATCCGCTTCTGCTTCCGGAATTGTCGGTTTAGTCGTTTTAACCTGTCAGATTAAAACAAGAAAAACGACAATTCCGAAGCAGAAGCGGATGATTAAAACGCACCTATTAAAAATATTGCGCCAAGATGTAGGCAACACGTAATAAGGGATCAAAATGGCGGAGTTTTTAGTGCCTTTTAAAAGGCACTTAGAAAGCTGCGTAGTGCGACCATTCTCCGTATAGTAAAAGAAAATCAAAGTATGTGCATCAGCGACTAAAAGCTAACTAAAACATACTTCGCGAATTTCTTGTTGAAGCCTGTCTAGTTGTGACTCATTTGTGTCGGTGGTTTGCGTAAATGGCGACTAGGAAGCAAGCTAAAAATTTTTACAAGTATTAGAAATTAAAAATTAAAAAAAAAAACCGACTTCAAAAACGTGCAGATGCCATCACCACATCTTAACCAAATTTATATGGGTCCACCCCTGAAGTACCCCCTTACTAACAAAAAAAGAATCATATAAATCGGACAAGGTGGTAAAGCATTATCGCTAAACATAAATAAAAAATGAAGAGTTTGAGGATTTTCTCATGGACCCAATTATTAGATTTTGACCAAATTTATATGGGACCACCCCTAAAGTAGCCCCTTTCTAACAAAAAAAGAATTATTGAAATCAAACACCGTTTTAAAGAATTATCGCTGAACATACATGAAAAAAAAAATATCGCGACGAATTGAGAACCTCCTCCTTTTTTGAAGTCGGTTAAAAAGGTGGTTTCACAGTCGGACGACTAGGCCGCAAAGGGTTAAAAAGGTTCCGTCGCTAAAAAAGTTTGAGAAACACTGGTCTACTCAATCAAATTTTAAATACAAGCGTTGGTAATTGTTTCTACATGCTGGAACTAATGTTTTGAGTTCATCTGCGATGTAACAATCGATTCAGAAATAGAAAATTCAAGGCAGCTTGGGTACTAACAAGTATATTAAGATTTAAATTTTTTTACCACAAAATGTATTAAATATCATGTCATTTATTAACTTTTAATAATTATACGTATAATGCAATGTAATGTAGAGAGTTATTTTTTATCTCCTTTGTTTTATATCAATTTGGTATTTGTATTACTACTGCTGATATATTTTCTTTCCCACCCAATAAATAAAGATTACTGTTTGGTGGTTTAATAAATAACGTGTGTTTCAAAATTACTATCATCTAATTAAAAGTGAGACTGATTTAAATTTTTTTTTTTTTAGAATTAAATGTATTACCTTTGGATCCCTATTCCTCTAGCAGTTCTCCATGTTCCCTGATCACCCGAACTCCCAATCGTTTAAAACCCGCATCAACAGGTTACTCCTGATCACGCTATATGTATGTATTGACTGAATATGGTATTTGAATTTAGCTTACAAATACTTTTTAGATTTTGGTCACTCTCTGGTCCTTGTGAATTTTTTAAAAATCTTGATCTAGTTACGCCAAGAAGTTTTTTTTATTTAGATTTTGTATACTAAATAAAAATTTTTTATGTACTTCAGCCATTTTACTGATAATGACGTTTAGGTATGTCATTACTAACATAGGAATATTTTATAACAAAATTTAACCATTGGTTAGTCCAAACTAAAATTATTATCAAATAAGAATGATAATAGATGATACATTTATAACAAATTAAATTTTGTATAATCCCCAAAATTTGTTTGGTATATTTCCATGAACCACTCAATATGGGAGTTATACACAAACTAGTTGAAAATATACGTATTTACGACTTGAAAATCAGGCAAAAGAAATGCAAGCAAATCGTAAAACCGTGACAAGATCTTATGAAACTTCCTGATGTTGTCGTGAAACGGGTAAAATGTTTAAAAAAATATGTAAAAAAAGGACGCAAATTTGTATCAGATCGGATTTTATTTTCCGAGAGCTAGCAAGAAATATGGAAACTTAAAATCTGAGGAAGACATAAAGGAGAAAAATATTATTAGAAAAAGTATGTGGAGATAAATAAGCAGATGGTTTATGGTGTAAAAAGAACAAATCAAGATCTAAAAAACTAAACAAAGATATTAATAATACAAGTAGAAAATAATGGCTGGTTCTGGATGAAGACTATTCTAAAAAAATGAGAATTTCGTAAAAAAATGTTTTAAATTTTTACCTTAAATTTTTCGTCCAACCCTCGTATCACTTGTTTATATCATAGCCGTTTTCCGTATGTTTTCAAAATTGTGTTTTCGACAGTTTCCCCAGACGATATATATTTACGGTTAGCGAAAAACAATATTTTTGATTTGATAAAACATTTAAAGAAATCTTTGCGTCATGATTTAAGTTCCCGAGTTCAAGAGTTCATAATTTTGCAATTTTAGCAAACTACATTCCACGTAAATATGACTAAACAACCGGGATCAAAGTATGCTTTATTTCATTTGAGGAATATTTTTTTTTTTTCGGTATAGCTTTTTGTAAACCTCCGAATTAAAAATTATCAATTTGTTTATTTTATTTTGTTTATCAAATTTGTTATTCACGATAAGACGAATTGGAGGTGTTTGAATGTTGTTTTATTTATTTGTTTTTGGAATATCCTATATCCCTTTTTGAACTGTTTTATAAACAAATATTATTTGTCCAAAAATGGTTATGAATAATTCTGTAGAATGAGCTTGAACACGGAAGAAATAATAGTTCCAGTAAATCCAGAGAATTTAATTTCTAGTTCAAATGTCTATTTTTATTAATTAATAGTGTAAAAGTAAAAGAATTACGTGTATATTTTTTATTTTATCAATAATTCTGGACAATGGATGAAGTAGTATGGCAACTAAATAAATATTATATTTTGAAATTTTTGTGGCCATCGATATGACTTTTAAATGATTAATTAGATAACTAAATTCAAAATTCCTGTATTTTTCATTATTTGGAAATGGGTTAGGATTTTTTAATTAAAATACAAATCAAAATATACACCTAAAATAAATAAATGTTATATAACCGTTAAATAAATACCCTATTAAATATAATTATAAATATATATTTTTTAATATTATTTAATGAATAAATAACAATATGTAAACATTCATTTGAAATACAAACTCATCTTAAATGGGAGATAATTAGATACGAATATTAGTATGTTTACCTGCAGTAAAATTGTTTACCTACAACCACTATGGAAAGCAAACAAAAACACCCGACCTACAGGATCAGTAAATAGCTTATTACGAATAGCAAACAAAACAGAACGTGAACAAAATATACTTAATTTATTATACAAATATTTATGTTCATATTTACCTGTTCAAGTGGTCGTAGGTAAAGTATTCTGCGTAATGCATGTTGCAAAGCAATTACGCAGAATTATTCACTTGCCGCTTTACTACTACAACCCTAAGGTAACATTTGGGGAGGCGAGACTGAGTAAGATGACAAGCGACAGGCAGCAAATTTTGTCGTGCTAAAAGTGCTGTCGTACGTCGCACCGTCCCAAATGTGTTTCATATAATAACATGTGTTCAGATCTTAGAAAATATATAGTCAGGAAGGAGCATGCCATGTCCGCGTTAATCTAATCGATCTGACGGAAGTGGTAGCCATGTTGTACTATGGATGACTCATCATCATATGATAAATGGTTTCTAAAATTGGTTTATAATTTTAGTCATTAAAATTTGTTAATAAATTGGATGTTTTATGTGTTAATTTAAACTTTTATCAAGCGTATGTTTTGTAGACATTTTTAAAAAGTGTTTAGTGTTTTAATATTTAGTATTACTGTTAATTTTAAATTTTCCGCGTTAAAAGACAAACAAGACAATATGGTCAGTTGTTCGTCTTGTGCATCTAGCAGCACAGCTAAAAGTAGAAAGGAATAATCTACATTTCATAAGCAAGTATTGTGTTCTCTCAATTTTCAACCACATAAAAGATTTTTAAAATTTTTAATGTTTTAAATTTGTTAACAAATATGGTCTTCGTCTGCGATCAACTGTGCTCATAGGCGCAGTCTCATGGTTTATAGGGTATACATACCTTTATTTAAACAATTCTTTTATGCAATTTTAAGATTTATGTGGTTGTTAAAATGAATGCAAGTAAACAATTTTCAGATTTCTTAAAGATTCTAGATTTACAAATTATATAAATTAATCCCAGATAGACAATTTTCAGATTTCTTAAAGATTCTCAAAAAACAAAGTTATGACTTGAGTTCATGCAACAAACAAAATGTGAGCCAAAATATTTTAATTTTCTGTGTTCACGCCGTTTTAAAGCAGATTGTTTTGATCGAACCTCAGTTTATTGCATGAATGTGATGCACCCTATATAATTTATTACAAAGTTATTTACAAAAACGAACACAAAGAGAATTAATAATATCTCAAGTAAGGAAATAAGTAGCATATCGCATGTCTCAAAATACTCTCTTAGGTCCTATCTAGTTTAATTTTATTTTAAATAATTTGTCGTTTAAATACAGATGGAAATATTGTAAGTTTATCAGACGACACAGTTATTCTATAAAATTTAGAGAATAAAAACAGATCTTATAAAAATGTTCGAATTGTTTAATTATAAAAACTTATAAACCTTTGATAAAACGTATGTTGTTTCATTATACAGTTACAAAAAGATGGCCTCTTCCTATAGAAACAATAAAAGGTAACGTTCAGTAGTTTCATATAAGTATTACAAATGATATCAAATACCTTAGAGTACAAATTGACTCTCATCATAACTGAACTAAACATACAAATAATGCGTTGAATGTAAATTTAAAAATAATCTATTTTGCACTCATAGAATCATTATTACGTTATAGGATCCTTTCTTGGAAAGGTGTTTTACCTGCTTATGCAAAATTGTCCTGCAAAAAATATTACTAATAATATGTAATAAAATGATCAGAAATTCTCTTCGATATTAGGAAGTTTTGTATGTACTCCAACAAAAACATCTAAGAAAGAAATATTACAGCAGTGTTTGACATAAATATAAGTATGGGATATTTAATTTTTTTTTAACGCATATCTACAAAACATATTTATTTTTCAAACCTTTATAATTTGTAAAATGTAGATTATTAAAGACATTGTCAATGAAATCCCTCTATAAATTATCCCAAAAATATTTTCCTATATTTATCCCACCTAACATGCAATTTTAAAGTAAAATTTATTTACATAATGAAGGTTAATAAAAAAATGCAAACTTCTCGCAAGAAAATAGCAATTCGTTAAAATGAGAGAAATCGGTAAATTTAGATAATATGCAAATAAGAATTTATTATTTTCTTTTCTACGCCCGTTTATGACAGTACGTCACTGGTAGACCGGAAACACTTGTCCCCATATTCGTCTGGTTCACTGTCAAAATTAGATACCATCGCCATTCCAAGGTCGTTTAGGATTCCTCCTTCGTGACTATATATATTTTAAGGTTCAGACGCGAAGAGACCGTTTTCGGTTTCCTTCGCTGTCACTTTACTCGGTCTCGCCTTCCCAAATAGTTTCTTAAACAAACCTATTGATTGCATTTAGACCCTACCCCGCGTACATAAAGGATTTGGATCATTATCTTCCCCAATGGGTTTATTGTTAGTTTTACATTTCTATTTTCTTGTCGTTTTGAATATTTTGTGTTGAAAATGAATTCTAGGCTTTCTAAAGCAGATTAAATTGCATCAAGTGTTGTGGGACAGCACACTCTTCCCACCTTAAAAATTCAAAATGCAACATTTTCTTGTTGAAATGAAAAACTTCAAACTCAAAAATCAGTTATATTCAATTGATAATATTTGACAACGTTGCAACCATTTGTAATTCTATTGGTTGCGTATGAGCGCGAATAATAAACAATAATAGTATTTTAATAACAATTTACTTCTAAATTAAACAGATAATGATGGTTTTCCAGGGAAAGTAAAAACCTTTATTCATTCTTTTTACATAAAAATAATTAAAAATGTCACAGCTAAATATAAACATTTTTTTATGAATTTTCTGAAGAGAATACATTATTTTCGAAATTATGACTGTTATTCAAGAATATTTGATTTAGTCAGTAATTTACAAATCCGATAAGCAAGTAAAATCCCTAGAAATTTAAAACTCAATGATTCATTTTTAATTATATAAAAAACAATTTAAAATTTGCGACAAACGATAACTTTTGTAGGTATTTGCCACACCGGGGTAAGAAATGTGTTACACAAATAAGGTTGTTTCTGAGAATTTGGCTTCTGTGAATATTGTGCTTGAAAATATTTTTTTTCTACCATATAACATATTATAGGTACATTATGTGGTGTTAGACACAATGAAAATGAATATATTTGATAGCGCCACATATTAATTATAATATTAAACTAAATATAAGTCTTTATAATGCAAAAAACTGATTTTTAAGTTGAAATAAATGAGGATCTTACGCGAATAACACGAAGGCGAATAATGATTTTTACACGAGTCTTAACTAACTCCAAATTGGAGCTCGTATTGAAATTAAGATCAAAAAGGTAAAAGGCCCAAAAAGACTAAAAGGACAAAATATTTTTACATGAGATAAAGTACAAATAAAAATAAGTTTTTCGTCTTTAAAATCAACTTGCCCTAACCAAAATACCTCTAATTAAATGAAAAGTATCTATTGCTCAATTGCAGTATTATGTGCATCTTAAATGAAATAGTCATATACTTTATTTATATTTAATAATACCTTGTTCTTAAATCCAATACAACTAAATTTGCTACAATAATAATATGAACTGTTCCAAGAAACGTTAATATTGGCTTTGACATAAATGTATTGATTTTGTTTGAATTATAGAATAGTTTCATTGAAGAAATTAATAATCTTGAAATAAGAACAGGCTGTTCTTGCTTTTTAATACGGTTCTCACTGGTACCTATCCACCGAAAAACATTTTTCAAAATTGTTTTTAGTTAATGTACCAAATTCCTCTGTCCTCTGCGGTGTCCCACCTATAATTTAAAAAAAATGATTTTATAACTACAAAACCTAAATGAAACATAAAAATTTGTCCTGCTCAGATAAGAGGTCATATCTACAAAATGAATATTTTTAGTAAATGTGGTTAGGTAGATAATTACGTCCTTTTAGACTTTGCAAATAAGTTTTGCATATTTTGCTAATCTTTTCTTATAATTATAGTAAATATTTTCTAATCCAAATACGCCTTTATTATTTTGTGTCATAATAAAATAAAATGTAAGCTTATTAAATTTGTAAGAATCTTGAAATCGGAACTTTCGTAGATACGACCTCTTGTCTTAGCAAGGCAGAAGTCGTCTTTCCAAAAAGTCGTCATCCAGCATCATAATTTTTTTTACTTCTATTCCAGTTTGTTTCGTGTTCTTATATGATTATAAATTTACTTATATATAATACCTAACAAGGAGTGAACTAAATATACTTACATTTAAATATGGGTATCAGGTCGCTGAGGCCCCATCCATCCAATAAATATTCCATTTCAATTTAATTTATTCATACACTTATTAATTGAATCAAAGAATTTCTAACAAAAAGTAGAACGCAACCCTAACAATACGACATACGACGCAAATTTGTAAGAAAATGGACAATAGGATGAACACGTGCTAGTGCCAATTTGCCAGATTCTCTTTATGTACGTTGTGTCTCTGACTTCCGCATAATAAGTATCACATCTCAACATGTACCAGTCATATATCTATCGTACCAGTGTAGTGGTTTCATTTTAAAATAAGTTTCAGCTGGCAACACCATGCAGTGAATTTGTTCTCGCTAGTCTTTTGTGAAAGAAAGTAACTGTTGTCACTAAATAATAATGTAGTGGCCAAAAGGACTCTAGTCATCAACGGGGGGTATACACTGTAAGTGTAAAGGCAGCCTGTCACCAGCCACAGTCAGGGGATAAGGTCCTTAGAGCTTATTCACTCTCACCGTGACAAAAAAAGGAAAAAAGAAAAAATAAAATAATAGGTTTAAAATAAAAGAATTTTCCCCCGTGATGAATAGAGCGAGCGGATTAAGGAAATGGTTTGACAGACTAACAATAGGCACCTATAGTCCTTACTCGGGAAATGTAACAACCAGTTAGCCTAAAGACCATTTGTAACTACTGATAGGTCTTTAGCTACTGTTGTTAATATACTATTAAGGGATTAGGGCAGCGACGTCACCAGCCAAAGGTTCCTGGAGTCCTGAAGGAACATCCATTCGCCAGTGGCAAAATAAAATAATAAAAGAAAATAATAAAAATACAAAAAAAAACATCCCTTAATAGCATATGTCGAGCGGTTTTGGCAACTGACTTAAGACTCTCAAGTCCTTAAGGGTAGGAACGCCGAGGCTTAACATGCTCGGAATATTTCTTACTGGTTTTTGGAAAGAGGTGAGAATAAAATAGGTTAATAACAATAACATGTATATTTAAATATAAGTAAAAAATGAATAACAAATTTCAATAAATCAAAACAATCTCTATTTTTGAAATAAGACAAGCAAAAATTACTACCCATAATTATAAATCTTTATTATGATAAACCATGTTAATATAATATAATCTATGATAAAACTTTAATATAATGAAAGCTTTTACATCACAAAAACTTTTTAATATAATAAAAAAACTCTTTATATGATAAAACCCTTAAAACTGATAAACATTTAATAAGTAAACTTGGGACGAAAATGAAAGAATTGGCATTTGAAGAAAGACTAATAAACGGTTTTAAAATACATAACCCAAACAAGAGATTTAAACATGTTAAAATAAAATAGATATTACCTTTGAAAACAAAAACACTACACACACACTTTATACAGTAGATATTAATATTTACTAAGTTACATTTTTGGGCATAGGTTTGGCCCAACGGCCGCCCCTTGAGTCTTTTCTGATTCGAATTGTTTAATTCTTGTTCTGAAATTTAAATACTTTGAATCGAATCCTTTTATAACATTGAATCAAGTACGCGATAGTCGGTTTTAAGAGCATATCATACAATAAACGTAAGAGCTTTCTTGGATTAATTAACTATTCTAGAGTCGAATGAAATAATTTATTCTCAGATTAATTATTATAAATCTAAAAATACAAGATTATGACTACACTTCACTCAACATTTATTTTCTTATTGTATCAAGAAATATTATTTGAAGCAAACTGCTTTATTTCAAACAAATGTAATCTTCCATTTTCTTGAATGTAGATGATAATTTGTTCTGTGTACTGTAGATAGCAACCAATGCAATGTTAAAATTTATTTTTTAATTGTTGTGTAATAATAGTAGTCTCTAAAAATGAATACCACAAAAAAATACTAAGACAAAATTGAATTGAAAATAACAATCTGATTTCTTTCGATGTTAAATAAAATAATCCCGAAAGTTCAAGGATTTGCTTTCTGTAAGGATTATTTGGAACAAGATTGTTAATACTATTTAAACATGTAATGGCAATTCAACATTTATCAACAGCAAGCCAATTTGTTATCATTTTAATTTATGCAGAATGGAAAACACGTGTTCGTCTGATTAAAATGTTTAAATGAAAAAAATACAAATATTGGAAAATGATTTTTCCCCAAATGCAGATAACCGTTATACCGCGACGTAAATACTGTTGTAACGGAAACCAATTGAATAATTATTGTTAATGCTAATAAATGTTGTTTATGATAGACAAATATGTATAATGTACTCTTTGGGTCAACGAACACAGCTATGATAAATTGATAAAATCCCACTAGTTGTTTGAGGTTATTTATGTATACTTCTTGTAATAATTGCGTCATTCTTGGTTGGTATGAGCTAATTTTCCCAGATTTGTTTGCTAGTTTTTTAGCATTTGTAAATAAACCAAAATCTAATGTTCAAGTTTATGCTTTAGCTTTGAATAATTTCACATTTTTGTGGACGATCTTCGAATACAAAATCTTTCCCTAACATTTTACAAATGCGTAGTTTTTAGTTCCATCGGTTCCTTAATTTTTGCTCAAAACAACGAAAATTATATTTAGAAAACTGTTTGGAATATGTGGAAAGCGTTTGAGCCTCACTTTGTACCTGCTATACACTAAAACATGAAAGACACAATGATGATACTGTCCTCCTGAAAATTACCTAAAAACATACATACGCTAGCTTATGTACCTAATAATTTTTTCTTCCATATCATCAAAAAATAAACTTCTTTGACAACTTCCGGTAAGAAAGAATCCCTAAAATACTTTAGAGAAGAAAAATGCAATTACTCGTTCTAGAAATTAGTATTTAATGAAAATCAATATGCTAAGTCTCAGGTACACGAAAGTGCACCTACAAATGAAATACAGTCATAAGAAATTGATGTTAATTTTGAAACAAGTAGAGAAAATGAAGAAACAAACGAAGTATCAAAGTCAATAGAAGATGTAGATATGAAAGTTATTAGATGTAGATATGAAAGTTATTAGAAAGTTAAATAAACAATGCAGATACGATAGATGAGACATACACACAAGATAATTATCGAGAAATTCTTGAAGACGTAAACACAGAAGAATAGAGGCGATATCATCAAAGATAACATAACCAGAAAAAATTAAAGATTATGTTTTACAAGCAACTCTGCAATTCTAACAGTAGAAAATCGAGGAGATCTAGAGAAGATGCTGCAGACTGGAAGAGAGATGGAAAAAGAATACTAATCGTTACTGAATTACAGTACTGCATTAATAAGAATTTTGTAGTTTGGCCGTTTCTCTTTTTTTTTAGTCAAATTAAAATTTTACATATAAATTCTTTCTAATCTCATATTATTTGTACCACGCTCTAACTCAAATAGTAGGTGGAACAACCAATTTGAAATTTGGACTATTTTTTTAATGTTTGTAAATTTAAGTGAATTCAATAACTTCAAATAGTGATTTTTTTTAAAAAAAACTCGGCGATTTTTAATCTCAAAAAACCTTTTGACATTCCGGTCTAAATCGTTCAAGATAAATCAAGTTTTCGTCCAAAACAATTATAATATTTTTATTGACTTTATTTGTTTAAATTAACTCCAAAATTGACGTAATTTATCCTGAGATTTCAAAATTCCAGTATTTTTGCTGCAATACGGTAAAAATATTACAAAAACGATTGTTTTTCGTTAAACGCATAGTTACTATGTTTAAAAACAATGTTTTATATTTAGAACCATTCGTTACAGCAATAATATGGAACACATTTTATTTTTAAAATTTTGATTTCCTATCCGTTCAGATTTCTCAACAATTTTTAAATGGAATATTTTACGCTATACGGACTATCAGTCTCTTCAATATGATTTAAGTGCGGTGTCAAAGTGGAGTTCAAACTGGTTATTACCGCTGAACGTTGGTTAAAACAAACCTTAATTGGCGGACAATGTTAATAATTATGCCTTAAAGACTGTAACGTCCTAAAATGATGTCTAAACTTAATATGGTCAGACCATATTATATATTATCAGTAAGCAAACAATCAAACTCTTAATAAAAAGGACTTTTGGCAATATTTCTCCTTTAACAATTTAAAAAATATAATACATAATATCGCCGGCTTACTACCAAAATAAGATAAGTCCACTTTTTCTGGTTTTTGAGTTAAATGTAAACTTTAACTTAAAATTTATCGAACTACATATATTCTAGCAAGATCAGGTAACTAAATCAGGCATAGAAAAGTATTGTACCCATGTGCACCAAATGGACTAAATGTATAATGATCAGCCAAAATAATATAAATACTACTGTCTACAACTATGATATATTTTCGATTTCATTTTACATAATCTTATACAACCAAATAAAGGTCTTCTTTTACCAGTTTATTCTGATGCCGGAGAACAACTTTCTATGGACAAAAGATGATTACCAAATATCTTTTTCTGCCTGCACACTTGATTTATTCAGATGTTTGGCACTTAACTTATTTTGCCTCTATTATTTATGCTGATTTTTTTTCTATATATTTATGCAACATGCATATTAAGTCAAATGTACAGTGGTCAAAATAGAAACCAGAATATTAGTCCACTACTTTGAGCATGTGTACAAATTAAAAAAAAAAAATTAACTCAAGAATTAATCAAAATTTTCATTCAAATAGAGTATTCACTGTTTGGAACAATAATTTACATAATAATATTGTAAATAATAATTAAAGAATAGTTTCCCCTTGTAGGCCTTTTCCCAACTCACCAGTTTGGTCTGTTGCCTTATGTTCTCCTGCTTCCATCATTTCTCACCACTTTTTTACAAGATTTTGTTTTCTTCCTGTTGCATTCTCTATTCTCTCTAAATATCTGCAGTCGTCTTACACCAACTGAAAGGAACGATCTTCGTATATCAATAAAAGTTACTATAGCCGTGTACTTCAATTTGCTTTCAAGGCCACAAACTCATTCGAAGTTTTAAGACAGAATATTTTGGCATCATTGCTTACCTGCGTTTGTGAAATATTGTTGAACACATTAAAATAATACATATGTATGATGTATTATTAGTACCCAATAAAGTGGTGATTACATCCCCCGGCAGATCTACTTCACCTAGTTGCTGGCTAGATAGAAAAATCTCTGGACAATAAAGAGTCCGCCTTGGGTGTTATCATAGATATAGAAGGTGCTTTTGATAATACGACCTTCCCCAAAATAATATTCTTACTAAACAGAAATATTCCACAGAATGCTCTCAAAGCGAGCAGTAAATATAAGTGCCGAAGATGTGACTATAAGAAGCTTGGTTGTGAAGGGATGTCCACAGGGAGGGATTCTATCACCTCTACTGTGGAACGTGGTCCTCGACACCCTCGTCAGCCGCCTCAATAATGACAGTCACTAGACAGTAGCGTATCCAGATGACCCAGTCATTCTGCAAACAGTGAATTTTGAGAACATTGCCAAAGAATGCAAGTAGCTCTCAAAATTATAGAACACTGGTGCAAGGACCATTCACTGTACATCAATCCCAAAAAGTAAAAATGTTCCTTTTCACAAGGAAAATGATAAAAATGGAATTAAAACCTCCAGTGCTCCTAAACATTAAACTAAACTTTGCAACAAAAGTGAAGTACATAGTTCTCACCTGTGACAGCAAGTTAACGTGGAACTTACAACACCTAGAAGACAAAGTAAAAAAGTATACATTGTGAAATTGAAGGAAAGATGGGATGAAACAAGAAGCTGTAGACTTGCCAGGAAGATTTTAAGTTATCCTAACAACACTACAGCAAACAAATACTATGAATAGACAGAATCTGCGTCTGATCACGGCACAGGTATTCTAACTGGTCAGTGGACGCATCTCCATATCATGGGGCTGTCAGAATCAGCACTCTCCAGGTGATACCAACAAGAAAATGAAACCATCGAGCATATCCTCTACGATTGCTTGCCTCTTTCATTTATTAAAAGATTTGTGTTAGGGAGAATTGGCCTATATAAGAGAAGCACCTCTTGGCGACATTGTTAACTACTTTAAATTTGTGGGTTGGCTATCTACTTAGGAGGATGCACAATGGGCCTAGTAAGGTCTAAGTGCCGTGTATTAACCCACCTTCCACATGTTACAGATGCAGATAGTAAATTAAGGCTCAGCGGCGCTTATCTAATAGTATTTTTTTATGGATGATGACCTATTAGGTAATATAAAAAGGAAAATGCAAATGTATTTCACTCCGGAACAAATAGTTGCACCTTTGGCTAATACCACATTAGGTATTAAATAGCAGAAATTAAAAATTTTCTGACTTTGATTTTGCTTAATAAGGAAAACGTCAATCTTGGACCGGTTACGTCCTTTTTAGGACTTGTCGGCAAGAAATAGACATTAGAGATTGGAAGTAATTATTAAAGCGTTTGAAAGTACATAATTATTATAATAATTGAAGGTACTGTTGTATATGTTAATTAGTTAGTTTATGTTTATCTTTTTCTTTGTAGTTATGGTCTGGATAGATACAGTAAACGAAAATGAATAATTATTATACCATTTTCAAGGATAAATTTATTAATAATATACATTCATGTTCATTCATTATTTCTTAGATAATAATCGACCGCCTTTAATTGCTGGTTGCCGTTTATAATTAATGATTATCTAAAAACGTTTGCCCATTTGTTAAAACAATGAAACTGAACAACTATTAAATTGCATTCCTACGACATTATTCCTTATCGATAGACCCACCAATTTTTAAAAATGACAAAGGATAGCCGATAACTCATAAATATGAAAATTTATACTCTGCTCATAAAAAACTGCGTACCAATTCACTCGAATGACGTATTAACCCACAACTTATGACATCAATTTTTGATATCAGATACGCATAATACGGTAGATTCGCAATTTATAGTTAGGGAGCTGTTTTAAAAGAGTATTTCTAGAAAGTGTCAAACAGTCTTGTTAAAACTGATAGCTGCCTCTGAGCAATTTGTAGCTGTCATATAATGTAACGCAACTGGTATAGGAACCACTACTGTTGTTAGGACAAGGGCATTGTCTAAATCAAATGTAACTGGTCTTAGTTATTCTCCTTTAATGAGATACCGCCATCATTAGGCCTAGGCTCATGTGACTCCTGAAGGAATTTCTATTCACCCATGGCAAAAAATAAACACCTTAGGCACATAGTTAAGTGGTTTTGGCAACTGGTTAAAGACTATGATAGTCCTTATGGATAGGTATCCCAAGGCTTGGAACAGTTTTCTTTTAATCGGACCATTCTCGATCGGTATGAAATATTCCTGGGTGTTCATTGGTAGTATACCTTTGGATGTTCCTTTCTGTAATTCTGTTAAGCTCATTCTGCCTCTTAAGGGGACCCTGTATATTCTGGCAGTTGAATTAGGTAAGTGGGATAAGCGGTCGAATAGAAAACTGCAATATGTCATTTTCTACTTTTAATTACCTATTTAAAGCAAAATCTATGTGACGACGTTATTTTTAAGAGATTTAACATGTATTACCTTGAACAATTCTCTAGTTTTTTTTATTTATTTTGATACGTTACTTTTAATTAAATTCGTTTTGAAAACCTTTCTTTTGTAATTTTCTAATATTATCATTTACATCCTTCATATGGTCCAGATTTTGCACTCATTACTTAGGTATGTTTGTAGTTGTGTAACAAAAATAAAATTAACAGAAATTCACAAATATATATAAATTACATTGCTAAGAAAAATGGAAGACAAGGGACAAAATCAGAATTGGACTTCTTGGATAACATAATAAAGAAACTAATAATATTATATTATAAACGGGAGAAATGTACCAAAACTTCCTGACCAAAAGGGTAGAGATGCAGTGAAGGATAGATGAAGTAAAATAATTAACACACAACAGGATAGAATGGAAAATAAAGTCAATTTATTTATCTTTCGAAGAAAGTGAAAAAATCCAAACCGTATTCATGACCTCTCATTTTAATTTGTTTATTTTTATAATTTGGGTAAAAAGATTCCGAAAATTCACATGATTCCGCTAAATGTGCAAATATCATTTGTTGTTTGGATGCAAGAACTTAATTAAAGACTAAATAATTCTTATCTGAACTTTAAGAGTTTAAAATCGTGACTATTAACTACAATTAATTGATGACAACGCTATAAATAAATATGTATTAATTAATTTTTGAGGTTTTGAATAATCAAAAGAAAAATAAATCTTTGCGGAATCGTGAAATGGATGACATGACAGTATGTTTCAAGAAAATGAAGAAACTTCAAAAATAACGAAAGTTTTATGATTTCTATGTGATTTTATTTACTTTTACCATTCTTCTTTTGTTTTCTGGTACTCTCTATCCACATATCCATGATTTTCTTGTATTAGAACTGTAACCGCCCACCCCCGGTTGCTTCTTCAATTATCAAAAGCATATATTTAATTACCCCCTCCTCTTTTTTGAAATTCAAAGTAATTCATACTGTAATAGGCCTTTTTTTCTCTAGTACTATTGACCGTTTAGTTAATTAATTGACAATTTATATACCCACGTTGTGATAATGTTAATTAAAATAAACCAGGATTTGATGTATAGTAAAAATTTGGAAATAATGATCGGAATGTAGAGCGTCGGAATGTAGAGCGGCGGAACGTAGAGAGGACGTCAGGACGTAGAACGTCGGATAGGAGGGCGTCGGGACGTAGAGATACTTATAATAATATTAATAAAAGGCCTTTATTTGTATAAAATTAAAATACATTTCATTTCGGCGAGATTTAGCCGAGGCTATTCTTACATCTAACCGCAATACAGGATTTATTTTAATAAAAATAGAAAATAAAAATTAACAAAAACGATACTTATTATCATAATAAAAACAAAAAAGAAAGCAGAAATAAAATTACAAAACAAAAAAGAAAAATATATATATAACATTATTTTATGATTGAGAAATTAGCAGCTGTCTTTTTATTTATTTTTTTTTTTAATGAAAGCAGAAATAGATTCCTTAATAGCAAAACTAAGGTTGTTGTACAGAGCAGCCGCATTATATTTATGAATGTGAATATAATTGAAGCAAAATGGATTTAAAATAATACTGAATAGACTGCAGTTTGAAATCAATTGACATGAATTTGATTTCTTAATTTGAGAAGCAACTAAGTTAGACTGGATTTAAAATAATAATGAATGACTCTCGAGTTCCTTGGGATCGGGTCTTTATACCCGTTTTAATTTCATTTTGTGACGTCAATTTGTGGTAACTCCGGTGGGAACGAATTTGGGTGGATAAAAAATGGGTGGTCGGTTTTAATATTCGAAACTGACTTAACATAAGCGGGGTAACTGTTTTAATGATTATTACTTCGTGAAAAGAAATGTTTTATGAAGGTTTTTGGGTCGAATTATCATGAGTTCCCAGACACGTAAAAGAAAATTTGATCTTATGTAGACAGGGTTATTGATAATTATTTATTATATCAGCTTTAATTGTCTGGGAGATTTTTCGATAATTGAAGGATTTTAAATTTAATAACAATTCAACTTTTCTTTAATAAATTATGAATGTACCTGGGTGTGCAGGTTACAGAATAGAAAATGAGGAATAATATTTAGTATTGACTTTTACTTCTTTGTTCAATGAAAACTATATTACCAGACTAATTTTTCCTTCAGACGTGCACTTGTCTTACATCGGGCCAAAAACTGTCGATGACCAGCCAGCATCTTTTGAATGAATGTTTATGTATACGAAATTAAAAACTAATAGAATCTAGATATATTCCAAACCAGAAATTTGGTTCTACACTTCGCTGATATTTAAGTTCACAAAATTCATAAAATAACTGACAAAACCATACATTGGCGTCGATTTTTCAATAGTAATATAATGACAATGACACTCTTAACTGCGTATAAATACATTCCCAAAGAAATTGGTGGTTTGGTCTGCTATAAAAGCACAAATGCCACGAATATAAATTTCAAATGTCTGAAGACAGATGACTGATGTTTTGTCGTTGGTATCGTAGAAAACAAAAAAAGTATCTTTACTAATATTAGTGGAATATTTAATCTTAGAAACAAGCATTTTTATGCTATTTGTAAGCCCCATTTAATCAAAGCAGTTACACCGTAAGTAAAGGTTTCATCCCTGTGGAACATGGACGTCGTTTGGGGGAGGGGGCAAGGGGGCAGTCTTAAATGTTTAGCAAATTATTAGATTTCTGCCTTTGATTATTGTATATAGCTGAACTGCCATTGATATTGATAGGAAACCATTATTATATAATGGTAATGTTTTTATTTTGACATTATTTAACCTATTCTTCAATGACAACTTATTAGGCTTAGTCAAGATCTCATATAATTTTTATTAAATACCTGTCTATGTTTTATTATTGATTTTTATTGATTATACTACTTTTTTTAGCTAAAGTAATAAAAAATTTTAATAATATTAATTTTTCACTTGTTTTACAAATCCATATACTTTTATTAGAATTAACGAATTCTATTAAAAATTGTATTGTCAGTATACGTAATTATCGTCCGTTAGTTCATAAAATAGTTGGCGCTGATGTCACGCACGGCGCGAATAATAAATGAAAATAGGCTGTTACCGATGTTTTTAGTAGAGAAAAACGAAATTTAAAATTTGCGTTTTTCTAATTTTTTTTTGTGTTCATCGTCGTGTTTGAGTGAGTTTTTTGTTTTTGTTTTTTTTTTATAAATTTTTATTTTTTATATTATTTTGTATGGCTGTGTCTCCTTGTTCATATTTTTCTTTTATATCACACCTGTTTGTTTTTTAAAAATGTGTTTTAAGTTTGTTTTTTCTTTATTTTAGTTTCTGCCTTTTTTGTTGGGTTATTTTATTTATTAGAGACTTGTTATGACAACTTAAGTATCAGTTCTGTCAAATAGGTCAGTGACATTGTTAGGGTTACTACTAAAGTTCCACTCCTCCTTATCTTCGCTATTCAGTGAGATATCGGAATAATTTTGTTCTGTTTGAAAGACTAGAACAAATACTTTCTTATGATGGATTCAATTGTTCTGTGATGTCATGGTTTACTTCCGGTTTTTCCGAAAATAACATAAAAACGATTTTTTTTTTTTAAGGAAACCCTGTTTTTATTGTAAATTTAAATTTCTGGGACATTTTTGTATAATAATCGTGTAATGACAATTTTCTGTCAGCTGTCAAAATGGCCGCCATGTTGGATATTTTTTCTAAATATGTTACTATTAATTCCTTTATGGAAAAACATATAGGAATGTACGATTTTTATAAAATCTTTTTAGGTTTCAAAATTTCCATTGATACCCATTTACCGTATACCAGTATACATTTATGGATAAAAATCATGTGTTGAAAATTTTCTGTCAGCTGTCAAAATGACCATCATATTGGAAAATATTTACTGACAAAAAATTTTCAATACACCCTTCTTATACAAAAATGTCCCATAAATTCAATTTTTCAATAAGAAAAATGGTTTTCATTTAAAAATAAAAAATAAATTGCGATTTTCTGTTATTTCTGGAAAAACCGGAAGTAAGCCATGATGTCACAGAATAATTAAATCCATAAGAAAATTCTCTTTTATTTTTCATTTTCTTTGCTTTCCAACAAATAAACAAATCTAAATTTTTTCAAAATTTTGCCCCTCCCTATATAATTGTGTAACGACGCCCATGCTGTGGAACTTCTGTCTTTGCCAAAAATTCTCTAGCAAATTTACCACGAAATGTTACGGGTTGTTTCCTTGTCAGTAAATAACTAGTTAACACAATAAATCATAGGTCATTCTGATCCAGGGTTGGCAGATACAAGTTTTTTGCACCCAAGTTTTTAAAAGATTACCCTAATTTGAAAATTCTACAATTTAAGGTTTTTAAGAATTCACAATTTTACTAATCAACTCTCAAGAAAAATGGTACAAAAATTAGTGATGAAAAACAATTGCAAACATTTCATCAAAGGTTATACCACTTCTTGATATTGATATTAATAATGATATTGACAATTAAAAAAAAAACAAACATTTACCTATTTATTTTTCACTTATTTTTTTTGTTTGCCAAATTTTTTAATATAATAAAATTTTATTTTTCAAGTTTTGCTAGTATTTTTTGTTTACCTTTATTAATAACTTTTGACATATATGAACTATAAAACCTTAAACAACTAAAATAAACTAAAAACATACTTATATATTTTTTTTAATTCTTAGGTTTTTTCCAACCCTGTTGAGAGCATACGTCGGGAGATTCCAATAATCAAAAATCGAAGTAACTAATTATTTAAATCACCCGAAGTCCTACTATTTACTTACGTACCTCCGTATCCCCCCTCTCCAGGCCTTGATAGTAAGATAATTCCAATAATCAAATTATTTAAATTACCCCAAGTCCTTTCCTACTGGGTATTTTACTCTTACGTACTGATCCTCGATATTCCGATATCTTCCATCGATAAGATAATTCTATAAAACCTACAGAAATCGCGGCAACATCGTCTGTTCTCTATTCGACTCCCGGTGAACGAATCGCGTGTCCCCACCATACGCACCTAGTGTAGAAGATGGAATCTCTCGTCGTTGTCGAGGACATTTCGATCATTTCACTCGTTGAAGTCATCTAGCTTTAGCTGGCCTAGCTGGATCCCGCGCTCGCTTCTTCGAACAGCTGATTTTTAAGTGAAATAGCGCCAAAAAGTGTCCCAAAGTTTATTTTAGTGAATCTCTACTGTGATATATTAGGCAATTCAATTTGTTTTTTTAATTATTAAGACTGAAGGTGGTCAAATATATAGCCAAGATGACTACATTCGAGGAAACGCCGGGTGCTATACCCGATGTGTTGGATGATTTCGTGTTTGTATTCAATGAACTAGTCAAGGTACGTTTTTTTTTTTTTTTTTTTTTTCAAACGGCGATAATTAATTCTTTACCACGTTGTTAGATTTCTATTATTCTTTTGTTTTTTATTTTTATTATTATTATAAAGGAGTATCTCAAGGGTACTCCCATTTAATTTTGGTCAGGATCTGATGTTGAGATCCATGATAAAATTTCGGTTTTTTTAAATTACTTTTTTAATTTCTTTAATAGCCAAAATATCAATAGAAAACTATTTTAAAGGATATTAATTTTATCAGCAATAATTATGCTATACGGGTTAAAATATCTTCCGTTTTGGTTAACTGATAGCTATATACTTTTATTTATATTTAATATATTTGCTGTCTTTCATTTTTTTGGTTGAATGGAAGACCTATAAAATTAATATCTGTATGGTATTATAAATATTATTACATACAAACTGAATCTGTCCTAATTATATAAAATATAATTTTTAGTATTTATTATATAATCCAGTTAAAAAATATCATTTATACCATTAAATCTGCGAGTATTCATAAATTATGGCTGTATTACAGCTTATAAATCTTTACATTCCTTAAATTATTCAGAGCCAGATTAGATAATTTGCTTCAATTTCAATTTTTGTATTACTATTACTAACATCAAGTTTTTAAATCAATGAAAAAAGTTGTTTAAGGAGTTGATTTTCCAAATTTGAGGTTATATAAGTCAAATAATGTGAGGTTATGTAAGACAGAATTTTCGAGAATATTAATAAACTAACTATATAACTAAAAAGTCAATAAAGTGGAATGTATAAAAAATAACGTATAAATTACAAAAAAGATGTCATTAACAGGTCAGCTTTATATGAAAATAAATATGTTACTGGTCCTAACACAACACTATACTAAAAACCAACCCATTGGTTCAATGCTCTTGACAGTATACTCGGTAATATTTGAGGTTTTTATATTTGTCAGCACATCCAATGAATTTTCCACCCCCCAAATCTTGAAAAAATATGACATCCGTTCTTTCCACTTCAAAATTAATATACATGCCACATTTTAAAATCTCTGTAAATACCCAAAAGTGAATTTTTTAAAGGCCGTCACTGGAACTAAAATAGTTTCTTGTTTCCTTTTTTTTTATTTAAATGTGTTTCTTATCAAGATTGATACGTTCAAATTAAATTTATTTTACTGGTTAAATGTAAATAATAACTAAAATGAAGATAAATGATTGGCTTTCTTTAATACACTCTTCACTAACAGACCCCCTTAACCCCCATATTCAATCAGATTTTTTTTTAAATCGATAGGCTTTGTCCCCCTATAGAGCTTAATTTTGCTAAAATTTTCAAGTTTATGTTATTTTTCGTTTTTGAGTTAGGATATTTTTTAATATTTCAACCTTCTTAACCCCCCATTTTAATTAAGATTTTTCAGAATCAATAGGCTTCATCTCCATATAGAGCTTGATTTTGACTAAAAATTTCATGTTGATATTGCTTTTCGTTTTTGATTTGTGATTGTTTTTTTTTTAATTTCAACCCATCTTAAATCCCCCAATTTTTGATCAGATGTTTTTCAAAAACAAAGGACTTTTTCCTCTTGTAGAGTTGATGTCATACTTCGTTTTTGAGTTAGGATTTTTTTAAATATTTCAGCCCCCTTAACCTCCATTTTTATTCAGATTTTTTTCAGAATTAAAATAGGTTTCGTCTCCTTATAGAGCTTGATTTTTTATATCGCTTTTCTTTTTTGATTTATGATTTTTTTCAACCCCCTATTTTTAATCAGATTTTTTCAAAATCAGAGGCTACTTCCCCTTATAAAACTTGATTTTGCTAAAAATTTCAAGTTAATATTTTTCTATTTGAAGTTAGGATTTTTTAAATATTTTAATTCCTCCCTTAATTTCCCATTTTTATTTAGATTTTTCAAAATCAATGGGCTCGATTTTGACTATAAATTTCATGTTGATTCACTTTTCGTTTTTGATTTGATTGTTTTTTTCAACCTCCCTTAAACTACCCCATTTTTAATAAAATTTTTTTTCAAAAACAAAGTGCTTCTTCTTTTTATAAAGCTTGATTTTTGCCAAAAATATCAAGTTGATCATTTTTAGTTTTTGATTTATAATTTTTTTTTTTTTAATTTAAGCCCCCCCATTTTTAATCATAAATGTAGTAGAAAACAAACTAGCTGTTCTACTAGCTTTTGTAGATAATCCCCATTCACTGCAAATAGCATAAGTTCTTAGAACGTTAAAGATCAAATCACGACTGGTGAAAGACTGTCTAGAAGACCTGGCAGAGCTAAGTAGTCAAAATAAGGTGACCCTAGCCTGTGTTCCAGGTCACGAAGGATATCAGGGCAACGAAAAGGCCGACGAATTAGCCCGAAAAGGCTCAGATAAAGCCATGACAGGCCCCGAACCCTTCTGTGGAGTTGCTAAGGCATTGTGCAAGGCATCCATTACACAATGGATGCAAAAAGAGTCTCAGGAATGGTGGAACAACTATCCAAGACTGAGACAGGCCAAACAGTTCATTAAAGAACCATCGGCCAAGTTCACGAAAGACCTACTGGATCAAAAGCGTCAAATCGTTAGGATAACAGTAGGCCTTTGTGCAGGTTCTGTGAAGAAGAAGAGAAAACATCATTCCACGTTCTGTGCCAATGTGAAGGCCTGGCTGGAATGAGGTTTCTTAACATTGGGCGAAGAAATGTCAAATACATGCGGGAGCCACTGTCAAAGCTATTAAGTCTAATAAAAAGACCAGGCTAGACGACATACTCTAGAACAAGCGGAGTCCCACAATAGATCTGAAAAGGTCGCGGTGGACAAGGACAAGTAACGTCCAGCTCCTAATTAATCTAATCTAGAACGTTAAAGAAACAAAATTTGAAATCTTCTGGAAGTCGATTTTCATACTGATTGAATTTTGGGAAATTATGATGAAAAAACATGACAAATCCAATATTTTTAAAAATGTTACTTTTCGGATGAGCTACATTTCTTCTAAATGGTCATAAACATCTTCAGACTGTTAGTCCCAAACAGAAATATGATTTGTGGTTGACAATGAAGAAAATATTGATGGATTCTGATTCCGATATTTTTAAATTTTTTATATAATCAAATTATTTTATTTTTCATTGCATGTCGTTTGTTTTAATCTACAAATTTTTGTACTGCAGGGCTGAGAATAGTCTTGTAGGCCGAAAACAGTCGCGACAATAATTTTAAATTCAATAAAAATTATTTGGTGGTTTAGAGCTACATAACCGATCACAATTGAAAATAGATAATCTTTCTGCTATTTTTTTTTAGATGGCACTTTTCTCTGCATGTTTTGGTCAAAGATGAAGATCTTCTATAGCTACAATACTTTTACCTTTGGCTGTCACATATGCCTTACCTTTCGTCCTACTTTCAATACGATTACGCCGTCATTTTCGCTTTGGACCCTGACCCATCTTCCTTTTCTTAACTTATTCCGTGCTAATTTAATTTTTTAATGATTCCAATTTAAAAGAAGCAGCATCACTATCACATGCGATTTTAGAAAAATTTTAACATGATTATGTTATGTCTTATATACTCTGATACAATAGGTTGTTAATTTTGTTTCAGTTCTTTGATACAAACGTGTTAAGTAAGTAGGCCATATTATAAAGTGAGAAAAATTTATATTGATAATTTTTGTATAAATAATGATAAGATATATTTAACATAAGTGTGTTAAACTAAATTGTTCTTTTTTATTTTTGATTTAACATGATAAAATCATTTATTAAGATTTTATTAAACAAAAGTGGAATAATTGAGGAAATTGCTAAATTCTTCACAAACATCTAGAAAAGGAAAGCGTATCATGTTTATAGTAGAAAGAGAGAGAATGTTTCAAAAGTTAACGTAATTTATAACATTTTCAGATATTTACGATCAATGTGTAGAAAAGTTTATAAAAAAAATCTATTTTTTCAGATAGATCGGTGTAATTGCATATTTGGATGTAATTTTTAATTCTAATCAACTTTTCTTAATGAAAATTTTCGATTTTGTCAAAAATAAACGTACTTTACTCTTGAGCAAAATTCATATTTTTTGACAAACCTCGTATACGGCTTGAAAAATTTAATATCTGATGACTGTATTTTAAGTTTTGGGTCATGCAGGACTTTTTATCAAGAATAACTTTTTTTCTAAAATCAATAATAATTTTTATTTTATATGATTCCAACTTAAGTAGACACTGTATAATATTTGTAACAATGATAATTTTTGGAGTTATATAAATATGTTTCCCAAACCCAAAAACCACAGATTACATAATCATCTATTTTCATTCATCAATTTTCTGAGAATATTTAACAATAAGATAAATACCTACCTGCCTTTTTAATTATACCTAGGGAGGAACTAAATTTATTTTCGGTATATTCCAAAGGTCATTTAAAACAAAATATTATGTTGATCCTGTTTTTCTGTTTTAAGACCTCCAGATAGAACAATGTGGCTTTTGCAAGCACTTAGAGTCCTTATAACAATAAAAAAATCCAATAATTCGGGTTAATTGGATATAAATTACTTCTGGCGTGACTAGAAGTAATATAAATGTCTCTTAAATATTTATTTTATTAAATGACGAGTGAAAACTTTACTGATAAAAATATATGTATAATCAGTGTGAGTCTGTTGCCAGGTAAAAGTGCTAATCTCAATTTTGTTTATTCGGCAATAAGTAGACAAGATTTTGTTACTAATTAAAAATATTATGTGCATAATAATTTTTAAATCACACATATAACAATAAGAGTTAATAACTGTAATAATTCAATTTAGCACAGAAAGGGTTTATAATTTAATTATAACAAAAATTGAACCTAAAAAATGTTTACAATGACCTCTGTCTTCTTGAATATCATCATCCTAGAGCACTGATAATGATTTAAATAATTCAGAATATAAAGTCCAAAAATATAGTCAAATTTATAAACAAAGTATCTAACAATTCAGTCGACGTCATTTTGTGAAAGTGTATTTTAATCATAATGAAAATAACTGTTTAACAATCATACTTAACATCTAAGAATGCAACATTACCTTTCACTGAATATTTTTATCTATGTAACGCTTTTTAATTTTCTATATAGTATGCATTCAAATTGCATATAAATAATAAATTCATAGCCAAGAAAAATACAGTGTGAATGCCAAAATTCAAGCAAAGGCCTACTTTATAAATATTTGGTCTATTTTTAAACTAACAAACGTTCAAATGCTGTTTAAAAGTCTTCTACCGGAAAGCATTAGACGGGAATATTATGAAAAAAAAAAAAAAGCAAACCGTAAATGCTCCAAAACAAATATTTTGGCAAGCGATGTGTTAAAATTGGCTCGTTTTCATTGAACCGACATTAAAAGAGAATTTTATATCGGAAATAAAAATTCTAATCGAATCACACGACAAAAACTATGTCGCCTTTGTGCTAAAGCGTCTGACAAATATTAAAAATAAACATTATACATTTTATTTAAGTAGGTACTCGAAATATTATTTTAACATTTAAAATTTACAACAGTCTTATTTATAGTCTTCACACAGTAGTAGTATGTGAAGAGTATTATAGGTTTACTTTCGAGATACAAACATTTTTAAAACTGATCGAAATTTTAAAATTTTATTATCAAATTTTATACAGCTTATAAAAATGTTCGAACGTCCGGTCCGATCTCACGTTTTTTGTCCGCACGATAGGTCAAAAATGAAAAATAATATCAAATTGAAACATTGACATTTTTCTCCGAAATTTAAGATGCACTTAAGGCTCACTTTTTACATTTATTTAATTTGTAGCACAGTTTTGATGTTAAACTTTTTTTTGATTAATTAATTAATCATCCTTTGTATATAGTTTAGTGGACACTTCTGGGTTTGTCCTGTTTGTTTCCCAAATAAATAAATAGAGGCTATTAAATCGGAAAAAATCTGAATAAAAATGGAAAGTTTGGAAGGGGGGTTGAAATATTAAAAAAAATCCTAACGATATTATCTTGAAATCTACAGAAAAATCAAGCTATATAAGAGGACGAAGTTCATTAATTCAAAAAAAAAATCTGATAAAAAATGGAGGGATATAACGTCACATTCCATCGATGCTTCGAATGTGGGTTATTAGTTAAACCATTTCGTATTTCTTATAGATTTTTTAATCCACAAGGGACCCTTTTCATAAAGGCTTGTTTTTTAGTTTTGGTGGAGTTATCTTGTCAAATTTTTGTTACTGTGTGTCCAACATTAATCCATGTTTCATCTAAATAAAATACGTGTTTATGCTGATTCCTTGCGTCCACTGTTTTCCTTAACACGTTAACTGCCAGGTCACTTATGGAAAAAAATTGTACCGGGTCCTGTGGGCCACGCAATTTTTTTTTACAGAGTGGTTTATTAGATTTTTCATTGTTTAAGTTGACCTTTGTACTTATAAATAAGCAAAAATAATCATTTTTTCTATAACCTTTATTTTTTATTGTATTGCAAAATTTTTTTTTAAAAAATCGTGGGCCATTACTATATAATACTCCAGACCGAACGATACATGCATTTAAATCAACGCTAAGTACGGTCGTCGCATGTACACACGGCCGAGAAACTTATAATGCATTTGTCCTCGTAAGGTACCTATGGCGCACAGTTAAAATGAGCTGTCAATTTATAATATATACTAATACAAATATGGTTATGAATAAATAGAATCTGACTTATCTGTCAAAAGAAAAGGTTTATTACAGTAAAAACCATGGAAACATGATTAAATTTAATTGAAAACTTTTATTAGGCCGATCAGATGAATTAAAATTTTCATTTTAACTACAAATAAGCATTGAAAAATGAGGTATAAACAAAATGTCTACCTCTTAAAAATTAAATTATTGCACTCCTTTTTTCTCTAGACTGTAAGTATATACATAGAATCACAATTTATTGTGATATTTCACATAATTTTATTATTTATTTTTAATAAAACATGAAAATTAACTTCCTTATTATTGTTCTGTTTTCTATCATCACTTCATTTATATTTACTGCAATAAAATATAAACATTTTAAATAATAATAATTATAATATGGTTATAATTATCGCAAGGGTTTATCTTTGGCCCTCTATTTTGTTCCTTGTATTCAACCAAAAAAGAAATAATTTAAATACGCGAAATTGTTATTAAATAAATCAAGTTAAAGACGCAAATCTAATATCGAATGAAAAATTATTATCGAGTCGTAAATGTCATTGGTACACCGAGTTTCTCAATATTAATGCAACGATGAAATCATAGAACAAAGTACCTACAATAAACTGTCGATAAGGATTTAACATATGTATGATTCCTAAGTCTGAATGATATTAATTTTCATATATTATTTCAATGGCATTCTTAATAAATGGGTTCAGCGCTCCAAATGATAAAGGAGTCAAACTCGAATCGTTAGATATTTTTCATGATTTTTTGTTTGTTTGTTGAAAACGGATACGATCGGTCATTAGTAATGGAATGTAGACGATAATGAATTTACAATTATTTGTGTATATTTCATTAAAAATGTATCATAATTAATGTATGATAATTGCAATTATTTATTATCATTTGAAATTTGAGGTCATTAATTTTTTTTAAAACAATAAATTGTAAATTAATCTAACCCTTTAGAAAAAGGATGTGATGATGGCTTTGTTTTATTGTCTTCACCAAATAAAAAATGGTGTATTAACAAATATTGTCAGACGTGAAAAAAACGTTAAACTGAATGCGTTAGATATTATAAATTTTGTTATGCTCGTATTTCCACAACATTTTTGTCAGATTTAAATTGGGTTTTTGAAGTAACAAGTGTTTTTGAATTTTGATATTTAATGTGCATAGATTTTTCGAATATTAAGTCAGTGAAATTAAATTTAAATTAAAATTGATAAGATCTTTATTAGGATTAAAAAATGCTAATCATAGAGTTATTAAATCCGGAACAATTGAAGACACAAGTGGATAAAGGTGTCATGTTACATTTTTTCAAAAAATATACTTAAAATATACTATATGTTTTGTTTGTGATAGTTCTGATTTCCAATTTTGATCAATAACGGCTATTCATTAGATAGAAAGGTATCATCAGCCATATAGCATAATACAATTGTAAAACTTATAACTTGTTTTTCTGTTTACTTTACATATCTTCTATAGAAAGATATCAATGTCCTATAAAAATGTTAAACAAAACCTAAAAGACAAAAATAAAAAACCTAACAACTTAATGTTTCTTATTATGTACTTATTAGCAATCTATAAGGTAATGTGTTGGCTTGAGAGCAGAATTATGCTCATACATGGCATGATGAGGTCTTCAACCAATTGTATGGTCAACTGGCCAAATCCTTTTCAGTTTTCTTGAATTTTTAGGGTTCAAGAATTGAATGGCCTAGTATATTTAATGGTTTTTGTTTCTAGTGTTAATTTTTTAACTATATTGTTTCCATGTGAGTCTTGAATCCAGGTGCATTCCTAGATATTTCTTACTTGTGGATTGTGGTATTTGAATGTTGCTTATAGGTACTGAATGGCACTGATATGTTCTTAATGTGCTTTTGCCTTATTTATTATTATTCTCCATTTGATTAACCTTATTTGGATATCATTCTAGTGTCTTTGTAACATCGTAGATGTAACTAGGTTTTCATGGCTTGTAAGTATGACTGTCATCAATAAATGTTTCCATAACTGTTTCATTATTTGTTGGTAGATCACATACATTAAAGATCCAAGAACACTACCTTGTGTTGTGGAAGGTCTAATTTTATTGGACATTCATTCTCGTTTAATAAGAATTCTTTATCACTTAGTTAAGATCTCAATAGTTTAAAATTTGTTTTGGGAAGATGTTTCTTGATTTTTTAGTTTAAGCCCATAAGCCAAATTTTTTCTACCATATATGAAAGCAGATGTATAGTATTTTTTGCCTTCCATAACTATATACTGTGTGCTTCTCTGTGAACTTGCTGCACCGAATAATGTTCTTTCCGGAAACCAAATTGGTGGAGGGTTATCCATTCTTCTGTATCTGGGTCAGCATTTATTTCCAGCAATAGTCTATTAAATAGTTTAGACATAATTGGTAAGATACTTATAACCTTTGCATTGTTTTGATCAAAATTATTTCATGTGTAAATTAGACGTAGTATATCTTCTTTTTCCACGAAGATCCTATAATGATTTGAGTCATCTTCAAGAATTTTTATTAATTCATATGTATTAGGATGACTTTTGCAGATGGACCTGTTTAATTTATTGTGCCAAACTTCAACTGCATTTGTGGTACGATGTCTGTTGTTATAACATATCCAGTTACTGGCGTTTGACCAGACTTTAATAAAATAGTCATTAAATTTCATAACATTTTCGTTTTCTGGCGAGGAAGCCATAATCTGAAGCTATCCTTCATCTGTCCACTTCGGAGGTAAATGTGCTAAAGCGGCATACATTCTTATATGCTTCCGAACAATTTCATATTCTCTATATTCAATGGCAAGTCCCAGATCTTGAGCTTTTCGCCAAATGGCTTGGTTAAAATGAAGGTTGCTTCCTATAATTTTCACATCTGGGAAAACTTTCTGCATTCCATTTATCGCAGCCTTCTCAATTCCACTGGACTGAATTTAGGTATTCTTTCTTTTAATATGGTAAAAAACTCCGTGTAAGTCACTTATTTTCTATTTGGTAATAAAGCATAAATAACTGGTCAAACGCAAGTTTTTCCTTCTGTACTACCAAAGTCCATATGAATGGTGTATAATTGTTCAAATAAGGAAGGACAACGCTTAAATGTTCCATCTCCTAAAAAGATTCTACCATGCTCTAGTTTACGTCCACATTCAGCAGCAAATATAAGTATCCTGTCGTCCGATTTATTGTCAAATAAAAGGAAATGTTTATATTTATCTGAAATGACAACCTCTTTGCGGTGTTTAGGCAAACTATTAATGCCTAGAGAAAAATGTCAAGTATGATACAACTGCTGCTTCACTGAAGAAAAACTGGAAATTTGAGTTACAAAGTCAAGACCCTTGTCTACAGCTTTATTCATAACTTGCTAATATATTTGGGTTACTGGTAAAATTTCTTCTTGGGACCTTTTCTTGGAATTGAACAAGGCTGTTTCCACTTCATTTTTTGCAACATCTGGTGCACATATGGAATGTTCTTTACTTTTCAACACTGTTGTAATTGTTTTATCGGTTGTCACACTTCCAATACATTTTCTCGGTTTACACAAGTCCAAAAGATGTCACTATTTTGATAAATCTTTCTTTGGTGAAATTTATAACCTAAGTAGAGCACCATTGGCTTTCCTCTTTTTGATTCAACAACTTACATTTCCACGTTTACCGTAATGTTACTTGGTACAAACTAAACTTTAAATATAGTAAAACCTCTGTTAGCGATCGAATCTCTAATTTAATCCGGTTAACTTTCTAAAAGTTTTACATTTACGTAGGTACTTAAAATTATATTAGTATGGAGTAATGGTTTCATGATGTTAAAATCCTTTAATTGAACACTTAGTGGTTTAAGCTTAGATACCCCGGACATCTAAAATTTCGAATCCTGTATCAGGTAAACAGGATTAATGCAAATTTTCCCAATTTCTACTTTGTTTGGAACTGTATTTAATTATTTTTAAAATAAAAATAGAAAATGCATAATAGAAGCCTCTTAATCACTAGCGCAGGTGCAAAGATGAGGTGACGAAACAAGAACACTTTAAGCAGGTATATTTTGCAGTTGACGAAACAAGAATAAAATGGGTCATAACAGGTAAAATTTCCCTAGGTGACGAAACAAGAAACTACCCCCTTTCTACCTCAAAATTTTGTTCGCGAACAACTTAAAATCAATAATAAAAATACATAACGAAATTGCATCGCCCATGTATAGTGAAAATACAAATTAAAATTATCCTTCCTTTATCAAATAATTATCCATAATTCATAGATCAAACAATCAATAAGTAATAACCTTTTATTATTTCTCATATTACTTGCTATTTTTCCATTGAGCCAGCCCTCTGTATATCGATACCAATAGCATTTTGATTGGCACGAAAAAAGAAATGCACTGCAATTTACTTCGAATGCGCCCAATTAGAGATCAATCCTAATGAATTCGTGTATACTATATTCCTGGTCTAACGTTGAAGCAAGCCAGTTCTATTTAAACATCCTTACCGGGTGGTGGTAGTAGTGCACACCTCGTCGTGATGTCGCGCAAGTTCGATACTATGATGTGTATATAAATAGGCAATAAATAAACCTTCGTTCTACAAAATACGAACGTTAGAAATATATCGCGTGTCTCTATTTCAATAAGAAATCGTTTAAACAATGTATATTCGGTAAATTTAAGTTTTTTGTCATTTTTAACAGGTAACAAAGTTTTTAACGGGTCACCCTGTATAATGTCTCGGATTTTCAAGGAAAACTTCCAGCGGAAGATAGTTTCCAAGGTTCAACCGCTTTTTACGTATGAAAGAATGGTAGTATCGATCTGTCCTTGGTGTGCGAAGTTACGATTGTGAGTTATGAGAGTCACTCGGCAATGGATCAAGGTTATAACACCATTAAAGTTTCCATAAAACTAGGACAGATCAACAATTGTACGCCAATTTCAAAGAAGTGAGATGTTCAGTAAGATTGGAGTAATGATAGCCATCAAGAATGTTATTGGTGCAATGTCATTCGAGATTAGGTCTTGTTTGATGAAAGGAGTAATGAAGCTGCTACAGCCTCAACAATATTTTTCTTGCCTTTCTTTCCCAATGTTTAATCTCTCCAGGTCACTCATTACTTCGTTCTTTTCTCACCATCAAACAGATCTATCCATGCAAAGTGCAATCTTTGGTAGCCTATTTAGATTTAGTTTCTGAACTTTTCCAAGCCACTTCATTCCTTAATAGATTCGTATTTTCCTCACCCTCCTTTCTAATTTTTCTTTACACTTTTTTCTTTACATTTTTTCTTATAAGGGTTCATGTTTCACTTCCATATTATGCAAACTAAAAACAAGATCGATGTCTAACCCCCTTTTTCTATTTCTTGGAACAGTTCCTTGGAAGCTGGAATGTTTTTGCCTAAGTACTTCTTATCCATGTTTCTCTATGTCGTTCTTGGTTCTTTTTACTATGTAGCTTGCACTAGAGTGCTCTCCTGAGAACTTTATTTTAATTTTTTCTTAAGTCACGGCCTAGCCAACTTAATTTTCTTGTATGTATCTGCTTTGGTTCTTCCACTATCGGCAATCATAACCTCATCGAGGGTATCAATCAAAATTTAGATAACTTGTAGTTACTAGAAAAGCTATAGACAGTAAAGTTCGTTTATGTGTAGCAGGAATATTGTGGTCAAATGGTACTCCTAGGGTAGTTTTATAAAATATGGATAAGTAACGGTCTGATAGAAATCTTTCTAAAAGTTGATGTTTCAAATGTATGATTAGTGCCAATTTCTACCTAAATTTTAAAGTTATGTTAAGCAAATATCTATATAATTGTCAGCGGCAGTTTGGAGAGCTATTTTCTGCATTTTAAACTTTTGATTTGCTGGAAGAAGTTCTTTTTGGGAAATTGTACAATCTACAAGGTGACCCAATATGAATTTGATGTTACTGTTTGGAAAATAGGCATTTACAACCTATTTTAAGAAACCATGATGCGAAAAAAGAAGTTATATATTCGCTAGAATACCATCTCTAGTCACTCAAAAGTCGTATCTACCTACTATTTAGATTTAGACCCATCTACAGGTCTAAATTATAAAAAGCTTTTTTTTACTAACAGCAAACATCGACATGGACGCAATAGGAGTGGAAATCACCATGGAAGTTGTCCTAAAGTTAAGTACCTAAAACCTAAATATGTACCCTAGAAGTGAAGAATCTTATCTCCAATTTTATATGGAAATACAACTTTTTTACCTCATAGAAAAATGAAAGTACTATTTTTTCTAAATGTACTATATCAAAAACGAGTACTTAGGGTATAGATATCTCTAAAAAATACAAGCTTTAAGCATTTTAGTGAATGCACTTCGCTTTATATAAAACTAGAGATTGATTCTACTATACAGAAAAACCTAAATCTCCGCGAGATAGGTAAGTTTCGTAACATGTGCGCGATGTTGCGTCAGCCATTGTCTGACTAACGGAATTCCGTGTGGCGACTGTGACGTCACGATGACGTCACGAAACCTTGTTCGCGAGTATGAATTCGTCTGATCCTAGTGGGCAGGTGTGGAGGTCGGTCAAATTTCACCGCAGCACGGCGTTGCCAAATGGTAGGCGATGTCGAGGTTTTAAGGAACTTTAAATTATTAAATGAATTTTTTGCTTTTTTCCAAATTTGGGCTACATATAGCACAATTTTATTCTTCAATGGTAATAAGACTGAAATTTATTAACAGTTTGTATTTAAAATTAAATTAAGAATAAGTGTGCCAAATCACAAAGTGGCCCGAAGAACTTTTTTTAAATCAAGCAACAAAGAAATTTGTATAAACTTATTTTTGAATACCAGTGGCGTAACAAAATAATTTTCCGCAGTGTTCCGTATCTACGCCACTCGATTATTATTTAATTCATTATTTTTTGTTTTAGAACTATTTTTTTTGCATTTCTGTTTATTTAACCATCTATTGGATTACCGTTGTTTGTTACTTCTTCTTTAGTTGTTGTAACTACCATCCATGATTCGACCTTTTTTTTAAGATTTTCAAAAACATCCATAAGGGAGCCCAATGCCCAACGACAGGAACAAACCTGGTATACAGACGGGTCTAAGACTGCGGAAGGCACTGGGGCGGGAGTATTCTCCAAAAACCTTGATACTAACCATAGCTATGCTATGTTATTTCAGGCCGAGGTATACGCAATTTTGCAATGTGCAAAAACGAACAATGAAAGAACTGTCGAAAATCAGCATATTCAAATAATATCGTACAGCCAAGCGGCACTTAAGGCCATATCGAGTCGGAAAGTTACGTCGAGGCTGGTATGGGAAGACCACTGGCAGACCGAAATAGAGTAAAACTATTTTGGGTGCCAGGTCATCAAGGGATCGAAGGCAACGAAAAGGCTGACGAACTTGCAAAAAGAGGGACAAAAGAAACACCGGAACCAAACACAAATCCAGGAGTACCAAAAAGTACAGTCCGGGATTTCATAAACGACTGGATTCGGGAACAACATTTTAACTATTGGGGAAGTACCCCAAAACAGGCACATGGAAAAACTTTCATAGGCAGACCATGTCCCAAAAGAACTGGAGAATTACTCTTTATGAATACGAACCAGTTGAAAGTGATTACAGGGTTCATGACTGGGCACGCCCCAGTAAAGGTACACTTGAACAAAACTGACATATACAATGGGGAACTCTTGTGCCGACTATGTCACAAGAAACCAGAAACGACCAAACACATACTGTGCGAATGCGGCTCTTTTTGGACAACCCCATGTATAGAACCCACTCACCCAAGGATCTGTACAAACTTGTACAAGGTACAAAGGTGACAGAGTGGGTGCTATGAACTAACATGGAGTAAAACACAATAAGCCAATAGGCTTCAGTGTTATTCGGAGACATAGTCAGACGAGCCTAGGAGAAAATAAAAGTACCATCCATGATTCGACCTTTTTTTAAGATTTTTAAAAACATATTAATGAAAAAAATTGGTTTCAACTGATTCAGTGTAAATTAAATAGTTTTACCTGCACCTGGTTTATAAGAAAAACTGAATTAATATAGAAATAAAATTATTTGAATCAGGTTGGCAATAAAATTTTCCGTGTCAATTTTCTATCACAAATTAGTGACGTATTTTATTTAAACATGTATTGTTTGTTTTGTTAACACGGTTCAAAAAGGTTTTGAAAATGTACATGAACCAGGAAATATACAAAGTTTGTTGAAATCGTGCAAAAGGTTGTTTATTGAATATTTTTATATTTAGATACTTAAAAAACAAGTTCAGAGTCTCAGTGACTTGAAAAATACGGCGATATTTATATTAATACTTTTTTGAATGGAATATTTTTATTTCCTTATTACAATATAAACGTTGTATGAAGAATATCAAATATATAGATGAATGGTGAATCTAATATAGTATAGGGCCCAAAATGGAGCGCTGTGGAACACCCAGATTGTTTTTCTCATGCTCTGACAAATTGTTAACGAGTGCTTACCATTATTCAGAAAATATTTGATACAGTTAAAATCAAATTTCTTTATCTCATGTCTACAAAGTCTGTTTAAAATAAATTCTTGATTGACGAAGTCAAATGCTCGACTAAAAGCACAAATCGTTTCACCTGCTTCAATGTATTAATAATTAATCGAGTGCCAGTGTTGATTTTTAATCCAAAACTCATGTTGTTTAAAAAGATACTGATAGTAAAATAAATCGGAAAGTAATGAAATCAAACCAGCTTAAATTATTTATTATTAAAAATGTATTTATTTAATTATTAGTTTAAACCTTTTCGAATGTGCGCCTCTGTAATTATTTTACGACACATCTATCATAATATTATATCTTTCCGTGAGGTCTAGAGTTTAATTTTCTCCGGTTATCACTGGATGTTGCTAATGTTTACTGGCATACACCGAAAGCATGATTCATTGACGTAATTCCGTTTAAATCTAATTGAACCATTACTATTTTGTCGTATCAGAAATGATGTGGAAAAGTACATATGTTAAGAAAAAGTAATTGTGCTAGAATAAATAAAAACATCGGATAATGATAGAATTTTGTTTATTTTATCTAAAAAATATATCGTACTACTCCTGATGTTGAACTAAATCCTTTATAAAAGGATAGAAATGTCTTCTTGATTCCTCGTTTTGATATATTGGGACTCATTAATTTTTTGGGATCCGTGCCATTCCAAAAATGTCATATTCGCTCCGTGCGAAGTCATGGAAAGGGAAGCAAAAGCGATACTAGCGCTAGCTGCGGATAAATCGTGCATTTTAGGGGGATATTTTGTAATTTTGGCATATCAAATACACGTATACATTTTACTTTTTTTCAAAAAAGTAGGTAAAAACAACACAATAAGCAACCGGAGTTGCTGTGTTGAAAATTGTACAAATACTAGCAAAAAAAAACAGTGAAACTTATATAAAACAAATTTCACTAACAAAGTGGAAATTAAATCAAAGAAATAAATGGATAGGTGTACAATAAGAAGAAAAATTACCTTTATTTTTGTGATAATAACAGTAATGCTGGAAATAGTAGACATCAGAAACTAGAAAGTTTTTAAATAAACAATAAATTATCATTTTACGATGTTCTTTAATATCCCTTTATTCTTAAATGTTCATTCAGCAAGGACTAGATTTCAAGATTTCTGCCGTTGATTATAATATTTGGCTAGTATGCAATTTTGTGACTTACTGATCGGAAACCAGTTTTAATCATTCATTCTATGTTTTCTTTAGAACAAAAATGAAAATATAAGTAGCGATCCTTTTTATACATTTTAACTTCACGCTATTATAAATGGTTCCTTCAATGACAACTTATTAGACTTAGGCAACTTCTCATACATTTTCCAGTAATTACTGTTGCCTGCCTATATTTTATTAATAATTTTTAATGATTATACATAATTTTCTTCAATTTAAGCGTGAAAAATATATAATAATAATAAATTAATGTTTTAATTGTTTTATAAATCCATATACTTTTATTAAAACTAACATATATACTTTTTATTTACGAATTCTATTAAACATTGTATTTGACAGTATAGGCAGAAATACTCCTTTAATACCAAAACAAATTGGCGCTGCTGTCGCGCACGGAGCGAATAGTAATTTTTTACAAGATGGATTCAATTTAGTAATCTACATCATGTGTATATAAATATATACATGAGGGTTAAATTTATTAGACAAATTGTGTACACAGGAATTCAAAATAAAGGAAATCCGTACTGCCTAAAGAATTGGGAGACTATTGAAAAAAATTCAAAAAGTATGTGAAAAAGAAATTCTTATTCTATGACTAGTTATTTTAAAAACACTATTTTGTAGCAGCTATTTTCCTCGAATTTCAATTCGTCAATATAAAGATTGCATAATATTTTTCAGTCATTGTTTTCACCCAGCGCACTACTGTTTTCTTCTCTAGAATCTTAAGATAGTTTCATTTTAAATTTCGTCAATTTCCAAGAAAATTTATTGACTTCCGACGGAATTCCAGAATTTCCGAAATAATTCCACCCACTCTGGTTAAATGTATACCCGGAATGCCATATACATTTACCCCTCAAAATAGTGACAAATCATTGTAAATAAATTACAAGTCTAACTGAATCGCTTCTGTAATTTATTTTAGGCCGTTTTTTTATGTTCTTAATATTCTGATTGTTTGAGATATTGTTATACCTGTCTTTGCTTTCCTTATTTATTTGTATATTTTTTGAAATATTTTTGTGTGCACCTCGTAATAAACGAATTAAATCTCATTATTTTTATTCATTCGTAACCTTTGGCTATGATAGTAATAATAATTGTGTAATAATTGCACAAATCTTAGCGGAATTCCACGTTTTAAATCAATTTTGAATTGATAACGGTACAGTAACAGCTAGTGAGAGTTTTAGTGAATGTCTGTGCCAATAACTATGATAGCAGAAACTTTTATGTTCCAAAAGTTCAAAACTCATTCGAAATGGACTTTTAGTAATTGGATTGTGCTTGAATTCGTAGTGTAATTTTTTTTGAAAATCGTAAAAATGTACCCTTTGGTTTTAGGAGTGTTCACCAAGAAGGGGCATGTTGTTTTCAGTTTCAGTTTTTGGATGTTGGAGGTAAAAATGTATAATAAATCTATAGGTTCTAAAATGTGGCAAATTGTACCACTCATATACCTTATTTTTCGGATTATAAGACGCACCTTTGTATATAGAAAAATTAACTCAAATTTTGGGTGGTAACATTAAAATATATTTTTCTAAAAATCATCAAATTTGAGGTGTCAACAAATAAGAATGAACATTTTCTGGGATAATAACAAATATATTTTTTCTTTATTTTTGATAATCAACTTAATCCCCCATTTTTAAATTGCAATAAAAACATTCCATTTAAAAAGACAGACAACAATATATGACCCTTTATTTATCTTACTATACGTCAATGCATATTTTGGTGTAAAATTATTTTTTATTTATAGTCTTTCCATAAAATTTATGTTTTCGCTAACTTTTGACAATAATTTAGTAGTTACATCATTTAAATATTTGTTTTATTACAATTAGAAATATAAAACTGTCGGTACAAGCATTAACAATTATTATTATTAGGTATTATTTATTATAAACGATAAAGATGAGAAATTTTGAAATTAATACAGCATTTTTTTATAATGTGTACGTCTATTTAAATTTAATAAAATAAAAGGGAACCCTCAGATTCCACGCCCATGTTATGGTTATGTCATACGTACAATGTCAGAAGAAAATGCAAGAAGTCTTAATGAAAAATTTAAGCATTAATTACCTCATGTGTGTGCCGTTTTGGTTCAAATATGAGCTGACATGAACGGAAGAATGTTTCTCTTATTATCATCTGCATACTCGAAGGATAATCATCTTTTTTAAAAAATGGGCACTACTTTAAAGACGGATTCTCTGGTATGACATTTTGAATAACGTTACTTCAGTTTTTTTAACACGCGCCACCTACGAGCTCAAAAACAAGCATTGTTGCCAAGTATTCCTAAAAATCTACAATTTAAATGATTTTTTTTTACCTAGAAAAAATAATTATAATCTTTTTACGATTCACAAAAACTTAACGCGTTGGGTGCCATGCGATTTAGATGTCACGCTGTTTAGAACTCCATTTTGATTTTATTTTTTTTTATTACAGTACTTGGACATCGGGGAGGATATGAACGTCCCCGATGACTTCACAGCGAAGGAAATGCAAACTGGGATGTGGTGGAGGCATCTAGCCGCTGGCGGCGTTGCCGGTGCCGTATCTAGGACGTGTACCGCTCCTTTGGACCGATTGAAAGTATTCCTACAGGTCAGTAGTTACGAAAAATATAATATATGTTATTTGAAGTACAATAACAAATATGTATAAGAAGCAATTTATTTCATATTTTCAATGGTATGTAAATATAATTAAAACTTTCACAGTTATAGAACAGGGTAAATATAGACAAACTTTGAGGGGTGATAGGGGATATCAAAATAATTTTTGCTTAAGCCACACCTAGTATTTCACAGAATTTGACACTTATCTGCTTATCAGCGGCTAGACTAGTAAAATGCATACTTAATTTTATCTACAGCTTGCTTATTTAGCAACTGACGTACTTCAAATTTAATCATTCTGTTTTTTTTTTTTAAAGTGATTACATATCCGGTATTAAATATGATTTATCAGATAACATTCTACTGTGAGTGTATGAAATTTATTCTGCCGCGATAAGTACACTTGTGGGGAAATACAATGGTTTATTTTAGATTTCTAATAAATTTTACGAAATTTTGGTTATCCTACAAAAATTAATTATTAATAAAATAATCCTTGAATAATGGAATCGACTATAATGATAAATCAATATTACTTGTTACCTAATTGTGATAAAAAATGTAATTATTTATGTAACTAGGGTGTGAGAACAATCAATCACACAAGATTATTAAGAGTTACACAATCTAGCTCAGTGCATTTGCTTATAATGCGACATTCTCTTTGACTTGAACATTTCCTTTTTGCATTAATTCAAAAATATTTCTACAAACTATGCGAATAAAATTCTGCTTTGTTTTCTTATAGATTTACTAATCTCAGTCGCAGTAAATTTGACATTAAGTACTTTGTTTTTGGTTCTAGTAACTGAGCAGTGTAACTTCCCAACCCCGGTCGTTTTGTAAAAAGCTTCTTAATTTTAATATCTCCCTCTCCTAGTTTAATAAGATTATTTTATTACCCACGTTGTGTTTAATTAATTTATAAAGTATACCAGGATTCCATGCAAAGTTCAAAATGAAATAATACTAGAAAATATATTTAATTTATTTTATCCTCCAATAAAATAACGTATACATTTTATTAATAGGGGAATGAGAAATTATATTCCTCACTTGAAACTCGTATGTTGCTTACTGGGTGCAATAGTGACATATTTCAAAATTATTAGTTTTGAGAAAATGTATTTTTTTTTATTCTAGTGGCCACTGACACGGGATCTGTGATACATTTGGTTACATATAAAATTAAATTAAATAGTCGACAGTCTTTAAGGAATTGAATCACAGCACTAAACTGGTTAGGTAGACCTAGAATGTTTTTAAGAGTTCCACTGAGCTTGTGTTTGCGACAAGTTGAGCTGTATTTGCAATCTAAAAGCATATGCTCAATTATTGTAAGTCTTACACAATCACAGATTTCACAGATAGGGGGATTTTGAGAGGACATCAGGTAACTATGGGTGAGCCGGGAATGACTTATTCTGAGTCTTCTTATAACGCTTTTGGTTTTTCTTGTCATTGGATACATCTTGTGAGAGGTAACTGTGGGTTGTATTGAACGGAGTTTTGTGTATTCCAATGTGTTTGCCATGTGTGAATCATCGTTTGTCGACCTGCTGATTTTAAGTCTTGATGAAGTTGAATTTGCTCTACTGGCAAGTCGAAGGCGCAAGTTTGTTTCGCTGCTTGGTCTGCACGTTCGTTGCCAGTAATTCCTACATGAGAAGGGATCCAAATGATATTCGCATCGTTACCTCTAGTACGTTGGTAATGGCAGGTATCGAGGATATCTTGAACTAAAGGATGTTGTGAGTAGTTGTTTTTGATGGAGTATATTGATGAAAGGGAGTCTGTACATATGGCAAGTTTACTGGAGTCCTCAAAGCTTGTAGTATTCCATATAGTTCAGCTGTGTGTATAATACATAAGTCAGGAAGTTTGTATTTTTCAAATTTGTAGATTTTCGTTAGTGGGTCGTAGAAAAATACTGCACTTGAGTGGATTGTCCGTATCACTCTTTTGCACAAACTACTATTGTTTCTTTTTTTATGTAGGTGTCCTTACTGAGATACAGTCATTGCAATAACAGACTGATATCCGTTATATTCGGGCTCACGTAGGGGCGTTTATGTAGTTTAATCTTACTAGACTAGTGCCAGATTAGTATCAGCAAACCTTATATTCAGAATTACCTACGGAGCGAAGATTGAGGGATAATAAGTTAAGTCTAACTTTGTAATAACTTAAACCGAACTATCATTCACCCCAATCAACTGATCTGTTAATTTATTAGCTATTAGTGAAGGTGCATCGATATTTCAGCAAACCAAATTCTTGAATATTTTATAGTGGTATATTTATAGGGCAAATAATGCAATCTGGAGAGTGTTCATCTGACAGTATTTAAATATGACTTTATTCAATAGTAAATTTCCATAATAAAATTTTATTCATTTATAAAATTTTACACACATACACAAATAGAAATAAAATTTATCAGACTTGTCAAAAAAAAAAATAAAAGTATACCAAATAAATTTAAGAATTTAAAAATTGCTCAAAACTATAAAATGTTTTCGGGATTAAAATATAATAATAAATTTCTATTAAGTTATTGACTTTTTGGCATTTTTATTTGTTGTTTGATGCCTGGAAACGTTGCTTGTGTGGAAATATTGAGCCGGTGCGTCGGAGCGTAGAAGTGCCTGGACGTAGAAGCGTCGGTTCAGAGAAGCGTTGGTAGGAGAAGCATCGGATAGAAGTACTAAATACTATTTTAGACTGAAATTTAAATGTAACTAAATCCAAATGGAGTTTTAAATAATACTGAATAATAAATTCACCGGGATACCGATGTGACAGCAGCCACAAGTTCTAGCTATAAGTTTGATGGCGGGAAACAAAGCGTCAGCGGTAATCAATTCATATCTGGGCTCTGAATTTATGGGAGGGCCATAAATTAATTTATTTTACGCAAACGGCAAGAAATCGTATGTATCTAAATTGCACAATTTTATTCTAAACAGAGTTATTGGTTTTATTTAATAGACATCGTAGATAACACTTAATTATCTAGAAAAATTTTTTCGTTTAACTGAAGGATTTTTAATTTAATATGAATGCAACTTTTTTTAATAAAATGAAATCAATACATTGTGTAGCTACCTGGGTGAAGAAGGTTTTAACAATATTACTTTCTAACTTGTCTAAATCTATAAACTAACTATAAAATATGACTGTTAAAAGTAGGTACATTTTATATTTACAAATATGACAAGTGACAGATTGTCATTAATGATATCGAAATTTGTTGAAATTACATAAAAAATAGAAATTATAATAACCTAAGAATACATTATTCTTAAAATTAGAGATTATATACAATAAATAAATAAAAATTATAATAATTTTATTATAGTGATGAATGTAGGTTTAATTTAGTTACATTTTTCCAAAATTATATTTTGTCAAACTACTAAAATAGGAGGTGGCAAAAACGAACACCTGATATATAAAAAAGTTATTATAGTTGATGTTATTTAAATATTTTTACAAAAAAGTTTAAATATTAATATTTTAAATCCAGTTTTGTTTCAATTTTGCTGAGAACCCAAAACTTAATTCTCGTTTTACATTAGGTACGGAAACCTTTTTCAAAATTGTATTGAAAATACTGTTTAGAGAACAAACAAGATAAGACACGTTGAAATTTTTCCGTAGAATATTAAACAGATTTACACTGTACATCCGATATACGTTGTATAATAGTGATAATGTATTTTATTTAAAAAATATTCCTTTTCGATTTTGATTAATTATGACATTAATAAAAATAAATGGCATTTATAAAAACAATGTTTCCAAATTGTTTAAAAACATGTTTATTTTTGAATAAAATAAATAAGTGAAATTTAATTTCTTGCCGTAGTTTATCAGATGTAGACGTACTTTACTTTTTATTTTTTGTCGATGATAGATAAAACATCAATATTATGTTACTACTCGTTATTTAAAACTAATTACGTTATAAAGGAAGTCCAAACGATTTGATTGAAATTTGCAACCATTGAACTAATCAAGTAGGAATGAGTAAAATATATAGTATGCTGTTGGATACCTGGTATATACAAAAATTTTACATATAATATTGAATGCTATTAAAATATTGTTGCACAAAATTTAAATATTAATATTTTAAAATCAGATTATATTTTACGAAAACGCAAAGCTCAATGCCTATTTTACATTGTATTTTGTTAAACTACTAAAGTAAAAGGCGACAAAAAAGAACACCCAGTATATAAAAAAGTTATTATATTTGATGCTATTGAAATATGTTTACAAACAAATTAAATATTAATGTTTTAATTACAATTTTAATAGATTCTATTTTGCTGAAAACCCAAAGCTTAATGCCCATTTTACATTAGATATGGAAACCTTTTTCAAAATAGCATTGAAAATATTGTTTAGAGAACAAACAAGATAAGACAAATTGCAATTTTTCCGTAGAGATTATATTAATCCGTTTTACTCTTACTATTTGTTACTTTTACTTCTTAATTGCCACTTATTTAAATATGAATTAAAGTAAATAAAAGCATACAATAATTTTTGATATACACATCCGATACACGTGATATAATAGTGATGAAACGTGTTTTTATTAAAAAATATTCTTGTAATTTTGATTATAGCAATAAATATTTGTATAAACTTTCTTTAAATTTTATTGTCTGCTTGAAAACATTTACTTTTGAATAAAATAAGTAAATTATGTACCTTGCCCTAGTTTATCAAATGTAGACGTACTTTATTTTTCATCGATGATGCGTAAAAGATAAATAATCAAATTGTTTACGTCATAGGAAGTCCAAACTATTCGAATGAAAATTGCAGCAAATTAAATACAGGGTGTTCCAATACAACATTGTAATAATAATAATATAGTTTATTTACTCAAAAAAAAAACATATTTTTTTTACATTATAATAATCACTAAAGTAAATAAACGTTAATTCACATGAAGTTGTAGCGTTACAACTTGTGTGTGAAAAGAAATTTATAAATAGGGTGTGCAAATATAAAATTATACAATTACCTCCAACAATACAATAGTTTAAACACTATAAGAATTAAATACGATACAATATAAAATAATAAAAAAAAAACAAAATATAAAATATAAAGAGTGGTGACTGTAAATTAAAACAAGAGATTTGGTAAGTGCAGTGTCAAAAAAAATATATGAAAATCCCATAAAAACCGAAATTGTGCATGGGCTACACATGTTTAGATGACAACGTGTACTTAGCATGTTTATCCAATATAAATAATAATAATAATATTATTAAAAATTAAAAAAAGAATGAAACACAAAATATGTATTAAAAATGTTTTTTCTTTTTTATGGAAAAATTTCTTAAAAAAGAATAATATTTATTATTAGAACCATTTATGGATCACTGTTCTGTTAGTATTTATAATAAAGTCTTTAATTCGGTTTTTTTATTAAAGGCATACTATTTAAAACTTTAATATACGTTTTGTATTCGTCAGGCAGATGGTTAAAGAATACGTTTGCCAAATAAGAATAATTTTATATTTGACATTTTTCTAGTTGAAATGGGAGTATAATTAACATTCCTGACGTATTGGTTCATTTTTATTACATAAAATTAAAAAAAAAAATTAAAAATATAATACGTTAAACACTTACACTTTAAAATTCCGAATGATTATTATTTTTTTTTTATACAAATACAAAGTTTATTAATTATAAGATTACTGCCTAGATGTGTTTTGTCGTGTAGATCGCTTGGGAGTGGGATTGACTTCTGGGCTACTTTCTTGTTTTCTTTTGTTTTTTGGTTATTGCCTGTTTCTTTAGATTCCGTAGATGTAATAATATCTGGATGATCTTCTAACTCCTGGGCGGTATATTCTGTGTTATTTATGATTAGGCGATGGTTTTTAATTTTTGCGTCAATAAAATTAAATTTTGCATTTTTTAAATTTGTATACAGCACCTATGTGTTTTAGATAATTATTTTTGGGTATTTTCTTGGAATTTTTTTCGTAAAAATAAATACTCCGGTATTTTACATTACTAGTTAGAGCTCTAGTCCAAACGATTCGAATGAAAATGGCAACAAATGATACATAGGGTGTTCCAATAAAAACTTGGGTATTTTTTGGGCATTATTTTCGTAAAAATAAATACCCTGGTATGTTACATTACTAACCAGTTCTAGTCTCTAGTGTAATAATAATTAACAATTATTTCATTTTGTTGCAGGTGGACCCCAAAAAGCAAAGAATAAACGACTGTTTCCAGAACATGCTCCGCGAGGGAGGAATAAAAGGCTTATGGCGCGGCAACGGCATCAACGTACTCAAAATAGCTCCAGAATCGGCGATAAAATTCGCCGCTTACGAGCAGATTAAAAGACTGATAAAAGGCGATTCGAAAGAAGCCTTAAGCATTTACGAAAGGTGAGTGATTTCGACATACCAGAACATTATTTGGAAGCGAAATTCAAGGTCCGTTGTCATAAAGTTATTCGGTATTCGAGAGTAATTGTTGAGAAACTAATTTAATACTTGTTAGAAACCTTCGAATTGTTTAGACAAGGTAGACGTTTTGAATTGAAACTTTCATTCTACGTTAATTTTGAAGCTGTAATTTGCGGACATAGATTCTATAGGGTGTCTCAAAATAGTGTGTAAAAATATTAACTAGATAGCGGAAAAAATTTGTTTTAGGTTTTCAGTGTAAAGACTAATTTGTAGGGTCCGATTACAATTAGAAGAACACAGCTACGTCATCATTTGGCAAAGTAATTAATTGGTTATCACCGTCTACTGAGGGTTTAGTGAAGTGTTAATATTGTAGGAATTATTGTATTATACCTAACAACTTACTTATTTCTTATTTATTAATAGTTATAGATAAAATGTATTCGAAATTCGAAGTAATGGTTATATCGTAGCGGTGTTCTTCTAATTGTAATCGGACCATGCACATTTCTGTGCTGACCTGTATGCGACATTATTGAGAGTTATATAAATTAATATCATATAAGTGTTTGTCACGGGAAGTAATTAAAAAGAAATATAAAAGATGTTTATGTAACTGCTAAAGAAAGTATTGCTGCGTACATAAAACTTCAATTGTAGATATAAGCGAGGGATGTTAATGAATATGATGTTAAAATTTAAACATCTATGAGAGATTTAGATATTGTTTTAAAAATATATCGAGAAAAGTTTCTTTAAAAACAGATACAAAAATGACTGGTAATGTTTCATGTTTAGTTTCACATGCAAGTGTTAAATTATTTAGGTGCAATATAGTTTTTATAAGCTGCTATGTCGGATTTTGTCACAAATTGAGATATTATGTACATAACATATTTTGACTTTGTTAAACCGTTTGAGAATCCACATCGGATGCATTTTTTACATCTCGAGCGTTTTTTTATCCACATCGGACACATGTCCCATTACATTTACGTATACTGAATCACGTGATCAAACATTTACTACATCTCAGATGCATCCGATGTGGATTCTCAAACGCGGCAAATATCATTTTGTAATATAATTGTATTCATTACATGGTATTTTAAAATAAAATCTGTTATGTGAGATGTCGGTCCCATTCTAAAGTTTTTTCAGCCACGTGTAAAATTTGCTAAAATCTACATAGCAAATTTTGACTTGACAACGAGGATATATTATTCAAAATTCTAAAATTGTTATATTGTAAATTTAAATTTAATAAAGTTTAAAGTTTGTATAGTCTTCAAGTGCACCATAAAACAAGGAAGTCGACACATCAAATTGACTTATAACTTTTCGTTTACTGCAATACTGAGTAAATATCTTATAGTTCCTGTTTAAATTTCAATTTACAATCTTAAATTCAAAGTTTATGTAGTTCAAGTAATTTGTGTTAGAATCATACAGTTAAAAAACAGACATCCTTTAAATAACTCATCTAGCTCTATCCATGCATTCAAGAAGTGCATATTACCCATCCTGGAAACAGCATTTTCACACAGCCCTACATATACAAGTTAAATATATTACCTTCTCGACCCGTGCCAAAGGTCACGTATGCACCGGCTTAAATAGAATTACGCCACATTTTTCGAACGTGCTATCTCGTTTGCTAAAATATGTGCTCTCTCCTTCCTCAACGAAGCTGAAACATAATTTATCAGTTCAACATATTTTTGACTGCACCCGAAGATAGAAAAGTTTTACGAAACATGTAGTGGTGTGCTAAATGCTACGGTCGAGATTCAAATAATTCATCAGAATATTCTAGACTCTAGTAAGCCACGCCCACTAACACAAGAATCAACTAGAAAATTTCCTCAATCGCATCACTCCTGTAGCAGTCATTTAACAAAAAGGATGTCGCAGGAGTCCCTATCAAAACATGTAGTGTTTTAAAATATCCTTCTAAGAGTTCTATCTTACTATTATTTATTCTTTGGTATCTGTTTATATAAAATTAATTTCTTATTTTTTTTTTTTTTTAGATTTTGCGCTGGTGCATTGGCAGGTGGTTTTTAGTCAGACGGCCATTTATCCATTAGAAGTACTCAAAACTAGGTTAGCTTTAAGGAAGACCGGTCAATACAAGAGCATAGCAGACGCCGCTTACAAAATTTACGTTACTGAAGGGCTCATGAGCTTTTATAGAGGCTACATTCCAAATATATTAGGTAATGTATAATATATTTTGCAACAACCGTTCTAATAAATTAAATATTTACACAAAATTAGTAGTTTGTCATTTCCGATTATTTTTATTTTATAAGACAATTTTTTCTAGTTTTATAATACAATTTGCCTTGTTTTATGATAGAATTCCTAGTTTTATGATGCAATTCTTAGGTTTGTGATACAATTCATAGTTTTATATGATATAATTTTCCTAGTTTTATGATAATTTTTTATTTTTTATCCGATTTTCCTAGTTTTATGACACAGTTTTCTCTAGTTTCATGATACAATTTTTTCTAGTTAACTCTTTAGGGATATATTTTAGTCTTACTTCAAGCAATTAAACAGTCCTAGATCTCACATTATTTAATTTAAAATAATCTTAAGCCATAATTTTCCTTCTGCAATATTCTTTAAAGGATAGTTAAATAAAAGCAGACGGATTTAACGAATGCGTTAACTTTTCTCTCTTATTGATAGTATTTCTGATAATTTACACAGAGGTGTGTTGTCATCTGTCATTAACTCCCTTACATAGCGTGGAATATTAAATGTTAATATCCCATTGTTAAGTAAAGTTGTAAATTGCAAATATATATATTTAAAATAAAGGAAGGATAAGTTGTGTATAACAAAGTCTTAATGATGTTTTAATATAAATAACAGATCCTTGGCAACCGAGGTTGCCAACGAGATAAGTTTAATAAATAAATCTACTGCATAGTGTTTTTTGACGTTGATAGACGTCAATCTATGCTGGATTTAAACAAATCCAAGGATATTTATAAACTTTGATTTTTTTTAGGTATTATTCCATACGCAGGCATAGACCTTGCTGTTTACGAAACTTTGAAGAAAAAGTATTTCATGACACATTCCAGTAACGAGCAACCCAGTTTTTGGATGCTGCTGGCTTGCGGTAGCGCCAGTAGCACATTGGGTCAGATGTGTTCCTATCCTTTGGCTTTGATTAGGACACGTTTACAAGCACAAGGTAAGTTCGTATCCATTTATTTCTATGGATAATAATAATAATAATTAATAAATATTAATGGAAAATAATGAATAGTAATGAAAAGTAATGAATAGTAATGAAAAGTAATGAAAAATAAAGAAAAATATTGAAAAATATTGAAAAATAATGATAAATAATAATAAATAATGTTGAATATTGTTAAATAATGAAAATTAATGAAAAATAATGAAAAATAATGAAAAATAATGAAAAATAATGAAAAATAATGAAAAATAATGAAAAATAATGAAAAATAATAAAAAATGAAGAAATACTAAGAAACAAAACAATGAAGGATAATAAAAAATAAATAATTAAGAATATTTAAAAGTAGTAAAAATTTTAAAAATAAAAATAATTTATTTTCCAGAAAAATTACATTTTAAATAAGGTTAACAAAACAGAAGAACAAGTCTATATGTGGGATTAACTATGAATTAGTCTTTCCTTTTTTTTATTATTTATCATAAATTGTCACAAACATTGTGAGTCACGGTTTTTTGCCTAATTGGTACATAATAAGTAGGTACCAAGTTGATTAGTTGATTTTTGGTGTACATACAGGGTGGCGAAAATATAATTAAACACTATCAAGATTTCATTAGCCTTTATAGATAAAAAGTTGGGTATTTTCAAGAAGGATTTATTGGGTTTTTCGAAATTGAAAAGCAGGTCCGATTTCTGAGATATTTGGTTTCAAAATCGAAATAAGCTATTTTATTTTGATAGGAAAAAAATTTACTGAGCTTTTTTGTTAAAAGTCAAATGTAGCTTAGCCACATTTTCGTCTTTAACCCTTTAACAGAAACATTCGACATTTTTTAAATTAGTGGTAAATATTTGTATCTTTGTGCTACATATTGCCGCGTTTAGGGTTTTTATGGTTCCCTAAACGAGCTGAGGGGTTAATTATAGCTAGATGGTAGAACTTTAATAAAACATAATAATTGAAAATATTTATTTACTAAGTAAATGATTGGCTTAAGAAAGGAAAAAGACAATCACCATTGAATAATAAAAAAAAATAACATTAATCAGGTACTTACCAAGGGATGGTGCTTGTGTCGCTCTTCAAAACCAAGTGATTAATATTTAATATTTTATAAAGAAAGTTCGGATTCAAGCACTTTTGTTTGATCAGGTAATTCGATGAACCGTGTTTACTGCTGTCTTTGCAAGTTCAACGAATTTCCATAAAAGTATCAATTAAACCTGAATTTATACTTCCTTTTTAGAAATAATATCTTTAAATAAACTAAACAATGAATGTGAAAAATGAAAATAATAATTTAATGTTATGAGATAAATATTTTTTAATAAGTGAATAATTATTTAACTATTTTACCTATAGTACATGAACGCTAAATATATTATTTGACAATGGTTTTACCACCAACATTATTTGTGGACGTATATGTATTACGCAAGGAAAATGCTAAAATATTCACAAATTATAATATATTTTATTACATTTTAAATTCTAGGTTAAAAACTACGTCAATTTTCCTGTGCCTTTTTTGACAAAAATCTATTTTTGTAAAAATCGTAACATACCTATTGTTTAATTTTCAGCTATCCTTTGTTGTCATTATTTAATAGTTTTCATTTACTTTTATATAACTTTAATGACTGTCATTTGAAATAGGAAACCTCAAAGTGTTTTATTAATTTATTGATGCTTCAACCTTGACCAACGCTTATTCATCTTTCTAAGAAAATAATATATGTAATGCGATAATTGAAAATAATTATTGAATCATGTAACAAAATTTAATGTTGTTATTTTGACTAAAGACGATTCAAAATTCCAACATTAAATAATATATAGTACCTTGTAGTAATATAGGAAATATATACACTTTAGGAAAGAAAATTAATTAAATAATTACACCTACTTAGACAACTTAGTGCTCTTCGCCTCCAGAATATAGCAAAACGGGACACCAACCCTTTTTATACCTCCTTCTTTCCAAAAAAACTATCCAGATCTTTACCAAAACAAACCTTGGGAAACCTCCCTTTATGTGAACGAATTAAAAGCTCCAGTTTCGATATTGAGCAGTTCCCACCCAGGAAAATCAATGTCCCTTACACTCTCATACACTATCTCACAAATTCCACAAATCCTGTAATTATTCAACTTCTTTATACCGAAACAATATGCAAATATCGTCATTCCTAACTAATTTTCACGGATACATCAAACACAGATGCAGCACGCAACAATTTTGCTGATCGAATTTGGAAAATTTGTATCATATTTACAGGTGAAATTATAGCAATCTTAGAGGCCCTCAAGAGTTTCAAACAAAGTTGTGACAAGTATTTAGTAAATGTACTTTTAGTAACCAGTATTAAGTAATTTAAATTCCAAATCTACTTACAATATTAAGTATAAGTATTTTACGAAAGTACTTGAAATATTAAGTATTTTACTTAAAACAAATAATTCAATTATAAGTAGCAAGTACATACTTTAAAAATACTTAAAGTATTCAGTATTTTGAAATACTAATTACTTAAGTCATGTTTTAAGTATATATTAAATTAAAGATCCCCTCTTGAGTTATCAACTTAAAACTCAACATATATAGCTTTGTATAAATTGATAAAGTACGCTACTATTTTGTTTAGACATAACCAATAAAAATGGCCATCCAATATGTTTGTGTATGTATAAGATACAATATACAATAGCTTTGTTCGCGGTAAGAATCCTGAACCGAATTATTACTAACAGTAACGATTTCGCAGGTGCAGTAGTTAAAAAGCGTTCGCGGAACAAAAAGAACTGAACTATTGATTCTATACCTGAAACACCGAGATATAGTAGGGATTGCGCACGCGGTAAAAATTCAGAATTGATAATGATTCGGCATGCGCTCAAAGTATGAATTAGTAATTCTGTATCAGTTTAGGATTGTTACCGCGAACGAAGTTATTGTATACTTGGTTTGTTAAAATAATTGAAATCTTTAGTTTTACTCGGCGTTTTTGTTACATTGTTACTTGTTAGATGATGACATGATGATATAAATTATATATTTAAACTCGTGACAGATGTTTTCATATCATCATGACTATGGAGATCATGACTTACAAGAATCATTGTTTGTTGCTCATATACGAGTAAATAAAATACTCATTTATTCATATTTCAATATCGTTTTTATTCGTCGGAATGGGTAACATAAAGAAGTCAAAGTCATAAACGTAACACATAACATAACATGAGACTATGAGTATAAAAATAACAACACAAGTACATAAATATTGTTTTTCAAGAATAACATTATTTTAAAGTAGGTACCTAACCGAAATACATATTATTAGGATTAGGACATCGGATACTTTGAAAACAAAAACACAAAATGAATAATACGTTTCCTAGAATACGTGTTTGTTACTTTTGAGCAGTACCAACTTTTCAAAGTTGGTGTCACTTAACGCATGACGTCTAGGAGCATTAATTATTTCAGCGAAAGAAAATAATCGTTCCACGGGGGCAGATGACGGTAAAATACAGTTATACTTTATAAATAACTTGCAGTATTTTTAATAAAATACTTAAAGTAAATATGTACTTAAAATAGTTTCAAAAGTACTTTAAGTATTTTCCATTTAAGTACTTTTTGTTAAAAATTACTAAGTATTTTCAGAAAAAACTTTAAGTAGATTCTGATTTTCCAGTACATTTTTCAAGTAACAAGTAATACCACAAAAGCGTTAATTTAAGTACAAGTGCAAGTACTTTTTTTTTAAATGTAATAAGTACATTTCCAAGAGTATCGTTAGTTCATAAATACAAGTAAAATAGCTAAAGTAAAAAAATACTGATTATTTATTTCAAGTACGTTTTTGTACTGAGTACCTCAGCTCTGGTTGCAAATGTTAATATTTTCATTTGATTAATTTCCATTATAAACACTAAACGTTGGTTGTTTATCTTATTGTTCTCTTCGCTTGCCACTTCCTATTTTTCACTTTCTTTTTTGTGTAAATACCTTTCTTTCTGACACTCTAAAATACGTTAAATGATTTTTTTTTTATATATATACCAATTAAGAAAACAGATTTTTCCTTCAGTTTTTAAAAGTTAGCTTGAGGGCACAAAATAAATAAAAAATTAAACTGTAAATCTTCAGAAAAATGTCTCAGTATCAGACTCATAATCACTGATGTCATCGTTGAGTATGAAAAAGTGTGAAAACTAACGCAAACACTTTATTATTATTTTAATGAATAATCTGTAACTATGAATTTAATAATTATTAACACAAGATGGTTTTCATGAATCTCATTTTAGAGATAATTTTGTAAAATATACTACCACATGTTGTTAGTCAATCTCTTTATTTCTCATTTGCATTTATATTTATACTATCACAGATTTAACAATATAAAATAACAATTAGCAATTATTAATATTTAAAGATACATTAGAAAAATATTTTCGGATTTCGATCCCTGTTCAATGTTTTGAATTGATTTTAAAATAATTCGGCATTTTTGTTATTACGATATACATTGAACTTGAAATGAAATTGGAATAGTTTATAGTACCTGCATATGAAAATAAACATTTTAATTAAAGATAATTTATTTCATATACAGGATGTTAATTTAGTATATGAACATAAAGAAAAATGTTCAAATCTGAACCTTAATATATTTTGTTTTTAAAGTATTTCGTTAACATAAACCCCAAAAAAAGATGGCCAAAGCAACAACTCCCCAGTTCAATATACTAACCACTTTTTTTTTTTCTTTACAGTTGTCCATCGAACGATAGACCCCTCATCGGCGACGATGACAGGTGTCTTCCGTACCATAATGGAGAAGGAAGGAGTATTCGGCCTATACAGAGGCATCACACCGAATTTCATCAAAGTAATGCCGGCCGTGAGCATCAGTTACGTGGTGTACGAGTACTCCAGCCGATTACTTGGTGTCAATATGACGTGATGTCGCCTCGGGCGGTTAGCAACGAATTCATTTACGCTGAAACGGCGCCGCCTCCCAGCATGGCGTGGCGGCGCTCGTGGAAAAGTGCCGAACGTGGGGCGGCGGTTCATCTCTCTTAAGATTATATGAATCGTTTCGAAATATTCGTTCCAGACACGTTTGAGATGGTATAATATCATTTAAGTCCATAATATCATTCCTATAAACATCAGCAAAGGTTTATTTTGAGGACAATTTAGTTACTATAATAAGCGAAAGTTACTATAGCGACCACGAAACACTTGCTATAATCGTCATTAGTGTAGTAATTAGTCGTTATAACAAATGATTATATTTTTATCTTCAAAAATTTTATAAATTCATCAATATCTTGTCCATAAATATCAACAAAGGTTTAAAAATCAATTAGTAGGCGAAAGTTACTACAGAAACCACCAAACAGTTGTTATAATCGTCATGATTATATGTTTGTCTTCAATAATTTGATAAATGCATCAATTTCATGTCCATAAATGTCAGCAAAGATTTAAAAATCAGTTTGAGAACAAATAATTATTTTTTGTTTTAAAAAAATTTGATAAATTCCAAAATATCTTATAAAATCAGGAAAAATAAAACATTGTTTCGAGGGTATTTTGGTGGTTGCAGTTAGCGAAAGTTAGTACAGCAACCACCAAACTGTTGTTATAATCGTCATTACTATAGTAACTAATCGTTATAACAAATAATTATATATTTGTCTTCAAACATTCGATAAATTTTGCAATATCATTTCCATAAACATCAGAAAAGGTTTAAAAATAATTTTGAAGGCAATTTGGTCGCTATAGTAAGGAACGTTAATATAACAGTTGTTATAATCGTCATTACTATAGCGACTGGCGCTGTAATATAAAAAAAACGTGTTTGGAATCGTTTGTTCGAAAAAATTCATTTTCGGGCATATATTTGTGCCACCTAGTTTAATTTATTTATTTTTTTAAATATAGATAGGCTTTAAATATGATATGACTGTATGGTCACTTTTTTACAATTGTTGATATTTTGAGTATGCAGAAGTGTATTTTTTTCTCGATGGCATTGTATGAATAAATTCTTTATTTAAAAATAAAAAACGCAACTAATTAAATCGTTACCTGAAACGCTTAAAATCAAAAGGTAGGTTAATTTTTTTTTATATTTTGATTAAATTTCTTGACATGAAAATTCCGTTACTTTGATATAAATGACATTTTTACATCTGTTTTGTTAACATGTGTAAAGTCGACAGTTCCCGTGATAAATGACGTTGACGTGTGTCATTTAAATGATAAGTGACATTGACGTATGACATTTAAATCTACCTAAATTTTAAGTTTCGCGACATTTTGTGTGTATATGTAAAAATTCACTTCTGTAAACTCGCGCGCTTGTGTACTTAATATAAAAATGTATGAGGGGAATAAACTATTATCAAAATCAATATATACAAAATAAATGCATTCATGTTCGCAAAACTACTAGAAAAATTTAAACATTTATTTAAGCACATGTTTTTCTATCCTTCATTAGTCCAACTTTTGATAAATCATTGTCTTTCTGTTATAATTTCCCGTCAAATTCTTTTTTCTACTTTGTTATTGATCTGCGGGACAAATAAAATCTATTAAAAGTTAATTACAATTAACACAAAAAAGGCGTTTTTTTTTTAACACAGCTGCTACCAGTTATTTTATTACGTCTGTTATTTTTTTTTTCTTGATCACTCCCTGATGATATAGCATTTTTTCGCTCATTGTGGTCTTAAAAGTTTGTACAAACCTGGACAAAAGAAGCGAGAAAACTGTTGTAGTTTGGGAAAAGATTGTATTAGATTTTATGTTTTTAAAACGGTTGTGAATTGATTTTAGCTGAAACAAATCCTCAATTTTTATATTAGGTACATTAAGCGTATCGTTTTTAGATAAAAAAAATAATCCATTCTCAATGCAAATTTAAAATACCGCTTAAGTGAACCAGTTTTTAGAAGTTTAATAAAAAAAAAAACCTTATTCGCAATTTTTGATGTTACTATTTTCAATAAGCGTTTGTCTGTGGTTTTTGCTCCCAATTTGAAAAATTTGAATGTTGTCATTACACATGAAAGATATATTTATGAATAAAATATTATAATTCCAGTCAGAAGAGGGAAATGTGATGTACTTAATATTTTAATAAAATGAAAAATATGGTATTATACTGTAGAATGTATTTGTATAAAAAAATTTGAAAAATTAAAACATTCATTCAGTCTTTAGTTTTTTTTTTATGTCTGGGAAGTTTAACGTACCTATTCCAAAAAAGTTTTATACTAGCAGTCAGGTAAAGGTAATGGGCCCTAAAAAAATCGCAAAAAGGATGAGAGTTGAAATTAATCAGACGAATAAGTGGGAGGGGAAGAAGATAATTATGAAATATTCAAAGAACGGACTTAAAAATCCATATGTATAACTGCAGTTGTAGAATAGCATGGGAATTTAGAGATACAGTAAGGCCAATTACAGAAATTTAAATAACTTGAGGCAGGTCCATTCTTAGCCTCTTTGTGGAGACAAAAATACCGCTCCTATATTTTAAAACTAACCTTTTTAAACAAACATTTTTTGAAAATTCTAACATCTAATTTTGTGAAATTATATCTAATTTGATATATGTTGGGTATGGGGTATTATTGCACTGCAACTTAAAAGATCTATTGTGCCACCCAGAGATAGTGCCCCTTATTTATTTATTTAATCATACATCCAGCGGCCAAGGCCCATTACAGAATTAGCAATATACATTAATAAACATTATGGGTATATAATACGACAAATAGTGAAAAACACATTATAAATAGCGAGATTGTGTGAGTAATCTGAAAAAAACTCCAGTGAGAAAAAAGATTAATCACACAACGCATTTAAAACAAAGCTAGAGTATAAAATGTATTAAAAAGAACATTACAAACAAGAAAATATACATATTATATAAATCAATAGGTCTTTTCCTTTGCATCGAAAGTGTAGCACTGAGCTACGTCACTTCTGAAAATATCGTTCCATCCATACAATTTGTATATATGGAACGATATTTTCAGAATTGGTGTAGCCCAGTGCTACACTTTCAATGCAAAGGAAAAGACCTATTATCTCCACTTAAGTCATTAACCGTGGACAGCATACGATGCAATGGAGACTGACAGCTATGCCTAGAATTGATTCTAGCAACAAAAAAGTTAAGCTGATCAAAACGAGCAGGGCAATTTATTTTGTAAATGAAAATTATTGAATATATAATTCTACGTTGAAATAAGCTCTGCATTCCAAACATTGCTAAAAGCTGGTCTTGTGGAGATCCCCTCTCGCGGTAGGTTCCATGAAAATATTAATGAAGACTTAATAAAACGTAGCTGAACCATATTCAAGCTTGGACCTAACAAGAGTATTGAATAACAATTTGCAAGTATCTGGACTATTAAAATCTTTGATAGACCGTAAGATGGAACCTAGAACTTTATTACACGACGCGTCAGTTACGGCAAGATGATTAACGAATGATAATTTTGAATCGAATACAACGCCAAGGTCTTTAATCGTGTCTGGTCTCTGCAAGACGACTCCTCCTATATTGTAATCGAATCTAATACAATCAATCTTTCGCGTATATTACATAACGTTGCATTTTGCAGGATTTATCATAAGATTTTTAATTATACACCAATTATGAATTTTGTTTATATCGGATTGCAGTAAGGTACATTCATTGATGTTATCAAGCTTCAGGCCAACAGCGTAGAGTAAATTGGCTCCATTCTTTCTTGTAGCCCAGCTCTGTAGTTTTGAAGTTTCTCACAAAACTATATTTCTTCCTCATTTCATCTTGGGGCATATCCCAAGTATCTTCGGTCCTGAAGCTAATAGATTTTCGTCTGATTATACCGTTCTATATCATATCCTTTTTGCTACATTCTCTATCATTAAATTTAGAACGGTGAGATTTAAGATCACCTCCATTGCAGCCGTAGGACAGGTTCTCATTGCACAGGTGATGCAAACTAGTATTATAAGATACACCTTCACAAAAAAAAATCAGTTAACTAAACTTTGCCAGTGACGTAACACCAGTCCTTCTAAATTTTACGCTTCTGTCCAACAAAATTAAAATATAAATTAAAATTTTTGACTTTACCATCCTGTTTTTCGAAAACGAATATTTTAGCATTTAATTGTCTTATTTTTAATTAAAAAATCAACAGTTGTGTAGGCTTAACAATAATTTTACACATATTCTCGATATTCCAAATTAACTTCTTCAAGAAATCCTATGAATAACTTATAAAACTAAAATATAATAATTTTTTAAACAAATAAATAAAAGTTCCTTCGTTGTATAGGTCACACACAGCTTTTATTTATCGAGTACATTTGTTTCAGAACAGACTTGAGAAAATGGCTGCATAGCTGAAACCCATATTTTTTTATTAAACTATTCATTGTGGCATACATTTTGTGTTTCATTTATCTCGTAATAAAAAATTCATGCAATATACAAATATTTTATTTACAAAAATAAAAACAGTTTTATTTATTTAAATGCAGTCCAGCATCTTTATCGACAATCCAGTAAACGTTTCCAGAAGCGGGCTGGACTCTGGCTGCTGGAAGGTTCTCCTTATCCACCAGAACTCTCTAAAAAATACATTGAATAAAAATTAATATATTGTATGGGGTTTACTAATTTTTATTTGGTTTCCTTCAATTTTTTCATAATTTTTTATGATATTAATCCAATATAATGCCTTTTAGCTTTAGGTTTCGTTATTAATGTTGTTCATATAATTTGTTTAGTGGAACTTTAATATTTTTTAAAGTAATTTAACTGTTGGAATCCTGTTAATCCAACTTAAAGAGGCCACTTCCCTCTCCTCGTTTTCAAATCAACAAATTTTAAATATTATTGAGACACAGTGACCCTCTTGCTGTTTAATGTTTACCCATGCAACTAATTCATAATGGATATGGTATGGTAAGTCAAATTATTAATAATTTTTTCCATAATACATTTATTTTGTAAATGTATTATTTTTATTAAACATTTTTCACTGTACAATTATGCAGTTAGGTGTGACTGAAGATGAAGTAAATATTTCGAAATCGTTGGTTAATAGATAACTTTGTGAGAAATAAACATTTTCTTTGACTTCCTTGCTCAATTCTCTAATGATCTACAATGTTTTGACTTTTCCGTTCAGAAATTTAAGAAAGATGTACTCAAATTGAATATTTGAATGTCTTGTTCTCATGTTCTCTATTTGTACTTATTATATTCAATTATTGTCTGTATATTAGTACCATTACTGTTTTATTTAACCAATTTGTCCGATTATGTTATGTGAATTATTTTTATTTTCTATGTTGGCAGTATTTTATTGTATTCTACTGTATTTTGACCAAATTAAATAAATAAATAAAAAATTGATTGTGTAATCTCCTATTATTTATTTGTACTTATTTTATTCAATTGTCTGTATATTAGTGCCATTACTGTTTTATTTAATCAATTTGTACGATTATATTATGTGAATTATTTTTATTTTCTATGTTAACAGTATTTTATTGTATTCTACTGTATTTTGACCAAATTAAATAAATAAATAAAAAATTGATATATTAAAATAACTAAGTCATGTACCATTATTACACCATTATTTTAATTATTTAGTTTTGGTCTATTATATATATTTTTTTTAAATTACTGTTCTATAATCAAAAATACAATGTAATGACATGTATGCACATATAAATGTAAAATTTTCATACCAAAATGGTGTGATGTTATCTCCATACCTTACCACCTCCCTCTGCGTATTGCACCAGAATCTAGAATACTTTATCAATTTATTCTTAACTCACCTTAATCATATCAGCCTTTTCTTTCCCGGATGCAGCAATGGCACAAACATCTGCATTATTAACTACAGGGAATGTCATTGTTACTCGACTGGGAGGAGGTTTTGGTGAATCCGTAATGGGTGCTATCCACCTACTGGTTTCATTAAGCAACTTATGACCCGGGAATAAAGAACAAGTGTGGCCATCAGGTCCCATCCCAAGTAACAGTAAATCAAACACTGGTAGTTTTTCATTCGGAAAGAATTCCTTTACTTTATTTTCGTAAGCTGTCGCTGCTTCTTCAGCTGGGAAAAACATAATAAATATTTATAAAAATCCAATAAACCATTTAGATATATTAATATTACCTGATACACCCTGTTTAATTTGAACAAATTGATCTTCTTTTAATGGAACTGCTCCGGAATCTATTAAAGTCTTCTTGTAAAGACCAAAAGTAGAATCGGGATCATTTACAGGTACTAATCTTTCATCGCAGAAAAATATTGTCCATTTGGAGAAGTCGGTTTTGATTTTTGGTAAACCAGTTGCTAGGAATGGTGCTAAAGAACCACCTACAATTATTTAAAAGTGATTGTTAATAATAAAGAATCTTAAAAAAATGGCAAGTAGTGTTTATTCGAACATATACACCAGTTTATAACATCAGGATTTCACCAGTTTATTGAAAAATAAAAGTACTTTGTCCATTATGATCTAATTTTGTTTTCCTTTTTATTTTGTCTCAGCAGGAGCAGAGACAAAATTATGTTGGTTTTAATTTTTTCGTCAAAAACAAACTTACAAAAAAACTTAAGAGAGTTGTGTAGGAATATGAGTGTAGCATAGGCAACCAGTATCACACATGTGTGTATATCATGTTGCCTATATCTTAATTGTTAGAGTGAGTCGTATGCGCAAGTCAGTGCGACTGTAATGGCTGTCAAGACTCAACTTGTATCGTTGTATCGATTGGAGTAAACTCAGTTTGCTACGTTATTATCGTGTTTTATTACAATTTTATATTATTTCTTACAGTTGTATTTTTAATAAGTTTATTTAAAAAAATATATGAAAAATTCAAAACATCTATTTATTTTTTGTGAAACTTTCATTAAAATCGTTCAAACAAACAAAATTTTATCAGACAAACTCCAACTTTTTTTTTTCAGGCTAGTAAAAACCTGAAGATATAAAACTGAACCACCCTGTATATTCTGCTGGAAATTTTAAAAAATGTTTTACTGGTACTCAGGGGTCATTTCAAGGTATCAACCTAGATAAGATTATATTTTATTAAAACATTATTACTTACCAGAAAATCCTACTAAAAATTTTCCATGTTTTGATATACTACTGGCTGCTGTTTTTTCTATTATTTCAGACAATTTTTCTATTACTTTTTCCTTATTTTCTACTATTATCACAGGCATCTTAGTACCTATGTACACAGAACACTTCTTATGTACCTAAAAATTATAAAAATATGGAAACAACTTGTTGATTTGAATTAAAGTGTTGAGGGGGGTAGGGGTAAAAAATTAAATATAAAATCGAATCACAGCTGATTTGAAAAAGACCACGAGACACGATATCAAGAATTCGACAAGTCATGCTTTGTCATCGTGAAACAGATTATTCTCCTCGTTCATAGAGGGCGCCACATATTCTGAATCTGTAAAATAATTATTTACGGCCAATTTCATAATCAATTTAAAGGACACTTTAATTTTAAAGTATCTTTCAACCATATAGTTTAAATAGCTTAAAAGTCTCCTTTCATTAAAGGCCACTTTAGCTATCGATTATGAAATTGCCCGTTACTATTTGATAATTTTTTTAATTAAAAACAGCTTTCACTTCAAAACCAGCAGCTAGTCAATAGTAAATTTAAGAAAATCAAAAAACTTGTCAACTTTTATTGGCAATGGTACGAATTATTATGTAAAATTCGTACCCAGAAATCCAATCACCTGGAGCCTTGGCAGTAGGGTCAAGTAACACATAATTTGAATGGTTAATTTTATGGAGAAATAGCAACATGACTATTCACTGCGTTACTTTTGATTATAACGCCCTCTGTTTGTGTTTGTGTCGTCAGCAATGTCAGCATAATTTGTTAAAAATACGGAGTTATCATTTAAATGAATTGACAAGTTATTTATATACACTGGAAATAAGATTACCAAAGAGTATAGTTAACACAAGAGATCGCACTCAAATGTCAATCGATCTGAACGTCTGTGACCTTGACAAATCAAAATATTTTACGCTGGTAAATTGTATCTAATTTAATATAACCTAGCTTTCTGATCAGTTCTCTTTTTGGTTCAAACATACCTCTACATAGGTTAATTTTACACAAACACGTCATTTTAAAGTGTTTTATTACCCCTAGGAGTATTGCTCAAAACAATTTTGGTTCACCTTGTATATTAAATTAGCAAATATATTATTTTTATTTATTTTATTGTTCTACTTCTTATTACATTCGCTCCGTCAAATTAAATAAGTATTAACTATCTGAAGATATTATACATTCCTATCTATTCCCTGTATCCTCCCTATCCCTATCTATTCTTTGTCTAATTTTAATTAAAAACGTACAAAAGGAAAGTTATTAGAAAAATACTAGAGATAAAACATCAAAATTACCACGTGTAGAAAATATTGTATTTAAATTTAAAACAGAAATACCTATATTATATTAAAATTCATAAAATAAAATGGACATCCTGTATAAACTTTGTCTTTAAGGCTGGCTCGTTATATCTATTTTTGACGCTGATCTTCAGCAGAACGTCTTATGAGCAATTCCTGAATTTCACGATCTGCAGCTTGCAGTCTAATGTAACCCCAGCTTTATTTGTATTTATCACACATTATTTTATTTATCAAGTCAGCTGTGCTTCCTATGACTTACTTTAAACAAAATGGTTTCTGAGTTTTTCTGTGAATTATTAAGAACATTTTTTCAAGAAAAATAGCTTGCTTTATCTTCTTTTGTGTTAGAAAATATGCAAATCTGTTTCCCTTTTATGGTAAGATATTTTTAATTTAAATAGCGAATTCATATCTGTCAAAATTTACTGAAATGCCGTGGAATATAAATATGACGCTTGTTATACGTATTTTCAACGTTGGGTACTTTTTAAACATTTTTTGGAATTTCTTGCACGTCTTCGGGACCTAGGTATTTGTAATTTCTTTTTTTTTAACAATAAATCTGTGTAAGTAATCTAGGAGGAATCGGCGCATGAATGTTTACATTTTTATCAGAATCCTTTATAGCATAAAAACTAAACGGCAAAAAAACTATAGGCGACATGTCATTGAATCATAGACAGCGATATAAATGCACTCACATATTTTATTGAATTAATTTTATTATTTATGCACGTTATACTGCAAACTGTTAGTAAATTGATCCGACTCTAATTTCCTTGCTGTTTGAATTGACTTTGTATATAGGCTATAAAATATGCCAAATATTATAGTGTGTGCCATAGAGTTGTATCTACAGGGTGTTTCTAAATTCATGCGACAAAATTCAGGAGGTGATTGCTCGTATGAAATTAAGTTGGGTCTTTCCTATAACAAAATTCCCTCAGCCCACCCCTTTCCGAGATATCACCCTTAAAAGGTGGTGACTAAAATTGAGTTTTTATTTTTTTTCTAAAATTTCAGTAAAGCTAGAAACTTGAAATTTTGTAATTTTCGTGCACTCGCAAAGGACTAACCACGGGTATTTTTTCAATATTCCTGTTACATTACAGGGGGGTGAAATTAGCAACCTTACTTTATTTCATACCAAAACTTTTTTTCGAGATGAAGTTTTACGAAATAAAATTATAAATTATGGTGTTTATTTATTTTTTTCTCTGAAGCTATTGGTTTTGGGAAAAAATTTAGGAATAAAATTTTTTTTTAAATAAAATAAGGATTTCAAGTTATAATTTTATTTCATAAAACTTCATCGTGAAAAAAAGTTTTGATATGAAATAAAGTAAGGGTTGCTAATTTCACCCCCCTATAATGTAACAGGAATATTGAAAAAATACCCGTGGTTAGTCTTTGCAAGTGCACGAAAATTACAGAATTTTAAGTTTCTAGCTTTACTGAAATTTTAGAAAAAAAAATAAAAACTCAATTTTAGTCACCACCTTTTAAGGATAATATCTCGGAAAGGGGTGGGCTGAGGAAATTTTGTTATAGGAAAGACCCAACTTAATTTCATACGAGAAATAACCTCCTGAATTTAGAAACACCCTGTATGTGGGATATTTTTTTAGTATTATGATTGAAAAAGAAGGTCGTAGGTCAATCACCTCTGCTTATTTAAAAACTTAAAATAGCTCATATGAAGGTTATTGACATAAGTTATCTGTCAAATTATCAAATTTTTTTGAACATTTTTTCAAAAATGGGCTTTTATTTGAAAAAATCTGATGTGTCCAATACATGACTTTCCTATCTAGTTATTATAGGCTTTTTCCGGTTATTTTGTACAACCTATTGCAGCACCTCTATAAATGTTTAGAGGATACACTAAATATATACATTTTCCACATTCATCTAACTCGAAACATTTTTATATAGGTATTCATTGAAAAAGAAAATACTGAAAATTTTTAATTTAGCGCTTTTCCTTTAACAGATATATTCCATGAAATATAAAAAGGACCACCCATAAAGTACCCCCTCAGATGTTCCGACTACGTTTATTTTTGACAAAATCGAAAATTTTCATTAAGAAAAGTTGATTAGAATTGAATATTACATTCAAATATGCAATTACACCGATCTATATGAAAAAACAGATTTTCTTATTTTTTATAAACTCTACACTCTACACATTGATTGTAAATATCTGAAAACGTTATAAATTACGTTAGCTACTATAAACATGATACGCTTTCCTTTTGTTGATGTTTGTGAAGAATTTAGCAAATTTCTTAATGAACATTTTCGATTTTGTAAAAAAATAAACGTACTTTACTCTTGAGCAAAATTCATATTTTTTGACAAACCTTGTATACGGCTTGAAAAATTTGATATCTGATGACTGTATTTTAAGTTTTGGGTCATGCAGGACTTTTTATCAAGAATAACTTTTTTTCCTAAAATCAATAATAAAAATGTTTTCCATATGGTTCCAACTTAAGTAGACACACTGTATAAAGTAATTAATTTTAGTATAAAAATAAAATTTGAAGCATGGAAAAGCATCGAAATAAATTTTTTGATGAGCTTTTTTGAACAAATTGGCAGAATTTCGTCCATAAAAATTTGGATGGATGGATGGATGTTCTTTCAAGAAAAATTTTTTGACGAACTTTTTTGAAAAAATTTTGAAGTATGGGTACTTTTGAGAAAAAAACTGAACTGGGAACTGAAATTTTTTTGAATTTTTAATTCGAAACTCCCATGAGCCAAAATTGCAAAAAAAAAATTGCTATTTTTTTCTCCATAATTTTAATTTTTAGAATTTTCTTTTTTTTATTGGAATTTTTCTAAAAAAATATTTGTTTAATATTTTCCATCAATAATTTTAAAATTCAAATAAACCCCTAAAAATAAGTTGGACGACTTTTTTCATTGGATTTTAACAGTCAAAGATATCAACCATTAGAGTTATTAGTCTTGGGGGAAGAGAGGAATTACCCCATGGATCCACCAGTGTTTCGAGTTTAAAAAAAATAATTAAAATAATAAAAATAATAAAAAAAAAAAATTTAAATTATGCGTTATTTTCTTGGAAATTGCAAAATCTTTCAAAAAAACTCCATTTACTTCGACATAATTTTAATACTCCTAAAAAATAACCATAGTGTCGAACATTAATAACATAAATTGCTATGGAATTATTGTCTTCTCGTCCCGTTTAAGCTTTTTCAACAAAATTGTTAGTTACGGGGGTGCATCAAAAAATGTTGAAATTAAACATTTTCCTGAAGTTGGAATATCTCATTCAAAATCGGTATGTTGACGTAAAATCTCATTAGAAACAAGTTTATTTTTTCATATTTATGAACCATTTTTCAAAAAAAGTGGCAATTTTACAACTATACAGTATGTCCCCCTAGGTTGGAATCATATGGAAAACTTTTTTATTATTAATTTTAGGAAAAAAAGTTATTCTTCATAAAAAGTTCTGCATTATTTAAAACCTAGAATACAGTCATCAAATATCAAATTTTTTCAGTGGTATAGGTTTGTCAAAAAATATGAGTTTTACTCAAGAGTAAAGTACCTGAGTAAAGTACCTTTTCTCTTTATACGATTAATAAAATTTGATATCTGATGGTTGTATTTTAGGTTTTAGACCATGCTCGACTTTTTATAAAGAATAACTTTTTTCCCAATATTAATAATAAAAAAGATTTTCATATGCCGCCAATTTGCGTAGACAGTTGGTGGCATAGGAAAGCTTTTTTATTACAAATTTTAGGAAAAAAAGTTGTTCTTTATAAAAAGTCGACTATTGTCGAAAACCTAAAATACAACCATCAAATATCAAATTTTATCAGTCGTATAAAGAATAAAGGTACTTTACTCTTGAGTAAAACTTATATTTTTTGACAAACCTCGTATACCACTGAAAAAATTTGATATTTAATGACTGTATTCTAGGTTTTAGATAATGCAGAACTTTTTATGAAGAATAACTTTTTTTCCTAAAATTAATAATAAAAAAGTTTTCCATATGATTCCAACCTACTGTATAATGTCAGTAGCAAACATTTTAAATAGGCATAGGTGATTGCACTACAATAATGGTCAGCCCTAGCTTTTTCTCACTGCTGTCTCCTTCCGTCTTAAAAGAAAATAAATGAAAAACTGTTTCTTTTATAAACTTTTTTCAACTTTCTCAAGTAGTACCTACATAACTAAAACATACATTTAAATGCCTGAAGTATGACCTAAATTTAGCTAGAAAAACGGTTAAATAAAAATACTTAAATTAAAAAGAAAAATAAAAAATTTTTAAACCTTAATTTCAACGATTTTTTAAAAATTTCTGAAATGTTTATTTTTCTATTCTGAATAAAAGAGGAGTGAAGAAAAAGTGGGAATATAATGTCACATTCCATAGACGTACTTTGCAAAATAAGTGTCTAGAATATAAATAAAGCCACGGTATATAAAATGGTATACAGGGTGTTCTATAAGTACGGTACATAACTTCAGGAGCGTATTCTGGAGCTAAAATAAAGGTATTTTTGTCATATACACTATGTCTCAAAAATGCTTCGTTACGAAAATACAGAGTGTGAAAGTTTCATAAAAAAAAAAATACAATTTTTTAAATATTTCCAAAACCACTTGAGATATTTTAATTAAATTTTTGCAGTTTTTGAGAGTTAGCAACGTTGCGTGTTTAACTGTAAACACAGTGGATTTCGTTTAACCAGTGGCATGCGGACATGGTAATAGCTGAAAAATATGGAAGGAAAAACGTGTTACGCCGCTGTTCTTTTTCAATATTTAGTTTTTTGATTGAAAAAAGGTTCCTTGACTTTTTTCATGAATAATTACAGAGTCAGTTTTATTTTTTTTATTATTTAACTACAAATAACAATCATATAAATAATCACTTATAACAAAGAATCAAAGCAAATGTTAAAAATGGCCACCTTCTGATAAAACGCATGATTCCAATCTTTTCCTCATTGATTGTCTTTCTCTTTCAAAAACTCCTAGAGTATTTCTTATGGTATTACAACCTTGAATTATTCGATTTCTTGAATCATTTTCATTTAATATAGGTGTCTCGTACACGAGTGTTTTAAGGTGGGTAAAAAGTATGGGTCCAATAAGACGGTCATCTCTAATTCCTATCCATACATTTAATGAAAATGTTTGCTGAAAGCGATCTTCTCTTATTGCATTCTCCTCACCCCATAAATGTTCATTATGAAAATTAATAATTGCTTCTCGCGAAAAAGTTACCTCATCAGTAAATAAAATTAAGGTCAAAAAATTGTAGATATGAGCAACTTTATGGAGTAACCACCTACTAAAATTTAGCCTTGGCTGAAAGTTGCGGGGAAGCAGAGCTTGTACTCGTTGTATGTGGCATGGGTAAAGCAGAGAAACTTTCAAAACTCTCCAAACAGTATTTGCACTTACTTGAATCTGTTGTGCAATCTTCCTGGTACAAGTTAAAGGATTTTCTTCTATCTCCTGTAGTATAGCTTCTTCTAGCTCAGGCGTTGTTACTGTTCGTGGTCTACCAGGAACTACCCGATTATGCTCAAGACCATCGGTTTCACTCAATCTGGCATGTATCTTTTTAAATGTTCCGCTGAATTCCCATTTGCTAAGCCATAAATGAAGTGCATTTGAGCCATTTCAGCGTTAGTAAAGTTATTCATTTTAATGTTTGACAGGGCTTTTAGTTTTTTTTTTAGTTTCAAAAGTCCTTTATTAAATTATATACAATATTTACAAAGTTTATAATAACACACTATTTATATATTATAAAATTAGAAGGATTTCTTCGTTATTGTACTCTTGAAGTCACTCTTCTAAAGATCCCATGGACCTGGCCGGTGGTATGGCCGTATAAATAATGGCTACTATTTAATATTTGTGTAATAAATGGCTTCTCCTTACTGTATAACAGTATTATAAGTCAATAATGGTTCTTCATTCGAGCAATAATGGAAAAGTATTGATTTTTTGTTGATTTTCCCTGAAAAACCGTTAGTAAAAAACAGGGTTGTCCTTGTATTAATGTCTGACATACAAATAAATAAACAATTGGCGGCTAGTAAAATGTCAAACAAGTACCTGGGAAAAATTGAAGATAACTTCTTTGTTGTACATTGTTCAAAGAGATTAAAAATAAAAAAGAATGAGAAAATTTACTGTCTTTGTTGCTTTTTCTTCCAAATCGAACATTAAAAACAGAACAGTGGCGTAACACATTTTTCCTTCCACATTTTTCAGCTAGTTTGATTAAAATATCTGAAGTGGTTTTGGAAATGTTTAAAAAATTGTATTTTTTTATGAAACAAAAATACCTTTATTTTAGTTCCAGAATACGCTCCTAAAGTTATGTACCGTACTTATCGAACACCCTGTATACGACTTCTAGGATTAAATTTTGAATGAAAAAAAGTATATTTACAAAAAATGAAAATAAACATGCTCCTGACAAAATTGTTGCAATTTAACATTGAACGAATTAAATTTAACCAATAAATAACAAGGAGGATAATTTGTTGTTAATAGGATTTTAATCACATGGCAATTAAAGGAACATTTTAGTTCCTAAAATCAAAGTTAAAAAAAAATGAAAAGTTCAAGAACTATCTTTATAAGTCACTGTCTTCACTATAACTACGGGTATCATTATCATTGTCTTTTCTGACATTTATTATTATAAAGTCTATTAAGTTTTCCATTGCTATTATCAACTTTCCTAAATGAATTTTCCACCTTTTTAACATAGTCAATGCATTTTCTCCATTTACATCTGAAACTGCATTTAAAAACAAATTTCGCACATAAGGTAATTTAAATATTATATTGTTTCGAGAAATATAACCTTTTAATTGTGCCAAATCAGTTCAAAGGAATTTTTCAATGGGAATTTCAATTCCTTTTTCTCCATCTCGTCTATAATATATTTTTTGAATTTGTTGCCTTGCTATTTACAAGTAATTCTGCCTTTAATGATTTAGGAGGACTGATAAATGATAACATTTTTAGAATGAAGTCATTTTGAAAGGGGACTACAGGTCTGGATCCAAAATATTTTGTTTTAACTATATAAATATTTTCAGTATAAATGTAATAAATTCGGTTTGATATGCACATTAAATAAATGACTTGTTAATGGTTGTTTTGAAATTTGGTATATTTCATTTATTCTGGTATATATTAGGGTGATTCACTTCAGCAAAGTTTTTTTTTCGGTGTTCAAGCAAAATATTAATCTAAATATAGAAAAAAAAATTCTATGCCAAATCGAATGAGGAGTGTCATCCAGAATTGGGGTGGCAATATGCCGTATTGAAAAGTGATCCTCACCATTTATTTAATTTTATTATTGCAAAATAAACTGTAACTGTAATTTTTCAATAAATTTATGATTTCTCAATTTTTTTGCTTTTTTTTGTTTGTAACTTATGGTAACATCGGACAACATGGTAAAACAATTACTGACTTAATACATAATAGATTTATTGTTATAAAAACAAGATATATATAAAAAGATGAATTATTTCGTATTTTTTTAGGTGGCCCGTTTTCTCTGACGCACAGTGTATTAATTACCATTATATTTCCCTACACTAAGAATTTTTTTAGAATTATTATGATTGCTTATTCATAATGAATATAATTTCGAAGAGCGTGAAATTCCCCACAAGGTCCATCAAACCGATTTGCAATATTGTTAAAGGTGGATAAGCATTAGAAATTTGTAAAAGAAAATTTTTTACATGCATTTTAAATAGTAAAACTTTAAATTTAAATAGTAAGTACTTAAAATTGATATTAAGAGCTCAAATTTGGTGAGATTTTTTTTTCTATATGTGGATTAATATTTTGCTTGAGCACCGAAAAAAAATTTTTTTTGCGTAAATGAATCACCCTAGTATATATACAGGGTGAGCCACCGGTAATGCCTACCAGGTCCACCGAGTGCCATGGTGGGGCCCCGGGACAAAACACTGACGAGGTCCCCTTATATATTATAACTAGGGTTGGCAAATTTGCAAAATGGAATAGCGGGGCATTTTTATAAACAATCAAGTCTTTTCTGTGTGAAATTTCTAAAAAAAAAAGGTCCCCATTTTCTATTTTTCGTAAACCAGGTCCTCCCGTTTGTGAGGAATTTCTAAAAAAACGTCCTAAACTAAAGCTCCCAGGCCCCGGGGATTTTGCCCCCCCTGCCCCCCCCCCTCTCGTCGAATTTTTTAAAATATATTTTCACAGCGAGATATATATAAAAAAACGCGACAATTTAAAAATAATTTTAATTATACTGGGTCCTCCAAGAAGATGATACATACAATATCAAAGTTAGTTTTTTTTAATGGAATTCCCTAATGTATTTTATTTTATATTTGAATTGCCCTAGCTTTTCCAATTATAACAGTACCAAGTAGTAAGAGATTATACAGGGTATTTCACATGCTATTACCAGTTTTATATGAAAATCGAATTGATTTCAATGACACAATGACTGCAGAAGAAACAATTGAAAATCAATTTATTTACTGTAAAGGTTTTTTTAATATTAGTCAACATTTATGCCGATGCACTACCTTATTCAATTCAAAATAAATTTTATATCACCATTTAAAAATACCTTAATTAAAGTTTCATTTGAGTTAAGCATTCCTTATGGGCACTCAAAGTTAATAATTTTAAGAGCTTTTTAAATTAAAATAAAAAAATACCCAATTCACAAAATACACAAAATAATTTTGACTGGTTACTGATTAATAGGAAATAGGAAACAGACCGTTTGTTAATTGGTAATTGAAATTTTACCAGCTATAATTTATTATTGACAGAATAAGTTTTCGATAATACCTAATGCGACTTTTACAATCAGTAAAAAACCATAGCTACCGAAAACTTTACTTTATTCTAAATTTATTAAGTGTTGCTTAAACAGATTTTATTTAATTAGAAAAGTTTCTCTAAGTAGCCTTCCATAAAGAGGGATTTCAAAGGCCCAACTCACATTTTAAAGCATTTCTTAAGCAATTTTGCAACGCTCGAAATACGTCTCTTATTATTCATCACTTGAAGGTCATATTAAAAAACTGGGTAAAGTTTTTTAAAAACAAATATCGCCGTAGTAATGACGTTACAAAGTAACGAACTGTCAGTATTGTAGTTTCAATAGCTTTGTCCCAACATCTCGCAAAACCATAATATTACGGTCATCGTCATGCGCAGTAAATAAAAACCTATCAATAAAGCCCAAAGTCGAACGGTTTTTATTTACTGCGTATGACGATGACCGTAATATTACGGTTTTGTGAGATGTTGGGACAAAGCTAATATCAACTTAAAAATTTAATAAACTTAAAAAATTAAGTAGATTAATGAATGGAGTGAATTAATATGATTGGTTGCTATTGCTATTTATTTTTGGGGTATACATATATAATTGCACTTTCAAACTATGTAATAACAAACTATAAAATGACAGAATCGACCCTTGCATTTTTTTAAATTCAACTTTAAACTATAAACTATAAAATGATACAATCGCACTTTGGATTCGCTATTCTGAAACTTTAAACTTACCCACTATAAAACGATACAATTTCACTTTGGATTAGGGTATATTTTAAACAATAAGCTATCATAAAATGACAGAATCCCACTTTGGATAGGTACCTACTAAATTTTAAGAGAAGTATTAATATGTAGGTTCTTATATATTTTTATAAACAAAATACAGAAAAATTGTTAAATAACTATTAAAAAATATGTTGTGAAATAGTACCACAAATAAATGTGAAAAACTTACTATTTTCTTTTAAAAACAACTATTGAATCATTAGAGCCTTTTTGCTTTGGTTGGCTGTCCTCTTTTCCTTTTCATGCTAAGATGTACACTTTTCACTTCGATGGGCATTTTGGCTTGTTTCAAAATAACTAACATACCCAAAGAACCTTTGCAAACAAATTGTTTTAAAAAAAATTAACAAGTGCCCCGAGATGTCACTCTATCATCGTACGATTTCGGAGAAAAAAAGGGCTCTGTTTGTCTCTCAATATCGTTTTAATAAATTAAGTTATAACTACTACGTTCCGAAGTGCGATGTATCGTTTCAAAGCGCGATGTATCGTGTGAAAATATTTTAAAGTGGATTATTTTTTTAAATCTCAAAGCTATTACAATAAGTAATTGCTAATATTTTCATGTTCTATCAGATTTAATATGGAGTTATTAATATTTTTTCAATGTGCGATTTCTCTGTTATAAGTATCAATATATTATTTTTCGTGTATTGCCTTTAATAAAAGTTTAACACATTTTTATAATGTTTATTCATTTTTTTAAAGCTATTTTCGTATATTTTAAAATTAATTTAATATTAACCCTTTATCTTTGACCGAATGTTAAAGTCATATTAGAAATTGTCAAAAACTTCGGTCAATAATAAATGCTAGCTGATAAATTATAATTACTAATTAACAAACAGTCAATTTCCTGTTAACCGGTGGTCAGTTAAAATTAAAGTATTTTGTAAAATAACTTTTTTGTCATTTAAATTTAAAAATATCTCAAAATTAATAACTTTAGGTATAGAGAATACTTAATTCAAATTTAAAAAAAATAAAAAAGTGATGTATTTGAGTCATGAATATGATGTACAGTATGATGCACAGATTTTTTTCGAATTGAAAAATGTAGGGCATCGGCATCTTTTCTTATTTGGACACCCGATACTTTTAGAAAACAATAAATAATAATTAAGAATAAAAAATCGATCAGACATCATTAAATATTTACTGAGGAAATTAATTAATATTAAATATTTTTCTTTAAAAGTGATACGCCTATAAATGTTTTCAATGCACGCAACAAATGATGACGAGCTCGCCGCCAATATAATTGGTATCTCACTCCTATTTAGAGATGGCCTCATTTAGGTGTGGGTTTCACAACAAATACGTTTTTATGCATGACTAGTTGGGGTTGTGAAAAAAGAGGCAGCTGCCATAATAAATTCCATAAATAATATTGTTTTTGCTTTATAATAAGTACAAAGATTGCCTTCTTTTTTAACTATGGTGTAAGAGGGAAGCAGCTACAATTTTTTTTTCATTTTTTGTTTGTTTTTGAAATAAACATATATTACCAAGAAAAGTTGTAAGTTTCATTGTTGTTAAAACAAGCGGTAATTTTTATAAATCGTTCTTTTATTTCCCAAAAGTTAACAAAAAGGAGCTGCCCCCTTCTTGCAGCAAGGTCTTCAATTGAAAGAGAACTACTGCTTTAGATTCCTTTAATAAATATCCATCCAATTTGACATTTCCAAATTTCCTACTAATTATTGTTTTTTCTTTTCAGCGAATTTCCGAAAAATAATTAAAATCGCCGCAAATATTTCGAAAGTTATTCGGTAGTACGATATCAATGGTCTGAGCTCATGTTCTTTTCACCTCTGACAATAAAGACGTTTGATCTTAGAATGTATATCCTGTGATATATCTTCCAGAATCAAATGGACAAGGCTGCAGATATACTACTCGGAGATACTGACGTATCAAAGGGTTGATATAGAATTGAACATGATACGATGATCATTAATATTGTCGCGAAAGAAGATTTGTCCGGACGCGTTTTAATCCGGAAAATCTATTGGAAATAGTGGAAATTATGGAGAAGTGATAAGAAACACTATGGGACAGATGAAAAAGCAGGAATGAGCTCCTTTAAAAGGTGAGTCGTTTGATTTGAATTTTACTTTTTCTGTAAACATATCGCACTTCCTCTTCAAAAGTGACACGACTCAAAAAGCGTCAATTTTTGTTTTACAGCAAAACTAAGCAAAACTTTATACTTTCTATCTGTAAAAGTATCACAAGTCCATTTCTACATTTATTAGGTAAATATCGCTAATGTCCCAACGTTTTTTAAGTTTCTCAGATTGTCCGTTCTTCACACATCAGAAGTGTCATAAATTTTGACTTGTATCAAATTTTCTCTATAAAATTGTGTAAAATATTATAACGTCATATTTCGAGTTGCAACCCTTTGAAACAAGCGTACGTACCACAGTGCAATAAAAATAAAAAAGTATTACGCCGACTGTTAAAATAGCTTAATGTAGGTAATTTATTTATTATTGAAAATGTTTTCGTATTAATTTTTTATTTTTTGTAATTTTCCATAGAATATTTTTTTACATTTGCAGTATTTTTTTTGGTTTAATATTGAAATTTTGCTTATGACAAATAAGAAAATAAATGTTTGTTTCTTTACTACCCCTTTACGGTTATTATTGGTGTCATAAATTAAAATTTGTTGTTTAGTCACATTCATAATAAGCGACACAACTCAAAAAAGGCAAACATAGGCTTACAAGAATAATAATTTACTTGTATATACACGGAAAAATATTAACTATACATGGGAATAAAATTGACTATAGGTATTTAACTAAACAAATTAAATAATAAAATCATAATATTTTTTCACAATATTAATTTTTTGACATATTTCAAATTTATGGTTCATTTCTATTGACATTTTTACGTTGTTTTAGGAGGAATAAGCGTATTTAAATGGTTAGTCTTTCGATTTAAATTAACATTTTATAATTTTTTGGCATAGTGGCATAATGTAGATAACAGTGTTGATATAGTAAATGCAATAAAATTTCCAATGCACGTCATCAACTTATGAAAGTAGGCGTTGCCATGTTGTTTCAAAATTCGAGGATCTCAAGAAACATTTTATAAAAAATTTATTTATTAAAATATAATCCATCGTACTTTAGTCTGAAGAACGTGGTGACCAATTTACGGGTACGCCATTTACTTTTACCTATCCATTTGAGTGGGTACTGTTGATTATTTCGAGTTAGGGGAGAGAAGCGGACATTGGGACACTACAAATATAATTAGCTGTGTATAGTTTGGCTTTCAATATATTGATCACATAATGTTATGTTGTTGCCACTGATAAATGTACTATCTATCACCATAGGTTTAGCGATTATTCTCTGATCGATGAATTAGATTTTTGCAATTTTCCAAAGTATCCAAATTGTCCAAATGTACCCCTTGGCTGGGGTAGATATTTGGACAGTGTAGGGGCAGGTGTGGACAAAAACAATTTGTTATGTTCTAAAAGTCTTAGTCATATTTATTTGGTCAATAAAGCTGGAACAATCTAATACAAGTCAAATAAACAGTAAAAAATGTAAAAAAGGTATTGTTAAACACAAGATTTTTATTTAGTTAGTTGGCGTTATATAGGCACCGAAGTCTACTTGAAACCGCTTTATTGAACTTGACCTTGCAGTTGATTCAGACGTTCTTGGCTTAGATAGTTTTAGTTCCACTTGTTCCAATTCTATTAGGTCCTTATCAGTGACTTGGGAAAGGTAAATCCATTTTCTTTCTTACTTAGAAAATTTGTTAAATATTTTCCGTCGGCTATTTATTCCATTTTTCCAACATAATACTTTTGGGACTTCTTCATGCAATACTTTATCAGCAAAAAGTCACCGATTTTGATATTTGGCGTCCCAGCTTCAGGATCTATGATAGGTTCTACGTCTTGCATGAATTCTTGGTTGGAATTTTCACGATCCATTTCACTTAAACAGTCAGATTCATCATCAGCGTAGATTACTTCATCTCCGAAATCATCTGAATCATTTGCTTTTGTTGCTTTACATTATCAAACAGATTCTGTTTCACTTGCTTCTTCTTTTGCTTGACTATCTTTTCTTCTTCTAGTCTATCTTTTTCTGGCGTCTCTGTTAGAATTCGTGATTTTCTTTTTCTCTGCTTTGGGGTAGGGCCGTATTATGTCTGGCGAAATGACTTAAGGCTGTAATGAAGTTGATGGAGTGCTAATGACCAGCGCAGATGTTGATGGTGCATTTGATGAAGTGCTAGTGACCAGCGCAGATGTTGATGGTGCGTCCGTTTCTTCTGGAGCCCTTGAATTTGTTATAGATGCAGCAGCGAAGTCATCTTTCTAAAAATACCCTTATCAAAAGGCACAATACCGCTTTTTCTGAACCCAGAACATATATTGGCCAGTGTAAAAGCTTTCTGATATGCTTTTTCTGGCAGTTCGGCAATTTCATAGGTGGGTACCCTTTTGCCAGGATGATTTACCAACCAATCATTAAAAGCTTGCTTCAAATAGGTTTTAAATGGGCTATATAGTGCAACGTCAAGAGGCTGGAGGCAGTGTGTTCAATAGGGGGGAAAGATAACGAAAATATTTCCATTCCCTCTACAAAATTAAATTGTTTCGAGGCTGGTGTGAGACTCATGGTTGTCCAATACAATCAGTATGGGTCCATCTTTCGTACATTTTGTATGCTTCTGTATATGTTTAATTACATTCAAAAATAATATGGATGTCATCTATCCTGACCCTGACTTGTTGGCTAATCCAAGACTTCTTGTGGGCGCACCTTTCATAAAAACATCCTTAAATTTTGCTCTTAGGAACACATAGACAGGAGGAATTGTATTTTCGACTCCACTTATTATAGCGCAAAATTCAACCAGCTCTCGTCGTTCTGCGGATCCTGCCTGACCCACTTGTTTTGTACCAGTTTTGGCAATAACTTTCGGTGAGTCTAAAACAGTGGCAGTGTCCTAATATCCTCCCCTTTCTCCTATTTATACTTTAACTTAAAATTACAAAATTTAAAATGTATTTAGTTTTACATGAGTCTGTTCAAAAAGTATGTCAGATTCACTAGTTTTTGAAGACCATCGTGATTTAAAACGTTGGCAATTGACCTATCATTTTTTTTATAAAAACTGTTGAAATACTAGCAAACTGTATTAAAAGTTAAATATATATTTAGAAAATTGCATTAAACATACTTACACCCGCTGTGACTGATTATGAGAAATATTTGTGACTATTTCGTGCGGTCATAAATAATATTTTTGTTTCTTTGTAGTTCTTGGGTTTTTAGGTGCTAGTGAGAAATGAAACTCGTGTATGTGTGGGTAAAGCTTTCGGCACTGATCAGTGCCTTCTTCAGTAGTTTTTTTTATTAGATAATTATTTCTTTTTTAAAACATCAAAAACCGTTCTTTAGTACAAAGTTGGGGTTTGTCGTTATAATTATTAAAATGTTTAAAATCCTTTTTTTTATTATTATATATATTATTAAATATAAATAATAATTGTACACTCCCAAATTTCATCTCAGAAGTACTACAATTCGGTCAAACACTAACGCACAGACAAAGACCAGAGCTTCTTTCTACCTTTTATTCCGGGCGACATCCATATTGTAAATCTTCATTTAGAGGTTTCTCATCTCCCGCCCGACCAATTGGACAACAAATGGATGTGAAAGTGGCCGATACAAATCATGAATCTTTTGTTGTTCCCTAAGGAATGTCGGCATTTTTATCCTACTCCTTTATCATTATTTGCGAACTCGCCAATAGTTTTCGAAGGTAAATTGTATAAATCCTTACAATTTTTTCTACCTGGCTTTTTTGATGACCTTAAAAATATATTTTGATCGAACGGGTATGAGAAATGCCGTTCTTTAGGTGAAATAGTATTTTTTTCTAAATTGGATTTAGTTGAGATATTTTTAGATCTATGGAAGACCGTTGTAAAAATTCCTTTGGAAATAGAGTTTTATTACGATAAAAATAAGAACAATAAATTTCCGAAATATCTTTGAAAGCCATATTGTTTGTTTAAATATGACTACAAAGTAGAGAATCGAATTATATAGTTACATGTGATTTTCCATTAAGATACCTATCATACAATTACAGAATTCAATGTGAATTCGCAAGCTGAATTGTAACAATGTATTGTTACTCCATCAAATATCAAAGTGATTTAGTTTTAACTAGATACTCGTACATACGCATTTGAATGGTTAATTTATAGTTTTCAACGTTTAATTTGCATTTTGCAAATCATAAGCCTGTTTTGTTATGTGTTCCCTGAATGCGTAGTGTATCCCGAATGTGTTTCTATAAAAAAATTGCGATCTGCATACGACAATCAACCAATGTTTAACAGAAACCATATAGATTTTTTTCGCATTAGCATATTTTGATAGTACAAATTATACAATTGTTGCAATGTATCTTTAGCCATGTTTCATAAATGTAATAGGCATACGAAATGAGTCAGCAAATTGTAGTCACAACAATGTTTGTTTTGAAATTAAAAACGATTTAATAAAACATGTAAAATTATTTTTATAGTAGATTAGAGATTCAACTTGAGCTACTTCTCACCTGATGAACCCTAAATAGGGAGAAAGGTCGTGGAATGTTAGCTCCTTAAATTTTAAATCAAAGGGTTTGTTGTATCGATAAAGTGGAGGGGGTGTCATCATCAAAATAATAAATTACAATTTTTCCTAGAGATAGATGGAGGGTGTGGGATGCTTACAAAATGAAGTTAGAACGAAAAAAAAAAACCGTTGGAATTTACAATTTTTTTTACATATCGCTGTCCCAGTTCAAAACTGTAACATCTCTAAAGTTTTAGAATTTGAGATAAGAATGTATTATTAGCAAGGACGGCATGATCTGTACAGTTCAAAACTTATATCTCAAAAGATTTTGTAGAAACAAAATCTTTTGAGATGGGTGTTGAACTGTATTGATCTTACCCTACTTGCTATAAGAATACATTCTTATCTCAAATCCTAATTTTTTTGAGATGTTACAGTTTTGAAATGGGATAAAAACTTTTTAATTTGTTATGGACTAAACATTTTTTAAGATATTTTATGGATCAAACATTTTTTAACGAAACTCACTGGGGTATTATAAATACTAAGGCCAAGGAGTAACTATTATAGAAAAAAGAAGCAGTGAGTAAACCAGTCAATATTTTAAAGTATTTATTTGTTTGTAAATATTATTTTTTCTTTTTTTTTTTCAAAGTTAAGTACTCAAAAATTTTTAACAGCTTTTTAGTACATATTATTGTATTCAGGATTTAATTTCTAACTTCATTTTTGTCTTCACATCTGATCTGTGACGGTTCAGGTCGAATCATTTTCCAGTCCATAAAAATAAAAAAAATAAAATTTCTGGTTTGTGTGTAGAAAAAATTCTAGATTATTAATTAATTTTTTTCAGGTTGACATCTCCCCAAATTCGTTAGGGGAGGCGGGGACGAGGAGGAGAGGATTTTTTTATGTGATTTTTATATACATCCATAAAGTTTAGCCTGCCCTAGCCCCAATCTTTTTTGTCTTAATATATTTTTTATTTTTTTCATTAAAATGTACAACACAGAGGATTTTTAATTTGTTGCGTGATATAACTTTTAAATCCATTTTAATTAAGTACTGTTGTGTTTTGCGTATTGGGAAACTGATAGCTGATCTAATAATTACTTGCTTACTGTTTGTAGTGATTCATTTATGCAAAATATCCAGAAAAGATTGATCATATATTATACCACATATTCTGGAATCAAAAGTAGGTCGATATAATCTTTCTTGTACAAAAAATGCACAAAAAAAAGTTACAGTGTGTTTAATTTAAAAATTTAAATCATTTGTTTTAACGTTGTTCTAAAACTGTTTAACATTAATTTACCCCTAACTTTTTATTACAAAAATATTTACTTAAAAACGAATGCCCCTTTTACCCCTAACTTTTTATTACAAACATATTTACTTAAAAACGAATGCCCCTGGAGTCACACATCTATTCTAAAATTATTTTCTTTTCTAATATTTGCTTGCAAATGTCAATTATAAAATATTGAATTAAAACCCTACAGGTTCGTCTAGTGTCATGATTTTAACAGCCGATGGAAAAATAAAGGTAAATTATCCGATAAAACATGGTTCACTTTTATTTCCTGTTTGATATACTGTTAGACTGTTAAAGTTTTCTTTTTAATAGCTTTTTATTATTATTATCTAAAAATTACGTTAATCGATTTTAATGAAATTTTCAGTTTGTTGACGCATTTTAACACCTATTAACACATTTTAACACATTTTAACACATTTTAACACATTTTAACACATTTTAACACATTTTAACACATTTTAACACATTTTAACACATTTTAACACATTTTAACACATTTTAACACATTTTAACACATTTTAACACATTTTAACACATTTTAACACATTTTAACACGTTTTAATCCTTTTAATTTTTAATCCATTTTAACATATTTTAACGTATTTTAACGTATTTTAACGTATTTTAACGTATTTTAACGTATTTTAACGTATTTTAACGTATTTTAACGTATTTTAACGTATTTTAACGTATTTTAACGTATTTTAACGTATTTTAACGTATTTTAACGTATTTTAACGTATTTTAACGTATTTTAACGTATTTTAACGTATTTTAACGTATTTTAACGTATTTTAACGTATTTTAACGTATTTTAACGTATTTTAACGTATTTAAACGTATTTTAACGTATTTTAACGTATTTTAACGTATTTAAACGTATTTTAACGTATTTTAACGTATTTTAACGTATTTTAACGTATTTTAACGTATTTTAACGTATTTTTTTATTTATTTTAACATATTTAATTCACATGAAATATTATTTTTAAATAGGTTGCTAATTATTATGTACTATTGAACCATCCTGTATATCGTTGAAAAGCATTTTTACTAGCTTTACAAATGGCAAGTAGGGGATTATATTTATTTATATTTTGTTAGGGTAGGCGCATAGGGTATTGATAGAGGTGAGTTCTGTATTTTGTCATTCCTCCTTCGTATCCTAGACAATATAAGTTTTTAAATTGACACCTTGTAGTATACACACATGAAAAATGTTAAGCTTCCGTCTCTTATACTTTTATTCTTGATAAAGATAATGTATAAAATATCGAGTAGGTAACCTTCTGTTTCTGCGTGCACAGAATATTTTATTCACCCGCGATGTCTTTTTGGGCAGAATTTTTTTCTTGAACGTCAAAAAAAAATCCCGACAAGATTTATTTCTTAACTCCCACGTGATACATCTCGTTTACAACGATGAGGGTGTTCCAATTAGAAGAACAACCCGTACTCCTCTAAATCAATCTCTCTGGACAATCGGTATCCCCGTGCAAAACCCCAAAACGATGTAATTCTCCTGGTCGGGACACTTTGGATCGCCGCCAGCTTGATTTACTAAAATTTATAGATACCGACGGAAAATTAATTGAACGCGTGTATTGACTACCGATAAATTCGACTTCGACGTTTGACATTTCGGTTACGAAGAGATCGGCTGGATAGGTACGTGTGGGTTTGATCAATGATGTTGAGTAATATGCCATTAAAAATCTACACCACTTCTCCCACCCTTAGAAGCCATGTCATAGATGACAAGGAGTTGTCAAAACTTTTGCAAATTTAAATATTTGAATGATTAACATATTGCAAAATTAATTATTTAGATGAAAAGTAATTTTAACAGTTTGGCACCTTTAACTGTTTTGAGTTCGGTCTCATTTAAGTTCAAATTTTTTAGCCACAAGCCACAGATGACCACTGCACTGCACTGTCATCAAATGTAAAAACCAACTAGCCTAAAGACTCATTTGTAACAACTAATTAATGTTGTCAATATACAGGGTGTCCCAATGAAAAGTAGCCCGTTTCCAGAGCTTATAACTTTTTACGATGAATTTAAAAGAAGAGATTTTTAAAAAACTCCCTATATAGGTAATACACCATATCTGTGTTACTGAAGCAAAACTTATAGCAAAATAATACATATCAACAAAAAGGGCACGTTTCTAAGATTAGGTGTTTAAAAGTTATAAGCTCTGGAAATGGGCTACTTTTCATTGGGACACCCTGTACTATTAAGTACAGCACTGTCACTAGCTAAAGGATCTTGGAGTCCCGAAGAAACATCCATTCGTCTGTGGCAAAAAATAAAATTTTATCTTAATAGCATAGTCGAGCAGCTTTGGCAACTAGTTATAGACTATTCTCTTAAGGGGTAGAAACGCTGATGCTTCACAAATACTCGGGATATTTCATGACTTGTTTTGAAAAGAGGATGAAAGAATAATAATATATAAAGTATTGCAGAAAAAATAATAATTTGAGGAATAAATAATGAAATAAATGAATATTGATAAATATAAGATATGTAAAACTTGGAACGAAAAAAATTTGCTTTTAAATAAATATCAATAAATTAATTGTCTCAAAACAATACGTGTTTTCTTTTGAACATTTAAAACATTCAAATAAATTAGAATTTTTGTGTAATTCTTTATATTTTACTTATAATAATGCCTATTAGTACACTAAAATAAAATACAACTCTTTCAATAAAAACATATATTTTTATAGTCTAAAAATAGCATTGTGATTGAGAATAGAATTTACATTGCCTTCAAAAAAATATCTTCAATATAAAGCTACTTCAAATGTAAATAAAGACAGAAAACCAAAATGCCAACTCTACTAAAATAAGAGTAAACATTATAAATTATTTCAATAGGTTAAAAATGTATCAGAGTTCGGTATGCTTAACATCTATCATTCAAATGTAGTATGACTTGTCGCAATCCTCTCTAGACTGTCTGGATCCGTTTCAGAATTATATTGACTTATATATATTCAACGTACATGTGCCGTAGCGGGTTATAGTTACAATTTATATTGCTTTTCGAGGTTTACCTAAGAGAAATAAAAGTTATTCTAGATTCGAGACAATCAACAATTTTATTTTTATGTACATTTATCCTCTAGACTGCGCCATAATAATAGTGTTCTTTATCGCAACCAAGCAAATAGGTAGCAGCGAGTATAATTACTTTATTTGTGGCTTCATAAACCATTGTTACTTCACTTTACATTGGAAAGGTAAACAGAATTCCATTAGAGACTGAAAAACTTATAAACAGTTCTAATCAGTGTTTGCAGGTATGCAGGGAGAATAAAATAACAGCAAATGCTTTTAACACCACAATATAGGTAACTTTATAAAAAGGACAGTAACGGTTTAAGATTCCATTTGCCCAAAAGATAAAACATAATCCGTTACAATATTAATATTTCTTATTTAAAAACAATAATAATTCTATTAGTTATTATTTCTTAATAAAATCAGATACAATTTATACCTAGTTAGTCTATAACTATAAAATAGTACCGTGATTGACTGATGCAGATCTAGAAATTTGAAATATTTCTTTAAAACATATAAAAGAAAGTCTAAAAGAACAAAGAAGTTCTAAATGAAGGATAAAGAAAGATCTACTGCAATTTTAACAAATACACCTATTAAAGATGCGTTAAAACCAGAAAGTGTTGAGCAACCGAAAGAGGATGTAGGAAGAAGTAATACTGATAGAATTGGAACACCATTCATTAAAGCGTAAGCAGAAGTTAAGTTACAGAGTCACGATGTCATGCAAACAGTTAATGGTACCTTGAAATATCCAGAATATTTGGCACCGACTGCAACTGAAATTCAAAAGGCGGAATATCGAAAAGCTCTATCCTCCGCAAATAAAATTGAATATACGTCTCATAATTTTATTGTGTCGATCCTAAGCAGTCAGGTACGGCAATTAGTTAACATGTGCAGCAAAGCAAAAGATATGTGGGATAAGCTACATAGTGTGTATAGACAAAGAACTGAACAAAGACAGAATCGTCTCTTTAATCAGTTCTTTAGTGTTCGGGAAAAAGATCCTCAAGACACTGTAGACTGTAGACTGTAGACTGTAGACTGTAGACTGTAGACTGTAGACTGTAGACTGTAGACTGTAGACTGTAGACTGTAGACTGTAGACTGTAGACTGTAGACTGTAGACTGTAGACTGTAGACTGTAGACTGTAGACTGTAGACTGTAGACTGTAGACTGTAGACTGTAGACTGTAGACTGTAGACTGTAGACTGTAGACTGTAGACTGTAGACTGTAGACTGTAGACTGTAGACTGTAGACTGTAGACTGTAGACTGTAGACTGTAGACTGTAGACTGTAGACTGTAGACTGTAGACTGTAGACTGTAGACTGTAGACTGTAGACTGTAGACTGTAGACTGTAGACTGTAGACTGTAGACTGTAGACTGTAGACTGTAGACTGTAGACTGTAGACTGTAGACTGTAGACTGTATACTGTAGACTGTAGACATTGCCAAACTCGAGAAGTTATGGTTAGAATTGCAAGATGAAACCTGACGGGAAGACAAAGTTAAACTACCCGACTCATTATTTTTAAACAGTGTTTTGACTACCTTGCCTGCAGAATATTTCGAGTTAACAAATGCATGGGAGTCTATAATACCAAAGGAATAACGTACAATAGTTTTATTGTGTGTGTGAAAGATTATGTACTGTGGAACTGCGAATACAGAAGAGAGGAGCTGAAAATCTTGATACGTTTAAAAAAACAGCCTTAATTGCAAAGTCAAAGAACTCATCTTCACATAATTAAGACAATGTTGCTGATAAGAAGAAGAAAAGGGTAACCTGCTACCAGTGTGGTAAGAGAGAACACATAAAACGTGACTGTCCCGAGAAGGATGAGAAAAGTAAAAATGGAGCCATAGATACCTCTTCTGGTTCGTCGTCTAGAATTTTTCACAATCTGATGAAAAATATTTGTGGTTAGCGAATTCAGGGGCAACACAGCATATGACAAGACGAAAAGAATAGTTTGCATCCTTTGAACGTTTTTCATCTCCACAGTATGTCTTAGTTGGTAATAGGCAGCGAATGCATGCACTTGGAAAAGGAAATATAGACGTAAAGATGTATATTAACGGTCGATGGATCCAAAACTACCTCCAAGGCGTTTGGTATGTTCCCGACGTCAGCCGTAATCTTTTCTCAATTCCATGTATCGTCGATAAAGGAATGACTTCCAGTCTCACTAAAACTACTTGTTCTATCGAGAAAAACGGTAAGGTAGTAGCTGTTGGAGAAAGGAAAGATGGCTTTTATTTAATGTTTATTGAAGTCTTGCTACCGAAAGCAGTAGTGGAGGTACACCTGACTGAACAAAATACTCTTCAGGTTTGGCATGAGCGTTTAGGTCATCAAAATATGAGCTATGTTCAGAGTTTTTTTAAAAGTCGAGGTATTGACTTTCCACTGGATGAATATTTTTGTGAATTTTGCATGTATAGAAAGCAGCATAGATTAAGTTTTGGTACACGTCAGTCCAGGGGACTTAAACTAGGAGATCTAATACATGCATATATTACGAACCTATGCCTGAGAAGTCTCTGGGTGGAACTCGTTATTTTTTTGTTTAAAAGACGATTTTACTAAATTTTGAACTTTATATTTCTTAAAAGAAAAGTCAAAAGTACCAAGAAAAATAGAAAAATTTTTGATGAACATACTGTTAAAGAATTATTAACAGACAATGGTAGCGAATTTAGTAATCAAGAAATTAAGAAAATCACAGGTGCAGTAGGGTTACAACATCGTACAACTATGCCGTATAGGCTAGAACAAAATGGGGCTGCAAAGCGGGAAAATCGCACGATGGTAGAGTCTGCAAGAACTATGCTCCATAATAGAAATTTATCTGAATTCTTGTGGGCCGAAGCCGTCAATATGGAAGCATATATCTTGAACCATAGTGGTCTTACTCCAGTTAGTAATTCATGTTTATTTGCCAGAAAAGTTCCAAAATTGCAGATATTATGACGAAACCACTATCAAGAGCTAGGTTTGAGAAATTAAGTAACTCTCTTGGTTTAAGAAGTTCGGTTTAAGGGGGAGTGTTGAAAAAATAAACATGAACGTATGAAGACCACCCCTTACCCTTATCGCAATTCGATATTTTTTTTGAGTTGAATTATCATTTTTTTTTTGATTGACATTGTATTTTTAATTTTTCACTGATGTAACTTTTTGAATAATAAAACCTTTTAATTCAAGTTGCAGACCATTATGCATTCAGTCCACTACCCTGTATAATAATCTACAACAAACCCCCCCTTAACTCCCATTTTCAATAAGATTTTTTCAGAATCAATAGGCTTCATCCCCTTATTGAGCTTGATTTTTTTCAAAAATTTCAAGTTGATATCATTTGTTTATGAATTTTTTTAAATATTTTAATCTCCCTTAACACCCTCACTTTTATTAACATTTTTACTAAACATTTCATGTTGATTTCGCTTTTCATTTTTGATTTAGGTTTCTTTTTAAATTTCAACCCCCCATAAACCTCCAATTTTATTTAGATTTTTTTTCAAAATCAAAAGGCTTCTCCTTATAGAGCTTGATGTTTCCTAAAAATTTCATGTTGTTATCGCTTTTTGTTTTTCGTTTTTAATTAAGGATTTTTTTTAAATATTAACCCATCATAACCCCCTATTTTTAATCAGATTTTTTTCAAAATCAATAGGCTTGTTTTTTACTTAAAATTTTTAAGTTGATATCATTTTTCGTTTTTGACTTATCGTGCAGACAAAGAACGTGACATCGCACAAAGTAAACCTATAATACTCTTCATAGACTAATGTGTGAAGAGTACAATAATAATATAATCAAGGCTAAAACAATAACATAATAGACTAAAAAATAGGTACAATAAAAAAATGATAAAGTCAAAGTTTTGAAAATTATTTAATGTGTAATCAGGGCATCAGAGGTAAACTGCAGTCATTCTAATCAACTTTTTAGTACAGCAGACTGAATGTTGTTTGGACACTTTCGTGTTCCATATTTACATATATTAATTATATTTCGACAAGAAATACAGTTGCAAATAATTGTCACAATATATATTGTTTATTAATAATTTAACTATTAAAACTTTATACATGACTTAGTTTTTGTAACATATTTCTATGTTCTGATAACAATTTTTCTATGATATATTTAATTAAGTCCTTATGCTATACATACATACATACTTGCTATACATACATAACATAGACACAACTATTTAGTTTCTTGAATTAATTTAGCCAAGGGTAATATTTACTTTTTATATCGTCTTTAAAAAAAACTGTAATGTAAGTTTAGCTTCCATTTTTTTGTAAATGCATACGACACCATCATTCGAGTTAAATCCTCACCGCTACATCTGTCTGACACTGTTTATCAGTACCTCTAGCATTTATAGATAGGATATATTTCTATAACTTCAAATTCATTAGGGACAACCTACAAAATAAAACAATTATTCATATAAAATTGTACTAGGGTCAATAAATTATTCTTCTTCGAATAAAATATATACTAAAACTGTCATACTTGTGAAATACCTTCTGTTACAATGTACAATGATTTTTCTTGGCTGGCAACTGCAATCGTAAGATCTGTTTAAAGTTAGGTAGTTGATATCATTGCCATAAGTGCTCATTGGTGGTTTTCCTATAAAGGAGTACCGATGACATTGTATCTATTTAAGCAGTTTTCTGTTTCAGAGGTATTAAAACACATGACTATTTTGTAGAAACTGGAACCAAACAAAATATAAACATAACCTCAAAAATAATACTAAATGTTTTACCTAGAGCTTGGAGATGTGTTTCGTTAACAATCATTGAATTGACACACATACTTCCGATTTATTAAATTTGCAGTTTTATTTAAACACGGTTTTTAATTACAAATTGACTTATGGTGTATTTTAGAGATTGACAGCTTGATTGAGAACATTAAGATAAAATAATGTAGAGAGGACATACTCTATTTCGCGATATGACAAGTGAACGCACTTTGAATTGTATTTTGATTAATTTAACGTTAATAATTTTATATTTAAAGATTGAATGAATGAAAATGTTTTTAAATCATTTAAGTCATGCTTTAAAAAAATGGTATTTATTCTCACTTAAACTGACTAACTCCACTTGCTCGAGTTTAACATATGACGTGAAACTGTGCAGACCCTTTTAGTATCATCATAGCATCTCCTCTTTATTTTATATCAATGATTGGAAAGTTCGTATGCCCCGCCCTACTTTGTGACGTCACTGTGTGCGTTACACAAATTTAGCAGATTTAAGTGATTTTATGGTTGTTTCACTCATCGAGATATAATAAAGTAGAGACGACATAAACACTATTTTGCGATACTACAAATGGACGCACTTCAAGTGACGGAAAAGTGTTATGAAATTGGCGACTTGAGTCGTACTTTGATTAATTAATTAATTATAACAAAATGTAATAACTTTTTTTGTTACATAGGTAATAAATCCCACAAATTAAAATATCCCGAAAATTTTAATTAACTACCCAGCTCGATTCGCGAACACACAAGAGAGAATCACCTGACAAGAAAAACCCTTTGAAAGGCTTAAAAGGCAATAAAAAAAGATTTCTCTTCCTTCTTTGAGTCGCTGTTAAAGGAAGACACCCCTCCGTATTTACGAACTCATTGCTTTTATGCCTTGTTAAAGTAACTAAATTAATAAACGTGAGGCGGAAGAAGCGAAAGTTACGCTGAAAATTTTAATCGAAAATTTCGACTTGAAATTTGAATGTTTTGCATGGAATAAAATTAGAAAAACATCAATTTGAATTAAAATCCTTTATCCTTCAAAAAGGAATAGAAAAATGAGTTGTTTACATTTACAAGAAGTGCCAAAAATTAGAGGTTTATCGCTTTGTAGCACGTAGCACTATGTGCCCTGGTACCTGTAGGCCACAAGTACTTTCTACAGAAACTGAAGTAACTGTTGCTGAACCAGACTGTACTTCTTATAAGAAGAAGCCTCAAAATTCTTGAACTTCTTTCATTTTGCTAACGTATGTCGTAGGAATTCCACGATACTCATTATATCAAATTTTATGAACACACTTTATAATCAATTCTTATGGGTCAGAAAGGTAAGAGCATAGCCTGAAGAATTAAAGAAAAAAAGTAATAAAGGATACTTTAAATAAAATAATGGCACTAGCAGAAAAAGTAAATAGAATAACAGAAACTAAAATTGGACCAGTCATGCATAAAATATACACATTAGAATAAATAATATTCCAATTAAAAGCTTATCAGAAATAAAGCCATCCCATATATTATGTATTAGATAAATTATGTATTTTAACCAGAATAAAGGATAACTTAATAGCACCAAATTTTTTTTTATTTGTCCTAAGTCTCTTAGACACCCATTTTATATTGTAGAATCCCGTGGGCTAAGAAGCCGAAAGCGTTAGACTTATTTTAATAAAAAGACGTGATTATATTAATATAATCTCAGCCTTCACACTTTAAATACCTATTAGTTTCATTTCTTAATATCAAAATGCTCAAAATCTTAAGCAATTCCAGAAAGGGGTACTGAGTAGCATAGAGATGTTTTAGTGAGTGGTAAGTACCTTGCGTGCAGTTTTTGTATACATATTTAGATTAATGTGTCCGAATGCATCTAATATTAAGAGATTAATCAGCATTTTTACCAAATTTACAATGCTAGTTATTAACATATTCTGCATACTTTGATATTGTGGCTCATAGCATTCACTTACACAAACTCAAAATGTTTGACTCCTCAAGTCTCCTCAAGTCTCTGGTCAATTTTCTTAATTTCTGGATTATAGTGAACGGCAACACAAGGGTTTCCATAAAGGATTTGACCTCCTCAAAAAACTGTCGATAGTCGTGGCGTACTAAAACTTTACTAGTAGATACAGACTAGATAGCGACAGGTATAGTGCTAACTGTCGACTGGTAACAGAAGTAATTCGATGTTAAGGTACTCCTATAAGTAACCAACCCGCCTCGGTCTCCTACAAAAATATATTTTTATTTTATTTTACCTTCAGATAGGAACAAAATAACTTCTTTTCTTTTTAATACTTTTACCCAATTTTATTTCCTCCAAAAGCAAATATCGAAATCTCGTCCGTTTTCCTCGGGACCCTCGGGTCATCACCTGACGCATCGGGTCTCCCTACAAATTTAATGCGAAATTCGGTTTTTGCCTCTTGCCTCGATCACGGTTTCCGAATTGAAACAACTTTCATCGTCGATGAAACTTCCTAGCGGCACTATGACCCAGTCTGGTGGCTACAGAGGTCACGCTTGTTTTGAGTTGCGCGCTTCGACGCCCCAGCCACGTGGTGTGCCGGCAAAAGGACGCTGTGAACCGGCGATATGGACTTGGCGGTGTTGCCGATACTTTAAACCGTCATTTATGACATGCTTATTGAGTTTAGTGAAGCTTAAAACTGGTTAGACAAAATTCCTTCTCTCTCAAGCTATTTCTGTGCCTGTCAAGGTTCTACTTTGGTTCCAATAATTTTTATATTACATATCAATGACATAGTTTTAGACTATTATATCCATAACTTTGTAAAATACAATCCAGTGAGATGAAAAGGAATGAAAATGTCACTTAAGTACAGAAGGCAAGTATGAGCGTATGATTTTACTCCCGAGTGCAATGTCATTTGTCAATGTGACAAAACTGTACTTAAAAACTAGTAACAACATTATAAGTTTCTTCTAAATTCATGGTGGTCACGGGAAACAAAATAACAGCTTTTTTATCTATGGGCCAGTCATCATTATCATCCATTTAAACCTTAAGTTCATGCTCGATCAAAAAGAATCTTCTATTTTATTTCGTTCCATTTCCGAACGCTTTTTAGTACTTTAAGAGGAAATAAAGTGGAAAGAGCGGAATTAACCATAAATGTATTGATATCTACACATATAAATGTCAAAATTTCATACTAATATGACGAAAGTGATGTTACATCTCCACCCCTTCCCACTTCCCTGCAACAGACTCTCCATGCAAGTATCCAATTCCTATGAAACCAATATTATACACAATATTTGTAAGTTCTTAATTGGAGTACGCTTTAGCTGTCTGGCTCGAGCTCTTGATATGCATATTAATATACCAAAGTACAAATATCTACTTTTCCTAACAGTGGTGGCTCGTTCCTTTACAATATGATGAGGCATGAGATAGGGGGCAACGAATTCAATCGTAGTTTTAAAACTGAAACCTTAATAAATTGTGTACTTTTTATTAGGCAAGTGTACAACGAGAATTTCGCCATTAAACAATAAACAAATTAATACCTACCTCGTATATTTTATGATTTTAAAAATAAGTTACTTGCGATATTTGACTTAAGACCTAATAATTTATCAAACTTCGATAATGCATCCTATTACAGGTGATTAAAGGAGAACTCTACCAACAATAAGATGAAAGAAAGAAGATATTGTATAATGGCTGAATTCTAAAAATATTACCTTTCTTCAAAAATATTAATAGAAGAAATATCTTAATAGCAAATTGAAAGGGACTGTAATTCTCAGTTTGCCACCTTACCATCCGGAATTAAATCCCATTGAGTTGTCCTGGGCACAACTGCAAGATGTTTATGATTTTTGATGAGCGATAATTGTATGTAAGCTGTTCGTACAAGACAGTGGGCTAAGATAAGATAAGGGTGTTACAAGAAATAAGTAAACGCTAACAAACGTGGAAAAAGTAACTCTAATCTAAATGTATGGAACTTACTAGTACACAGGTTCCGATACTGGTCTCTTTCTTGTTGGTAATTGGGTGATCATTAACGTTTTTAAGACGTACTGAAATTTCTTTAGCAGTCGTGACCAACCCGATTCCGACCAGAATTCCACGTCCAACCTTTTCATCGTGGTTTCAAGACTCCATCATGACAGGTGTTGCTTGTTCCATAGTTTTTTGAATCCGTGCTACTATAATGGTTTCACTTCTGCCAGGTACCGCCGTATTCTCTTGTACAACAACTGACATGGACCTGTCCCCATATGGATGTAGGAATAACTATTTGGCCCCAACTTTTATCACTATGTTCTTAAAATCCAACTGTAAACCATGAAATTTTATTACATTCATTCCAAGTATAACATCTTCTTTGATATAAGTCTCTAGCGGTTATTTATGATTGTTGGTAGTATAATAGTCCGTTGCTTCAGTATCCACAGAGTGTATACTTTTTACCATTTATTTTACCGTCTACGTATACACTATCATTGCGTCATTTTAAAGAGGCTATCAGTATCAGAGGGTTTTTGACACGGCTTTGGGTCGAAGCTGCCCCCTATAGGCCTACCAGCTCTAGCTTTTCTGCGGCGTGTTGTCTTCATTTGTACGAACTGCGTACATGTCTCAGTTCACCGCAATTCCAGCACCTGACGGTCTTTTTATCAGTAAAGCTCTTCATTATGTTAACTAGTTGGTTTAGTTTATCTTCCATTTCTTCTTCTTTTACAGTCTTCACTTGACTGTATCCACCAGAAGCCTGCTTAACTGCCTCGTACTCTAGACCAGCGGACAAGACATTAACCAATATTTTGTGAAGGGCTAGATAGAGTGTTTTCTGCATTTCGTAGTCACGGAGGCCGTCAGCAAATGTTTGGGCTGTCAAACATTCTATTATGTTTTCTGGAGCTGATGGGTAGGCAAATCGCACAAACCTGGCAATATCTACTCATATTCTTGAAGGGTCTCGTTTCGTTTCTGTTCGCGATTCTTTAACTGTGATTGATTCAAATGCTCCAAGTCTTCATGACCATATCGCATGTTTAGTCTGTTTTTAAGTTGTTCAAAGTCATGTTTCTTCCACAGGTATAGTCTGAAGGACATAAAGCGTCTCCTCGTAGAGCGATACTCTGCCCTTTCTCTTTCAGGCCATTCGTTTGCTCTCTCAGCTGTTTCAAATTGTTTCAGGTAACACGCGCACAGTTTCTTCCAGTTTCAACTTTGACTTCACCTCATGGCACTTTATTTCACTGTCCTTGACCTGTTCTGTATGTTCCATTTTTTCTATCTTCTTCTCCAACTCTTTTATTTTTACATTAACGGATGAAATTGCATTTCTTATAGAAGAGGTGACTTTAATTTCCATAAAAAACATTTCAGACAATTTTTCTTCTAAGAAATTTTGTTCTCTAAAGAAGAAATTTCAGAAGAAACTTTACTTTCTAAGGAATTAATATTAGAAGAAACTTTAGTTTTTAAGGAGGAAATATCGTTTTATATAGAGGAAACATCAAAAGAAACTTTAGTTTCTAATGAAGAAATGTTAGAAGAAATATCGATTGCCAATGATGACATTTTTTCTTCTAAGGAAGAAACTTTATTGTCTAAAGAAGAAAAGTCAGAAGAAACTTTACTTTTCAAGAAAGTAATGTCAGAAGAAACTAATTTCTAAGGAGGAAATATAATTTTTTAAAGAGGAAACATTGAAGAAATTTTAGTTTCTAATGAAGAAATATGAGAAGAAATATCGGTTTTCATAGAAGACATTTTATTTCCCAAGTCGGAAGAAATTTTGGCCTTTGAAGATGTTAGATATATCTGAATACATATTATTTTTTAAGGAAGAGATCTTACTTTCCATATCGGAAAAAATTATAGCAGAATTTTTACACTATCTTCTTACATTCTACCCCTTTTAATTCCTTAATTGCTCCAGATACAGTTGATAACTTTCATATAATTTTCGATACTATATCAGAACTTGATATAATTAATGCTTTAAAGAAATTGAAAAACAAAATTATGCCCGGTAGTTATAATATCTCGAGCGTTCTCGTCAAGGCTTACATAAACCTTCTATCTTAACTTTTTTCAGTTTTCTTTAGCAATATGGAAAAGCCCAAAAGTTTGTCCGACTTTTAAAAATGGCAACTCAACTTGCATTTCAAACTATAGCCTAGTGGTTAGCAAACTGGGGGTCGCGCCTCTTTGGGGCATGACCACTTCTTTATTTCAAAAAGGAGGAGTCATAGAAAAACGTTTGGGAACCACTGCTATAGACCCCTTTGCAATTTCAATAAGCTTCTTGAAATAATTTATGCTCTTGTAAAAAAACACGGTTTCATGTAGAAGTTCTCGACTAAGTAGGTCAGGTAATTGTGAAATATATAGAATTTAGAAAAGATTTTGAACCAATTGATCACTTTTTAAAGATAATATAATTGGCGCGTATGGCTTAGCTACCGCTTTTTAACTATTTAGTTGTACACGCTCAATTTGTAGATGTTTAGATTAGAAGTATATGTAGCCACTTCAGGTGTACCACAAGGATCCACCTTAGGATCACTCTTATTTCTTATATTTATTAATAATCTCTCATTTATTTTGGAATGTTTACATATTTTCTTTGCTGGCGCTTAAACTGTATATTAAAATTTATAAACCCGAAGATGCCTACAAATTGCAGCTCACTTTGGTTATCTTCTATTTTTTACAATTAAATTATTTTTTTATTTTAAAAATATAAATCCTTCCCCATTTCCATATAGATCCTCCGAGGACAGCAACGTCGCTTTAACCGCGTTTTGCCTACGACTTGAACGCCGTCGTCACCGGTACACTCAACCCCGTCGCGACGGCACTCTCACCGGCTTGCTTTTCAATTGTTTCGAGCGTCGGTCGGCGATCGTCGGTAGCCACGCTCTTTTTTACGATATTCGAAAAAAACGTGTGACGTGTGCCGGAAGTCGTGGTGAGTGGTGTGGTTTAGCACTGAAAGGTGAAACGGAGGAAATATCACTTTCGACGGCGAAGGGTAGGTTAAAAGCTTAACACCCCTTCTTTAGACATTTTTTCGGATTTTTCTTTATACATATAGATGAATATTAATTAATTATATAGTTACTGTTAAATATTAATCAAAATTTTAATTTTGAAATTTATATATTTGATCCTACTGATTGCGCCAGTTATACCGGTTGTCCATGCGAAAACTTCAGATAACTTTATTTCAAGTAAAATTTTAGTTGGAATCTTGAAATTTTGGGGTATGAGACAGTAAAGAGGTGGACGAATTTTGCTACTTTTCATCCCACTAATCATTCCCATTCCCCACAAGCTACCCTTAAGTAAAAACTACACAGTGGATATATTATGAACAATTATAAAAGAGCACATACATAATAAAAAAAGTTTCAAGTACATTTTTTTGATATAATAATCTAATTTAAAATTTTAATAGCATCTTTATAACTAGTATATAATTATGTCTCATAAGTACCCCAATAATTCAAGATTCCAACTTAAATTTTTATTAGAAAGTTTTTCGCGAGGACATTCGGTATACAGAGTGGCGCATTTTATACCCGTCGGTATCTGTAGGGAAAACGACTTAAAATTTGAATTTTTTTTCTTAATAGGGATATACAGGGCCATTAACACTACAACATTTTTTAAATGATTCTTAATTTGTAAGTTCGAACAACATAATCCAGTATGTCGCGGTTATTTAAAACACATCAACAGTCACGTGCGATATGCGTAGCCAAGATATTAGACTATCGAATAAAATGCAAATTTTTCCATTACTTCATTTAGTCTAATTGAATTCAACTTATATATGGAGTTGAATAATATTTTTATTTTAAGTGGCACACCCTGTATTTAATAACTTAAACTGATAGACATTTAAATTATCTTCCATTTCATATAAGATTTCTTTATATGTACCTAAATTCAACCCCTATACCTAAATTCAACGGTTCTTTAGTAAATATCTGTTTTTATTAATTATTTTTAATTTGTAATGTTAATGGCCCTGTATATCCCTATTAAGAAAAAAATTCAAATTTTAAGTCGTTTTCCCTACAGAGACCGATGCGTATAGAATGCGCCACCCTGTATATATTTTTTAAACCATCGAATTTAAATAGGTATGAAAATTGTCAATTAATCAAAAAGTATAATGCACTAGAAAAACATAACCAGAGGAATAACAGGAAAAATTCTGGCAAAACCAAAAAGAGTGGATATGATGGCCACTCGAGTTGTACAGTAAATTTTCTCTACGACCCACTATTAAAAAACGACAAATTTTAAAAATTAATTTATAGGATATTGAGATAAAATAACTATTTTAAAAATAATTCATAACAAATATTTTAATTAGTCTTCAGTCCTGGATTTGAACCCCGGACCTTTCGCATGGCCACTCAGTAATCTACCTCTGCGTTAATGAGGCAACTATTTTTTTTGTTAATATTCATAATTAAATTAGTAAATTTGTAAATAGATATCTTGTGGAATGCTATTATTATCATTTATCACTTTTAATTATATTTAATCTCAATAACTAAAAATATACAGGCAATTAATTTGACAGACTTGTCACTTATTTAAAATTTAATAAAATATTAGTAGCCCGGTCATCATGTACAGTGTTACCAACATATATGACAATATAGGTGTAGAAAATAGTAGTATCCACTGTACAGTATATTTTTTCTACGACCCACTAACGGAAATATACAAATTTTAAAAATTATTTTAGGTTATTAAGGTAAAATAACTAATTTAAAAATAATTTAGTACCTTTAAAAGTTTATAGATTAAACTTTAATCCTAGATTTGAATCCCAGACCTTTTGCATGGCAACTCAGTACACTACATTCAGCTCCATCAACACATCTAATTTTTTAGTCTTAATACTAATTAAATTTATTTCACAGTTTTATTAAAATTTATTATTTATTTGTAAATATAGACGAATATCTTGAGAAATGCTATTATTTCGTATGAATCACTCATTTTTATTTATATTTAATCTCAATAATTAAAAAACGAAAATAAAAATCCTTAAAATCAGTACCACCCAAATATATTCTTTATTAAAAACTGAACGTTAAACCAGGTAATGTGAACACAGGCTACCGGTTTCGGTTCAAAAGCCATCATCAGGCCTAAAATGAAATTGAAACCATATTTTTTCCTTCCATTTTAGGCCTGATGATGGTTTTTGAACTGAAACCGGTAGCCTGTGTCAACACTGCTTGGGTTAACATTTAGTTTTTAATAAAGAATATGTTTGTGTGGTATTTATTTTGAGTATTTTTATTTTCGTGGAATAACAACTTATTTAAAATTAAAAAAAATAATATTTTGTTGAAAATAGGAACTATGATTGGTGAATTTCATATCCGTGCAGTGTTTTACTAGGTAGAATGAATATGAAATTATATTCTTTCAGTAGAACGCAATGACCTGCTTTTTCGTTCTGTATTTTATGAGTAGAATATATAATATCCATATAGGTGTAGAAAAAAATGGTTCAACCAATAAAACTAACGGAATGACGGTTAAATTTTTTAATTGGATTAGTTTTGGTCACATTTAATTACTATTTGGACATTTTTAAAAAATTTATACTCTCATTGTTATTAATGAATTCTTTATTTTTATGGTTTACTAGTATTTATAATTTTATTTTTATATTTGTATCCTCAATCCTACTGATTGCGCCAATTAAATATATCTATTAATTGTTTTTGTTATGAAAAGTAGTTATTAACTTTGGATTATTAAAGGTAAGTTACTATTGATTTAGTAAATTAATATCAAATTTCAGTTCGAAAGAAACTTCATTAAAACTTATTTAAGAACTACTGCTCACTTTTGTTTTATACTCTAAAAAGAGCCATTAGGCTGTTGTATAATTAAAAAAAATTGAACCTCTTAAGAAAATTGTCGACTGCATTTGATGTCACTGACTATTCGAGTTTGAGTTTCCAAGTTTTCCGGTTCGCATGGTTTGAATAGTTTCCACGTAGTGACTTTGCTGTATTAACGACTAGGAGGCGATATATGTATAGATCATGTTTTCTAGGAAACATTCTGGATATTTGGCATACGTTCCAAGAGGGTATATATAGTAAAGGGCATCATAACACTAGCTGGGAAAATATGTTATTTTAAAATTTGTGTATTTTAGCCTACTTATTGCGCCAGTTATACCAATTGTCGTTCGAAAATTTCGGATCGCCTTACCTCTGGTAAAATTTAATTTGGAATCTTGAAATTTTGGAGTATGCGCCAATATATAGGAGAATGTAATTCTGCATACTTTTCATGCCACCAGGGCCCCCGTAAGGGCTAACTTTAAATGTAAAAATTAATAGGATTACTTGTTTTTATGCACTTTTGCACGGTCCAGTGAACTAAACGGTTTATAAACGTCTCTGGCGATGCATCTCTTTTATAGTGCTCCAGGCATTATTCATGTCTACACAGGAAAAATCAAGAAACTACCGCCTGACATGTTCTCGCAACATAGGAATCGGCAGTAACTGGATGATATACTAATAAAATTTCGTGTGTATTTTTACCTAATCCTATTTAATTTCTCAACTTTTATTTTAAAATTAATTTTTGTTTTTTTTTTTTTGCAAATTTTTGTGCAATTTTTTTTTGGACCCTGGATTTTAGCGCCTCTAAAGAATGACGCCCGTGTGCATTGCACACTTTGCACATATGGTAGCGGGGGCTCTGCGTGCCACTATCACTCCCCATTTAGCCTTACGCATTTGGCATACGTTCCAAAAGGATATATAGTAAAGCACAATCATGGCTATAGCTAAGAAAAATGTTGGTGTACACACCAAAATGCAATAAAAATTAATGAATTATTACAGAATGTCAAAATGGTTTTATACAAAATAAGTGAGTCGAAAGTACTAACGAAACGATCAGATCAAAACTTTTAGAGAAATGGGCAATCTAACACGCATCTTAATCAGTCAGCCGACAGAAACGCCCATCATTATCGGTTTCGAGGTCATGTCTTTTTCCTTCATACAAAAACTCGTAACTTGGTCCTATATATAACTTACCGACAAATATTTCCAATGTTAAAAGACATAAATGCATAAGTTGCAGGCAGATGTATTTAAATAATTTTATTTTTGATAATAGGAAATGTAATTTAATAATTAAGCAAATAAATTTGATTCGATTACCAAGGTTAATAAAATTGGTTAAATAAATATATAATTTGGTTAATCGTGAAAGTTTCCATGCAAGAAATGTTCAAATTCCTTACCTTAAGCCCTTATTTAGATAATAATTATCAGTGACTATAATCACATCTTGTGAAACATCTTCCAACTCTACTGCATATTCATTATAAAGTTATATCAATAACTTACATATACGTTTTGGAATAATTTGTGAAACAGTTTATTATTCTAATAATTTGGTTGAGTATGTAGTCAGGTTAATCCTGAACCCGTCAGATAGGGTTTACTAAACCACAGTAAATGTAACCAATCAATTCAACATTATTTATTTTCATTAATACGAGTAGTAATCCTTTCGTAATTCCAATAAGCTCTATTATTTCAGCGAAATTATTAATTTAAAACTGTTCTAACGGGAAAATTGTATTATTTATAATTAAATTTATTTGTTATGTACGTATTTTCAGTAAAATAATATTTAATATATGATGCGCCTGAATGATCTGTATATGGATAAAATATATATGTTATCAATTCAATAGAAATACGAATGAATATAGAAGTTATGGACAAAAGCAAAATAGAAATTGGCACAAGGGTTTTGCTAGTGATTGATTGGATTTTTTGCTCGCAACAAGTTCATTAAATTCAATATAGTTTTAGTTTTTGTATCAGATTAAAATCATACGAGTACATTTTTGTTTGTATCGATATTTTTTTTATAACAAATCGTTTTTGAAACACCCAAATTTTTATTTAAACCATTTACTGTAACAGTTTTGATTCCAAATTTTTAAAATATTGTCGTCCTTTTGAAAATAAGTTTACTAGAATATAAGCCAAAATTTCGCCATAAGAAAATAAATCATGCGCAAGCTACAACAAAAAAATAACAACGTTTGGTACTACCCAATTGAACAATCATTTAATGATTCAAAAAAAAAATAAAAAATGAGACATTTTACTATAAACAAGCTTTTATACACCCAGGGGTGCATATACGGAGGTAATGGGGTTAATGGGAGTAGTTTGGTGTAATGGGGGTAATGGGGGTAATGTGGGTAATGAGGAAATAATTAAATAATGGATTGAGTACCCCCAAGAATGTTTAAATCCAATTTTTTATAGGTACTAAAATGTTTTATTATTGAAAATAAAGTCTTAAATATTACCAGTTCCTTCCCCCAGACCTAAACTCTGTAACAATCTCTGGGCGGAAATATTTCGTAGCCCATAAGATAGTCCACATTTCCTTTTCAATGGTTGAATATTTATGTTCTATCTCGTTCAATGTCCTGGAGGCAATAGGTATGTCATTACCCACGGCCCAACCAGCACACTTCTCTTATAACCTTTGAATTATAGAACATTTAATTCTTATAAAGGTTTTATAGTTGTTTCTGAAATTCAGTATTGACTCATAAATATAGCAAATTATGCAATTTATCTGTTAAAAATAAAATAGCACTATAATATTGTTATATAAATATTCTTACAGCATATTTATTATATGTTATACATTTTTTTTATAAGAGATACTCAGTATTTCTTAAGAACAGCTATAAGTCGTATCTATAACACCAATTTCTTTTTTAAGGCTTTTTGATTTATAACGGTTTTATATTTTTCTTTTGTAACATTTTAAAGGTAAGTATAAATATAAAAACGAGCAAATTATAAGGGAAGTCGCCTCATTTTCTTGTTAAGGCAATTTGTGAAACATGTTTAAATCAAAATTGTTTCAATAAACATAAAATACCCTCATTGCAGCAACAAAGAACTATATTTAAGAGAGCAAACATAGCAATTACAAAGTATCCTCTAAATGTCTTTATTACTGCTGTATTAGTAACACTTAACATCAATGAGGTAAAATGCTCTCAAAGAACACAAAAATATTCCTGCCGCTGGTTTAATAGAGCCAGTTTAAAACATTTCATTATTTCTATTTTAACACGTTTTTGGCTTGTTGATGTTTGAGTTAACAAAATGGACATATCACGCTTGAAAAGATTAAAAAAAGTGGCGGATTTCGAGGAAAGTGTTAAAAAATTATAAAATTGCAAATAAAAACATGAAAATTCTAACTATCCTGGTACTATATTTTTATAAACTTTATAAATTTAGACACTGCAGTAATCTAAAGAGTTCATAACAATTTTGTTTCTGGAGAATAAATAAATAAAACTTTGTTTCTTTGTAAAACCTGTTTTACGCCATACCAATAAAGAATAAAAATTTATTAAAGGAGGATAAAATTACTTATAAGTCTTATTGCTTTTTAGAGGTTCCGAATAAAGGTTTCTTATATAGCGTCAAAGTGTTTACGGTTCCAAATTGATTGCAAATACAGTAACTATAAATGTGTCTTTAAAATACTATTTGAGATTGCTTTATTAAACCCTTGTAAGTATCTACAAATAAGATTTATTATATTTTGCGGCACATTAATAAAGCATTTATAAGGGACCTAAAAAACTTTTTGGTTTATAATTTGGTGCCCAATTTAAGCTCATAGGCGTTGTTAAAGCCTGTAAGAATATCTACAAATAAAATTATAAATCTTCTCTTATAAACATTTGATTTAAGAATATTCTTACAGCTTTTATAAACCCGTCATGTGCTACTTGGGGGACTTTGTGATAGTACATCACCAATTATTGCAAGATTGCTTGTCTCCGTTGTCAAATTAAATGGTATGAAGAAGTCTGGATACTATAGTAGAGGTTTATTTGTAAAAAGGTTCTTGCAGGTAAGTAGTTTGGTGATTTAGGCAAAGTCCTTTATACATTTTCTGTAGTATTTCATCAATCCTAGGAAGCCTCTAATATATTTTGATGTTGTTGGTACGGGGTAGTCCATTTGGTTTTGATTTTGTTTGGATTGGGTTTTATTCCATCTGGAGTAATGAAATGTCCTAAGAAGCCAACTTTTTTCTTCAAGAATTCACATTTATGTACTTGGACTTTGAACTCAGTTTCTCGTAATCGTTGGAATATTCTCGAAAAGTTTGCCATATGTTCATGCAGTGAAGTGGAAAAGACCATTATATCGTCCATGTATACCAGGCATATTTTTCCTTGCAGACCTTTAAAAATGTTGTCCCTATCTCGCTTATAGGTTACAGGAGCATTCTTAAGTCCAAATGACATTTGGAGGTATTCGAAATGGTTATTCTGGACGTTGAAGGCGTTTTCTGCACATCTTCCTTCGTCATTTCAATTTGGTGAAATGCGCTTGCTAGATGAAGAGTAGAAAAATACTGTCTTCGTCCAAGTATGTCTAGGATATCTGTTATAGTTGAGAACGAATATTTATCATCAATGGTTTTTTCATTAATCTTCCTATAATACGCCACTTGATCTTTTTTGAGGCTTCCGATTTTTTGGGACTAACCCAGATGGAGATTGTCTAGGTCTGATGATTCATTGGTCCAGCATAGATGATATTTGTTTCTTTACTTTCACCTTTTAGATATGCGTATATCTATAGGATTTCGTATAGACAGGAGCCTCGTCTGTAGTTAGGATATGTTTTATTTGATTCGTAAGTGTAGGTGGAGCGTCAGGATGAGTATTTTCTACAAAGTTTCTTAATATGTTTTTCTTCGTCCAGATTGAAATGATCTGTTCTAATAAGGGTATCAATGTCTATTTTCGGTTGTAGTTACGGTAGGATATCAACCATTTACAAATGGAATTCTTGAAGATTGATTTTCATACTTTTATCTGCTTCAATTAGGGATATTTGGATTGGTTCATCAATGTCGGTGAAAAGTCCTATCCAGGATAGTTTAACGCAAGCCGTAGCAAGGTTTTCTCTAAAGATGGCTCCTTGAACTTCTTGCCTTGGTAGAATAATGGTTATTATCACTTCTTTGACTATGATTTGGTCTTAGATAATTGGTTGTGGTTTGAGTGTTTTATTACTCTCGTGGTAGGGAATATGAGTTGTAGAATTTTCAGTAATAAGTTTCAATTCTGGGAGATTAAAATGGGCCTTAAGACATTTGAGGTTATCTAGGCCTATAAGGACATCAAAGGTTTTCTGAAATTTGAAGTTGCCATCTGTGTTGAACTCTGGAATCCATTGGAATTTCAGCACAATGATCTTGGGAATGGTTCTGGCAGATGGAAGTAGCGATGAATAATTCACGTTTAATGTTGTTTGGATACAATTTGGATGCAATTTCGGGGGTAAGAAAGGATTGGGTAGCGCCGGTGTCGATAAGCAGTTTGAGGGGTGAATTTTTTATGGATATGTATGGGAGATCCGTATAGTCAGGTTGGTTATATTGGTTAAATTATTTCAGGTTTGCGTCGAGTCTGTATGTATTTGCGTCTTATCTAAAAGCTTCATCGGCTTGTTCGATGTTGAAGAGTTCTTCAGAATTAAATCTAGGTGGGCTTTGTGACCTAAAGCAGCTACCTTGGTTCGGAGCCCCATTTTTACTGATTGCCCTGGTACTTATACTCATTGAGTTTTGTTGGAATGACCTCGTAAATTGTTGGTAACTGTTGTAGTCTTGGGATGGGTTGTTACCATTGTAAAGTCATGAAACTAGTCATCGGTGAGTTGTATGGTTTTCCTAGACGGTTGGTATTTTGAGACTTGTTGGTAGTAGATGAAAATGGGTCTAATCCCTTTTTGGGGTAGATTATGTTGTTTTTCTCTTGTATATACTGTATAGCTAGCTGTGGATTGCAATGGTTCTCGTTCTCGGAGTCCTAATGAAAAAGGTTGTAAGGGCTTGTTGTTGGAAGACATTTTTCTTACTGTACTTGATAATTTCATTCGATCCATACAGTTCTATGTAGTTTGTTATGGTACTTAGAAGTCATTACTTTCTCATATAGTTGCTGCGAACTCTCGTTGGGGCATTTACGTAGATTAACTAAATCTCTTGTTAATGAATTTTCATTCTTTTTGTCAAAGAAGTATTGAATTAATGTATTTCTAAGTTTGTTGGTGAATTCTTGAATTAACATATGGTTTTTAAAGTAATTGGAATTGTTTGTGTCCCAATAATAGTTCAAAATGATCGTGGCTACATTAATGAAGTTGTGGAGTTGCCGTCAAATTCTGCAAGAGCGCAAAAATCCTTCAGGTAGAAACTTGCTATGATGCTGGTGATAGAGGTTGATTGTGTAGGTAAGGACGGTGTACTAGGGGTTGGAGATTTATTGATAGGATTTGTTGAGGGGGTGAATTGAATATGGGTAACTTATAAGGTTAGGATGGTTCTGAAGTACATATTCCGGTACTTTATTTTCTAAATATATATTCTTTCTTCTAAAGGTATGTTCTTTCTTGATCTCCTTTGGGTTAACTCTCCCACTATCCTAATGACTACGCCAGTAATATTTTTGGTGAACAAAAGCACTTTTAATAAAACGAAAATATACAATAAATACAATTATTAAATCGCAAATTTGGACAATTAAATGTAATAACCTTAGTATTTAAATTGATTGGCAAATATGAACTCAACGACTCATAACTTGTAGCACTTTGGTTAATTAGACATTTATTTCAACAAGATTGCTATTTTCATATCCAAATTTCTTCTTAAAATTTTTAAAAACATTTAGACATTTCTTATGACAAATTATTTCAGTTTAAAGAAATATTTTTAATAAATCCATCTCTAACAGGCACTACTATTTTTGTTTTTTTTTTTTTTTTTTGTTTTAATAAGATTGGATTTTATACAGACAGATTTATTTGGACTCAGTTATAAACCATTAAAAAATGTTTTTGATTTTTTGAGAGAATGATAAAGGGTAACAGGTTTAATATGTCTCTTTCAGAGTTAATATTTATGTTTCGAAAAAAAAAAAATTTAAATTAACTTTTAGTAATAAATTCAGCCATAAGAAAATAAATCACAACTCTCCACGTTTGCCTTAAAACCACTACCATCCTCCTTAATAACTATACCAGTGGATGAGGGACTTGATCAAAAGTTACTTCTCATCAGTTCGCAAAAAAATATATATATATATATATATAATCCTTCCAGCGTTCGACGAAATTTTGACCAAATCAGTTCTGGCTGGCTTAACAGAGACTTAGAGTATCGTAAGTCGTAAGAGAGTTCAGTTCAACCCCTGATATTGAAATCGTATGCCCACGAATTTATCGACTCGTTCTATAAATAAATACGTTTCGTTCTTACTAGTAAAAAGTTCACTTTTATGAATGAGTAATTCCAAGTCGGTGGGTTGATTGAACGCCAGGTCATCCCTCGAGTCGATATACTTACTAAGTCTGTACGACGTTCGTAAGGAATAACCGTAATAAACGATGAAAAATTGAAATTTTAAATCAATTAAATTCACATTAACCGATTTTACGGTTTCATTCCTAGAAAATGTTCAGGTAGTATTGAATAAAACTTGTTATTCAAGACATAATAGTTTTAAATCGATACGACACTGAAAATAAATGGACACATAAACATAGGGTGTTCCAAATAATAAAAATTATTTTAAAAGTAATTAATGAGCTTATTATTTACCAGCGAACCTCTAGAGTGTTAAAATCTGATTTCGATCTAACATTTGTGTTAAATAAATGTTACAATTTGTATAATATATTTGTTAATATATTTTTTAATATATTCGTTAATATATTATTTAATACCATCGTTAATATATTCGATAATATATTCGTTAATATATTCTTTAATAACATCGTTAATATATTCGTTAATACATTATTTAATAACTTTGTTAATGTATTCGTCAATATATTCGTTAATATATTCTTTAATATATTCGTCAATATGTTTGTTAATCTCGTATATTTGTTATTATATTCATTAATATATTCGTAATAAGTAGTTTTTTGAATTTCATAATTATCTTATATAATTTTGTACCAATGATACCTTGTATATTGTGCAATTTTTTTACATGAAGGAATTTTAATAGTCTTAGATGGATCGATGATTGGTTTTAATTTATAAACTTAATTGTTGTTTACTGATATTGAATATTCTTGAATGTGTTTATAGAAAGTATAGGAACTCATAAGTAAAAACGCGGTCGAGCCGTATAAACTTCCAACGCTGATATTATTCGTTTCCTGCTCGCATTAATGCTAACTCTCGTTGTTTTCACATGAACTTGTGCAAAGGGTATTGGAAAACGTTCAGTGGCTGACACTGTATATGATTAGGTTATCCGCATGAAGGCCTGACTTTGATTGGTCAAAAAAGTCAAATGGCTCTTACTTCTAAACATTCTTTTTTATTTTTAGATTACTTTTTAGCTGGATCTAATTTTTTTCTATTGTAAAATAGTCGTTCATAATCTACATTCACATCAAATTTAAATACTTTATTTTGACTTAAGTACAGTGACAAGAGATGAATGCTTTATTGAATTATCAAGAATCTATTTATTCTTATAGATCACAGTTATAAATAAAATATAAATTGGAAATAATATAATTTTAGATTTAATTTTCAATTTATACATTCATTTCAATATCCAAGCACAATATTTGAATACAATATAATGCAACATAAACTACTATTATAAAAGTCTGCCCTAGTTCGGTTTTTGTTATTCATTGATATGGATTTTCATCGAGTAATAGCCCAAACAATCAACAATTTTATTTATTTTTGTAAACATACTGCATTTTTTGATGTTTTGTTTTGTACAGTCTGTTCGCTAAACTTACGTGGATTTCGGATTAAAAATTTTATGAGTATTTCCAAATTTAGTACCTACCCTAATGTTATTTTAATTTAAATCTGACCATTAGGGCAATTTTACCTAATTTCTTGGGAAGAGGCTTATTGGAACTGGTTGTCAATGACTAATTTGCATAATTTTGTTAATCCGAAACCCGCGTAAGTATAGCGTACCGACTTTTTTTTGTATGTACCTAACCGAGCTCAAATCTTTTTGGTGGATGCATCCCTTTTTATGGTGGATGAACATATTATGTGGCGGATACACCAAATTTTATGGTTCATTCACAAGTATTTCAATATTATGAGATGATTATATCAAGTACATTCTAATATAAAGTTACTGCTACAAGTCGGAGATTGTTACAGTTATATATGTTGTGTAATCCAGTGTTAGAATAAGAGGTGGTAGAAAATCTTCAAATTACGAAGACGTATTTCTCTAATACTGAAAAATCTTAAAGAAAAGTATCTATAAGAAAAAAGAATGTACCATGGTTTATAAATCTAAGATATAATTTTATACGAACGAATTTCACAAAATCTTTTAACCATTTTATACTCAAATTATATGTGTACCTACGTATATCTAATTACGTGCTTTCCGTCATACGGTTAGTTCTCCATTATGTCAATGAAATCACGAAAAGTTACTGGAATTCCCTTTCAGAATTAAGCACGAAAGCCAAATTAAAAACTTTATTTCCAAGTTGGAATTAAAGTAAGGAGAAATAAAATGAAACCAGTCATTGTCTGTGATTCTTTGATGATAAGTATTTATTCCGTTATAAATTAAAGGTAGATACAAACATGAATGGAAAAGTGTTTTCAACAAAGATAAGGAAATAAATTTAGGACTTTAATTTCTATTTTAAAATGAACTACAATCATGGAGATATTGAAAAAGGTAAGAGATATGACGTTGACTTAATCGGACAAACGGTAGATATTTTGAAAAAATAAGAAAATATTCTTTATTAAGTTTGTTCCAACAAGAGTTCAAATCCGTACATGACTGTTAGTCTAAAGCGAAATTTTACTTTATAGGTGGAAACGCATCAGACAATCACGGTCCTGTCGCATCGCGGTCCTATCGCATCGCGGTCTGTGCTAGCCTCGAGCGCGCGTGATGAAGTTCTTTCCCATATTTTGTAACGCATGCATTGGCACTTGATGTTCTCGAGCTCTATTCTCACACATCGCGTTCTCCTATAATTTCCAAACAATCTCGGGAGACCGTGAGGAATAGAGACTAGCACAACCCGCGATGTGACGGGACCGTGATTGCCTAATGCCAGTGGCGGCTGGTGCATATTGCTGTAGAACTGCAAAACTGCCAAAAAAACTGCAAGTGTCTCATCTACATTTTACATAAATTATTTTAGACATTCTAAAATATACGTCAAATAGATTTTCATTTAATTTTAATTATTAAATAGTAAATAGTGTGTGTGCACTGCACTGCTTGGGTCGCAGTCTCCTTTAGTCGTTCTAATAGTCTTGATAGGCATATATGCCTGTCAAAAAGATTAATTAAGTTTTCTAACAGCGAAACTTTCTTGTATTTTGATCAAAAATAAAAAAGGTGTAGAATTGAAGACATATTGATTTGTTCACACCTTTTTGTATTTTTATCAAAATATTTTTATTTTCATTTTGTGAACTTTAGTTTAAAATTGTTAATTAATAAATAAAATAAATTACTTCAAAGATTATTTCAATTTATTGCTCTATTACCTTTAATAAATTAGGTATTGCTTTTTCCACAGCCCTAAAATATTCAACAGTGGGTGGAGAGACTATGCAATTATGCTTTCAAAATAAAAAGTGTATTGATATTACGTTCAGGCATCCAAGGCACGTACCTAAATATTAATCTACGTCGGTAAATAGGGATGGTCAATAACATTATTAAATAATTTACGTAAAAATACAATACACATCAAATCTATCGATTAAAATGTTATTGTCTATACCACGAATACATCACAACAATGTGTGATGTAGCAGGAAAATTAAACATATGAAAAAGATGCTTGACGTCTTGTTATTTGTTTCGGAATTTGGCTGCTCTTAATCTTAGACCTAAGGGTAAAAACATTGGTTAAATCGCCACTCTGTTACCCCCTACTGCGATGGGAAAACAATATCAGAACACACAAACAAAAATATAACATACATTAAGGAACAAATTAATTTGTTTTTTTTTGGTAGGCAGTTGCCTGGAAATAGTTCCATAATTGGTTGTCTCAAACACAGCATATTAAAATTGAGAGAATTATAGTTTTGTTTTAAAGGGGCAAAGTAAAAATCGAGCCACTCGGCGACGTAAACTACTCCACTATGTTTTTACACTCATGAGCTTCTATTCATTAACAATTCGAATTTCTACTTCTTTTTCTTCCCCACTCTTGCTTGTTTCGACCGTGAAACTAGTTTACCATTTCGAAAAAATATGTTGATTTAATCCTTTTTAAACTGTAGATATCTTTCTGACAAAATTTATTTTTGTCTTATGTCCAATTATTTTATTTTTGTCATCTGGTTCATTCATTCCTTGGATATGAATGCCGTTGTCCCTAAATAATGTTTATAAAACAAAATTGAACACCAGAATTAATTGCTGAATTTATAACAGAGCTGATATCTTTAAAACAATTTGAAAAAAAAATACTTTTAAAATGAAGTGATATCTCTGGGGTCAACGAGCCAAAAGCCCTCGGACTGAATCATGACACCATCCAGACGTTATCATCTATATACCGCAATTTTAGATAAATAACTAGCATTTATAATGTAATAATATGAACGGGGTGGGTGGCTCAGTGGTAGAGTCTCTGCCTGCGGATCCAAGGGTCCCGGGTTCGGATCCCACGGTTGGCCGGGATTTTTTCATTTAATTTGATTATTTAAAATTAATTCTGATGCCTTGGTAGGATTCCCCACTCGACCATTCACTGTTGGGTTCTAATTAACAGTGCTGTTCCTAAAGTGGCGTTGGGAAACAGTAACAAAGCCTACACAGAACACGAGGCGAAATAACCCTGGTAGTTGAAGCCGATGACACATACAAAAAAATAATAATATGAAAAATTTGTTCAAGGTCCGCCCTTCGGGGCATAAACATCCTGGAGGAGGAACCCTCTGAGGAGGAGGGGAGTATGGCACTCTTGGCACGCGACAAAATTAAGGAACAGGACATGGAGCCAATAACGCCGATACCTCTACCTCCGAGATACCGATTCAGGGATCTCATTCTGGGCGATTGGGCGTTCAACGATGACGGTGAAAGGTTAGTGTCTTCTTAGTTTCATCAAATATATACGAGGTAAGCGCCAATAATTCCCGGCCTGACAATGAAGGAGGCAAAGTACAACAACAAGTTTTTATTATTTTTCAATGTAATCTCCCTTAACCTCAATGCACTTCTTACAACGTTTAATTAACAATTCAATCCCTTTAAAAAATATTCTTTCGGTTTATCCTCAAAATGGGCCAAAACAGCTTCTTGTAACTCAAAATCGTCCCAAAAACGCCGCCCGCGAAGGTCCTTTTTCAAATAACTAAACAAATAATAATCGTTGGGAGCCATATCTGGACTATAAGGCGGGTGATCTATATTTTGAAACCCGCAATCTAGGGTGACAGCTTGTGTAACGACAGCAGTATGAACGGGCCTATTGTCGTGCAACAACCGCACGCCTCTGGTTAATTTTCCTCGACGTTTTTCCCGAATACATTCTACTAACTTATGAAGTAATGCGGCATAATATGTGCCATTAATAGTGGTATTTGTCTCTTTAAAATCAATTAGAAGGATTCCTTCACAATCCCAAAAGATCGTAGCCATCATCTTTTTCGTTGATTGGCAGACTCTAAATTTTCGTGGGGGGGCTTCACCCTTATAGCGCCACTCCATTGATTCCCTTTTCGACAGAGGATCATAATAAAGAACCATAGTTTTATCTCCAGTGACTATTGTTTCCAACACGGGGTTCGGATCGTCTCCACACAGTTCCAAAAACGATCCAGCACACTCGACACGACGTTGCTTCTGAATCGCCGAAAGGTATTTGGGCACTCATCTTGCACTAACCTTATGCATACCCAAATGATCATGGAGGATTCGGCGAACAGTGGTTTCAGAAAGCTTGGTCATTTCTGCCATTTCCTTGACTTTCAAACGTCGGTCACTTAGCACCAGGTTTTCCACAAGGGCCACTTTGTTCTCCGTTATCACCTCCACTGGCCGTCCAGGTCTTTCGTCATCTTCAAGGGATTCCTGACCCATGCAAAAACGTTTTGCCCATTCCTTCACTACCGAATAGGAAGGGGAACTTTGGCCATATACGCCATCGAGTCTTTCTTTAATAATTTTAGGTGTAAGCCCTTCTTTTGTTAAAAATTTAATAACCGCTCTGTACTCAATTTTCGTCAACTGAGACATTTTCGGAGATACTTTAGTTCAAAATGCTGACAATTAAAAACTATTTGACGTAAGTCGCTTATTTTGTTACCACAGCCTACTAAGGTTTGTAGTTATAAAATGTTAAACTTTTATTCTGATAAAATATCTGCAACTATGTCAGGCCGGGAATTATTGGCGCTTACCTCGTATGTAATAACATTATATTCTCGTATTACTCAAACTAATATTAATATAAAATGACTTGGTAAATGGTATTTATTAAATGTGTAAAGTGTTGCCTGGATTGAGTAGGAACTTACTTGTTGCCTAACAGACATAATAATTTTTTCAGCGATTACTTTAGTATATTATTGCCGTCCTTAAAAAGGGCAACTTAATTTAAAAAACTTAAATTTGTCAAAAATCAACATTCAATGAAGTAGGTTGGGATTTTTGCAAAAATTAATCGGCAGCTGATATAATTGTTACATTTTTATCAACGACCTTCATGTTTTTTGTCCAGCTAGATTATACGGAATTGTGAGAGTCGTGATGAAGGCAATGATGCCTCATCAGCGGAAATTGAAATAAAAGGAAAAGTTTTTACACGCTGTCCCAAAACATTTTGAATAATGTTATTAGGAATATCGGAAAATTAGCATAATTATTTTTGAATTTGTCCGCTAAAATATTTTGAGTAATTTTATTAGAAATTTCGGAAAATAAAACTAATTATTCTGTAATATGGATGAAGCTTCTTTACTCATTTTATAAACTTGACAAGAATTGGATGTCGCTATATTTATTTTACTCGTTGAAATACTTTTCTGGGAAATTGTTCATCATTCCAGTACCCCATATTTGTAGTAGGTATTCTCATTGACATTTAGTGCCAATGAAAAACAAAGACCTTGCATCCTAGGTATTGATCTTAGATCAGATCCTTAGGCTTTGTCTTGGGTCTTGAGCAAGCAAGGACACCAAACAGTCTTGGTCTTGCTACAGAACTTGCAAAACTCTCTCAAAACTTTTCTTTTTGGTTTTTTTTTCAAGCAATTATTGATTGGTGAGTCAAAATCAAAAGAAGTAATAAGCGTTTTTCTTATACCATGGCTCAGATATTTTAATTCTGTTTTTTCAAAAATAACATTCCTTATTTGGTAGGGGTAATTTTGAAAAATTTGTTTATTTCCAACTAACTAATTTTTAATTTTAACTTACTAATGTACCCATGTATTCAATGTTCAATATCTAGAAATAAGCTGATAGAATTTTTATTTTATACTTTCAAAATTGATACCCATTATTCAGGTATATTTAGGCATAATACTTAACTTCATCCACTCGAATAGCGTGTATTAAATTATCCCACAAAAATAAAATTTTTATTAAATGTAAAATTCAAATAATTTCCGACAGAGCGGTACTCAAATTGAAGGTTTATTTAAATGGATCGAAATAGAATTTTCTTTCTCACTTTTTAGAGCAAGAAATCTGCACTGCCATTGAATTATGATAAAAGTATATAATCTAAAAAAAATATTTTTCTTCAGACTACATTGAAAAGTGTAATCTAATAAACGTTGCTGACAGCAGGCTTTGAAATGTTTTATGTATACCTTAGATTAAAAAGACCAGAGATTTAACATACACCGGTATTATTTAATCTGTTAATCTACGCGAATGATGCCAGTTTCCAAAGATAGGTTAGTTGAATGGGGGAACTAGGAGGAACTCTGAACTCTATATCAGGGTTATTATTACTATTAGATTTACTATTAGTAGAATGGTTTATTATGAAATGAAATTATTGTCATTTTTTTTTAATATAAAATTAAAGCAACGCTTTTATTTTCCTTTATAGAATATTACGTTAGTTTTTATTTTTTAGTAACTTTTGTTTTAGAGACTACAATAAAATACCCAAAAAAAGTATATTGTTTAACGGGCAAGGAATGGTACTCATTGTCTACGAGCACCTATTATTATATTTGCAGTATGTGCCACCATACGTATAATTCATACACACTTGTGTAAATGTAAAATAAATAATGCAAAATATTGTTATGTTAAAGATATTTAAAATCTTAAATATTATCAATATATTATAGAAAGCTATGATAATCAGTAATAAAAATATGCAAATCATGACATGTCAATTTCACGAAAACTAGAAGCAGTGTTATCAACATAAAACTAGCTAAATTGCATTTTAATATTGTCTTGTAATCGCCTAAAGCCGACTCTGTGCTTTATTTACCCTATCTCGCGAGCGGGGCTAAGATCAATAAAGCACAGAGTGGGCTTTAGGCGATTTCATGACGAAAATAACAAGTGACGGTTTTTGCTGAAACCTGGACATTAGGCGAATGGCTGCAGACCAGTACTTGGATCTCAGTATGTTGGAAGATTATTTCCACCACGTTTTTAATGATTTTCCAATTCAGCTGGAGGCTCTTTATCTTTGGCATGGCTTGTTTCTGTATATTGGACTCCAATAAAGTGCTTTCTCAGATTAGGTAATGCCTCCCATAGTATGTTGGAAGATTACTTCCACCATGTTCTTAATGAATCTCCAATTTAGCTGGTTGCTCTTTATCTTTGGTATGGCTTGTTTCTGTACATTGGACTCCAGTAAGTGTTCCCTTAGATTAAGTAATACCTTCTATATAGCTGTGTTCTTTGTTACCAAATAGAATAAGTAATGTGATCCATCTTGAAGTTTCAATGCTTTTCCTGGGGCTGGAATTGGCTTTGAAGTTCTGGCAATCGACCAAACTTCTTTCGGAATACGAATGTCAGATTTCAAGGGTCGTTGATGACGGCGTAAGTGCTATGGACCAGCAAGTAGTCTTTAGGAACAGCGAGCAGGTCTTGCTGTTGCTCGCTTGTGACACCATGTCTTGCTTTTCCGGTACCTCCGTATACACCCATAAATTCTTCAAAGACAAGGTCAGATATTTCTTGGAGGTGGTTTACTTCTTCTTCGTCATCATGGTTACCCTCAAATGGCGCCGCCAGTTGTGGTGCACTACCTTCGGGATCTTACTTATATGGTAAATGACATTATTAATTTTTTTCTTCATGAAGTACGGACCTTTCTAAGGCCATTGAAGCTTCGGAAAATAATCCTTTTGTCTTTTTGTGTTATAAAGCCAGACTTTGTCGTCTTCCTTAAAACATCCTTCTGTAGCTTGGGTATCGTATCGCTTTTTTATTCTGTCGCTGACGATTTGAATATGCGTCCATTTCTTTTTTCCGTAGCTGAATTACATTATCTTCACCGGCTATGTCTTCGGCAAGTCAGCATCCAAATTGGAGGTCATACGGTAGTCTCATCTCTCACGTTCGAACAGCGCCTTTTCTGGTGTTTGGCCTGTAGATTCATTGACAGCGGCTCTATATGCCATTGCGAAGAGCGAAAGATACTGATCCCAATCTCGCTGGTGGTTGGAAACTACTTTTGATAGGTATTTGCTAATGGTCTTATTCATTGGCTCTACCATTCCATCCGACTGTGGGTGCAATGCCATTGTTCTGGTTTTCTTCATGCCTAGTATGTCACAGATTCCTAGGAAAAGCTGGCTTTTAAAATTTCTGCCTTGGTCACTATGACTTTCCAAAGGCACTCCAAATATACTGATACATTATTTTATCAATACGTCTGCAACAGTTGCGGGCTCTTGATTTAGAATGGCGTAGACTTCTACCCACTTCGTGAAATAATCTATAATCACCATCATGTATTTATTACCATCCTCGGTCATGGGGAATGGTCCAGCAATATCTAAGAGTTAGTATTGGAGCGAGAGAGAAACGAATAATATAAGTGATGCCAGTTTATACGGACCGACCACGTTGTAACGTTTGCCATGCCATATAAACTGGCATTGCTGATAGTATTCGTTTTCTTCTCGCTGTGCAAATGGGTATTAGAAAATGTTAGATAGCCCATAATGTATATTTTTATCAATGTAAAAATGTAATAAATTCCTTTGATTAATAAAAGATTTAAAAAATCTAATATTTTTATAAATGTACTTTCTAAAAACAAAATTTCAATTGCTTCTATGCCTCTACGATCTATGCTTCTTATTTACGTATCAAAAAAGGTCTAAAAACCTTCAATATTAAAAATTTTTTCTTTAAATACCTAGTATACTTAACTTTTGTTTTAGTTTTTCTAATGAAAGTGTTTGTCAATGACTTTTTAATTTAAACAAATCAACATCTGTTAAGCTCGTCTATATTTTGTATATTATTATCCACTTTAATATTATTTATTAAAAAAAACTAAATTTTGTATGAAGAGTAAAATTTTCCATATAAAGAAAACTTGGGTAGGTAAGTAATATTATACACGAACACTGTTCTTTCATTGATTAAGAAATATTCCATTATATAGATAGAAGGTTAAAAATAATAAATAAAGGTGTGTTATTATTCATTACAAAATTACATCAGCTTTTGTAACATCTCATTACATACTACCTACCTAATTAAGGAAATTATCAGGTCCAATTATTTTAAACTTAGCGGGACAATCCATAATTATTGTATTGATTATTTCTAATATACAAGGTACAAGAAAATTAACTCACATAACTTTAACTAACGGTCGTTTATTTTTAAAGCAGAACGATAATTACTCAAACTGTTTGTCATAAAAATATGTCTGAACATTCTACGATTTGGTAAAAATGCATGGACTGATGGTAATTTTACTATTTATTTTTCGTAAATAATAGAAATTTATCAATAAAACTAATATTTCATCTCAGTAAGAGGCCATTATTGTTGGTTAATTGGCAAAACTTTTAAGGGATATATTTCACTATATAGTTGGTAAGATTGTGAGTAACGTTAACTTTAAATGTCATGTCAATTATGGTTAACCTAGAAATAGAACATTGAAAAAGAATCTTGATTGTAATAAAAATAATAGTTCAAATTGTATATTAAAACTTAATTAAATAAAAACTGGTTCATATAATTTATTTTTGGTCCAAACCCAAGTTTAACAGTAAGTTAAAAACAAGCTATATCAAATGAAGGAATTAAAAAAAGTTACAACCTATTGAAAAGAAAAGAATTTTTTTTTAAATTTTTTATATATTATATATGGTATATATATATATATATATATATATATATATATATATATATATATATATATATATATATATATATATATATATATATATATATATATATATATATATATATATATATGTGGTACCTAATTATAAATAAATAACTTTTTCTCATATTTTTATAATGGGACTATTGGTGGGGAAAGGTTTATTAATACACAACATACAACTTCTATTTTGTCATAAATATTTATATTTTTTGAATAATTAATAAAAATACTAATTTTGTTTTGTATGGATCTTTTACTGCTCTACATCTATTTAAATGTATACACGAGTAATTTTTCATCTTGCATATTAAAAGCGCAGAGAGACTGGCTTACCTAAAACATACAATTATTTATATATAGGGCAAACAAATTATATTTGATTTTGCTTGATGTCAACTCAACAAGATTAATTGTTTGTAACCATCATAGCTGATAAATCGTTTGCATTTAGAAACGTTGTTGGAACAACAAAAAAATACTTGATCTCTATCGGCTCTGCTCGCACACTTTTACATTTATGAAAGTACCTACCGTCTTTTTATATTATCAATTTTTCCTACGAATTATTTAAAAAATATGACTACCATATATCTCATTCTACTCCTGAGAATTTAATCGTTGAGAATAAATCCAGGTTTGAAAAGAAATTAAAAAGTATCTGCTTTAAAGAAGATTTGTTTGACCAAACTAAACACGAACTTCTTGAAATCAAATGATCTTTTATTGTTTTTAATTATTGTGTTCTTACTCGGTTGCGGTTCATGTCTTAAAATACAACTAGTGCCTAAAAACATAAGTACACGCACTTATAAATAACTATTATAGGAACATTTTATCACATTTTTCAAAAAACGACCATTGGCTCTCAATCTACAATTTTAAAACGGAAACAATACAACCCTGCTATAACCTTCTTGGATGACATAATATCAATTACCGATAAACACGTGGAAATATTTAATATAAAGGCATGTTTTTGGATCGTTCTTATTTAAGAATGCCACGTGCACATTAATGAAGCGATATTTATCATCAATTTGGGACAGCTCGATGAATTTGTTAAAGAAGCAATCATTTTGGTCTTTTCCGATTCATCTTCATTAAATTCCATTTCTGGAGTTTGTGTCAATTAATTGTGCCTATCTCGAAATCGGAAATACTTCTCCTAACTTTCTGATTTTAGCTGGTTTCGTTTCTCGAAATAGATATTATATTGTGGATTGATTATTAACTTTTTATTTTTTATTTTTTTTTGTGTCATCGGCATCAACTGCTACGGTTATTAGCCTCGTGTTCTGTGTGGACTTTGTTACTGTTTCCCAGCGCCACTTTAGGAACAGCACTGTTAATTAGTACCCAACAGTAAATGGTCGAGTGGGGAATCCTACCAAGGCATCAGAATTAATTTTAAATAATTAAATTAAATGAAAAAATCCCGGCCAACGGTGGGATTCGAACCTGGGACCCTTGGATCAGCAGTCAGAGACTCTACCACTGAATCACCCACCCCGTTAACTTTTTATTATTTATGTTATCCTTTTTGGGCTATAATTATTTTAAATTTACGTTGCTATCTAAGTATTGACACACTCATCAGTTGTCTCAATAATGACAATATAGCAAGTATTGCATATACAGACAAATAGGTTATTCTGAAAACAGGTAATATGAACATCCTCATCAGCTACCTCAATAATGACAACATACCATATATGCGTGTACAGATGACTAGGTTATTCTAAAAACAGGTAATTCTGACACTGGGCAAGAACCATTCGCTGTCTATCAATTTCAAGAAGACACGAATGATTTTTTCATAAGAAAAAGGAAGAACTAAAATTAACAGAGCTCTTAAACACAAAACTAAACTTTGCAACAGAGATAAAGTACCTAGGTATCATCTGTGACAGAAAGTTAACATGAAATACACCTAGAAAACATTGCTTCCACTGCTTCAAGTGAACATGAACTATATCTCACCAGAATATACCTTTCATAAGTCATAAAAAGTTATAAAAAACATAATGAACCGAAACTGGCAGGTGCGATTCATGTCTACACCGACGGTTCTAAAACAAAACAAAGCTCAGGATGTGGAACATAATTCAGGTCCTTAAACCTAAGCATAAAATGGGCTCTGTACAATAGATAGTTCAAACAAGGCTCACGGGGATTCTCAAAGTAGCAAAAGAAAGTACCAGAAACAAATATAGATATCAGACAAGAACTACGCATCTTGGACAGATTATGTTAGTACTAGAATGTGACCAAGCTTTAACCGAAGTATCATTCAAAAATTTAGTTACTATAATTAAAGACAACGCCATATCGAAAGATAACCGCCTTACTGATTCACTAGCCAAAATGCAGCCAACCAAATACTTTTTTGACCTGGCGTAACTACCCTTTTCTATCTAGCTGTCGCCCTGCATCATCCCTTGATCTCTGACCTCTTTGGATTGAGTCCTTCACCATCTGGTTTGGTTCGTTATGGTAATCTTTCCATATTCTAATCGACTGTTTCTGCGACTTTGGATCCTCTGGTTGATTTACCGATCTGTACCAATGCTCTGGCTTGCTACTATGAGACTGCTAGCTACTGTAATTGGCTATTTTTGACTGGCTGAGTTACACTGGCTGAAAAATATTGACTGGTAAATAGTGGCTCATTCTTTTTGTCGTCTTGGTCATCTTGGCACGAATTTATCTATGGGTTTTCTCTTTTATAAACTTTAGCCATTGAAGCTAGATCCTTCTGGTTGCTTGAATTGACCCATCACTTCTTCGTGTACCCTGCATTCATCTTCTCCTCGACGGACATATCTGCGAATGGTTCTTTCATTGAACCTTAGCCATTTCTGGATAAATCCTCCTCTCTGAAGACTTTATTTGACCCCGCGCGTTTTCGTGTAAACCATAGAACTTCTTTTTACTGGATGTATCTGGGAATGGCCTCTTTTATTAAACCTTTCCATTTCAGATAGATTTTATCTGGTTCCGTGATTTTGATTGATATGTAACAATCTCTTTGTGGCTTTGGATTGAGGAATGCTTTCTCTCTGAAGTACTGGAATTGATCGTGCGTGGAACCTTCGAATGCTTTGGTACGTTCGGGACTTGTAGTGGTTAGTTGTTACAATTTGGCCTATGTGGTAGGCTTGGTTTCGGTGCTGATGGTGAATTTGGCAAAGGTAGTACGGTGTTAACTTGGATTGCTCGTCGTGTTCGTTCTTCTTGTGCAGTGGCAACGTCTTTTGATTACCTTATGACAACATATTAACTTACATCTTATATTTACACATAATCGAAATAATAAAACCAATTTTTATAATAATTGTCTCAATTACTCAGAATCATATTTAAATTTGCGAAACTAAATAAATTTTTATTATCCCAAACTTATTTATCGTTCATAAACATTTCTTACTCTCAATTGTTATTGTTTACTATAAGTAATAATTTTCAAAACATTTTCGAGAGACAGAATCCCCAAGGGACGGTCACGGTTTGAGCGGCCTTTCAGCCAGGGTTTCGGGAGCAGCCCTCTGCCCAAGTCTGACTTTCACTTTCATTGTCTATCAAAGTTTATCCGGTGAGTACAGTTAAGAATCTAGCGACATGAAAAGTACTCAAAATCGACTCCCGGGCTATAAGAGGAAAGCAGTATATTTTCTCCTTTGGACCCATTGCAAATGGACATTTTCGACTATTTACACACCTAACAGGAAAGCATAAACTTTTATTAAATAAACCACTTTACTCCTACTCCTACCAAAAAGGTAATGAATTATTTTCTACCTAAAAGTTTTTCAATCCATCATAACTCCACATGCCTAAAATAAATAATGAAGCGCATCGGAAAACTTTTGATAAACGTTAATTCTTCATTTGTAGAGAGGAAAGTGCTTTTGAGAGTTAAAAAGTCCTTCATTGGGTCTAAAAGCATAACATCTCTCCATCACTGTGACTCGGATCGCAAATGTGTATGGTCAAAATTAAATGTCAAAATATACCGGCATAGTACCTCAAGATTTTTGGAGATGTGTCTTTAGTTTTATAAATTATTTACAATTCAAATTAATTTTAACTGCCTGTCATTTGTCACCTATAAACAGACGATTTGTTTCTTTACACTGAGTTCGTTTTATGGGGGGTTTGTGTATTTTTTTGTTTAATATTTTTAGCGTTTCTTTTTAGTGCTTTATTGTAATTATAAGTTTAGTTTTTGTGCATCCATAATACAGGGTGACCTATCGAAAATTTGACATGGGTATTTTGGGTAATAATATAGTAGATGTAAGAAAACGCTCACACACGTCGATTTTAGTTTTGACAGGGACAATATTTTCTTCTTCCTGCACTACTGTTACTTCAATCCTCGCGCTGTGGGGTGATCAAGTGATCAACCCCTAAAATTTGAATAGGGAAAGCCCATTGTATTCTCTGTACCTATCATAAAAATTGTATTTTATTAAATTAATTTCCCACTTTTCATGTTATTATATTTCACGTTTTATCATCCACTTCCTATACTAAATTTTAATAAAAATGAACACAAACATGGTCGCACCCTATTAGTAAACACTTATTGCAGTGAAAACACACGTGGTTTTTTGACCTTTTCACCGCGGAGGCAATAGCAATTAATTTTCACGATTTTCCTTTCACATTAGTCTGAGGTAAAGTAATTAAGTAAATTAGGGTAAATTATGTAACGCTTTATGGCAGGTAAAGGCTATAAAAATGTGTGTTACTACCCGCTTTTTTATTATGATATCGGTGTTGGAAAAGTTTAAGTATTTTTTAAAGAACACGTTTTCCTTCATGGAAGCTATAAATTAAAAATCCCGAGGAAAGTTAAGTCTAAGGATTGTTGAACATTTTAAAAAGTATTTTTTTTTAATAAACCCTCATCATTCGTTATATGACTTCATTCAACATGAGGCATAGAAGTATAGATAATTTATTTTTGGTTTATTTTCTTACGCAAATTTATAATTTATGTCAAAACCAATAAGGTTAGAAAGGGTAGAGGTAAAGTAAAAATCATTTACCAGTACAAGAAACTGCTAGCATGGAGAATTAAATATATTGGCAACCGTTTGAGTTATACGAACATGTCGTTTACGATGAGCTCTATAAAACGTTATATCTCAAAATTTCGATAAATCGATATGTTATTTAGACAAGGTCTGTCTCTCTCAGTATATGTATTCTTTAAGACAGAACTTACCAGAGTTGTCAGTCCTATAAATTTAGACATTTTTACGATGTCGGTCGTATAAAAAATAAATAGGAAATAAAAATAAAAGAGCCACAGCTATAAAAAATAATCCCCTACATCTCAGCTGAGAAAATCTCCAAGCATGATACACACACATTTTTATTATTCCGGATATTGAATGCAGTGTACTTGACATTGCTTTATGCAGAGCAACCGTACTTTTGATAAGATTCGAGAGTCTTCTTTATATAGTGGAAAACTTGAAAATCATTTTACAATATACGTGCTCGGTCTTAGATACGAGAGTTTTTGAGAATGTTTTCTGCTTTCTGCAGACTTTTTAAATCGATCGAAATAGTAGCTAGTTACATACGATATTTTTTCAGAAGTATTGGAAACCCCCTTTTGTATCACCAATTTTTTCAATCCACAGTGAGTGAATAAGGTTGATTGCAACAAATTTTAATTTTTTTGGAATTACTGAGGTCCCCTACCTATGAGGCCTTGGTATTATATTCGTGCCGATGATTTTTTTACAGCTTTCTAAGACTCTAAGATCGAAAATGCAAAAAAATTATCTAATCGTCTGGGGTTTTGATTTTACTTGATAATTTCTTTTAACCAAGAACTCTACCTATTGAGTTTCAGAATTTTCGGTTTAATTTTAGCGCTTTATACACCAGTGTTTTTAAAATGCAATGTATTTATTATAAAGATTATTTTATGTACTTTAGCACGGCTATTAATTTTACTAAATGACCATTCTTATCAAATATAAAATTACAGAATTTTTTGCCTTTACTGCTGTCATTCTTAAACGTCAATTAAATTATTTAAAGTTTTTTAAAAGTTATTATAAGTGGAAGTGAAAATAATTGCTCTAAGTTAATATAAATGTATATCTTACGTTTTAAAGAACTACAGAAAGGAAATCGTTTCTAAATTTAATATTAGGATTAAAAATATAAAAAGTCCAAATATTATTTTAACATGAGGTGTAAAGGGTCTTAATATTTTGACATAGGCAGGATTAAGGGGTAAATACCTCAAATATTTTTAAATGGACAGGCGCAAAAATTACAAATTTGTAGACAGAACGTTTTTCTTTCTTTATTCTACTTCACTTGTATAGTAGTTTCTTCTTCCGGTAGAAATAATTCAACTTATATTTAACAAATGATCCTGATTATATTTTTGGTTGCGCAAAAACGCTTTGACTCAAGCCACACATTTGAAAAAACAAACTGTAAAGCCATATTTACCCCGGAGTGACAGCGAAATCCGTTTGAATTAAAAAACAATCACGGCTATCAAAAAAACGCTTTTTTGCCGTTTTAATTTGCCATAATTAACAGTTCCGCGGTGAAAGCCCAATTTACATCGCACAAAAAAGATATTAATCATGAATCTCGGTAGGCTCTGAGAGAATTCCAGATTAAATATTTACATGCTAATTTCTTTAATAAGGCGAAAAATTCGCGTCTTTGGGCGTTTTATGCGAGCATTTTCCTTTACCACAACGGGCTTAAAGAGAAATGTTGATGTCTGATTATACATCAAAGTTTTTGTTATTTACTTACAAATATTTTTTGTTGGATTTAAGCAATTAGACTTTGGAATTTGAAGCAAATAATCGCTTATGCGTATTAGGCGCAAATCTTATGTTTCACTAGGGGCAACAAAACTTGAAATGTGAAATGATGAATTATTTGAAATTTCAAAGAGTTGGTCCAAACATATCTCAATGTTAAAAATGTGCCATACAAAATACAAAAAAGTACTGTCATAAATTGTTGTTAATAATAAAAAGAATATCAATGGTGACCTAAATAAAAAACCAGCCCTCGAATCGTATTTTAATTCACTCATATACGCCGTATTCCATTTTCTTGCATAACCCAGTAAATTTTTACACATGGGACCCGATTCAAGTACCAAATCGGACTAGTTCGGTGTGTGTGTGTGTGTGTGTATAGTAAGACCAGGCCCATGACACTCCCTGGGCGGGAAAAAGACGCGCAGCTTTTACTGCGCTGACGTTTTCGGGATATAACCTATCACTTGTCATAAATCCGGTTAAAAACTCGCTACCATGCGCAGGCAACCCATATTTCGTACACAAATATAAACTTTTGTTTACATTTTATCAAAGTAGTTTTTGTAATACATTGGGGTCTATTCTGTAACAATTCTTTTATATTTAACGGCCTTTAAAAATATTGGCGGCCTTTAAAAGTATATTTGTATTCGTTAATTTACTTCTGTCATTATTTAAACAGATTTCTTTAAGAGAGTCCTCTAATGTATTTTAAAGATCCGTTTAAAAAATGACAGAAGTAAAGAAGAAAATATATTTAAAGGCCGTTAAATATAAAGGAATTGTTACAGAAAAGACCCCATTCACAGCTTAAAAACGGAAAATTTGTTATTTTGATAGGGGATTTAGATCAAAAATACCCCAAATACACTTCAGTGTGTGTTTTATCCTTATTATTGCTCGTTTTATTTGACGACATTGGAATAAATAGAGTACTAAAAGTAATCAAGCTAAAAAGGTGTGTTATAAAAAGAAAATACATTGCCTTCGACTGATTTATGTTTAATATGTTTTCGTGAAGTATTTACAACATGCTAGTTACTTGAATGGTTGTAAATTGTTAGTGTATAAGTGATAAAAACATCTAGTGCTTTGTGCTTCCTTTTTTCTTGTTGGTGTCCCAGTCCAGCATTCCTAGCCAGCAGTAGTAGCAAAAACATTAACATTGTCTACATTCAACCCATTTACATGTACATGATTTATCAGCTAAAAGCAGAATACAATATTTCTCTGCAAAATGTAAACAACGCTACAAAGAAAATTGCTCATGTATAAATTCAACAATTAAATCACAATATATTATTTTTAAAGGACTTATATCAACTATTATGTTAATTATAAATATTATAAGTATTTGTAACAAAATAATAGTTGTGTATTAATAAACCTGTTGCTACTCCAAAAAATATATTATTTATTGATTATCAGGTATCAAAAATATGTGTACCTATAGAAATTTGTTGAAATGTTCTATTGCTCTTAATCTTTTTAATGGGTTCTTATTATAGTTGTAAATAAAAATCAACACTTTTTATCCGTCTATTTAACACTTACAAACGTATGCATATTTTAAGTTGTAAGGATCCATAGCCTCTTAATGTTTTACATTAGAAATAAGACCTGTGATGTCACATTAAATTGTGAATATGAGGTAAAGGATTTGAGAGTTGTCTTTCAGACTAATTTGAAGTTCAATAACCATTTTTTACACATAACTAAAAAAGTAATAAAAGCATTAGGTTTTTAAATCAGAAATACATAAAAATTTAGGATTGCCACCAAAATCAGATTATATAATGCCTTAGTAGGACTCCATCTTGAGTATATTTCACAAATATGGATGCCCTTGGAAGCCACACAAATTGATCATATTGAAAAAGTACAAAAAATATTTTTACGGTACCTTTATGTCATAAAAAATACTTGTATCCTAATACCTAAGATCTCGTATAAAACTATGCTCAATAGGTTTAAGATTAAATCTCTTTTACAAAGAAGAAAGCAACAGGCTGTGATATATTTTGTACTCTATTTTAAGTACAAAGATTGTGAATTGATTGACTATATAAATGTTAATGCCGCAAAGATTAATCTAAGAAACCCAAGTAACAAAAAATTATTTTATTAAGATCCAAGTAATATATCTCCTTTTAACAAGATGATGGCTGTTACCAATGAGTTTCTTAGCGAGATCCAAATAGATATCTTTAATGTTAGCCTAAGAAAGTTGAGGACTGTACTAAATTAAGTTCACTAGATATAAAGGTTTGTTTTGTTTTTGGTCTTAAATTTCTTGTTACTTAACTCTACATGTAACTACTATTAATTTTATTATAGTATCCAATAAATAAATTATACCTTATGGTTGCTTTCAAACAATTCTGTGTGTAGTCACTTAGTTTAAGGTCAATTTTAAATTAGTGGTTTTACAAGAATGTCAAATAGTAATATGTATTGTGTCTATGAATTTGCTGTGTGTAGTAAATGGCCAATATACATAACTTTGATATTTTTATCACAAGTGTAAAAACTTCGAAAACCACCCAGACAACACACCAAATCCCAGAGATATCCACAGAATATCTTTTGTGGATATCCAATATATCCACAGGATATCAGAAATATTCCGTGGATCTAATATGGATATCCAAATGTCCGTCTATATCCAAAATATAGAAGATATTCTATGGATATTCAGCAAAATATCTAATGAGTATCTTCCAGACAATACAAGAAATCCCAGAGATATCCACAGAATATATTTTGTGTATATCCAATATGGATATCCAACCAAATGTCCGTCTATATCCCAGGAAATAGAATTCAGATATTCAGCAAAATATTTTATAGGTATCTTTAGTAGAGGTTCAACCAATGATTATTGAATAACGTCGAAAGAAAATAGAGATAAAAAATATTTCCAACAATCTGCCTTTGATTTTGCCCACTAAGGAGAAAGTCATCCTTATTAGGACTCTACAGCAATAAATGGAAATTCTCGACTCCAGTCTCTAATGGAGTCTGATTGTGAAAAAAAATTTCGATCGAACTCAATTACGGCGGGTTGAGCATGAGTAGATACGAAAGTGGTATCGCCATCTATACTTAGGAAGCAAAATCAAAAATTACATCTAGTGGATAAACACGATGGTTTGCGTCCGCGCTTAGACTTTGATCTATTTAGTGGATGTCCATGGGATATTGAATACACCTTAAAACAATTAATTTTAAATATCTGAACGGTACTATTAGCCACAATGGCGAGCAAAATGGCGTATTTTTTTAATAATTTGCTATATAATTACTATTATTTATGGACATTTGCATGTCTATAAATTACATTTCATGGATATAAAATAGATATCCACCATGGACTGGACATTCAGTGGATATTGGGATGTTCAGTAGATATCCAAAGGATTTGGTGTGCTGTCTGGGCATATACATATAGTTCCCATTTTAAAATAAATTCAAATTAATTCATAATAAAAAATAACGATTTTAGTCTGCCATACTTGAACTCATTCACAAAAACAAGTCACTGAGTATATATTTGTAAAAAAACTACACTAAATATGTCTCCGTTACAAATTTTTAAATTTAAAACTACATACTTTCCTATAGATTTTGCAGTACCTAAATAACGTATAGAATAATTTTTTACAATATACTAGAAAAGTTTTAGATTAGAGTAATTCTTAAGAAATAAAGCAATACCTCTATTTTGTTACTTTAATCTTGTGTGTTATATATTTCCCTTGACAAAGTAACGTTATATTTTGAACTAAAAGTAATTAAACTTTTCACCAAAAAGTAATATTTCACATATATAAAAAAATTTAAAACGGTTCTGTCTTTCTTACATTTGCGAAGACTGCCCTGATATCTAATCTATTTTCTTCTTCAAAGTAATTAAGTTGTTCAACCGTTGTCTATAAAGGTATCTCACATCTCCCTCATACACACGAATTTGAAGAGCAGCAGAACAAAAATTTAACTAACCAGGTATACCAAGTCCGTGTAAAGAAAACTTTTCATATCCCGAAAACGTCAAGTGTCAACTAAAATTTCTACTTTTAAAGATCAAACGTGCCGCCTCAGAGTGCCAATACTGATTGGTATATATACTCAGGTAAGACCACCTAGCGATAATCTACGACCAATTTTAAATACATTGCTATTGCCTGAAATGTTTCTTTGCGACACCATAGTATTTTCCCAATAGATATTTCTTTGATTTAAACAAATGTGATGCTAGTTTCAAAACAATCTAGAATTAAATAAGTCTATTAGTTTGTCATTTCGAATATTTATAAATTTTCAACAAGATTTTAAAGTCTTAATTCAAAAAATAAAATTGGTTCAAAATAATTTTTTTTTGGCAAACACAACATTTTTTTCATGCCAATAAATTTATTTAAAATAAATTACTTTAATTCTTGAAATAAATAATTGTGAATATGAATATACAATTTCTTCACGCAAGAATGGTGGTTAAATTTATTTAACATACACAAACAGTTTTGTTTGATTTAGGAAAATCTTTTTCAGACTCCATGTTTCATCCATGTAAATAATGTTTCTGTTTTTTTTTATTTGTTTTAAAGAAAAAATGAAAGAAAGGATCGTTATATTTGATTTACTTTTATCTAAATAGAATCATATTGTATTAAGTGGTGTACATTAGTTTTCAGTCGTTTCATTCCTATTATATTAATTGAGTTTCAAATAATTACGTTTATTTGTTATTTCTTTTGTTTCCTAGAATTCCGATCAAGAAATGTTACAATAAAGTAAGTAATTAATGGCCTCGCGAGTACATAGTTGCATGAATAATGCAATATTCTTACTAATGCGTTCGAATAGAAACATTTTATGGCAGCTGATTAAATGGAAAATGAAATATTAAAGTCGCCGGGGAAATTAAAATTGTTTCTAAAATAGTTGACTGGAAAAGCTGCACCCTTGATTACCAATTGCTACAAAATAAGAATTGTTTCTCCTACTACTATCAGTATGCTATCGATAATACCTATAAAATGACCTCATTCTACTCGCTGCCATGATAAATGGATTATGTGTTGGCTATACTGATTTTTAGTGTGTCTGTAATAGGTTAACACTGATTCTACACTTTGCTATTAGTTATGAGTGAGTGAGATCAATAATGTATAAGTTAAAATTAGGAACAAAATTTTGACAAACCTTTTTGATTGGTCTAGTTTGAATAGAAAAAGAAAGAGAAAAAGAAAGAGAAAAAGAAAGAGAAAAAGAAAGAGAAAAAGAAAAAGAAAGAGAAAAAGAAAAAAGAAGAAAAGTCATTAACACTCATTTTACAGTAAAATTTTTTTTTAATGGCACTGGATATAACCAAAAGGCCAGACTATTGTAGTAATCCATAAATCTTTAATTGTTTTATCCACTATTGTTACATGGAAAAACATTTTTAAATCAAATCGCGTGCACATAATATTTATATACATATTTTTATATGTTCATTAGTATGTAAGAAAGCTAATTACAGTTATTTTTTATGGATGTCTGAACAATTTCATAAAAATATTTTTATATTTATTTCATCTGTGCCCTTTTCCAAACTTATTCAGAATAAAACCTCATAAATGGTAAACAAAATGTATGTCAATTTCAAAAATTGCAGCACTTTCGTTGAGTGACAATGAAAAATACTAAGGCGCGAGGTCCTGATATTTTATACAGCTCTCCATCAATTATTAAAAGGGGTGGAGAACACACTGGAAAACAAGGAGGTAATGCTGGGAGCATTTTTGGATATCGAGGGTGCATTTGACCTCAGTTGAATCGATTAATAGATCTCTCAAACACAGAGGAATCGAGGACACGTGCGTGTCCTAGATCGACTCTATGTTAGGGGAGAGCTATATTCACAACCCTTATGGGAGAGACAATAGCGGCACGGGTAGCGAAGGGATGTCCGCAGGGTGGAGTGTTCTTCCCACTCCTGTGAAACATAAGGGACATAGAACCCTGGAATATGCCGATGATCTAGTGATCATGGCACAGAGAAAATACAACACTATAGTAAGAGATCGAATGCAAGAGGCAAGAGGTAACAAAATCAACAGCGGCGGAAGGACTAAACATTAGCCCAAACAAATCTGATATAATTGCATTCACCCGCAGGAAGAAATTTTGAGGGAATAGGGCCTCTAAACCTAAGGGGGAGGTAAAATATCTCGGGATTATGATTGACTCGAGACTTGCCTGGAACCAGCATCTAAAAAAAACCAAAAGGATAGCGGAAACCTCGTTAATGATGGCAAGGCTATCCTTTGGAAAAAAAATGGGTGTTAAAACCAGACATGGTATATTGGCTTTATAATATGGTAATGAGACCGATAACATACGCATCTTTGGTGTGGTGGCCAAATGAAAGCAATTGCGAGGTACAAAGACTTGCCTGCCTCTGAATAACGGAGGGAATGAAAACCCCCACAGCTATGCTATAGGAATACATTCCTCAGTATTTCAGACCGAGGTATACGCAATTTTGCAATGTGCAAAAACGAACAATGAAAGAGCTGACGAAAATCAGTATATTCAAATAATGTCAGACAGCCAACAGGCACTTAAGGCCATATCGAGTCTGAAAGTTACGCCGAGGCTGATATGGGAATGCATCTAAGAACTAAGAACGCAGGCAGACCGATATAGAGTAAAACTATTTTGGGTGCCAGGTCACCAAGGGATCGAAGGCAACGAAAAGGCTGACGAACTTGCAAAAAGAGGGTCAGAAGAAACACCGGAATCAGACATAACCAGGAGTACCAAAAAGTACAGTCCGGGGTTTCATAAATGACTGGATTCGGGAACAACATATTAATTATTGGGGAAGCACCCCAAAACAGACACATGGAAAAGCCTTCATAGGCAGACCATGTCCCAAAAGAACTGGGGAACTACTCTTTATGAATAGGAACCAGTTGAAAGTGATAACAGGGTTCATGACTGGGCACGCCCCAGTAAAGGGACACTTGAACAAAATTAGCATGTACAATGGGGAACTCATGTGCCGAGTATGTCACAAGTAACCAGAAACGGCCAAACACATACTGTGCGAATGCGAAGCTCTAGATCGCAAAAGACAAGCACATTTTGGACAACCCCAGGTTGATCCAACAACGTATAAGGTACAAAGGTGACAGAGTGGGTGCTATGAACTAAATTGCAAAACACAATAAGCCAATAGGCTTCAGTGTTATTCGGAGATAGTCAGACGAGCCCAGGAGAAAAAAAGAGGCACGTTGGGGCCAATGCAAGCGTTCACCTGACACGAGGTGTGCCAGGGAAACAACCTTGTGCGTACTTGACCAATTTAATACTTATTGTATTACATTTTGGTACATAGTATAAATTATTAGAAATTAACCAGAATTTTACAATTTTCCTTAAAGGAAAGTGGTAAAATTGATTCTACTCAGAAGTAAATTCTCAGTTGCTTGGCTTGAAACTTTTTATGAGTGGTCTGAACTTGAAAAAAGCGCCACCTCTTTTGACTGTATTAAAAAGTATACTTTTTCAGAAAAAAAAAAAACAAAATGGGAAACAAAACTAAACAGTGATAACTGTCAAGATATGGTACGATGAGTTCAAATTCAAACTAATTAAAAACAAATAAATTTAATCTAATGTTTTATTATAAATAATTTAATGAACAATGCGATTTGAAGGTTCTGAGAGCAAGAAAAAATATTTAAATTTGAAATAAGTGTAAAAGCACAGTTTATAGCTAAAGAATCAGTTCGCTCACTCTGTGTCGGCACTTTTGATCTCAATGTTCCAGTTTGTACACTGCGCAACTCGGATTTGTATCCCTGGCGCATACAGAATCAATTCATAACCAATTCAATATATGACAACCGCCTATATTAAAACAGCATTCTTCTGCGCATCCTGAATTTGCATCCCTGGAGTGGATATTAATTTGGAACATCCAATTGGTCCGAGTGAGCGAACTGATTCTTTTAAGCTATAAACAGTGGTAAAAGTTGATATGAAGGTTCTTAATACATAAAAAATGACTTTTGAATGATAGTGAACAAATAAATTATGAAACGTGAAACAAATGTAAAAGTTGAATTGAAGCATCTTAATACATAAAATTAACTATTGAAAGATAGTTGAGAAATAAATAATGAGATTTAAGAAGAAATTATATGCAATTTAAATAAGATGTGTAACTCAGTTACTGGATGACTAAGCTGAGAGGATGGTTCTAAAGGCGGATTTACCGACGCACATACAGGTATTTGCACGATCTACGCGGCCAAAATTATTTTTTTGCTTATTTGGTATCTAAATAACGTAAATAAATAAAATAAGTCATTTTTACAACAAATCTGTATATTTTCTAAAAATAATTTTGTTCCTCTTGACTTTCTTCGTCGCTCTCTGATGAAATTCCTGTTTCAATATGAGGATTCTGCAGATACAAACATGGCCAAGGTTTCAGGAAAAAATGTTATTGCTTTCCTTTTTTTTACATTTCGCATGCTACTTAGCACAGGATCTGAACTAAGCAGGAGGCGATTAAAAATGTTTATTTCTTTGTAGCTTTTTGTAATGCACTATAGCACGGAAAAAACTTCTTATTGGTTTTTCTTATGATTTCGTACTGTCCTTGCGTCAAATCGGCATCTATAAACATTTGCAAAGCTTGCATTGGTGTCTAGGAATGCTCTTTACTTGATTTCGTAAGATAAGCCTTTTTATATTTAGTTGCTCGTGTCGGAGAACTGGTGATATCTTTTAAGACATTTGATGCATCTTTTTTACCATATTATCGCAGCTCCACTTTCGCAGCATGTATTATGATCTCCTTTTCAAAATTAGAACGCAGTTCTTCAGTCTTTCTTCTTTTCCTTCTTTCACTTGCGTCTTCAAACGATTTGGATGGTCGACCTGGCCGTTTTTGTGAAGCCCCAACGACAGGTATTTCAAAACTACCTTCCAGCCAAGATCGGTTGTATTTTATAAAATTATTTTGTTTATAATGAGCTTTGGTCCACCTTGATTTGAAATGGGCAAAACCACGTTTCAAAATAATAATTTGATCTTCATTATAACCTTCACATGATAAAAGTTGATCTTTTAGATAGTTTAATTTGGCATTTAAATTAGGCAAATTTTCTGTCTTCATGCGATCATATAAGTATTGTCGGGTCACAACCCTTACTCCTGATGCACCCTCCAAACCTAAAACAAACATACACTATGTTAAAAGCCGCTAATAAACATTTCCAATTTTATACGAAACTAAATATCTTTAATTAATGCCTCAAAGCTGTATTTATCCGGAAGTTTCCGGAGATGTTTTTGTTAGCAAGTAAGGAAAAGGATCATATAATAACCTATAATGATAAATATAGCTCGATCTACCCCGATACATAAACAAAAACACTAGAATAAAAAAATAAGGAAATCACTGCATGAAAATGAGTTTTTTTTGTTATAAAAAAATTATATTGTATAATGGATAATCATGACTTTATTAATGTAGTTTGGAAGTTTCTTCCCTTGTTCATCAGAATCCATCACTTTCAATTCGTAAGTAGAACTTAATAACATAAAAATTCACTTTAGAAGTTTAACGTTTAGAAAATCACCGAGAACAGATACGTACACTAGGTAAAACGGTCAAATTCTGAATGACGCTAGGGTTGAGGGGTGCGAGATAGCAGGTAGATGGGCATGGGTATTGTTCCCGGATTCGTCGTTTGTTCGTGGAACTCGTTATTATGAACGTTATTAGGTTTGTTCGGGTTTCCTTAAAACTCGATGCAAACCGTCCGAGAACTAGTGGAACAGTTCATTTCTAAAGTATACGTCGCACACAACTATTAAACTGTCCACTGGTCAACTAGTCCTCTGATAGTTTTCAATGTATTTTAAAGAACCCGAACAGACCTATTGTTATTTTGTTATTGGGACTTTTGGCCGCGTAGATCGTGCAAATACCTGTATGTGCGACGTTCTGGGGTTGAGAAACTAGATCTCCACTTCAGTGGATGATAATGAAACATAGGTGTGCGTGAGCTGCTTATATTGGCGACCAAAAAAGGCGCCTTTTACTACCCCTGAGGTTACGTAAATTGCCAAAAGATTACTAGTAAATAAGGAATGATATTATTCCCCCGACATATACCCACGACTAGGTCCTAGACCTTTTAGTCTGCAATAATTACATCCACCTATGTGGAAGAAGCACTATTAAAACTAAATAAGTTAACAGAAGGTTAACTTACTCAGAAAATTAACTAAAAATTAAATTTCGATAGCGCTGATGCTAAAGTTATGCTTAATTGGTAGGATTAATCACCAGATTTATAGAAAAATTTAGAAATGGCAAAAATAAACTCACTTTACATAAGGTAAATTACCCTGAAATAATCATACCCCAGATTATTTTAAAAACCGTAAAGTGGTGACACAAATAAATTTAAAAAGAGAATAATTAAATATTACTAACTTAAAAATCAGTTACTTAAATATAAAATAGTGAAATAAAAATTAGTGAATATAAATGATCTGTGAGTTAATTAATTATTCCACTTGGAAAATACCCTAATTTATAAATTGCTATATGAGATTTGATTTATTAGTATTATTAAAATCATTTAAAATAAATGATTTCCACAAAAAAGCAACCTACGGTTGCCAGAAATTTAAATTACATTAAACTAAATCCCAAAAGGATTGGAAAAAAAATAATCCACTAATAGTGGATTTCGACAATAACATGCCAAGTAAGTCTCATATGCCAAATAATCCTGTAGGTTATATGAAAAATTCCCCCCAAAAATTATAAAATAATGAGAAAACTTAAGAAAATAAGATAGTAGAGATAGAGGTAAAGTAGGGTGTACCTTTTTTATTAATTAACCAGCATTAAGTTTTGTAACTTTCTTTATTAGGATTTATGCTTAAATTAATTAATAAAAAAGTATTAAGAAAGTGAAAAGAAAAGATGAGAGATAAAGAAGAATTGTAAAAAATAGCAGTTTGAAAGTAACTCTATCTTCGCCGTATTATCAGTGAACCAGGTTTAATATTTCATGTTAAATGAAAAATATTATTTTTGTACTTGCAATATATGATATTTATAATTAACAGGTTTTGAACAATATTTAATTATCTATAATTAAATTAACTAAATTAGAGAACATACTCTTTTTATATTTTCATAGTTTTCTTCAGTAAGACTCATATCTGTGTTAAAAGTTTTTTAAATGATTAAAATTGGGTAAAATATTACTTTCTTTTATAAGTCAGTCTTAGTTTATTTAAGGTTAAGAGAAAGAGCAGATTCTTCCAATGCTTTGTCATTTCCAGAAGCTGAATTATGGCTATTGATTATAAAATATTCTGTCAACTGTTATTATTAAATACATGGCCAATAAAAATCCTATTATTAGATATAAATAATTCATTAAAATCACTGCATAGCATCCAAAATACATGTTGCACAGTGTATATAGATATACCTATATTGGTTTTTCCTAGACTATCTTGTTGGCGTACAAATCACAAAAAACTCGTAAAGTAATTCTAGCGGAAAGTTGATCCTTTTGGGACTATTTTTTTTTATGAATATTCACTTTGAATCTCGGTCGGGCTCCATTATTCATTTGCGGAGCTGATAGTTTTTGTGACGCAGCGGTGGAGGTAGCCAATCAAGGAGAAAATTGGATTTTTTCTGGTTGTTTTTAGATGATTGCCTGTGGCGGTTTGTTGTTTGCTAATAATTAGGAATGAAATAAAAAGTACTTTTTCTGATATACAATGCTTATAGAAAAAGTATGAGATAAATAAAATAACATTGGTACTGAGGGTAATTTTAATAGCGAAGAAAAGAAAAATACCTTTGAATGTCACAGAGGTAAGTATATTTTTAAATTGCTTTTTTAGGTGGTTATGTTATTTTGTTTTATGTCGTCTGTCTATAATTTGTAATATGAATCATTTTTAAAATAATATTTATAATGTATTTTGAATAATGTAAAGCAGTTTTAATAATTAATAAAATATGTATTTTTACTTCCGTATACACCAATTGGTGATATATATATATATATATATATATATATATATATATATATATATATATATATATATATATATATATATATATATATATATATATATATATATATATCAATTTGGTCACATGGGATACGGGTATTGTTGAATACTGTGCCTAATGTTTTCCTTGAGTTTTTTTATCTTAACATTGTCCTTTTGTGGTTTCCCTAGTATGTATTTCAACTTTTCCAACCAAAATTAATTATATTTTCTTTTCTTTTTTTATCATTTTACATTTTAAATAAGTCTATTACCTTTTTTCGCAATTTTATAGTAAATTTTACCTGTAATATTTGTTGGAATATATATATTTTTGTAAGATTTAAATGATCTCTTTTCTTCAACTTTAAAACTCAATAATTTTCATAAAATACAGATTATTAGAAAATATTTAGGGCACCTGGAAGGCTTATTATCGCTAGTGACTATGAAGAATATAAAAATTAATACATTTTCCGATAGAGAGTTATAAAAACATAAATACGATTATATATATAATGGAAGCGATTTTGATTTTAATCAATAGCAACGGAAGCAGCTTAAAAGAGACACGATATTGAAATTATTCGGTTGACAAAATCCGGAGTACCTACCTATCCGATTTTCCAAAATTATATTTGTGTTTAGGTCTATGTAACGATATTAATTGTCATTGTTACAGGGTGGCGCGAAGAATCTTGTCGAATAAATTAACGAACTTGAAGGAAAACAAGTTTGCTCTGCAATTTCATGAAGTTCATACTTTATATTTTGTACTGCACTCATTGCATTGATTTTGTAATACAGAGTAATAAAATAAATTACCTCAGAATTACTCAGAATCCAAGATTTATTTTCGTGGAAATTGATCTCGTGTGTTATACATCCGCCAGAGTTTTGTCGATTCTTCGTCAGCTTAAATTTAAAGTTCCAAAGTTCGCCCACAAGTCTCTGTTCCCCCTAATAATTAAACTTCTTATTTCTTGGGTTAAATCATTATTTGAGTTAACTTCATTTTCAGATAGGTAAACTCTTTGTTCCTCTACATTATCTCCTGCGAAGTTTTAACTTTGTTGTCGTCATCAGGTTTCCGATATTTTTTTTTATACAGTATAACTGCAGAGGATCTAATTACGTCAAAACTCTTAGAAGATTAACAATATGAAAGTTAGAGTAGGACTTTATCAGAATTGTTTGTAAGTTCAATAAATAGATCATTCATATTTTAACGATCATATTATAATAATAATATTAATAATAATATAATGTTTATTTACATCAATAAATTTACAATAAAAAAAAAACAGTTTCAAAATACAGTGTGTCAATAAACATGTGACGACCACATAAGCGAACTTGTATGTGGCATGGATATTTTTTTTATAGAATATTAACGCCTCCTTAGATATCTTACACTCCACAAGGAAAGCCCTGTACGTGAAAGGTAAGACTCTATTTTTGGCTGGCTGATTAGTTGTTTATTTTGATTGCATGCATTATTAAATAATAAAATACATTTATTTCTTATATACTAAAAAGGAAAAAAAATGTTACGGGTTGAACTGGAAGTTGTGGATACAAACAATAGCACATTAACAAAAATATATATATATATATATATATATATATATATATATATATATATATATATATATATATATATATATATATATATATATATAAAATTCAAACTAATTTATTGGGGGCAGCAGCAATATGTAATAAAGAAAACTCTTTAAAGATGATCCAAGCTTTCGGAAATTTAATAACTTATTTCCATCTTCAGGGAATCTACAAAAGGTGTGGTGTGTCTTCATAGGAACATAATATTATTAAGAGAGTGAGTTACTTACATCTTTGTGAGGATGAATTATTAATGATGTTAAATATGTTAAATTTTATGATTTTGATGCACATATATAATTATAATTACACAGTTTTACAATATAACTTAAAATTATTGTGGTTAAAATTCAGTTTGAAATTTAACTGTTATGTCAAATTTTGTGTCATTAGTTGTTTATGTATACAAGTGTGTTAGATTAAATATAGAAATTACTAATAAGGAACCTAGTTAGGAAGATTACTTTGTACCTAAATTATTATTTAATAATGTTTTATCTGAGAATGCAGTTTGATTAAATAATTCATCATCAACAAAACTGTCACTAATTGTTGTGATGAATGAAAGGATGTTGTAAATTATTTCATCAAAAACAATACTGTCACCATTGTTATGATGAAAGGTTGAATATTAAAAGTTATTTAATCAGACTTGTATCATAAAAGGTGGACATTTAAAAATTAGATTTCATCTGCAATAATACTGTCACTATTATTGTGATGAAGGGTTGTATTGGTGTTGAGTAAGTATGAGTAAATAGCACTTAGATGTTTTATGTCAGTCCTTTTATTAATACAATTTTGATTTTGGTATATCCAAGCCATTTCTAAGAAGAGTCTTTTGGTATAATTGGATTCTGTGTCAAGAATCTTAGATGCATCGTAGTCCATTCTGTGGTCTAAACTGTTAACATGTTCAGCTAAAGAGCACCTTTCAGGGTGTAACCGTGCGTCACTTCTGTGAGAGATTATTCTGTTAACAGTTTAGACCACAGAATGGACTACGATGCATCTAAGATTCTTGACACAGAATCCAATTATACCAAAAGACTCTTCTTAGAAATGGCTTGGATATACCAAAATCAAAATTGTATTAATAAAAGGACTGACATAAAACATCTAAGTGCTATTTACTCATACTTACTCAACACCAATACAACCCTTCATCACAATAATAGTGACAGTATTATTGCAGATGAAATCTAATTTTTAAATGTCCACCTTTTATGATACAAGTCTGATTAAATAACTTTTAATATTCAACCTTTCATCATAACAATGGTGACAGTATTGTTTTTGATGAAATAATTTACAACATCCTTTCATTCATCACAACAATTAGTGACAGTTTTGTTGATGATGAATTATTTAATCAAACTGCATTCTCAGATAAAACATTATTAAATAATAATTTAGGTACAAAGTAATCTTCCTAACTAGGTTCCTTATTAGTAATTTCTATATTTAATCTAACACACTTGTATACATAAACAACTAATGACACAAAATTTGACATAACAGTTAAATTTCAAACTGAATTTTAACCACAATAATTTTAAGTTATATTGTAAAACTGTGTAATTATAATTATATATGTGCATCAAAATCATAAAATTTAACATATTTAACATCATTAATAATTCATCCTCACAAAGATGTAAGTAACTCACTCTCTTAATAATATTATGTTCCTATGAAGACACACCACACCTTTTGTAGATTCCCTGAAGATGGAAATAAGTTATTAAATTTCCGAAAGCTTGGATCATCTTTAAAGAGTTTTCTTTATTACATATTGCTGCTGCCCCCAATAAATTAGTTTGAATTTTACATTACTATTCAGCAAAGACTACCCTTCCACTATATATATATATATATATATATATATATATATATATATATATATATATATATATATATATATATATATATATACATAATATACTTATTCCTAAAAAGAAATAGAAATATTTTTGTTTATGTTACAGGTTAACTGTGAATAAATCCAATTTCTAACAAATTTTTTGAACAAGTATTTCGAGTTCACGTTTTTTATTTCACCAGGTAATCTGTTATAGATTTTTGGGCCGATATACCAGAAACTGCGTTGAGTATTTGATTTTTTCACCTTAGGTAGGTACGTTTGATTTATTTTTAATCGAGTATTATACTTATGTTCAATTTGTTTTAGTTCAGCTTTATTTTGGAATTGTCTGAGTAATAGACATTCACAGAACAGCTGACGGATGTCATATATCTGAGTTTCTGCAAATAGTTCTTCAGTAGAGTAGGTAAAATGTTTTTTATAAATAATTTTTATTAAAGTCTTTTGTGTTATTTCTAGACTATGCATATGTGCTTTTAGTGCTCCACCCCAAGCAACAATTCCAAATCTGAGATGTGATTCAATTAGTGAGTAATATAATATCATCATCTGCTTAACAGAAAGAATTCGAGACAGGTATTTTAGTAATTTAGTATTTTTGTTGAATTATCAAGTTGAAACCAACAACAAAGTTTTTGTAACTAATTGCAATACATCAAAGCTATGAACGCGATAAGATAAAGTCCTATAAAATATGGATGCGAAAAAAAAGTCACCGGAAAATGGTTTAATAAAACCAATTTAGAAATCCACGGATCAAAATGTAAAAGGAGTCACTTTTTAATTTGTTATATTTTAATTGGAGCTTGGTTTATAAAGTTAAATTTTGTATCTAAATACTAAGAATATTTTATTGTATACGGATTTGTAGCTAAAAAATTATATTTTGTTTCTTTAAGTGATAAAAAAAATATAAAATACTCAAGAGAATCTTACAATTATTACATTTATGATTTATTTTCGTTTACTACATATAAAAGAGCAAAAAAATGAACATTTATGTACTTGATAGAGTTCTAATAACAGTTGAAGTAATCGATATAGTGTGAGCTTTAAAACGTTGAAGCTAGAATTCACAAAATAAAGTTGAATAAACTTGAAGTGTTATTAATGATTAAAAAAATTCTAAATCCGTTACGAAATATATTAATTCAGAAACATTTAATCAAATTACTGAAAATTTAACTAATTATTTTAAATCTCCTATTAATCTATTGAATTATTTAAAAGATACCCAACTTTACTCTAGACCTTCCTGAATCAGAAATGTTGGTCCTAACTGTCTGATCAACTAAAGTTTCGTTGAATCAAATTTTTAGTTTTTTTAAGACCAGTATTATTGTTCATCTACAAAAAGGATCCTTTTCACTTTAGGTCTATATATCTTATTCCTACGCTAGTCAAAATTATTGAAAAAGTCATATAAAACAGAAACTTAGAAACTCACAAATTTCTTGAAACACAAAATTTGCTTTTCAAATGAACAAGAAGACTTCTCACGCGATATTTTCTTATTTTTAACTTGTTTATTCCACAGAATAGAACCATAGCCACTGTAGCCAAACCTTATTGGTGCTGGAGTACTGTCAAAGTATAATAAAAATAAATACAGTTTTCGCAGTGTAGTCTAGTTTTAACGAATAGTTTATGTACGCGTGTATTAGTTTTCTTAAAATACTTCTATTGTGGAGCTAAATATCAGATATGTCTATCCTTTCTATACTTTCTATGTACTTACTTATTTTGTGCTTATCTAAAATTAACTTTAACGAAGCTGTAACGACGGTATTCTGTGATTTGACTAAGGCGTTCGATCGTGTCAATTATGCAGTATTGTTGCAAACATTCGCAGTTTACGAAATCAAAGATGAGTTGGTTAAAATCTTATCTTTTAGAACGTAGACAAATGTATGAGCTGCTAAGGACTCTCAAGTTTTAGATATAAGTTGAAAAGTCCCTCGGTTCTATTTTGGGTCCCATCTTATTCTTTCTTTATGTAATGACTAAGCTTAACATTGCATGTACTTTCACTCTATTTGCTGATGACACTTTGGCACAGCAATATCACCTGCCGTTCTCTCGCAACGTTAAGGCCACTCTGCTGCGCGTCGTGGCCTTAAACTCGTTGCTCATGCTTTAAAGGATCGATTATGCATTAGTGTCATAATATACTATTATTAAACATTATATTTAAAGTTATTTAGATATTGCAGTTATTAATAGCCCAGATTAGAAAGAGATTGGTAATTTAAAAATTATTATTTAATCGTATCATTATAGGTAATGTTTTAGAAAATATAACAAAAAAAATGGGTGGCTCAGTGGTAGAGTCTCTGCCTGCGGATTCACAAGTCCCAGGTTCGAATCCCACCGTTAGCTGGGATTTGTTCATTTAATTTAGTTATTTAAAATTAATTCTGATTCCTTGGTAGGATTCCCCACCCGACCATTCACTGTTGGGTTCTATTTATTTATCTATTTCTGTTCTAGGTGTCGTGTCCATCAAAGCTTTTAATCTACGTTTAAAGATATTTAGTATGGGAGCTTCTTCTACAGTTTCCGGCAGAGAGTTAAAGGTTTTAGGCCCTAGATATTCAAAGCTTCTTTTTGTTTTTATATGGCATTACAAATTGATTTTTTTGTCTGGTTGGATATTGACATAAAACTGTTTTTAAATCAGATCTGTTGTTATATTGGGTAATAGCTAGTTGTTTGTAATATAATTGGTTTATATCGTAAATTTTAGTTTTTGAAAATAGTGAACTACTAGGGTATCTTGGATGTACATTTAATATCAGCTTTAAGAATTTCTTTTGAGACACTTCTAGCCTATTTCGGTATGTTGTTGATACCACTTCCCAACCTATGATACCACAGTTGAGATGTGATTGTATTAAACTGTGATAGATAATTTTTTTTGTTGGAAAGTAAGAAAGGGAATAACTTGCTTGAATCGAAACAACAGGAATCCCAATTTCTTTATAAGATAATAGATACGTTCGTTCCACCTTAGGTGTGGATCTATTACAATACCAAGATACTTAACTTTTTCTGCCCGTTTTATAGTTATGTTATCACCAATTCTCAAATCCAACTCTGAAAGAGATGGTGCCAAACTACTGAACGGTAGGTATTCTGTTTTATTTACATTCATTGATAAAGCTTAAACCATTTTTTAATTCCTAATAAGTCACTTTCTACTAATAGTTTTAATAAAAACCAATCAGAATGTTTATAACAAATTACAGTATCATCTGCAAAACTAATGATTATACCTCCTTGTTCAAGAAGAAATATGTTATTTAGATAAACTGTAAATAATATCGGACCCAGAACCGTGCCTTGAGGCACACCACAAGTTATTTTTTGTTCTTTACTAAGTTGATCATTAAATCTAGTACACTGTCGCCGATTTATTAAATAACTTTCGAAATACTTGTGTGCTGTGTCTCTTACACCCAAATCCACAGTATTAAAAGCTTTACGAAGGTCTATAAAAACTGCTAAAGATGGTATGTTTTTATCCAAACAATTAAATATTTTTTGTCAAATTCAATATAACATCTTGCGTACTTTTTTTATCTCTAAACCCATATTGAGCAGAAGATAATAAATTGAACTTATCCAAAAACTGACTTAACCTCTTTTTAACTACTTTCTCGAATACCTTAGCCAGCGAACTTATTAACGAAATGGTCCTAAAATTTTCTGGTTCTGTAATATCGTTATTTTTGTGAATTGGTATTGGTATTGACAACTTAAGAGCGTCGGAAAAAATGCCTTGTTCAAATGACTTATTAAGTATACAAACAGATCTACTATGTGAGATAATATTATTTTGAGTGTTTCTGCCGTTAAGTTATCATAACCTTGACCTTTTTTGTTTTGCGGTGATAATATTTGCTGCGTTTGAGAATCCACATCGGATGCATTTTTTACATCTCGAGCGTTTTTTTATTCACATCGGACACATCTGTCCCATTACATTTACGTATACTGAATCACGTGATCAGAGATTTTTTACATCTCAGATGCATCCGATGTGGATTCTCAAACGCGGCAATTATATTTTTTATTTCTTCTGGATTTGTTGGATTTAAAAACATTGAATTTGTATTAGTTTTAAGTTTTCAATATTAGTAGTGGATATGTCATGGTGGGCATGAAGATAAAGTAACCTACTTGGAAACCGATTCGATTATAGAGAAAGTAAAAGTTGAAAAGTCTTTTGGTAGGTAGAGAGGGGGTAAACGTCAAACCACGTCGAGCGGCTCCGAGAATTTCACAGTAATGTTTACCTACCTGTGTCGTTTCATAGAATAAGTAATTTTAAATTGTTATCGGCGGAACCGGACAATCGCATGTATTTATGGATTATAAATAATTATTAAACATGTATTATAATGTTCAAATTATAATTTTACAAAATTTCAACAGCTATTCACAATTTATTAAACTATTTACTCGAAATTGTTATTAACATCTATAAAATAATTTTGTACGCCAATGTATCGCGTCCACTTCTGTGAGATTCGCTGCCAACCTGTCAATTTATGTGTATAAAGTGGGAGAACTGGCAAAAGCATTTCCAACTTTTACTTCTGTTCTATTAAATAACATTGTGAAACATAAATGACCTTTCGTCATCTTTTCTACCTTCGAACTCAATTTTAATTTTATATTTAATATTCTTTTAAATATTATATTAATTTAATTGCTGGAATTGCATAATTATTTGTCTATAAATTGTTGTAACTTTGACAATAATCATATTATTGATTGATATATTATAAATTCTTTAACCGACACTAAAATAAAGTCTGAATTACGACGAATAATACTATACGTCATGTTGACGTCTTGTAGTGGGATGGTGAGGCTTTTACGAATTTGAGGTATCAGCTGATCGAAAACAACGCGCGAAAATAAATTTTAATCTGCTCATGGCCAATCAGAACCGTATTCTAGAACCCAATACTAGACGAGATTTCATCGCCTACGTATCATACCCCTGTAATTTTTAGTATCATGGACAACAACTCGTGTCTCGAATTTACATTGATCGTACATTGCGCTTTCTTATTGGTTAATTTTGTAAAACAATATATTCTGATTGGACCGCTTGCCTAAAGTACTAAAGTATAACAGAAATAAATGTAGATAAACCAATCACTGCAACGAGCGCAAATCAAAAATTAACTCTAAATTGTTTCATCCTGTTCGGTTACCATAAGTAATGAAATTGATTACGTCAAACAGAGTGCTGGGAGTACAGAGAACTACGATGTAATTTAATGCATTTTATTTAATGGATATATCGATCATATCCCAACTTGCTGATTTTCAGTATAAATTATATTAAAAACTCTATAGGGCTTTCTCGTCTTTTAAATCTATTTAAGCTTTTTAACTTAACATTAAATTTCAATAAAATTTATAATAGGAAAAAATAATAGAGATTTATTGCAAGTTCACTTAAGGACAGTCACTATTAGTGCCGCTCTTATTTTGACATCTGAGCATGCGCAGATCACTTACTTACATTCTAGAAATTACTTTAATAAAGATTGTGCCTGTCCTTAATTGTGGATATTTAAGGACAGCAGTTAGTGGCGACTTTATAGTTTTCGGGTGCGCTCGCCAACATTCGTATCAGTTCGAAGTTTTTTAATATTAAATATTTAATATTATCGTCATCTAATCAAATGAAAACCTCATAAGAAAAACAGAAATATTTTAATTTTGACCAAATCCGTAGGCATGGACCAAGTTTCTCAAAAACTATATTAGTTTCCCTGTATATTTATACCACAACGTACACTTACCAATAGGTTGTACTTAATTTACGAGCGAAAACTTTTACTCAAATTTGCGAGGGATAATTTAAAGCTCCAACAAAATTTAATCATGCTGTTACTCGCGTTCCGCCATTTTTCGGATATTAGAAGGATAACCGAGCCTTTAATCCCCTTTCAAATTTTCTTCCATGAAACCGCGTCCCGACTCCTATTCTTTTATCCAGAAATAAAACTAGATTGGTTGAAATAATACTTTTTACATAAAAATTCAATTTTCCCGGAATATAAAAAAACATCGCTAACTTCACTTAGATAACGGCGAGTGATGAAAGAAATAATTTTCTACTAAGTCGCTGGTAATAACTGTGGAAAGGTGGATCATTCTTTGTTTCAGTGGCGTACTTCTTAGGTCATTAAAATTTTTAGCTTTCCCAAAACCTCGATTAGGTACAATTTGTTTTTGAAATTCGTCAAAAAGAAATGACTAGGAGATAAATCTAATCATAAGGAAGGCTATTTGATCGATATATCATTCTATTATTCTATTCTGAATTCCAAATAATTTTTAATGGGTCTCTGATTGTTTATAACCAAGAAACAGGGTGAATAATCAATTTTGATCATTAATACAATTATTCATAACTAACCTACGAATCACACTGCATTATCCGTGTGAATTGGCGTACTTGTAAATGTAACTGTAAATAAATTTATTATATATTTAACGTTAGGCCTATTAAGTTATTTTAAGCCTAAAACCAGAATTTATTGTCTTACCTTCACGCGCTATGAACTCGGTCTGGTCTAGGCTAAATTTGTTTCGTTCGCCAACGCCCTACTTCTGCTTTACTCTCTCTTATTCTCGCTTCATATAAATAGTATTCTTTCTGTTGCTCTTTATATATTTCACTATACCCAAGAAAAATGTATCTGTACAATCTGTAGAATTTCGTATCAGGCACATAAAAGACTTGTTAAGACACTCACTGTATATTAAATTACAAAGTTAACCCCTACCACATATTTCTATGTTTTTGTTAATGTTTTGCTGAACATCATGATATTTGTATTCACAATTATTTTTGCAGAAAATTGATTCTCCAAAAAAATTGAATAATTCTTCAAAATTAGTGCTTGTCTAATTCAACTTTATTAACTATTTTTAAGATGTCAGTATTAACTTTTTAAAAACATTAATTGTATTTTCTTTTGGTATGAAAAGTCCATTTATATTTAGAAAACTACTTTCTTCAAAGAGGAACAATTTTCTTTGATTATTTAAAAAACTATTCATTGATATGTATGAATAATTAACAGAAACTATCCATAAACAACATTCCAGAAAGCTTTAAATTATTTAAGTATATTTCAAAAACTTTTCAATACATTATTAGAAATTATTGATTATTTTGCATGAAGTTTTTTTCCCCGCAATTAAATCAGGATTTCATCTCATTTGAGCATTAATTTATTTAAATTACCTTCATTAAATATTCCAAAATCTATATTAACGTCCTCTTATTCTCTCTTAGAATCTATCACATTATGTTCCAAACAAAACAAGGCAGGCATTTACAATTTTCGCTGCCTTTGTAAACTGATAGTGTTTTAACAAATAGGGAAATCCTATTTAAAGGTGATGGGCTGTTCTAAATGCTACGTTATAAATAAATTTAAGGTTTCTGAAAGAGGATCTGGGACTGGTATTAAAGCAATGATCTTAAGAGCAAACAGCTTAAAAATTATAATTCCCTCTGAGCTTTTTAGTCCGATTTTTGTGAAATTTTCTGGAAATACTAATAACAAACCTTCAAAAAGTATTTATTTTGATAATTCTTAAAAAGAATTAAAAAATCTATGAAAATTTGCTGCTTTTTGTATTAATAAACATCTAGTAATTTTCAAATGGGAGGATTTCCCACTTTTTTCTTAGATATCTCTGTAAAGTGCGGCCTTATGGTTTTCACAAATTTAAAGCTCTCAATATTCTCGAGACAAATAACATAGCGAAGTAGTCCCAGTGGCGCTCATTATTGCTTTTCGCTAGAGGTTCGGTTTGCTCTTAAGACATACTCTCTACTTAAATTACTTCCGTCTAATTTTTGCTACTGTCATTTCAAACTGTTCTAAATTGTTTAAAACAGCTTGTAATACAAAATTATTTATATTTAATAAATATTGGACACTATATTGTAATGCAGGTTTTTGGTAACTCAATTTATTTCAAACTCAACTTTTGCAATTCAACTATACAACTGATAACATCATACTGAAACTCTGAAGTCAGGATCATCGACTTAAATAGCTTGCTTGACCCTTCTAGAACCTTCTCGAACCGTCCAGATGTTTCTTGACACAGAATGACAAGTCTAGACATTTCTAGTCTATTCTTGCTTCTTATTTTACTCGTCCTTTTACTTATGATGAACGCAGCAACTGTAGGGTGATAGGTGACATTACACTTCTTTTTTATTCGTAAGTTTCCTATAATAGCCACAGGCTACTAGAGGGTAACAATATTATGTTGAATAAAACACAACAACAATGAAGATGAAACCAACAATCAAAAACACGTGTTTACGGTTTACCTTGACATTGTCTCCTTTTTATTTAAATAAAATATTTTAATAACAAAATATTCTGTTTAACTGCCGAAATTTTAAAATATTGGACGAGAAAGGAAAAAATCAAACTTTTCTTAATACAACCTTAATCTTCAAACTTCAAAGACAAATATGGCCATTAACGTCTTCTAAACGGCATCGACAAACGACTACGCGCCACTGAAGCAGTGATGATAACCCTTTAGGTATGTTAAATTTCATCTACATTTTCCTATAGTGACGTCATGGACATTTTAATGACAAAAGTCAGCTGTCACTGCTGTCAGCTTGTTTGTTTGTTTCACAGACATGCAGAGAGGAGCTAGGAAATGTCATTTTCACCAGGCACGTAGAATTGAAGGCAGCCATTTAAAAAAAAAAGGAACCCACGTGCTTGCGCATTGATTACATATTAAAGTGTACAGGATAGGACTAACACATTTAAACATAATTAGAAAATATTAAGGATTTAATTACACCATGAAGCCAATCTTCATTGAATGTTTTTTCCGCCACTTTGCTTTTTTTGTGGCAGATGTACCACTTTTGACAGAATCTGTATCTGACTCTGTGCTACTCATTTTAAATACTAACAACTATATAACAAAAATAAAATAATAACTTCAAACACTCTAATAACTATTAAGTAATAAAATATAAAATAAAAAAAGTAGTTTGGTGTATTTTCAAATCTAATAATCGCAGTTGACAGACGACAGTGCTATTGTGATGTGTGACAGACTGACAGTAGACTTTTTGAGTGCGTTTTGTTTGTTTAGTTTACCTGAATTAATTGTTTACTTTTATAAATATAATCCTTTATTTAGACAAAACTAGAAACAGTAAAAGCGTATAATATGTCAAAATTAATGTCATGTTATTCTTATAGATTACTGGTCTAAAATATTATGGTAAATTATTTTAAAATTTCCCTAAAAATATGATATTTTCAAATTTCTCTCCCCTTTTCCCTACTTTGCCATTTTTCAGCAAATTTTCCCTTAACAAGTCAAACTTTGGTATGTATCTACGGCTCTTGTCATTTTATGATGCTGCTATACTCTTTAACTATTAAAATGGAGTCTATCTACAGCTGATTTCTAAACGCTACACCTCCAGAAAGAAAATGGGCAATCAAAAGAAAACAACCAGTCCGCATAATTGCGGAGTGACAATTTGCATTCAAATTTACATCTGTATTTCCACTTCTCAAACCGAGAAAATGAAGGTACGCGAAGAATGGAACAGCACCGGGGGCGCCTTCGGCCGTAACATTGTGAGAAAACCGCACGCTTCCATTGAAAACCCTTCGGGACGCATTAATATCAACGTTTTCTTCGGTATGGAATTTTGAGGCCTTTCAGAAATGCAGTATTGATTTCAATGGTTCTAAAATGAATATATACAGCGATTATCCTTTTTAGTCTTAATAAACATGGTCAAGAAGAAAATTGGTGCCATTTTGAATATTTAAAATAAACAAAAAGAGCGAAATACAGCGCGACAAATAAATGGTATTATTTAGTTACATGTACATGCTAGAAGTGTCTAGATCATGAAAAAGGTCGATGGAGTTTGCTGCATCATCATCAAACATGATTAAATTGTCGGCTTCTTTAGATTTAGGGCTTGAAAAGGGACGATGTTGTCTACTGCTTTAGGTCTAGATCATGAAAAGGAAAGATGATATTGGTTGCTTTAGGTCTAGATTATGAAAAGTGTTAATGTGCCGACTGCTCTAGGTCTACATCATAAAAAGAAATGATGGTGTCGGCTGATTCAGGTCTCTGTATCATCAAGCAGGTTCATGGTATTGGCTGCTTTAGGTCTAGTTCATGAACAGGGACAATGATGTTGACATTCTTCATGTCTAGATGATGAAAATTGACGATGGTTTCAGTTGCTTTATGTAGTGTGTTGAGTTAGGTAAGGTTTAATGGCTGTATGAGATCAAGAGAATAAGACGAACACATCACCTTGTAGAATTAAATTTAATAAAATTAAGTCAGCGCTTCCGGCTTTACAAAGCCATCAACCCAGTCTTTCTAAAAGTGTGAGGAAATTTACAATGTACCTGGTAGTTTTAAAAAATTAAAACCGTTTCAACTAATATTAAGTGAATGTACGTTAAATGGATTTAAACATTCTGTCATTGGATAATTATATATAAAAAATCACTTTTAATTCGACAATAGCTTGCCGTGGTAAGAACAGACAAATAACAGGCATTTTAGTATAGTGGCTATGATGCCACCAAGGAGAACATTATTAAAAATACATAAATAAATGCAAGTGAAGTGTTAAGGGTTTAACGGCTATACTTTTAACATACTAAGGGGTCTATTCTGTAACAATTCCTTTATATTTAACAGCCTTTAAAAATATTGGCGGCCTTTAAAAATATGTTCGTATTCGTTAATTTACTTCTGTCATTATTTAAACAGATTTCTTTAAGATAGTCCTCTAATGTATTTTAAAGATCCGTTTAAATAATGACAGAAGTAAAGAAGAAAATATTCTTAAAGGCCGTTAAATATAAAGGAATTGTTACAGAATAGACACCACAAACTGTTTATTTATAGTTAACCTCCCAAAATAATCGATTTTGTTTCGTAAGAAATAATAGCATCCTTTTTTACAAAAACACTTGACCAATAACCACGCTTTAAGGATCACTATCTATCTAAAAATGGGAGACCCACAGAAACGGATTGGAAAATATCCCACGAGGATAAAACAAAAGCTCTTAGATGAATGCCCTTATTCAATCAATAATTCAAACGATTGGTCTTAATCGCTGAAGATTTCGAAAATAATACTTATTATCCTACAATTCATAAAATTTCGCAATTTGCAGTTAAAACGATTAAATGATTTTAAAATATAGGGTGTCCCATATATAAGATTATTTACTTGAAAAAAAAATGTAACACATCATCTTGACTAAACCGTTTGTATGGATATTTTACCTAATTATAATACCTAAAGGAAGAAAACAGCTAATTTCTAAACGATCTAAGTGATCAGGACTCAAATTCAATAACTGTGGGAGTAGTTGTGTACTCTCTCACAATTTTGACTTGCTGCGCATGTCACTTGGCTAAAATTATAAGGCATCATGTGAGCGGTGAGTGATGGAGCAGTCGTCTAAGAGCACTCTCATGAGTTAGTGAATAGGTATCCTAGAGTATTAAACGGAAGGGTTAACAATCTTTTAAAAATGCAACATGTACTCTTTCTACTGCAAGCCCCAAACAGGAATACAACCAAGTCAAGTACTGATCCCTATCGAGTCGTAAAGTTTTTTCCTTACAGCTCATGATTCGGTTCTGGATCTGATCAGTATTGAGAAAACAGTACCTATAATAGCTTGTTTAGCCTTGAAAACCGAAACAACAGTTACCATTTCTCGAAAAAGAAACGAAGAGGTAAATAAAACTCACAGGTAACGGTTCGCAGAGCATTTGGAAATAACGATATCGTCCAACTCTACTTTTTCTCTGAATTGTCATTAACATTTCGATTTTTAAGGATTTACATAAAGGAAAATATTTAAATGTGCTCTGTGAATACGGATGTTTATTATAACTGATAATGCCTTAACTTTAGAAAAAAAAATGACATATTATTGTATTAGACTTTTCCTATTAGTAACCTGTAAAAAAAGAAGCTAATACGATCCCTAACAACCTGCATAAGCTGCACGGACAGTATGCCCACTACCTAAATGTTTATGAATTTTTCTAAAAATTATAGGTACTCTGTGGAAAAAAGGTTTTCTATATCGTTCCAAAATCTGCTTTCGCAATCAGCAAAATGTATCCAAATATTAGCAAAGCCGTAATACATAATTAATGGCTTAATGTATTTATCATGTCGAATGACTTAATTCTAAAATTAGGGGAGAACTAAATACGTCGCTTTACAATATTGTTCGTTTGATAGAAATTTATCAAACCGGTGGAGTGCGAATTCTCGAAAATTTTGTTCATTGAATGTATACATTGGTGACGCAATCAGCTAATATTTTTTTATGTAAGCTGTATTATTTAGAATGGAAAATAAGGACCCAAATAACAAAATTACTAGGTTGTAAGTTTAACTTAACCAAATTCTAGGTTTATAAGTCAACCTGTCCTTCTTTGAATAAAGTTTCAATAATAATGTAATTGTATATATATTTATATTGATTTTAAAACCCTTTCTATGGGGCCACAGTAATGCATTCGTACAGACGAAAACATTTTCTTACCCCCATTTTTTAAAAGTTTTTTCATGTTTTCTGTTTGCATATGATACGAATTGGGCAAAAATAAATAAAATAATACCATTTATATAAAATTTGCCGTCGTTAATTTGGAAAAAGTAACTTGTTCTAAATATCCAGAGTTTGTTCTTGGATCAAACATTAATTTTTTCTACACCCACATGGATATAACTTATCTACGTACAGACTACAAAACAAAAACGTATGCTATTGCGTTCAACTGAACGAATATATTTCATATTCACTCTAGGTATTGAGAACATTGCAAAAGAGCAGTTTGTGCAATAAGAGTGAATATGGACAATCCACTCGAGTTGTACAGTATATTTTTTCTGCCACCACGAAAATCTACAAATTTAAAAATTATTTTAGGTTATTAAGAGAAAATAACTAACTTTAATTTTTTTTATTAATTTTCACATAAAACTAAAATGCGTCACGCTATAAAACTCACAAGAAATATTATTGTAAATATTCTTTCAAATTACACGTTCAAAACTTCAGAAAAACATCGGCGTAATTATGTAAACCGTTGGTATTTCCAATGAATCAATCCCTTATTCATAAATTAACAATTTATTGTCCTCTTTCTTGTAATTTTTAAATCCCATTTTCTATATTAAAATAAAATAGAATTCAAAACAGGTTGATAATCAATATGTATTTATGGACCTATGTAAATAATCTTTATAAATAGATTATAGTTTTAAGAGAGTATTTTTTTAAATTAGGTGTTGTTTCAGCAACGTAGTTGATGGAAATTCTACCTGAATGCAATAGCTAAAAATTACAAATAAAAGATTTGTTCCTAAATGTTTTTATTTATTAAATTGATAGTAATGTTTTGAATTATTCGTAAAAAAATTTTTACTATTTGAAATTACGTGCAAAATATTTTTTTTACTGTTTTGATAGAATAATGTTTATCCGCTAAAACTAGTAAATTAAAGATTTAAAAAATATATTTAAACGTTTTGTTT